>CM062294.1:102930685-103530685 GCA_031216915.1 Pictodentalium vernedei
CTCTTAGAAGATGAAGGAATCTCAGTTCCAAGTGAAAATAGATATTACCCGTACCGAGCAACCTTTGACTTCGAATGCTATTTTGATACAACTCATATACCTACAAAAAGTGAAAAACTGACCTGGGAAGCCCGACACGTTCCATTGAGCGTAAGTGTGAGCAGCAATGTACCAGGATTTGTAGAACCGGTCTGCTTTATTACAGAAGGAAATGCACAAGAACTGGTGAGCCCGTATGATGAATTACTTGGAAGAGATTTCAAACGGGGCCTATGCGCTGTTAAAGTCAGAATATCAACCTTACATTGATAAACTCAATACGAAGATCACAGAAGCAATTGAGAGCGACCCATTGTTAAATGAAGAAGGACGTGCCAGGTCACATCCCTTGGAGGAGCTACATCACCAGTTTGTTGCTTATCTGAAAGAAATGCCGGTTGTTGGATTCAACTCTGGAAAGTATGATTTCAATGTTGTGAAGTGCGAGCTACTTACTTTCTTGAAAACGAAACAGGATATTGGATTCACTGTGAAGAGAAACAACAATTTTTTGTGCCTTAAAACAGAACAGTTCAAATTCCTCGACATTGTAAATTATCTGGCACCTGGTTTTTCGTATGATAAATTTCTTAGAGCATTTGGCTGTTCAGTGACGAAAGGTTACCTGCCATACGAGTGGATTGATGATTTGAAGAAACTGGAACAAGACCACTTGCCGGACTACGATACATTCTACAGTTCGCTCAAAGGGGAAAATATATCTAAAGAAGAATACATCTACTGTCAGAAAGTATGGAAAGACCACGAGATGAACACCTTTCGCGATTTTCTCATCTGGTACAACAATCGTGATGTCCAACCATTCCTAGAAGCACTAGAGAAACAATTTGCCTTCTACAAAGAGCGCGGGATTGATATGATGAAAGATGGAATGAGTGTACCCGGACTGACATTGAAGTATTTGTTCAACACGATCGACAATGAAACCCATTTTCCCATTTTCAACGAGAACAAAGATTTACATCACCTGGTAAAAGACAACATCGTGGGAGGTCCTTCGATAATTTTCGACCGTCATCAAGAAGAAGGACTAACAAAAATTAGATCTTATCAGTATGGAGAGGAAGCTAAAACGTGTGGGGGTGTAGTTGGTTATGACGCCAACGCTCTTTACTTGTGATGTTTAATGCAAGAGATGCCAACTGGGATGTATATAAGAAGACGTAAATAACATGACTTCAAACCGGAGTATTCTCACAAATATGGCAGAATGACGCAGCAGTGGTTAAACTATATCTCCAGAAGAGACAGTCTTGAAATTCGGCATCAGTTCAATGGAGAAGAGAAAAAGATTGGAAGGAGACATCTGCCCGTAGACGGCTGGTGCAAAGAAACGCAGACGGTGTACCAATTTCACGGCTGCTTCTGGCATGGCCACAATTGTCGACTGAACACCAAAAGAAATGGAGAAGCAATTCTTTTCAACAGTGTTCGAGAAAAACAAATGGAAGATCTTCACAAAGAGGCTATCAAGAACGCCAAATACATTGCTGATCAAGGATACAAACTTGTTGAAATTTAGGAATGTCAGTGGTTGAAAATGAGAAAGGATCCTGCAGTAAAATGTTACCTAGAGAAAATTGGGGAAAAAACTTTAACATGGACAATGGACGCGAGTGAAGTAACGCAGCATGTGATTTCGGGCAATCTGTTCGGATTAGTTGAGTGTGACATTCATGTTCCAGACCACCTCAGACATCACTTTGAAGAAATGACACCCATCTTTAAAAATACCACCATTAGTACAGACGACATTGGAGATCACATGAGAAAGTTTGCAGAGAAAAACCACGTCATGCGCCAGCCGAGAAGAAGTTTGATCGGGAGTTACCATGCGAAGAGGATATTGCTTGCAACGCCACTCCTGAAATGGTACGTTGATCACGGCCTCGAGGTGACACAAATTTACCAAGTCATACAATACGAACCAAAAGCGTGCTTCAAGAAATTTGGAGAAGAGGTATCACAGGCTAGAAGAGACGGTGATCGGAATCCAGATAAGGCAATAGTTGCTGACACAATGAAACTCCTTGGGAATAGCGGGTACGGAAAGACAGTGACCAACAAAGAAAAACACAGAAATATTATTTACTGTAATGACGACGGAGCTTCTCGCTTAATAAACAACGTGCACTTCCGACAAATGAACCCTTTGAGCGAAACAGTATACGAGTTGGAAATGAATAAGACCCGCATCAAGCTGAACTTACCACTTCATATCGGATTCTTCGTGTACCAATACGCAAAGATGAAGATGTTGCAGTTTTACTATGATTTTATTGATATCTTCGTGGATAGACGTGATATTCAGTACTGCCTCATGGATACCGATTCTGGATACATCTCATTCTCCAAATCATCTCTGGAAGAAGTAATAAAACCGGAAAAGAAAAAACAGTTTTATAGAGAGTATCATCAATGGTTACCGTCAGAATCATGCGATGAGCACAGAGAAGACTTTGTTCAAACCAAGATTAGAGGAGATATATGGTCACCGAAGGGGTCATGTTGCAGCGACCGGAAAGCATTCGATAAAAGAACACCTGGCCTTTTCAAGGTTGAATGGAGCGGAGATGGAATTGCGGGTCTCTGTAGCAAAACCTACTACTGTTTCGGCCCGAGTAGCAAGTTCAGTTCCAAAGGAATAAATAAACGCCAAAACGACCTAACGAAGAACAAATATATGCATGTGTTGAAAACGCAACAGAGTGGAACAGGAGTTAACCGTGGATTTGTGGTGAACAATAATCACATGTACACTTTTCGTCAGATCAAAGATGGACTGCCATATTTTACCCGAAAAGAAAAGTTCAAGAAGATAGAACCTCGAGCAAATTATTGGATATATAGACGTTAATGTACTCTGACCATCAGCTGTTTTGTCACTGCAATCTTGATGTGAAAAATTCATTTTTTTGTGTTACACGTCATTCATTAGTCGTGTATATTTGAAAACTGCAATTAAATCGTGTTTTGTCAAATGAATGTATATTGTAATATTATTATGTTGTATAGAATAAAATGTATTGAATGTTGAAAAGCCTTCTGTTATCTATTGTATAGGACGCTTATAGAAATAGGAGCCATATAGGAGCCATAAATAGGTTTTGTAGGAGTTTGGAAGTAAGAGGCCTGAAGGCCTTTCTGGGATTCAGGAGCCAAACTACACAAGTGCAACATCAGAGCCCTCAATAGTCCATAATTCGGCTCTTTGTTCGGTCTCCGAAAGTTCCCCCCTCCCCACCCCCAAATCTGGCCTTAATTGCCGAAACACCACAAAGGCTAACCTCATTTCATTAGTAGTCCGTATTTCGTACTACCAATACCACCTCCACCCACCCCCATCCCGAAACGAGCTAATAGGTTAGGACTTAGTGGATAATAGACCAACAGGTCGTTAATCCTTTACTACTGTTCAAAACAACCTAGTATAATACCGCCTGGTCTGGAATTCCATACTACTAATACCAGCCATTATTAGATACTATAAATGATTCGATAGGTTAATAGTACTAAGGAGGTGATAACCCAACAGACCATTCATCCTATACTGCCAATCTAAACCACCAATGACAATACCGCACTGGCCGACCATACATGGCTACTGCTTGGCCTAGCTGTACCAGACATTGGATAATATGAAGACCCAAGGCCTAATAGTATACCTACATGGATGTATACCACTACTACCATATCACCCCCTCTCCCCAAACGAGAAGCCCGACATACCCTGACCCGAATTACGTCATGTCAGATTGAAAACTGGACAATAACAGTGGTCAACGTCGCTATGACGTCGCGCGCGTATCACGACGTCACGACGTCACGACGTCAATAGCAACGTCAACCGTTTCGCGTAGAAAAACTTTCAAGAAAACCCAATTTTCCCATCATCTTTCCACCACTTACCCATAATATATACCCAGAGCCCTGTGTTTACCTATACCACCATACATACCATAGCATACTATATATGCATTAGGTACACCATTTGGCGGATCTAGCTGGATGACGCGAAAAACACGTCTCATGTCTGCTCCCCCAAACGGCTCCGGTTCCTATGGGAATTTAACACTAGTTGCTCCCCCAAAGCTCCGGGTAATCAGGCACGATCGGGTACATGCTATACTACTGGCGGGAGGAAAAGCCGATGGAAAAACTGATGCTGGAAGGGAAAGCTGAGGGACCTCCCACCGAGAAACTGGCTGCTGCTGTGGATCACCTGAGACATTCACCTCTCCTCAAAGGGTTAAATGGCTTTGTGTGTGTGTCAGGGGGGGGGGGGGGGGGGGGGGGATCCACATACTGTTTTGAGCTTAACAGATCAAGGGAGCTAACTCTAATATCTGGACGCAAACCTTTCAAACTATGAGTGGGCAAATCAACAAGCTCCAAGAGTTTGTCAGAAAGTACAGTTAATTGAGCCCCTGTGTCAATAAGAGCATCCAACTCTGGGAAGGGGGTGGGGTGGGAGTGATCAATTGCTCAGTCACAACAGGTTACGACACAGATACATGTTGACTGTGAATTTCGAAGAAAGACCATTTCACAGACCCTACTGGACATTTCGTAGAAAAACAACGGATGGTTCGTAGACACCTGGTGTGGAGTAGAAAACGGGCATTTGAGGGGAGTGGGTGTCAAAAATTGGATGGAAAAAATTACATGCGAGGATGGATGGGTCCCAAAAGTCTGAATAACAGAAATTTCAACCTTGTGTCCGAATTTTTTCCCTTCACACCCCCCCCCCCCCCCACACCCCCCACCCCCCCCACCCCCTGAATTGCTGTTCTCTTTTCTCAATAATAAACGAGGCCGAATCTCCCAGCCCGAATCTTCCTAGACCGAATCTTCCTGGGGCTGTCTTCTAGGTACTCAATCTTTCCGAGGCGAGAGTTTTCCGTTTCCCAGCAAAATAATTCACGAAAACATACGAATAACGATAAATCTATTCCGATCAATTTCGGAAAGTAACGAAACAAACCGATATGGTCACATGTTATATACATTTCCGGACAGGTGCACGTATAAAAAAAAGTTTTAAGCCCTTTGGTGCTCCGTTCATCTGACACTGGAGTTTGACGCAGATGAGAACACCACCACACCTTCTTCGGGGAGAGGTAGCACCTTTTGTGAGAGGAACCCCTCTCACACTGGTCCTCACCCGAAGAAGCCTGGACCTGGCCCTGAAAAGAAGAGCAAGAAGTGCTCATCAACCATGCATGGCGGCTGAATGAGTTTCTGAAAAGGAAGACGGGAGAGAAGGTGGAAAAGGAGATAGAGGAAGCCACTACCATTTTCCCTCCTCCGACTCCTGTGACTCCCATCCACACCCCAGCTGCCTCTCCTATGGGGGCAACCTGGAGGATGCCGACGTCATCAGTGTGGCGGGGCGGAAATGGAAACTGGCTCTCCGAAGTCTCCTACTCCAGCCTCTCCCCTTCATCTGGATCAGGAACCTGGTTATCCGGTATTCATGAAGTACTTGGAAAGCTTGAGAGCTGAAATCAAAGAAGCAACCAGAACGGCAAAGTAAGACACTGAAAGATCAGAAACACTAATGGCAGAGCTCAATATCCAGAATATTCCTTTGGCAGCCAGGATTAGACCCTATCACCCAAATCAGTCCTCTAACATCGACAGCCCAACAATACCAACATCCACTTCAGTATCACCATCACAACCTCCCCCCCCCCCCCAAAAAAAAAAGAAGAACAAAAGACAAGCGTCGCTAAACAGTCAAAGAGGGTCGAAACGGGCTTGCCCCACATCGTCCCTGCGCGCCTTCGGCGCGCGAAACCATTTCATCTGCCTCATTGTGACAGAATTTCCAATTAACTGAAACAAAGTTTTAATTCTGCTCCTTTGTGATGGCTAATTGAGATAATCGGTGACGGATATATTGGGGTTATAAAATGTAATTGAAAAGATAACACAGATCACTAATAATAATTACAATTCTTTTATTTCGTATTTCTTTTCTCTATAATAATTTACACAGACCCCCAATGTTAACCGCTATCAAAAGAGAACAGGTGGCAAAGATTTGTTCTCAGTATCAACAGGTGGACTGTGATGTGTCTTCACGCAATACCTGATGGTCAATCAGACCAAGGCGTGGCAAATAGATGCAGGGAAAAGAAAAGAAATACCGTGATTGGCTATTTCGATCAGCCATACTTGAAAGTTCTTTGTTCTCGAGCACCAGGACACAGGTTGGAATCCGCGGTAGAGACCAACACGTCACGATGTTTGGTCCCACATGCTTTTGTTCTACCATATTCTTAAATTCTGGAATAGGTTCTGTGTTCTGAGTTTTCTTATTCTTGGGTAGATTTAATTTAATAATCAATTACGTCTGACGAAGGTTCGTTGTCTTAAAAGTTATTAGTCACTGTATTTTGAAATTTAAGCGCCCAAAAAAATCACAGCAAAAAAAAAATGAAAGTGTCAATGACACTGTAGCTTAACTTGTGTGTTGTGTTTGATGAAAAGGATAATTTCAATGTTTATGAAAGGATTATGAAATAAGACAAGAATTGTGATAATTGGGAATATGTTCATTTCTGTGCTATGTTTTTGATATAAAATAATATGAGGTGTACACTGTACTAAAGAGCTGAAGGGTGGGTTAATATGACCTCACAGTTAATGTATGTGGCCCTCACAGTTAACGTATATCAACGAAAGTTACCAGGTTACAGTGAAATTATTCCAAAACGAGTCATCCTATTAAGTTACATTGAAATCCCTTCATAAATATGGCCTGTAGACTGTGCTAAAGGTTTCGGGCTTCGGGCCCCTGGAGCCGTCAGTTTCCCAACTGCGTCCAAAGGGGGACGTTCTCATCTAGACATTATATGAAGTCAACCTACCAAGTTACAATGAAATCCCTTCATAAATATGACCTGTAGACTGTGCTAAAGGTTTTTGGGCTTTGGGCTTGGGTAGCCATCATGGTTGAATGATCGCAACCAAAAGGGGACATTTTCATCTGGGCATCGTCTAGAGTGATCCTACGAAGTTACAATGAAATCCCTTCATAAATATGACCTGTAGACTGTGCTCAAGGTTTTCGGGCTTCGGACCCCTGAAGCCGTCACAGTTGACCAATCACGACCAAAAGGGGTTGTCATCATCTAGGCATTATATGGAGTCAAACTAACAGGTTACAATGAAATCCTTCCATAAATATGACCTATAGACTATACTATAGGTTTTGGGGTTTTGGGCTCGGCAGCCATCAGGGCTGAATGATCGTGACAAAAAGGGGACGTGCTCATCTAGACATTATTTGGAGTCTTCCTACCAAGGTACAATGAAATCCCTTCATAAATATCACCTGTAGACTGTGCTAAAGGTTTTCGGGCTTCAGGCCCCTGTAGCCGTCACAGTTGCCTAATGGTGTCCAAAGGGGTTTTTTTTCTCATCTAGACATTATATGAAGTCAACCTACCAAGTTACAATGAAATCCCTTCATAAATATAAACTGAAGACTGTTGCTAAAGGTTTTCGGGCTTTGGGCTCGGGCAGCCATCATGGTTGAATGATCGCAACCAAAAGGGAACATTCTCATCTGGGCATCATTTGGAGTGATCCTACGAAGTTACAATGAAATCCCTTCATAAATATGACCTGTGGACTATGCTCAAGATTTTCGGGCACCTGTAGCCATCACAGTTGACCAATCACGACCAAAAGGGGATGTCATCATCTAGGCATTATATGGATTTCAACCTAACAAGTTACAGTGAAATCCTTCCATAAATACGACCTACAGACTATGCTAAAGGTTTTTGGACTCGGGCAGCCATCAAGGCTGAATGATCGCGACCAAAAGGGATGTTCTCATCTGGACATTATTTGGAGTCATCCTACCAAGCTACAAAGAAATCCCTTCATAATTATGACCTGTAGACTGTTCTAAAGGTGTTCGGGCTTCGGGCCCCTGTAGCTGTCACAGTTGCTCAATCGTGTCCAAAAGGGGACGTTCTCATCTAGACATTATATAAAGTCAAACCTACCAAGTTACAATGGAATCCCTTCAAAAATATGACCTGTAGACTGTGCTAAAGGTTTTCGGGCTCGGCAGCCATCATGGTTGAATGATCGCACCCAAAGGGGACAATCTCATCTGGGCATCATCTGGAGTGATCCTACGAAGTTACACTGAAATCCCTTTATAAATATGACCTGCAGACTGTGCTCAAGGTTTTCGGGCTTCGGGCACCTGTAGCCATCACAGTTGACCAATCACGACCAAAAGGGGATGTCATCATCTAGGCATTATATGGAGTCAACCTAACAGGTTACAATGAAATCCTTCCACAAATATGACTTTTTGCCTATGCTAAAGGTTTTTGGGCTCGGGCACCCATCAAGGCTGAATGATTGCGATCAAAATGGGACGTTCTCATCTGGACATTATTTGGAGTCATCCTACCAAATTACAATAAAATCCCTTCATAAATATGACCTGTAGACTGTGCTAAAGGTTTTCGGGCTTCGGGCCCCTGTAGCCGACACAGTTGCCCAATCAGGACCAAAAGGTGACTTTCTCATCTAGACATTGTATGAAGTCAACCCACCAAGTTACAATAAAATTCCTCAATAAATATGACCTGAAGACTGTGCTAAAGGTTTTCGGGTTTTGGGCTCGGGCAGTCGCCACGGTTGGCAGATCACGCCCAAATGGGGAAATTCTCATCTAGAGATCATAAGGAGTCATCCTACCAAGTTCCAATGAAATCCCTCCATATTAAACATGACCTGCAGACTGTGCTAAAAGTTTTTGGGTTTCGGGCTTGGGCAGCCATTACGGTTGATAGATCATGCCCAAAAGTGGACGTTCTCATTTAGGCATTATACAGAAGCATCCTACCAAGTTACAATGAAATTCCTTCATAAATACGACCTGTAGACTGTGCTAATGGTTTTCGTATTTTTGGGCTCGGGCAGTCATACCGGTTGCCCGATCGCGACCAAAAAGGGACGTTCTCATCTAGACATGGCCCCAAACCTGCATATGAAATTTTGTGATGATCAGACAAGAACTGCGGGGTGTAGCCCGTGCTAAAGGAAAATGTGAACAGACTCACAGACTCACAGACAATCACAGACTCACAGACTAACAGACTTCCGCACGCGTGATGGCAATAGCTTATCTTGACTATGTCAAGTTTAGCTAAAAATGAAGTGTAAAAAAAAAATCGGGACGTTTCGGCCTCGAAAGGTGGGACGTTTCGGCCCTGGTCGAAGTCGAAACGTTCCGGAAAAAACACCGAGGCCGAAACGGCCCTGAACCGTTGACAGCTGGCATCGGTGGTTCCTGGAACTCTGCAACAGTATTCGTACGAGAACTGACTATCGAATAATCTTTCATGAGAACAACTCGTGGCCAAATATGCTTCAAATATACAAGAACAAAGCTATGATATCAAAATTTCCATTTTTTTTTATCCTAGAATGAAAACAATTGTACAATTTCATGGGTGTATTTATATATAAAAAGACTAATAAACCATTAGTGGGAACAGAAAAAATAATTCCTTACCCATCCTCCCCCTCCCCCTCATAGCTAACAATTTATAGCCTCTCCATATCAACAAAAAGACTGTCGTAGTCTGAATGTGATCCAAAATACTTATTTGAATTACTTAGTCAGGTGAGCGATTTAAGGTCCCTTAGGCCCTCGACAAAAATGGTTTTTACCGGGGGGGGGGGGGGGGGGCATTCGGGAAGACCATAGTTAGGCCCAATCGGGTTAATTTTTTTATTTTGAAAGTGAAGGAACTAGAGCTGTAGGTTAACCGAAACCGAACCGAGGTTTTCAGTTTTTTTTAAAAACCCGAAACCGAAACCGTCGACGTGCCGTAATCTAAGGTTTTTCGTTTTTTATTAAATAATCTCTTGCCAGCTATTGCTGCAGAAATTCACAGAATGTAGCCATCCCAGAGTAGTGAGAGTACCCAGACACTGCCAATGGCAGTGTCTGGGTACTCTCACTACTCTAGGAAGGCTACATTCTGTGAATTTCCGACATTTCAGTTTAGTTGTGTTTGCAGCTTTCCTCAATTTGCGTGTAGGTGTCAGACTTCGAAAAATGGCCAAGCACAATAAAAGCTCTGTATATTTAGGTAATTATTATATTGGCCTTCCTGATTCTTCATGTATTATAGCTTATTTCGGGCATTCATTGAGTTTCACTCAATTTCACTACCATTCAGTTATGACTCTGGACATAAGAATGAGTTTTATTGAATTTTACTTGGCCTCATGAACAAACTGAAAACCGAACCGAACCGAGGTTTTTCTCCACCTGAAAAACCAAAACCGAAACCGAACAAGAAATTTAAAAACATACAGCTCTAGAAGGAACGCAGTTTCCTTTCATCTGGGCGATAAATGGCAGACCAGACTGCTGGTATATAGAAATGTCACCTGTGTGGACTGCTATTGGCTGTCTACATAGAGGACATTTCGATATACCGGTACTCAATGTAATCAGATCCAGTTCGTTCTTTTTGGCTATTTTCACGAACTTTTGCGTACCAACAGGTGTTGGGCTGCATCAGTTCGGAGGCCCAAGGTGTACATTTTTCAGAATTGCTGGAAATCACATTTTTTGTCCCCCCTAATGCATTCCTAAAGTTCATACATGCATTTTTATGTTCAAAAAGTGGGCGTGGCCAAAAAGTTTGAAAGTGGGTACCTCTCATATCTATCTCAAGCATGGTATGGCGTATGGACCTGGGACCAACAGCAAATGAGTCGAAACTCAACGGAGAATCAAATGGGTCAAGGTCACAGGGGCACCCAGGGGTCATTGAGCGCATTTTTCAGAATAACTGGAAATCACTTTTTTTTATCAAATGCATTGCAGCAGTTCATACATGTACTTTTATTCTCAAAACATCTGGCGAGGAAAGGGGGGAGGGGCACAAAGATTGATAGTTGGTCCCACTCATATCTCAGGCATGATATGACACATGGACCTCCGACCAACACCAATACCAGTGAGTCATCAAAATTCCATGAAGTTAATAATTTAGGTTCGGTTCACTAGGGTCACACAGGACGCATCAAGTGCATCTTTCAGAATTGTTTGAAATTGCATTTTATGACTCCAGTGTTTTTCTGGAGTTCATGCATTTCCTCTCTCGAAAAAGTGGGCACGGTTAAAAATATCCATTGCTGTGTCCTTTATAGAACACATTTAATACTATGCACAGAAGTTATTTTCGGTTTCTTGAAAAATCTAATCTGAATCAAGAATGAAAATCTTTAAAAGCTGTTTGCGAAAACATATTTCAGATTTCTTGAAAGATATTTTATTGCCGAAAAATAAGTCTCCATAAATTTTTTTCTATATGATTTAGTTCACCATTTTCACACAGAATCGAATTTACTGGTCGCAGTAAATTCTGTCTCGCTAGTTTTATTCTTCTTCTCATTTATTTATCGGTGTTTTTAAGGCCACGTACCTATGCACAATGCCTAATCATGACCGTGACAGTTTTACGGGTGGAGGAAGCCGGAGTACCCGGAGAGAACCACCGGGCAACGACGAGCAGCTGCCAGCTCCCCAACATCGTAACTCCGCACTGCAGCACAGGCAGGGTTAGATTGGGTGAAGACATGCGGGCCATCGTCGTGCAGTACGCCTCAGTACACGGCGTCATCGTGCCCCCATGTGGACAACGGGGGTTAAGTGCCTTGCCCAAAGACGCAGCGCGGGAGTCCGAATCGATCGCTCAGACGGTTACCCATCCGATGAATAACTGGGCTCGACGCTGCTTAACTTCTGTGTTTGCGCACTGGGCGACCATGCATTACCCCCATCCCACAATACTGCTTGACCTAGCTATAGCAGACATAGGATAATATGATGTCTCAAGGGTTAATAGTATACCTACATGGGAATATACCACTACTACCATATCACCCCCCCCCCCCCGCCCCACTTACGAGAAGCTCGACACCCCCTGACCCAAATAACGTTATGTCAGAATGTACAGTGGTCAACGTCTCTATTACGCGCACGCATTATTACGTCACGACATCAAAAGCAACGTCAACCGTTTCGCGGGGAAAACTTTCAAGAAAACCCAACTCCCCCTTCAGGTTTGTTCAAATCGAGTCCCTGGATTAATTTAGGCTCTCTATGGGGGAAGGTTAAGTTCAAGTTTGTTCAAATCCATTCCTTACTGCTTTTCCATAAAATTTGCCTTTCAAACTGCAGTGACATAATAACCTTGGACGTTTGGCAGTGCTTATCTACAGCTGCTAGAATTGGAAGCAGTCATGAGGACCTATGATCATAATCATGTGGCAGTTCATACATGTATTTTTATTCTCGAAACTTTGGCGGGAGAAGTGGGGGGGGGGGGGGGGGGGAGGGCACACATTTTGAAAGTTAGTCACACTCATATCTCAAGCATGATATGGACATTTATTACTTTCCAAAGTGTGATTTACTGGGATTTCCGGGTTTGATTATAAACGAGAAAACGATAACGTCACAAATAAATTATGCAATCAACAATTGTGTCATGTATCCGTGCGCGCAAACGAAGAAGCTTTGCCGTGGGTGTAATGGGGACTTCATTGTTTTTTATTGGTTTTTTAACCCTTTACCTAACATGAAAAGCAGACGACACTTGCAAAAAAAAAATTCTTGAATAACTATTATTTTCATTTTTTGTCTCAAAAACATAGGTTATGACCCCTCATTGGAACGAGCTCGACGAACGCTGACGGGTTTGGCCGTTACGTTAGGTACAGGGTTAAATAATATAATTATCGTTAATAATGAAAAGTAATAAACAGAGTAATCGCTTGACTGGACTGGTTACGTGAAATAATTCATTCGAGGCGAGGGTCTATATTGTAAAACACTCGTGCGCATTCACGCACTCGTGTTTGTACAACGGCCCTCACCTCACATGAATTATTTAACGTAACCAGTCCAGTCAAACGATTACTCTCTATTTTCCTCAGACCAACACCAAATAAATAAAACACCATGGAAGTTGATAATTTCGGTTCAGTTCACTATAGGCTCACACAGGTCTCATTAAGTGCAGCTTTCAGAATTGCCTGAAATTGTCCTTTACGACTCCAATACATTTCTGGAGTTCATACATGTATTCTCTCAAAAAGTCGGTAGAGTCAAAAATATCCATTGTTGTGTCCTTTATAGAATACATTTAATACTATGCCCAGAAGTGCTTTCCGGTTGTTTCAAAACTTTAATCTGAGTCCTGAATGAAAATCTTTAAATGCTCTTTACGAAACCCTATTCGTGATTTCTTGTAAGCTATTCTACTCCCGAAAATAAGTCTCCATAAATTATTTTTCTATATAATTTAGTTCTGATGCTTTCACCATTTTCACCAGACTCGAATTTACTGGTTGCAGTAAATTCTGTTTCTCTGTGCCCAATTCTCAAAATATGTTCCGCCTCCTTCTCCGCCAAATGTTTTGAGAATGCAAATACATTATGAACTGCGGCAATTGCGATATCACAAAATGTGATTTCCAGCAATTCTGAAAAATGCAATGAATGACACATGGGTGACCTCAGAGACCTTGTCCCTTATTTTGAACCACCAATGAGCTTTGACACATCTGGCGTTTGTCCCAGGTCCATTCGTCATACCATGCTTGAGATACGAGTGTGACCCACTTTCAAATTTTTTGGCTACGCTCACTTTTTTCGTGTAATAAATGCATGTATGAACTTTGGGACTGCATTAGGGGTGAAAAAGTGATTTCCTGAAATTCTGAAAAATGCACTCATTGACCACTGGGTGACCTCAGTGACCTTGACCCACATTTTGAACCTCTATTGTGTGTCTACTCTAGAGACACCCCAATGCCTCAGGAATCTGCAAAACATCGGTGGCCGAGTACTTCTGACTGTCTATCAGTATGCCAAAACTCAGCGAGATAGGACTATTCGTTGTCGAGTTATCGTGCGGACAATGAAGTGTATAGAAAACAGAAGAGAAAAAAAAAACATACAAAAACAATAGTCTGTGTGTTCCAAACAGACTAACTGGAGAAATAGAATTTACTGCGACCAGTAAATTCGAGTCTGCGTGAAAAAAGGCGAAAGTATCATCAGAACTAAATTACATTGAAAGAGAATTTATGGAAACTTATTTTCGGGAGTAAAATATCTATACAGAAATAAGAAATAGGTTTTCGAAAACAGCGTTTTTGATTTTCATATAGGATTCACATAAATGTTCACAAGAAACCGGAAATAAATTCTGTGCACAGCATTAAACGTGTTCTATAAAGGAATGGGCAATGAATATTTTTGACTCTGCCAACCTTTTTCAGAGAATAAATAAATGTATGAACATCTGAAATGCATTGGGGTTATAAAATGCAATTTCAAGCAATTCTGAAAACTACACTTAATGAGGCCAGTGTGAATATAGCCAACTAGGCCCATATTATTAACTTTCACGGTGAGATCGACTCATTTGGTGTTTGTCCCAGCTCCATGTTTAATATATTCCTGGAACTTAGTTAGGAACTTCCTTTTTTTGCAGTGATGTTAATATAAACTGTCATTACTTTCATGCTCTCTTTCAGATGGCCAAAAATGATTGTTTGCGGAAAGAATGGTCTATTGACAAATGAAAGACAACACAGTGACGAAAATATGCAGTATTTTAATGGCGCTAATTACACATATCTGTCACTGATGTTTTGGATGGAAAAATGTTCTCTCGACAAGTATGGTGCTGGAACAGTCCTTGATGAAACAATGACTGTAATTACTGACAAAAAAGTTTAACTTGTGTCTCTTGAACACTGCCTGATGTCAGTAGCGAGTGTATCCACCACGTGCCCGGATGACAGCATGAACCCTCCTCCTAATGCTACCAGTGAGCCTTCTGACACGGTGCAGATGCCACTGCTGCCACTCCTCATGCAATGCAACTTCCAAATCAACCAAATTCTGTACAGGTGGTTCCTTTGCTTGCACGCGATGTCCCGGGAATACAGGGCGAATAGCCAACGGGTGGTTGTCAAAATGAGGCACGGCAACCGGATTGAGAATATCCCCGATGTACTGATGACCATTGTGATTACCACGTACAGTCACCATATGAAATTTACAATCACGCGAGAGGCATCCCCAGATAATTAATGAACCTCCCCATAAGGAACAGTAGGTCTGATGTTCCTGGGAACGTAAGCGGTATTTCTATGCCTCCACACTCTCATGCAACCAACTTTGACGTGAAACAGGAACCTACTCTCGTCTGACGATTGGACTCTCCTCCACGTCCTGAGATTCCAATGTTGTCGTGCCAGAAGACCACTCCAAACGCCGTCTTTGATGTTGATCGGTCAGAGCTGGATACTTGATGACCCTTCTGAACCTCATACCCTGTGCTTTGAGACGGTTTCGGACAGTTCTGTTGCTCAAATGCTTGTTGGGTTCTTTGATAAAAGAAGTGACAGATTTTCTTGTTTTACATGTGGCTGATAGTGTTCTTGTGGCATTCGTGGGAAGAATGCTTCACGTGGACGAGGGGGTGTGTTTGGGGTACCCTCTCAACCAGAAACATCATGTTTCACTAGATGAAATGTACAGCAAAACATTATAATCAGTAACAGCTACTCCTCTGTCATTAAACATGCCAGGGGTGCTTAATTAAGATCCAGGTGTATACAGTACGTGGAGAGTGGATTGTAACTAAATCACCCGCGGAGTGGAGTTACCGCCCAAGCTATAACTTTCAAATTTTGTACATATCGACAAAAAACACAAGCAATGTTTCAGTCAATGCACCTCCGGGTTTAACCCGGAGGTCCATTGGCTGAAACTTTGTTGGTGATGGTTGTGCTTTGCTACAAATGTGCAATTATTGCTCGGGTGGAATCTCAACTCTGCGGGTGATTTAGTGATAATACACTCTCCACGTACTGTATCATTCTTGAGATATAAGTGTGAGCAACTTTCAAAATTTGTATGTCCGCCCCCTCCACCGCCATTTTTTACAATACAAATACAAGTATGAAGCGCAGCAATGCATTAGGAGGTCATAAAATACACTCAACGCCACCTGGGTGATCTCAGTGGCCTTGATGTAAATTTTGAACCTCCATTGAGTTTCAACTTTAGTGTTGGTCCCAGGGCCATACATCATACCTTGTTTGAGATATGAGCAGGCCCCACTTTAAATATTTTTTTAAGTGTGAAAATACATGTATCCGGGTCCAGAATGCATTAGGGTAAACAAATGTGATTTCCAGTAATTTTGTAAAATGCACTCAAGGACCCCTGGGTGACCCCTCGGTGAACTCAGTGACATTGACACATAGTTTGAACATCCAATGAGTGTCGACTCGTTTGGTGCTGGTGCCAGCTGGGTTCATAGGTCATGACCTACTTTCAAAATGTTTGACCCCACCCACTTTTTTTTAGTGTAAAAATCAGTGAACTTCCAGAATGCGTTAGAGGTTCATAAAATATGATTTCCAGCAAATCAGAAAAATGCACGCAATGACCCTTGGTAACTTCAGTGACCTTGTCCCATATTTTGAACCTCCATTAAGTTTTGAATCATTCGGTGTTGGTCCCAGGTCCATACCTCATACCATTTTCAAAACATTTGGCCACACCCACCTCTTAGTGAAAATTGCATGTAGGAACTTCGAGAATGCATTGGGGGTAAAGGAATGAGATTTTTAGCAATTCTGAAAATTGCACCCAATGACCTCTGGGTGACCTCAGTGACCATCTTTTGAACCTTCATTGAGTGCCGAGTCATTTTGGTGTTGGTCCCATGTCCATTGGACATACCAAGCCTGCGATATGGGCGTTAGGTTCCGCTCCACAGTTTCGTACTTCTGCACCGGGGTGAATTTTGAAATAAAAGGCCTATCCTGAATCTGACCCTACATAAATTAGGTCTGTATTTTTAGTATTAGGTATTTGAAAGCATGAGACTACTTGTTGGTAAGTAGACTTTAATGTTTTGGTCATTGGATGGAAGCCTGATGCATAGAGTGTCATGATTGTATGGGATTTCTGTGTGGCTCAGATAATGAGGCCAGCTTTTCAGACGTCATTTGTACACGGGATTGTTTTCAGGTGTGTAGCCAAAAATTGAGAAGTAAACATAGAGTTTTTTCTCTTTTTTATAATTGGAAATGATGTGCTCCAAGCCTGGGTAAGTGTTGAAGCTGGAAAAATTCTGCTTTCTTAGCTGCCAAGTGCCCGAAAATGGCTGGTTTTGGCAATTTTTCATTCAAATTTTCGAATCGGGGCTTCATGGTGTACTGGAAGTTATGCCTCCCACAATTATATGTATTCGTTTTATCTTATCAGGCTGTATTCACTAGGTTCAGCCAATTTAGAAAATGTTTACATATCAGGGGTAATGCAAATGAGTTTGGCTTCATTGGCAGTGGAATAGAACACATGGTACACCATTTTTTAAAATGCCTTGAAAACTGTGGAGCGGAACCTTATCCACTTTTCTTAAAAAAACAACCCTAATGCCCCAGGAATCTGAAAAACGTAGATGGCCGAGAACTTGTGACTGTCTATCAGGATGTCAAAAATCAGCGAGATAGGACAAAAAAGAAAAAGAAGCAATACAAAAACAATAGCCTGTTTGTTTCACACAGACTAATAAAGACCATAGAACAGTAGCATAATGCTTCAATACTCCAGTTTGATAGTGGTTAGGGCCTGCGACGAAAGTTACCTGCTATTCTTGTGGGCTGCAGAACGAGTCAACTCGGTCTTTTTTAAGACTACGTATGAATATGAAATATGAAACGTGTATGTACATGTAAATTTGCCAATGGCATAGTGATCTAAGGGTAATGAGTATGAAATATGATAACCTATCGAACCTAATACCTTTGGTATTTCATAATAATACAGTTTATTACTCCCGTCAATTGCTGTTTACAAAAGTGAAGTTCAACCATTCTCCCTCCCGTAGAATGGTGCTGCTTTCTGGAATCAATTTACTTGGTGATCTTGTACCTCGCTATCAACACTAGAATGCAGATCTTGTCCGTTCGTTCGTATACCGTGAAATGCACGAAATACGAATGTTGTCCCTTCTCCTAATGTTGCTTTTCCGACTATTTGAATAATTCGTCCCCTGAGTTCCACTGTGTTCTATGTGCCTACTGGCACATAGAACACATTGGAACTCAGGGGACGATTATTATCGCTTGCAGTTTTTCCCACTGAGACTGAAACTTTGAACTTCGACACAGTCTTTTGCTACTTTACAACACAAATCGGTCACATAGCACTGAATTTCAGTCAAGTTTCACTGATATAGACTATTTCCATACTAAGATCGAAAATCACTGTACAAATTGATATTTCCAAAAATCTTCAAAAGAAGTCCAACAGTCTACCACTGAGCCACCGCGCTCCCTTTTACATTAATAATTTGGTTTTTTTTCAAGTGTGAATACTATCAGGACTAAGTAAATATACACAAACAACAGACATGTTTTCGGATAAATTGGAAGAAATTTGAAATGATTAATAACTGATTGTAATAGAAAGCTTGAATGGGTGTTAGAATGAATTCGTTCATTTTTCACCCTGTTGTACTTGCCTGGTGGATAAGAAATGTGAATGCCCGATGATAATTATTATGCCCCTGGGCCTCTTAGGATGTGCAGGCGCTGTGTATATAGTCGAGGTCTCCCTCCGTCCGCCCGTCGGTCCGTCCGTCCGTGTTTGCATTTGATACATTAAGTGTCCATGCCTTGAGTTGTATTTTTGCTTTTGTGGTAAGCCACAATTTTAGTTTCTGTTTAAAAACACTCCAGGGGATGTCATTTTCAGTATAGGAAAAACCTACAAACCTTTTGTATTATAACTGGCATCGATTGTCGGATTTTGAGGTCCTTTTGTATGGTTATAGACCGGCATGGACAAAATGATATCTACACAATTTGTGTTGCAGTGGAATAATGTTTGTTTAATGGCTGCAGAAAATTTACTAATTTTTGTATTGTCCATGCTATTGCATTGCAAGAGTGGGCAAATGCAATGCTTCTCGTTGCACAATATTCTTGTGGGGTGCACATAAGAAAATGTTCTGAAATCTTTAAGTGCTTTCAGAAAACTAAAATACCACAGGTTCCAGCCCGATAATACACCCACCGCTTGCGTATTTAATTCTTTTTTCAAACCACACGTACTCCTATGCCATCAGGATGCCAACTTCTGTGAATAATTCACTGTCTGATCTCCCATCTCGCCGAGGTACAAACGTCGGTCGTTGTTGATAAAGATAAATTCTCGAGCTTTACACCAGTCATTCTACCAGCGATTGGTATTATGAATGAGCTTCTTAATATTGACGGAGTGTACCATTCGAAGAATAGACGATATTCTAATTTCCGCGCCGATTAGCATTCACGGTGCCGAAAGCGACTATTGTCACCAATTTGACGATTATTATCTTCACGATCTGGTGTGCACAGATCAAATCTACCATCTGATTACTTGTTGGGAAGGGCTCAGAGAGCCCTTTCCAACAATTAAACAGATGATAGAGTTTCAAGTATGTCATAAATCTCATCAAACTTCCTCGCATGCAGGTGTGCATCGACGTCCTCCATATATGGCTAAAGTAGGCGTGGCAGTAAAAGGGTTCATCATTGGTTATCGCAATCACATTCCTACAACAATTAATTTCACCGTTACTTTACCCACATTTGTGAACCGCACATAACGTGTCAGCCATTCGTTCAGTTCAAGAATTCTTTAACCCTTTACCCAACGTAACGGCCAATTCTGAAAAATCGCCAATTTATTTTCATTATTTTTTCATTTTTGTCTCAAAAACATAGGTTATGACCCCTCGTTGGAACGAGCTCGTCGTGCTCGTTTCAATGATGGGGTCATAACCTAAGTTTTTGAAAAAAATTAGTTATTCAAGAATTTCTTTGCAAGTGTCGTCTGCTTTTCATGTTAGGTAAATGGTTAACCAGGCGTCACAATTGTTGTTACTCGCTCAGATTGTTGGGACATTTTCGCGGGAACAATTCCTCCCAGGAATGAATCCTTTATTAATAAATGCAATGGTAGTTGAGTGACGTCTTGTCGAAAGTCCGTCCGGTAAGTATTCAAGTATTCAGCTGTCTTGTTCGCTTCCTGTAATTCCTTCATGACCATCTACTTTCATCATCAGTTTTTGAATTGACGGAGAGCTGATAGCCGTGTCAGTATTTTTGCGCCAATGGCATTAATCCTTCACCTGATTGGTTTTCTAATCCCAGTACCCTCAGTTCATTGCTTGTGCCAACAGAATAATTTTGGTCCCTATCTGCAGAATCCACTGTGTCACCTGGATTCCGATTTATATGATCACTTTGGGAGCGCGGTGGCTCAGTGGTAGACTGTTGGACTTCTATGCTAGAGGTCCCGAATTCGATACCCGTCCGGGACGGCCCGCGTTGTGTCCTTGGGCAAGGCACTTTATCCCGATTGCCTGCATGGGGGCACGATGACGCCGTGTACTAAGGCGTAATGCACGTCGATGGTGCACATGTCTTCAACCGCTGTAACCCTGCTTGATGGAGCTTGAACAGAGTTAGAATGTTGAGGAGCTGACAGTTGCTCGTCGTTGCTCTGTGGTCCTCTCCGGGTACTCCGGCTTCCTCCACCCGTAAAACTGTCACGGTCACGATTAGCCATTGTGTATAAGTATGTGACCTTAAATCCCAATAAATAAATAAATATGATCACTTTCTTTATCATATTTATCCAGATTATTAACAGTCGTTGGTAATAATAACTCTTTGGCCAGCCGCTGATTTGTCGCGGTCCTCATAAGAGAAGGCCATCATTCCCCCCGCACCCCACCCCCTCTTCCCCTCCTCTCCTCCCAGCATTCAGATATAAACTGCTTAATAGTGTCCCTCACTTCCTCTTTTTCAATTTTTTCAATAAGCATTCCTACCCTCTCCCTCGTGTCCCCCTTCAGCCATCTATCCTTTGTTTCTTCACCCCACTTCTGCATTATTCTTCCAGTAAATTTTATTCTATGAGGTATATACTGTGGGCATTCCAAGAGAAAATGTTCCAGGGTCTCCACTACTCCAGAGTGGCACATTTGGCATCCCTTTTCTCCATCTCTCCCAATTTTTCCCCGAAGCTCCAGTGATCTTGATCTCAGTTTGAACAGCAGTGACCCTCCAAAGGTGCCATCTAGGTACTTCTCAAAAGCTGGCTTTTCTTTATATTGTAACCCCTGCAGTGATCTTTTCACGCTAACCCCTGCTCGCCAGTTTCGATTGCAATCTTCCATGACTCTCTCTTTGACAAACCTTTTGCCTTCTTTCATTCCTACTTCTATGTTTGTGACCTCTATAGAGTAATTGTCCATTAGTTCCCTCACATGTTTTGACCACCCCGTATCTATATTAGAATTCCAAATGGTATCGAGCATCAATTTGCACCACCGGTTGTCAGGCAGGTTTCTCAAGTAGTTAAAGTAACACAGTTTTCCCAAATCTACCCTGTCCTTGATTTTCATCCACCCAAGCTCCCCCCTTACTGCTTCCAAAGCTGCAGCATTACTCGACCCTGTTATCCATCTGCCGGCATCATTCTGAGTACTTTCCAACTTCTTAATAACGGTTTGGTTTAATGGAATCACGTCCGTGCCATACGTTATACTTGGTAAACCCACCCTCTCCCACAGTGTTTTCCCCCACAAAGACCTTGTTGAAACTATTTTTCCCTAAAAGTTTTAGTTGGTTCAGAATTCTTTTCCCCTTCAGAATCAGTTTGGCTGAGTAATTTCTGTACACCCCTCTTCCCGTTATATTTATGCTTACCCCTAGATACTCATACTCTCCCGTTTCTCCTACAGTGATTTGTTTGCTTTCCCCTTCGGGGATTGAGAACTCCCCCACTCTCCATCTCTTCGTCATATCTACCTTGCGTCCAACGGGTATTACCTTGCTTTTATTTTCATTTAGTTCGAGCCGCCAAGTGTTCCCATATCTACCAACAATTTCCAGCAATTTCTCTAGCCCCTGTTCAGTTCTAGACATTAACACCATGTCGTCCGCAAAGAATAAACCTGGTACCTTTATGTCTCCAACATTTACCCCCTCCGCACTCTGAATTAGTTCGTCCCCTAAATCTTTAACATACAATGCAAACAAAATCGGTGAAAAGATACACCCCTGCTTGAGGCCTATGTCCATAGGGACTCGTTTTGTAGTGATACTCCCTAGACTGAGTTGGCTTTGCACATCTGTATACAGTGCTTTCATGATTCCCACAAAGTCACCCCCCAGTCCGATGCCCTCGAGCTTTCGCCACATACCTTCCCTCCACACTCGGTCGTACGCTTTTTTCACATCTAGAAATGCCAGAAACATCTTTTTCTTTTCAGCCTTTGTTGATTCTATCAGTTGGGTGAGTGTAAATAGGTGATCAGTGACTCTTCGACCTTTCCTGAAACCATTTTGAATTTCTCCTAAAAAACCTTTCTCTTCAATAACTTCCTCAAGTCTACCGTATATGACCTTACAGAATACTTTTCCGATGTTACTACTAACTGATATCCCCCTATAGTTATCTAGAACTTCCTTATCCCCCTTTTTGTGTATGAACGACACCTTACTTTCCCTCCACTCTCTGGGGACCTTTTGCTTTCGCAGAGCCAGGTTGAAAAGGTTTGTCAGGACTTCAATAAGTGCCTCCCCTCCATTTTTGAGGAATTCGTTCGGAATTTCATCAGTCCCTCCCGCTTTACCATTTTTTAATTTCGAGACCACGTTCCGCACTTCTTCTGCCGTTATTTCGCTACATACACGATTAGATAGGTTCTCCTCCACCAGTGTATTTCTTTTTGGTGGGGACCCACTGCCCCATCGCCTATCGTTTATCTTTTCCCAGTGCTTTACTAACTCTGAAGCGATAAAGCCTTTATCTTCTGTACTTTCCCCATCCACTTTGATACTCTGCACACTACTTTTCCCCCGTTTATTTACCCAGTTCCAAAATACGTTTGAGCTCGAACACCCCGTTTTCTTTATTGTTCTGGCAAGACTGCAATTGCGCTCCTTCCTATTATTATTCTTTATCTCATTCACCTTTTTCCGTGCCAGTTCATATTCTCCTTTCATTAGTCTCGTGTCATTGTTATCCACCCCTTTAAGCTTCCTACTTCTTCTGTAAGCAGCGCATTTTACCTTCCTTTCTTTTATAGCCTTTTTCAGTCCCTCGTTAACCCTGTATCCGAGCTCTCTCGTTGGGACCCTCACCCTTCCTATACAATCCTTCCCTGCCTCTGTTAGGCTATTTACTATGCCATCTGAAATACTCTGGACATTTGCATCCCTAGGTATACATTCAAGACTTGGTTTTAGTTTTTCCCGAAACTGCTTCCAGTCGGCTCCTTGTTTTAGTCCCCAAACTTCCTTAAAGGTATTTCTGTCTCTATTCGTCTTTTTGCCCATAATCTTAACTGTTATCAGGTTGTGATCACTACCCAAGTCATTTTCTCCCTCGTCATCTATTTCTACATCTATAACCTCCCTCCATACGCTAACGTCAGTGAGTATATAATCAATTATTGTTTTCTTATCGTTCCTCTCCCAGGTCCATTTACCCTTACATTTCGCATCCCTGTTCAGGATCTTTAAACCAAGCTCTTTTGATAGGTCCAACATCTTCCTCCCATTCGTGTTAATTTTCCTATCACCTCCCTGTATGCCCTCCTCCTTATCCCCGATGTGCCCATTGAAGTCCCCCATTAGGACAATACTGAACCCTCTGCTTTCAAGCTCTGTGATATTCGATCTAAGAATTGTACATATTGAATCATTCCACTCGGGCTTACTTCCCTCCACTGCTAAGTATACAACACCAACGGCAACACTCATGCTTCCTAACTTGATTTTTGCCCAGACTATTTCGTTGGATACTGGAATCTGAGTCCTTGCTTCTGTGAGATCTGTAATCAATGAGGGCTGTAATTCCTCTTTAGCGTAGATGCCAACACCCCCACCCCGTTTCTGACCCTCAGTTCGCCCAGCTCCTATCCACACGCAACCCTTCATCTGATCAACCCGCTCATCCCGTCGTATCCACGTCTCACTTAGACCCATTATATCGAAGTCTCCTTCGTCCATCATTGTTGATATTTCGCTTACTTTCTTGTGCAGACCCTGGATGTTGCAGTACCCAAACTTAATGAATATTTGTTTTTTTGTCATCACTGGCACATTATTATACCCCTGGTATGTCCCTGTGTTGTGCATGTTTGTTGTTCTTCCTATGTTCCCAGCATTTGTGCCCCTCTGGGTTATCGGCTGTGGTCCCCTACCCCCCTTTTCTCCAAAAAAGGCCCAGCCACCTGTAAATTTTTTTGGCCCAACAGGTCTGTACCCATCCTACTTAAATGCAATCCATCTCGCCCATACAACTCTCCTTGTCCCCAGAATGAATCCCAGTGGTCAATGAAATGTATTCCCAAGTTTTTGCAGTGCTCTTCCGGCTCCTCGTTTAGTGCCATAATCCGCGAGTTCCTCTCTTTCCCACCACCCATAACGGGGAGCACCCCTGAAACGATGATCCGAGCATTCCTGGTAAGTAGCTTACTAATTAGGTCCTTGTATGTGTCCACCAAACGAACTGATTTCCTCTCCCTGATGTTATTGGACCCCACATGTAATACCACTACCGGATCAGGCCCCGACCCAGCTACAATACCGTCCACTCTATCCCTCAGGTCCTCCACTTTAGCCCCCGGAAAGCACAGAACTGTTCTATTTTTACTGTCCGGACCACAGACAACCTTGTCGATCCCCCGAACTATGCTACTTCCCGCAACCACCAACTTACTTTTGGCCCTCGCCCTATTTATCTCCTCTAGTCTCCTATTGTTTACAGCGTCCTCTTCCTCTCCAACAGCCCCACTCGGAATCACTATCGGTATCGGTATCTTTGACCTAGGATTACTCCTATCCTTGTCCCTCCGTCTCTTTCCAGGCCCTGAACTACCTGGACTACTCCCCTGGTCTTCTCCCGGATCCCTCCTCCTTTTTCCTGGCCTAGACCCCAAGCTACTATCTGTTGCAACTACCTCCATCCCCTCCTCTGACTCTTCCGAATCGAGCACATCAAATCTGTTTCTGGTGCTGCACTCCCCACTGTCTTTGGGCTTTACACCCCTATCTACCTGCTTCTCTGGCCCCCCTTTCCTACCACTTTTGATAGTCCACGCCAAACGCTTTACAGCATTGCTCCGGCCTGGGCCCCCCTCATCTGTCCTACGTACTTTTCTAGCAGCCCCCACCTCATCGCCTACCTCATTCACATCAAAGGTTCTACCCCCATGTTTCCTCTTGGAACCACCGACAACCATCCATCCTTCTCGGAAAGCTACTTTCACAGGCGTAACTCCAGACAGCCCCGCCCTACCAAGTTTTCCCTTCAACTCAGCAATCTCCCCCTCAAACTTAACAATTGTCTCAAGTAGGCGGAGGATTTCCTGACAGTTTGCACATACCTCTCCATATCCCATCGAACGACAGTCCTCATACATCATAGAACACTGTTTACAAACTTCAAGCCCAATATCGCTATCGGTGGCCCCACCAACCCGGCTCTGACCGACACCCCCAGTGACCTCTGTCTGCACACCAATACTTACCCCGTTGGCACCGTTGACCTGGACCGCGATATTACACGTATTTACCTCCATACTTACCTCCGTCTGAACAGACTTGCTCGCCATCATCAAAACAAAATTACGCGATCGGACAGGGAAAACTGTAAACACGCGACAAAAGGCAACACGACGAACCGTTCGACAACTTAGCGCTCACAGTTTTATTTAAGACCTCCTAACTTTGTCCCAGTTACTATACTAAACTAACTCCCCACAAATTTGAATAAAATAACCTGAAAATGAAATATATATGATTAGTAAACAATAAAAATACTTAATTTCGATTCGTAGCCAAGGAGACTTCTTCTGTATACTTCACTGTCAATTTTCACTTCATCGCGATGTGATGTATCGCATAGTTTCGAATTGGTTAACCCTTTACCCAACGTAACGATCAAAATCGACAAGCGCTATTCATAAAAATCGCCAATTAATTTTCATTATTTTTTAAATTTATTGTCTCAAAAACAATAACGACGAGCTCGTTCCAAAGAGGGATCAATACCTTTGTTTTTGAGACAAAAAATGAAAAACATTAGTTATTCAAAATTTTTGTTTGCAAGTGTCGTCTGCTTGTCATGTTAGGTAAAGGGTTATATATAGTCCATTTCGAACTTTCTTATTCTCGGCTTTCAGAAATTATATCTCTTTTTATTTCATCAAAGTTTTGAAACAAATTCCTTCCTAAGTTTTGCTGTCTCTGCTTCAAGATCCATGTTCTCTTGTTCGAGATTTTCAATTCTGATGTTTACGTCTTGAACATTCACCATCAATGAATTTGGTAGCGGCATTATGATGTCATTCAATAATTTGGCTTTTTCCCTCTGGAAAAGGCATTTGTTTTTCCTCGGATTATTATTATTTTTGTTTTTTTTTTTAGTTTTATATTTTACACATTTTGTCCGTACCATTCTGAAGCCACTGTCGAACCGATTTTCACAGAATTTTGCACACACATAGAATGGCACAAACTCTAAAAACGTACCTAAACAGAATTTTCGATTTCTCCCTTCCTTTGCCAAAATTGGCAAAAAACTGTCAAAATTACATCCAAATTTTGATAAAATGGGATGTTTTCGGTCACCCACAGCACTCAACAGGTACACGAGAGATAAACATAACTTCATTTCTTGGAAGAGGAATTTACCGAGGATTATTTTTGTAATAAGGGTAATCAAAAAATCAAGCGTTAACCCGTTTTGGGTTGGCTAAAGACAGATACCCCTTAAAAGCTTAAAAATTCATATTTTCTGTGGATTTCTCTAAACACATCTTATAGATTTTCAAGAAAAATTGGCTATTCGCAGCTCTTGGTGTGATATTACAAGTTGCATGGACAAAATATTCTGATAAACGTTTGTTAACCCTCCGCGTGCTGATAAACGACAACATTTTGATAAAATGGGTCGTGTTCGTGCATCAACAGCACCCGATGGGTATGTCACAGATAAACATAGCCTCTTTTATCGGACCCGAATATATGGGGAATACTTTTTGTAACAGTGCTGCGACGACCTTTTTTGTCGCAACTGTAGGCCTACAGCCTACAGTACATAAAAATCGGCTCGGCAACTCACCACACGAAATTAGGAAACAACAACTTATAAATTCAAATCGCCGAAATTAATGAATTACCTGCAACATTTTACTGTCATTTCCAAAATCAACGTATCATCATTTCCTCATTTGTATATATGCGTAAACATTAGAACAAACAGTTCACCTGTATCAATCTATTTTCTTTCGTTGGGAATTGCAAACTCGTCCATTCTGGTCGAATTTTGCGGTCACCGTCACCCACTTCAACTGCTTCGTTCCAACAATTATCACATTTTTGTAGCCTAATTCAAAGATATTTTCAATCATCGAATACCAGTATTCTATGGCTGATAACCCTCCAGTGTTGTCATCCATCGAATATGTTTATATTTTGATTATTCGCAACTCGCAAGCATCACGAATTGTTCGTCTCCATATTGAACATTTTTCGAAATGTTTTCAAGGCTATGTGACGTAATGTAATACTGGAATCTGAGTGGTCAATCCAGACTCCAGGGGGTATCAAAGCCAGCGGGGCCCGCAGTGGTGTGCTGTCTCTGAGCCATTGATACGCAGACGTCAGAGCGTTACGCTAAAAACATTCTGCCAATATTAAACACAATAAAACCATAACTCCAGATCTGGTGATTGCAAAAACTAAATAATGTGTACTGCATCACTTAAATCACAAGTTGGAATGGTAGGTTCACCAGAACTGTGACCAAAGTATTGTGTTTGTCAAATAGATGCACCAGATCTGTCGCTGAGAGCACCTTCCGGTAGCATCACTATTTATGTCTTGAGAGGGAGTTTTCCCCTGTCAAAACACTTAAGCAATTAAAGCACTTTGAAATATTAATCTAATTAAACCCAAATCAATTTGTCATGAGCTATTAGCATTATAAAGCTGATTGCGACAGATCTGGTGGTGTTGACGAAATTAGAACTGCTTAATTTAAACTCCAGATCTGGAAGCGTTACTGTCAGTCCGTCGCCCCAGATCTGGGGGAGCTTTCCAATAACGTCCAAACGTATTCACCCGACTCCAGATCTGGGAGCTCAACTATTTCTCCAGATCTGGTGTTAACTCTCTTTGGGGATATTCTGTTTGACATTGTTTTATGGCCAGTCACCCAAATGCACGACAGTTGTGAAAATGATGAATTACATAGCCACAATACACCTGACAACCGGTAGAAGGCCAACTTGTGAATTATAAACCAAATTCTGAATCATCCTGAGCGATATCAACTCTCCATTATTTATACAATATTTGTATCCAGAAAATCTAGCTATTATTATAGCTGCATAATATTAAATTACTGTGTTATGGAAATGTTATAAATAAATTATTTTGTGGAACTTTATACAAGTATTATTGTTCAATTCCAATTACCTGACAAACCTATAAGTCAAACCTAAATCTCACACCAGGCGAACCCAATCACATGTTGCTGGAAAGAGCAAATTCATTAAAATTCCAAATGCCACCAGCTCTTGCGAAATGAGGGTCTGTGCTGTTTTGAACAAGTCTTGTATGCACACCAGGGTGTGAAAAGTGAAATAAGTTCATATTTCAGACACTCGTCTTTCAAGGGTTGTTAACCCCCTCATTGTGGGGGTGGCACGCAACAATAGTAAGGGCATTCAAAAAACCAAGCCTTGACCCAGTTTTGAGAGATTAAATGAGACAGCCCTTAAGAACTTAAAACATCAAAATTTTAGATAAATTTGAGATATAATGTGCTGTTTTCAAATAGTCACAGCACTCAGTGGGTATGTGGCAAACAAACTTAACTCCTTATGTCGGACCTCTCGTACGCCGATGTTGATATTAACCCTCTCCACCATTAATGATGATTTTAACTTAAACTTTCTTTTATGAAACTGAGTCATTTGAGACTACTGTACCCACCCTTTTCGGGACATCAATAAAGGTACTTTAGTGATACAGTTAAAATAATTCTTCGGACTCTCTGGGGGTACGAAAAATCATGGAATCTCGTCTAGTTGGTCCATGTTGTTATCGCGTTCTTTTTGAGAAAGATGCATTTCTTCAATACAGACGCTCAAATCATCTATTGAAATTGTGAGTGTGGATGTCGATAAATGGTAAGCTGTCGAAGCCGATAAAATAATGCTTCCTCAACAGATTCGAGAAATGTCGAGTATTTATCTCTTTGGTGTGCAGGGATGTGGCGACAGGGGGGGGGGGGGGTCTCACCCCCCCCCCCCCCCAGCTAGGAGTATTTTTTTTCAATAGTTGTAAATTCCGAGGTCAAAAATCAAATAGTTGGAAATTCAATAAATTAACATTGTTCATGAAAAATATTAAAATTCCAACTAATGATGAGAAATTTTAATCTTTTATTTCCAACTGGAATCTTGAGTTTCAAATTTCCTACTCTAAAAATGACATGGCCTCAAAATTTCGACTCTGAAATCAGTCCAGTAAATTTTCTGACCCAGACACATTATAAATGATACTTTTTCCGTTTCAGGACTAGTGAACATTTTCAGAAGGGTTCATAACCCTTTACCTAATGCAGACGATTTCAAAATTCATCATTTTAAATATCATTTTTTAAATTTTTTTAAAAAAATTCCAACAAAACCATATCATGTGACCCTTCTTTGGGACGAGCTCGACGAGCTCGTTCCAAAGAGGGGTCACATGATATGGTTTAGTTGAAATTTTTCGAAAAATAATATTTTTTCGGCAGCTGTATTTGCATATTACGTGGCGATGCGGGCGATTCGTTGGATAAAGGGTTAAAAGATATCACCCAGCGACGCAGTGCAACCACCTATCGAAACCACTCACAGTTGGAATTTACACCGGTGGCACCCCCCCCCCCCCCCCAGATGAAACCTCTAGCCACATCCCTGTTGGTGTGGTAAAGTGTTTTTTCTTGGTAACCATCACATGCCGCCCCATCTTTTTTAACCAACTCGTTCAAATGCAGTGTCAGAAGTCGAGATGGGCAATATACCGAAAAATAGAACTGTTATCGATATCATGGTGATATCGAAAAACCGAATCCAACCAAGCGTTGAATACCGAAACCGTCTAAATTTTCCTACATTCGCTATTTATAAGTCCCTGTTGAGGCTTGATAACAGCTGAAAGGTTCATTTTCATGAAAGAAATGACCCCGATTTTCTTTTCAGTTTTGTTAACCTTCAATGGACTGGGCAACTGTCCTGAATTCCCACTAGACCACAACCTGTACATGTCCAATTGCTTATCAGTGAGGTGGGAGCGCGATGGCCCAGTAGGTAGAGGTGCAGGCTGCAAGCCGAGAGGTCCTCGGTTCGAATCCCACCTGCGGCAACCGCGTTGTGTCCTTGGGCAAGACACTTCATCCCCCATTGCCCGCGTGGGGGCACGATGACGCCGTGTACTAAGGCGTACTGCACGTCGATGGTACGCCTGTCTTCAACCAATCTAACCCTGCCTGTGCTGCAGTGTGGAGTTACGATGTTGGGGAGCTGGCAGCAGCTCGTCGTTGCTCGGTGGTTCTCTCCGGGTACTCCGGCTTCCTCCACCCGTAAAACTGTCACGGTCATGATTAGCCACTGGGCATAAATATGTGACCTTAAACATCAATAAATAAATAAATACATAAATTATCAGTGAGGTTTAGTCAGTTCCTGGCTGTTAACAACTAGAAATCACTGCCCAGGTGTTGTGTCTATTATCAGCAGGACCCCTCAGCAGGACCCCCCTAAAGATAGAATGGTTAGGGCACATACTCTCAGAGTGCAAAAGCCCGAAATAGGTCTTTAAACATTAAAATGCGTCTAGGAGAAGTCACAAAATTACTGTAGATATATTTATGGACGTAAAAGGATTTCACTGTTGAGCTCATTAACCCTTTACCTAACGTAACGGCCAAAACCGTCAGCGCTATTCTCAAAAATCGCCAATTAATTTTCATTATTTTTTTCATTTTTTGTCTCAAAAACATAGGTTATGACCCCTCGTGGGAACGAGCTCGTCGAGCTCGTTCCAACGAGGGGTCATAACCTATGTTTTTGAGACAAAAATGAAAAAAATTAGTTATTCAAGAATTATTTTTGCAAGTGTCGTCTGCTTTTCAGGTTAGTTAAAGGGTTAACAGGGTTATTTATAGCATTGTGGTAGAATGATACTACATTTTTTTATTTTTTTCCTGATACTATCAGAAAATCTCAGTCAAGTCACATATGGAATACCGAACGGATACTGAGGTATACCTCCCTAAAAATACCGAAATCGATACCGAACTCAAAATTCCAATACCGCCTACAGTTAAAACTAGAAGTCCTGTCACGAACTGTGCGCTTATTTAGGCTTAATGGCGCGTATATCGGTATTGACTTACTGAAAAGCTTTACTGTCATGACAGCATTGTTTCATCTCTTGTCAAAACAAGTTATCTCAGATTGTCAGAAAAAACCTGATAATTGTGCGAAAGTCCAAAAACCTCAATTTGTTCACAAAAATGATACGATCCTACTGACACCGCCTCTTCAAACTGGCATAGGATACGCTTTGACTGCTTTCCCTACTTGGTATTCTGCAGCCTTTTTAACCTTGGTCAGAGAGATGATTCTGCTCATGTCAGGAGACATAGAATCAAACCCAGGACCAGACTCTTTGTCCACTGAAAATACCCTAAATACATTAAAAATTTTCCATTTGAATATCCAAAGCCTAAAGCCCAAATTAGACGTTATGCAATATGAATCACTATCCTATGATGTATTAGCTCTCACGGAGACCTGGCTACAAAGCACTGATTTGACGTCTGACATTATGATTCACGGATTCCAGGAACCCCTGCGGTTTGACCGCATGACAAGAGGAGGTGGCGTTGCTGTCTATGTGAAGAATGGCTTGTGCTTTCGGCGGAGAAGCGATCTTGAGGTGAATGGCATCGAATGTCTATGGGTCGAAGTGTTCACGAAACACCACAAGTCCCTATTGCTCGGGGTATTTTACCGCCCGCCCAATAGTTCCCAAGATGCTTGGGATTATATTACAGAATCAATTGATAGAACGAAAGATACCTTGATCCCTGACCTAGTTATTACTGGTGATTTCAACGAGAATCAAATGGGCTCCCCAAGGGGTCATTTCCATGAAGTTTGTAACTACTGTAACCTTAGACAGCTAGTGATTGGACCAACGTGCCTCACCGAATCATCTGCTACACTCCTCGATCTTTTTGCTGTCAGTAGTACTGTCCACGTTGTAGGATGCGAAGTTCTTGAGCCAATTATACCTGACATGACTCGCTATCACTGTCCGATCTCTATCGATGTCCAGTTCACAAAACCCCGATCTCATAAATTTAAGAGACGCATATGGTTGTATGCAGAAGGTAATTACGAGGAGCTTAACACAGCGTACAAAAATTTAAATTGGGAAAACCTACTTGATATTTTATGCCCTGATACCATAGTTTCTAAATTCACCGATCAACTACTCGACACTGCATCTACTTTCATTCCCAACAAAATCATAACTTCTAGGACCAATCAGCCCAAATGGATGCATAATCAAATACGGCTGTTACTAAGACAAAGAAAACGATTGTACCGGACAGCAAAGCGCACAGGCCTACTTCGTGACTGGGCGAAATACAAATGTAAACGAAATGAAGTTGTCGCATCGGTCAGGAAGGCAAAAGCAACCTACACATCAAAAGATCAAGCAAAATTAGGTTGCCCTGAGACACCCTCTTCTGAGTGGTGGAAAACCCTGAAAACATTTATTTTTAATAATACATCGGGAATCCCTACTATCACCCATTTGAATAAATTATACTCCACTGACCATGAAAAGGCAGAAATCCTCAACGAATACTTTTGTTCTATTTCTTCCTTGGATGACACTAATACTTCTTTGCCAAATTATCCCTTCCATGCGCACCAGTCCCTCGACTGAATAATATTACACAGTAGTGAGGTCTTTGAAGCAATCAAGAGTATCAAGGCATCGAAAGCATCCGGTCCTGACCTTGTAAGTCCCCGACTACTAAAGGAATGTGGTCGCTCTCTGTGCGAACCACTTACAGTCATTTTTAACATACTTCTGAGTAACAACTATTTCCCAGCCTTATGGAAAAAAGCCAACGTGACGCCAGTTTTAAAAAAGAATCCTTCTAACTTAGTTACCAATTATCGCCCGATATCGCTGATTAGTTGTGTTGGGAAACTCTTCGAAAAATGTGTGTTCAAGCGGTTATGGCGTTTCATTTGCGATAATAATATCCTTAGTCAGTTCCAATCTGGTTTTACCCCTGGTGATTCAACGGTTTTACAACTGACAGGCATCTATGATGAATTCTGTCATGCTCTTGATGAAGGGAAAGAAGTTAGGGTTGTTTTTTGTGACGTGAGTAAGGCATTTGATAAGGTTTGGCACACTGGTCTTATCCACAAGCTAGAAACGATAGGAATAACAGGCGACTTGCTTTCCTTCCTAAAGTCTTACCTTTCGAATAGGTCTCAACGGGTTTTGATAGCCTCCGAGGCATCTCCTTGGAGACCAGTAACTTCTGGAGTTCCACAAGGATCCATTCTAGGTCCGCTGTTATATTTAATATACATCAACGACATTACCGAAAACTTACAGAGTAGTATACGGCTATTTGCTGATGATACATCTCTTTATCTCATTGTAGAGAACCCCGGCCAAGCTGCAGCATTAATCAACCATGATTTGGCCAAGATAGAACATTGGGCCAAATCATGGTTGATTGAGTTTAATCCTCAAAAAAACAGAGACTATGTTAATTTCGCGTAAGATCATTGCTCCTACGCACCCACCTTTATATCTAAGTGGAACTCGAATTACTGAAGTAACTACTCACAAGCATTTGGGTGTGATCCTAAATAAATCCTGTACTTGGAACGAGCATTCTGATCATATCTGCGCCAAGGCTTGGACTCGTATAGACATGTTGAGAGCTCACAAGTTCACTCTTGATCGCAAGGTCTTAGAAAAGATATACTTCGACTTTATTAGGCCCCTCCTGGAATATGCAGACTGTGTTTGGGACAACTGTTCAAGTACACAGGCTGCGAATCTAGAAAAAATTCAAGTAGCTGCAGCGAGAATTGTTACTGGTGCTACAACTAGTGCCAGTAAAAGTTTACTCTACGCGGAAACTCGATGGGATTCACTGCAGGAAAGGCGCCGAAAGCACAAGCTACTTCAATTCTTCAAGATGTATCATAAACTTGTTCCTCCATACCTTTCAAACAAAGTACCGCCAGTTACTTCGTCCATCAGTCTTCACCACAATACTCGATCAAATAAAACCCACCGAGTTCCGTTTTGTCATACTAGTTTGTACCAGTCTTCGTTTCTTCCAGATGTTACCAAACAATGGAATATGTTGCCCGTCTCGGTTAGGGAAAACTGTTCCATCATAAATTTCAGAAGGTTCCTAAATGGCGGGAATCAACGTCCGCCCACATTCTATGCCGGGGCCAAATCTCGAGCAGCACAAATTTATCATTGTAGGTTGCGTCTGCACTGTAGCGGTGTTAACGCCCATCTGTATGATAATCACCTCTCGTCTTCACCTCTGTGTCTGTGTGGTGGCATAGAAGCGACTGAACACTTTCTTCTGTACTGTACAAACTATGCAGATGTACGTAATCTAACAATTAATACATTGCCGTTTACCTTTGATCTTTCTATGCTCCTGTATGGGTCTGAGCATTTGAGCATCACTGACAACTATCTTGTGTTCAGAGTCGTGCAAGAATATATCATACAAAGTGGGCGCTTTCACTGAGTTGCAGTATATATGTAGACTTGTTTCATTATGGTATATCGACAGGTGTATATGCACCAGTAAATACATCACAATAACATTTTTGACACTAACCTTCCTGGGGAAGTATACCGCGGACTGCCCGGAGTCCGCCCCTGGACTGTCTCTCCGTACCAACAGTATCCTGTTGAAATTAATTTTTAACTCCTCTGAGCTGGAAGAGTGGTGAGAACAGTCCAGGCGCGGACTCTTGACTCGTCTCTTGTCTGTTTGCGACGGTGGTACTGTTCATCAATAGAGTCATAGACTACACTCATGTGATCGCTTCTGGTTTCATCTGCAGATTATTCTGCGTCTTTGTTTCCATTAATCTGTTTGTTTTTCCTTTCTTGACTTTTTTTTTTTCTTTTTTGTTCGTTTAATTTTTTTTCTTCTTCTCTTGTGCTTTTCTTCTTGTTTCTTCATTTTTCCCCTCTTTTTTCCCTAGTTCTGACACTTTTCTCTTTCTATCCAACAACGACAATGAGTTCAAACAATATTTTACTCAGTTTTAGCAACCACCTATATACTTTGCTATTTTAGAAATGTTCTAGGAGACGGCTTATATAAGCTAAGAGCTTTCTGCCGAATCCTCTCACTTGATATTGTCAGCTACTTCTACATGTCTTGCTGTACTGCATACATTTTATTATAAATTCTGTACAGTTAATGTAACATTATCAGTCTTTTGTATGTATTATATCATGTTCAGTTCTGAATAAATATTGTTTAAACTAATGGCGCGTAGGAACTGCGGGCAATTGCCATATCGAATGGCATGCAATGCACAGCAGGTACAGTTAAAACTAGAAGTCCTGTCACGAACTGTGCGCCTATCTAGGCTTAATGGCGCGTAGGAACTGCGGGCAATTGCCATATCGAATGGCATGCAAAGCACGGCAGGTTCTCCTGGTTACTCATAGCAAACACAGGCAATGTCTCTGCTACTGGCTCTCCGGGTTACCCGGAGGTTCATTGGCTGAAACATTGCTTGTGCACAGGCCATATGAACAGAATTTGATAGCCTTACCATGGTCATAACGCGTAGATTAACGCGTAGATTGACGTGCTATTTGTGCAAATTTCATGACAGGACTTCTAGTTTTAACTGTATCTCTAGTCAGAAGCTATGTTTTTCAGGCGAAAAATGATAATTTGCATTGTTATATAACTCTTTTTTTTTGGGGGGGGGGGGAAGAGTTGTATTAGTTAAAGGGTTAGATAAACTACATATAACACACTAACCATTTAATTTTTGATCCCATTAACAGTAGCATTCTCAATGCAAATCGTTTGTGTAAATTCCACTTTTCGATACCGATGGCTACTCCCAAACCTCCGAGGAACATGAAAGACGAGCCCTACAAAACAAGAAAGAATTCTTTTTGTGGATATCATAACTCTAACTTCTTTTAACTTATTGTACATTAAGGAGAGAAATAGTGAGCACAAAGAACGTGATAGTCAAAGTTTCGGTATGACCTCTCAAAAACAAAAGACACATACGCACAGGGATTGAGAGGGGCTATGTGAAAGCAGGTACATGACCAAGGATGTTTTGGGGATGCCCCCCCCCCCCCCCGCCACACACACACACACACACTAAAAACATAAATACAGCAATAACATATTAAATGGTGTAGACATTGCCCCTTTTGTATCGTTGTTAATATTTTGTGTGTAGGGTTGGGGCGACAGAAGGCAATGTATAGTTTTTATAGTAGTGTTACACTTGCAGCATGGATGGGATAATCCCACACTGGGATTGTTAAATATCCCAAAATACCAAGTGGGGAGAGAGCTGTCGACTCGTAGCATAGTTCGTTTTCTGTAAATGTCGTTTAATAGTAATCTTGTTGCGCCGCGAGTTATTTATTTATTTATTTATTTATTTATTTATTTATTTATTTATTTATTTATTTATATATTGGTGTTTAGCCACACTTTCGACAGCCAGGGTCACCTGATGTCGGACAGTTTTACGGGTGGAGGAAGCCGGCGTACTCGGAGAGAATCACCGCAACTGTCAGGCTCCCCAACTCCACATAAGCAGGGTTAGCATTGGTTGAAGACATGTGCACCATCGATATGCATTACGCCTTAGTACACTACGGCACCGCGCCCCAAGTGGGCAATCGGGATTAAGTGCTTTGCCCAAGGACACAATGCAGTTACCCCTGGCGTGGATCAAACCGTGGACCTCTCGGTTTGAAGTTCAATGTATTAACCACTGAGCTACCGCGCTCCCGCCAGGAGTTGTAGAAGTCACGATCAACATTTTATTTGAGCTTTCCATACACTGCTGATAGCTAGCAGTTTGTCTATAACTTTATGTGAGTCAAAAGTTAAATTATTCGCATGGAATTATCCATGAGAGCATTTTAGAGCCCCTGTAAATAATTTCTTCCAGATGCTTGTACCCACAGATTAGCCCCTACCTGTCCTTAGATTCGGGCTCTCCTGGGTGTCATTTATTTCAGTATTCGATCCCCCCCCCCCCCCCCCCACCCCACACCTGCTAAGAGAATTTACAAAGTTTGATAGATGAAGACAGAAGACAAGTAAGGTGGAGTATGGGGAGAGGGGGTCAATGACCCGAGCTGAAGTTGTTCAGGTGTTTAACTCTTAACCCGCTGAGTATTTTAAAAGTATTTTTCATCAAATCTAGTCATGGCTGCTGTAAACAGCAGCCATGACTAGATTTGATGAAAATTTCATCTAAATTTAACTCAAGAAATTGTTGGTGAAAAATCCATTCAATTTACAAGGTGCAAATTGGATTAAATATGCCCAAATTATACATATTTCAGTGGCAAGAGAAATACTGTCCTGGGCAGGAATACCCGCCAGCAGCATGCAAGGAGTTAAAGAGATATGTAGCCAAGAGCGTAACGTGCGTTGCACTCGGAGCCCAAGGTTTGCAAGTTCGAACCCCAGTCGGGGAAACGTAACGTAATGCAATACCGGCGTGGATTCAAAACCACACTGCCTCTCCATACTGCTATGTTCAGGGATGGTGGTATGTCCGTCCTATCGGGTGAGGATGTAAATGGCTGTCCCGTGTGCAGTGATTACTGTGCGCGTTAAAGTACCCTACTGCAGCAAAGGAGTTGCAGCCTGGCAAATTACCTGACCCCCCCCCCCCCCTCCCATGCAACATAGTGCGATGGAAAGACAGTTGTCGAGAGTGGGCGCGTCACTCCGAGCATAGGGCTTGCCTGAATAGAAAGTACCCGCTGGTCGGCGAAATCATCATCCCGGAAGCATGCAGTCAACCCAAGTGGTAACATTGGATTCCACACTGCTAATCCTGCTACACTAAGTGCAAAAATTGATGTATATAATGATGTACATGTATAATATATATTGATGTATATGTACCTGTGCAATCACAGGGTGTTCCGAAAAATTAACGGAGGAATTTCCAATAACATAACATAACATATGTTCTACAATATCTATTCCTCTTGAACTTGAATTAAGTGAGTGAAGATTAGACTTTTAAAGAAAAATATCACCTCAAGTGGTCCACAGGCGTTTGGGGACCTGACCTAGAGCGATAAATAGCGCCTAGAAGGTCTAAAATCACCCAACATCAAAATACCCCTACTGTATTATAAATATACACAAGGCTGGAAACTTCCAACGCTCGAAATTTTATACCACGAAATTAGAAACCACTCGTTTCAAATCAACGAAACGCGTTGACAGCTCGCATAGCACGTTTATCGATGCATAAATGAATACACTTCAAGTCTGCAGTTCACCCCTTAGCATTTTCTTGCAGAGAATGCCTTTATTTTCACTCCAACTCGACAAAACACACACAAAATTCAGCTGGACGAACTTCCATTCCACGGGAATCTCCGCACTGAATTTTCTCTCTAGCGGGGATATCGGCTGCGGACGTTCAAAATTCGCGCGCTACACAGGAAAGGACCATACAGAATAACTACCAAAGTCACTCACGACCGTCATACTAAAACAGCTTGTAATTTGTTGATTGGTACACATTAAAAACAACCAGTGCAGCACTAAAAGATTGTTGTTAGTGGAAAATGTAATCTTCTTCTATACATTAGAGTTTATTTGTGTGTGTGGTGGGGAGGGGGGGGGGGGCTATGTGTATGTGCCTGAACTATTTTGCCCTAAGTGCATTCTAAGACAGAATGCAATTAGGACAAAATGATGTTTAAGCGAGGCTGTGTCTGTGGTATTGTCTTGGCATTCGTTAATGTTCGATACTTTTTGCCGGACGTTCAGTATTTTATTCTTTTTTTTTTCAAATGGTTAATCAATCCCCCCCCCCCCCCCCACCCCCCAAACAGGCAGTCTCTGCATTCTGGTGAAAACTCGCGGGCTATGTTTTAATAGCTGAACATAAAATTAATGTTTTCTCTTTGGTTTGCAGTCGCTTAGCCACGAGAGGGGGGGGGGGGGGGCTACACTACAAAGGGCATGTGCCCCCCTCCCCAATTTTCCACACGCTCCCAAAAATTTCTAATTTCTAAGTCATTTTTCACAATGTCCACCCAGTAATGTCAAATCATTACAGATACCTTTTTAGAGAAATTATTGTTTCAAAACTTTTCCCGGGTCGCACCCCATATACACCCACATATAGAAGGGACAGTCCTCCCTACTAACCTTATACATGTAGGTTTGGATATCCCAGTAGGCGGAAGCTCCACTCTGTGAGCCTTCTACGTCCCGAGTCAGGTATCCCCTCAACTCGTGAGCCAAGGGATACCTGGATCGGGGCGTAGAAGGCTCACAGGTTAGCCAACATAGTTCTGACCCTTCCATAATCTTGCTCTGCCCCCCTTCCCCTCCCCCGCCCTCTCCACAATTTCACTCGTGCCTCCGATTCCTGGTTCCACTTTCTTTGGCTCCCCAAACAACCCGTGGTTCTTTAGCTTTCTTTTCACAGCGCCCCCCCCCCCCCCCCGAAGCTTACACTCCTAGTACACCATGGTATGTCCCAAAATACCATAGTATTACCATGGTATATCATGGTAATACCACGCTATTTTGGGACATACCATGGTGTACCATGGTACATCTTAATGAGTGATCCACCGACCCGCTGCCACATAACACTAAGTTGGCACTTACGGACAATTAATGTTCAATAAATATATTCACTTACCACAATGAAACATGAAGATATTCTTCTAAAATCGTGAGTGTCTTCGTAAGGGCCTGCATTTTTTCAACTTTCAATTTTTACTATGACAAAGCGAAAACTGCCCAAAAAATCGCGTCTCGCATTTAGGTTATCGCGGGTAATACTGTTTTTGAATAAGTTACAAATTCAAATTGAACGCGGGAGCATGCGCAGTTTAAATTTATGACGTGTTTCAAATTTTTAAAAAAATTGTCTCACATGCGCAGTTGAAAAATAGCATTTCAAACGCGAAAAACGGCGCTTTGCAAAATCCGGTACGAGGTCTTACGTGTTAAAACTTGCGGGCAGCTCCGTTGAGGTTCTTTCTGAGGGATTAATGACGGTTCGTACACCGGCGTTTCGTGCACAGTATGTTTCGTACACAATGGGACGTTTCGTACACAAATCAAAGTACGTTTCGTACACGGACAATATTTATATATATTTTATTGATTTATTTTTTATTTTTTATTTAATTTGTTAGTTTATTTAGTTATATTTATATTTTTTATTTGAAAGAAAATTATCTTTCATAATAAATAAAATGTTAGAAAAATATTTATTCTGTAAAAGGGGCTGATCCATTCCTGAAGATGTATCTAATCAAAGACAATGTTTTGAAAGCGTTTAATTTAAAAGCGGCTAGTGCATTTTTTATCAATCCAATCAATGGTAATTTACAGTAAACAGAGTTATTTTGATAAGATGCTCAATGCTTTGATGCCAGTATAATGAGGACCAATCACCTCTTGAACAGTGTTGTTATTCCAAACAACACGTGAACATTGTTAATTGATTTGTTATTTCTAGTATTAAAACTAAACCATTTCATCTTCGGTGTTTTTCTAGAATTGAAATTTGTATAAAAACAGGCCCCAAACTTATTTGATTCACATTTCATCTTTGGTCAGTCATGGCGTATCCATGTTCCAAGTGTAGGAATGAAGTAAGACCAAGGCAGGAGGCGTTATGCTGCGATGAATGCTCGAGATGGCGACATAGAATTTAAAGCATTTTAGCGCAACTTAAATCTTCTTCAATTTTACTGAAAAAATTAGTATGTATTCCTTTGTTAATACTGATAGAGTACTGGTAGGATTTTCTGCTTGTATTTCTGAATTTTTCCCAGTAAGGCAATAAAACTTGAACAAATTCTCCTTTAAATTACGGGAAAAATCGGAAATTTAAATGTTGTTCCAATTTAATGAAAACGCTTGTCAAATGTCAATTTGAATGTACATGTAATAACCAATGACTGCTGTGGGCGGAGCGATAAACCATTACATGTATTTCCCTTTCAAAATGCCACGCCCCCACCTGGTTAAAACTGTTTACCATTTATGTACAATGTATTTTATCATTTGGTATATATATATATTTATGTCTGAAAACGTCATTTTTTTAAGTTTAGATATTTATTGTTCAATAAAATATATTATTTTAATACGAGCGTTGTTGTCTTTCATCGTATATGTACTCATATATCCCATTTAAATCCCGTGCACGAAACGTCCCACCTTGTGTACGAAACGTCCCAGAATCTTGTGTACGAAACGTCCAAAATGGCCGTGTACGAAACGGCAGTGCACGAAACGTCCAGCACCCCTTTCTGAGTCTTGTCAATTTTCGACCAAACATGAAATCAAAACTAATTATTTTGAGACCCAAATATGTTATCCACAGCCATGTATGTTTTAACTTTTTTTAACAGTGCGAGATACACAAAAATGCGAATTTTGAACGTCCTGAGCCGATATCCCCGATAGAGAGAAAATTCAGTGCGGAGATTCCCGTGGAATGGAAGTTCGCCTAGCTGAATTTTGTGTGTGTTTTGTTGAGTTGGAGTGAAAATAAAGGCATTCTCTGCAAGAAAATGCTAAGGGGTGCACTGCAGATTTGAAGTGTATTCATTTATGCATCGATAAACGTGCTATGCGAGCTGTCAACGCGTTTCGTTGATTTGAAACGAGTGGTTTCTAATTTCGTGGTATAAAATTTCGAGCGTTGGAAGTTTCCAGCCTTGTGTATATTTATAATACAGTAGGGGTATTTTGATGTTGGGTGATTTTAGACCTTCTAGGCGCTATTTATCGCTCTAGATCAGGTCCCCAGACGCCTGTGAGTGGTCTGTTTATTTAAATACGTGACACGGTTGTTTAATGTCGAACCACTTCATCAGCTCAAAGTAGCATTTCATTTGCACACGCGAATCCCTACGTCATCAACGGAAATGTCCACTGATGCGTAAGGACCAATCAGATGTTTTCATACATGCTGTAGTGTTGTTTTCGTAGCGCATTTTGTAATACTACATTGCTTGAATACTCCCTGGGAACGTTGAATAAACACAATACTCGTGATATAAAGAGACGAACACAGAAGCTGGAAGAGCAACTGATAAAGAATATTTCAGCCATGTAGTCTTTAAAGTTATAATGTTTGTGTTATTATTTGCTTTTCTTTGTCATTTAGTCAAAACAAAATTTTATCAAAAGAGAAAGAAAATGATAAAAAACCTATTTTTAACTGTGCACAAAACTAACCTTCAAATATCTCGAGGCTATCCTATTCACTTTGACCACTCCCAGCATTGGAAATATGACAATTGGTAGGAGAGCAGTGACAGGTATCGGCAACGATTCGGTTATCCAGTAAATAGCCATCAGCAGGAGACCAAAGCAGCACTTTGAAACCTTAAAAAATATCTATAGAATTTTAACTTTTTAATTTTGACATGTGCAAAATAGAAAACCATATAACGGACTCAGGGATGTGTCTAGAGGGTTTCAGCTGGTGGGTTGCCACCGGTGTAAATTCCAACTGAGTGGTTTCGATAGGTGGTTGCACTGCAGCGCTGGGTGATATATTTTAACCCTTCACCCAACGAATCGCTCCCATCCGCCCACGTAATATTCAAATACAGCTGCTGAAAAAATATTATTTTTCGAAAAATTTCAACAAAACCATATCATGTGACCCCTCTTTGGAACGAGCTCGTCGAGCTCGTTCCAAAGAGGGGTCACATGATATGGTTTTGTTGAAATGTAAAAAAAACAAACTTAAAAAAATGATATTTAAAATAATGAATTTTGAAATCGTGTGCGTTGGGTAAAGGGTTATCAATCCTTCTGAATATTTTCGGTAGTCGTGAAACGGAAAAAGCATCATTTATAATGTGTCTGGGTCAGAAAATTTACCGGATTGATGTCAGAGTCGAAATTTTGAGGCCGTGTCAATTTTAGAGTAGGAAATTTGAAACTCAAGTTTCCAGTTGGAAATAAAAGATTAAAATTTCTCATCATTAGTTGGAATTTTAATATTTTTCATGAACAATGTTAATTTATTGGATTTCCAACTATTTGATTTTTGACCTCGGAATTTCCAACTATTGAAAAAAATACTCCTAGCTGGGGGGCGGGGGGTGGGGGTGAGACACCCCCACACACCCCTGTCGCCACATCCCTGAACGGACTGCTCCTGGGAGTTGAAACGCAAATGTTGACAACGCTGTCTTTCAGATAATATTACCTAATTCCTGTCAGTTATTATTCTACTTCCGAGGCGATAATGTTTCTAGTTATAGCATCTTTTTTGCAGAGAATGATTCGGCAAGGAGTTGCATCTCCGTTCAATGTAGCACATTTAAAAACAAATCAGTTGCAAGTCACTATAATCCTGTTTGACTGCATAAAGCATTTTTCCATCGTTTGATAATCCTGTTGCGTCACCTTTAGAAGTTTGGAAGAGGAAGTGGAGGGTCTTTGACTTCAATGAAGGAGGATTCTTGGCCCTCAAATGACTAAAATCAAAGAACTTACGTCTCCAAATCCACTGAATATTAATTTAACTGTTTACCTTACGCTCAAAGACGACAATTGCAGAACAGTTTCTTGACTAACTAAAATGTTTCATTCATTTATGGCCTAAAGGACTGCTTTTGATCCCTCACAAGAATGGGTTCAACGAGCTGAACAAATGAAGAAGAAATAGACACACACAAGCACACCCTGACACACAAACACACAGTCACACACACAGTCACACACAATCACAGACACACACAAACACAGACGCACGCACATGCGAGATGGCAGACCACCTTCGACCGTTACCTTGGGTGAAGGTTTAAAAAGTAGAATAAGGTTCTCTGGCTGTAGATTGCTTCACTTATTATTCAATGAGTGGGAGCAGATACGTGAAAACTAACCCACACCTAAGTAAATCGAGTGACATCAGGAGTGTATATTAATGTAGGCCTACAGCATCATACTGTGTATATAGTATTATTACCCCTTTTGCGGGCGTTCCTAGCACATTAAAGATGTTATACCGGGCGTTGAAACCCCGTAATGCTCAACAAGTACAAGGGATTCCTAAAAAGGGATTCTCCAGTAGGTATCCTCGAATAAAACAATACCAGGACATAGGTATCCTAAAATACCCGTATGTGCCTATGTGCTAGGGCACATTGTGTCACATTGTGCCTTTTCACATAAGCACATATCGGCACATAAACCATGTGCCTTTGTGCTAGGGCACATTGTGTCACATTGTGCTTTTTCACATAAGCACATATGACAAAAAAGGGATTCTATAGCCACGGGTGTTTCCTAAAAAGGGGGTGCCGAAATTGGGGTGCCTGGGAATATGGCCATTGGATATAGGCTTTTATTATACACAAGGGAGATAACTCTGTATACAGATTATGGGAAATCAAGCAATCTAATTGGTTAGTTATATATATGAAACAACAAGAATACCTGGAATAGGATCAGAACTACTGCTATTACGTACCACCTTACCAGTAACAGGGTGATACAAAGCATTTGGTAGGTTAATACTATCAACGGTTAGGATGGAACCTACAGGGGAATATACCAACCATACTCTGCTGCCGTTCTGTATTACCAGGCATTGGCCCCACCCCAGAATACCGCTCAATAATATGAAGCACCTGGTGGATCAGCAGTACCAAGGGCCAGCAAGAGACCTACAGGGATATGCATAGCCTATGTTATACTACCGTTCTAAACTACCAAGCATTACCCCACCCCCACAAAATCACTAGGTCTACCATAACGTTCTACATATACCAGCCATATAATAAAACAAAGCAATCGGTTGGTTAATAGTACCAAGCACTAACAGGGGCCTATCGGTGTATATACCGCCATACTATAGTGCCGTTCTAAACTACCAGACAGTACCCCTACCCACAATACCTCTATGCCTAGTATTGCCTACTACCTATACCAATCATAGGATAACATGAAGCATCAGGTGGATTAATAGTACTAAGGGCTAACATGGGCCCTGCATGGGCCCCACAGAGGTATATATCGTCCATACTGTACTGCTGTTCTATACTGCCAGGCATTACCCCCACCCCCACCCCCACCCCACAATACCACTTGACCTGCCATAACATACTCCCTATACCAGTCATTGAATAGTACAAAGCAATCGGCTGGTTAATAATATCGAGGACTGGACCTACAGTGGTATATACAATGCATCCTATGCCACTCGTTCTAAACAACCTAGTATAATACTGCCTGGCCTAACACTAAACTACGAATACCAGCCATAAGATAATACAAAGGATTCTGTAGGTTAATAGTACTAAGGGGGTAATAGACCAACAGATCATTCATCCTATACTGTCCAATTTAAACCACCAATGACTATCTCGCAATACCACACTACCCCCACCCACCCTACTTCTTGACTTAGCTATAGCAGGCATAGGATAATATGAAGACCCATGGGCTAATAGTATACCAACATGGATATATACCACTACTACTATGTCGCCGCCACCCCATACGAGAAGCCCGACATCCACTGACCCGAATAACGTTTTGTCAGATTGTATAGTGGACAACAACAGCGGTCAGCGTCTCTATGACGTCGCGCGCGTATCATGACGTCACGACGTCAAATAGCAACGTCAACCGTTTCGTAGGAAAAACTTTCAAGAAAACCCAATTTTCCCATCATCTTTCCACCACTTACCCATAATATATACCTATAGCCCCATGCGTACATATATCACTATACACGCCATAGCATACTATATATACAGTACCTACACCATTTGGTGGATCTAGCTGCAAGAAGCCGTACTTTTGCTCCCCCAAAGTTGTTCCCCCAAAAGTCCGGTTCCTATGGGAATTTAACACTAGCTGCTCCCCCAAAAGTCCGGGTAATCAGACACGATCGGGTACATGATATACTACTCATAGGCAAAGTTGGTAAATAATTTGTTGTAGAGTCGCGAACAATCTAAAAGGGCGAAAGCGGTGTTAAGTGCTCGAGAAATATTGCATTTGTCCGTGGTAACTCTGAGAAATTTGAGTGTACATTTTTCGAAGGTGGACATTGAAAAGATAATTGTCTCTTTTGTGTTATTGCAGAATGTGCAAAGCTCTGTTTCAGAAAGTTTATTTTTTTATAGTTTTGAATTTGGTCCGCTAAAAAAAATTATATTATAAAGTTTTCAAGTATGCACCATCCGTTATATGGAAGGCACTTCCGTACATCTTCTGCTAATCTTGCGAATAGGTGTTGATATCGAACTGCTTTCTATCCACTGTATGCATTGACCGGTGAGGCAGTCGAAAGTTCAAGGAATAAGGGATAAAACTTTGTACAACGTTTTGGGGCGCATCCATGTTTCTCTATAAAACTGTTTGTAACTTCTCGCGTTTGGCGTTTGTTTTATTACTTCTTTCCAAGATCTAGGTATTGCTTCAATTACGCCCTAGTAGATTGTGAACGGAGTTTTAATATTAAATTTTTCTGAAAATTCAGAAAAGCTAAGAAAATTTTTATTACCACTTAATAAATCGTTTATGAAGAAAATGACAGTTTTGACACAGTTTTGGCTTACCTTTCATTTTTTATGTTCTTGTTGCATACGAGAGGCTGTCTAAACGGATCAGGGATCTTGCTTACACACTTGTCGTGCCCATGGACTCAATGTATCTTTGCAAAACTGATTCACATGTTTTCCTACGTTTTGTAGACCATCTCTGTACAGATGCCATATTTAGTAACTGCCAAACTTTTCCAAGTCGTCCGGAATTAGGGTTTCCCATTGGGCGAACACGTTAAAATCTAATAATGTCTTAATCCATGACACTTTAAGGAGTGGCTGTAAGGTTTAATATCAAGGCATTTTAAGCCTCCGTATTCAGTTGAATTAATTACTATTCCCTGCTTTATTTTGTCTTTTTTCCCGACCACAAAAAATTGAACAACTGAGATTGTAGATGGTGATGATAGATAATGATGAGAAATTTTAATCTTTTATTTCCAAGTGGATACTTGAGTTTCAAATTTCCTACTCTAAAATTGACATGACCTCAAAATTTCGACTCTGACACCAATCCGGTAAATGTTCTGACCCAGACACATTATACATGATGCTTTTTCCGTTTCAGGACTAGTGAAAATTTTCAGAAGGGTTCATAACACTTTACCCAACGCAGACGATTTCAAAATTCATTATTTTAAATACCATTTTTAAAAAAAAAATTCAATTTTTTTCAACAAAACAATATCATGTGACTCCTCTTTGGAACGAGCTCGACGAGTTCGTTCCAAAGAGGGGTCACATGATATGGTTTTGTTGAAATGTTTCGAAAAATAATATTTTTTCAGCAGCTGTATTTGCATATTACTCGGGCGGATGAGGGCGATTCGTTGAGTAAAGGGTTAAAAGATATCACCCAGCGCTGCAGTGCAACCGCCTATCGAAACCACTCACAGTTGGAATTTACACCGGTGGCACCCCCCCCCCCCCCCAGCTGAAACCCTCGAGCCACATCCCTGAGTGGAATTGTTGAAACTCGTTTAGCGCCTTGATGCATTTATCGGTTACTTTTCTTGGCGCAGTCGGCCCCTGAGAAAAGCATTATAGTCTACTAGAATATATCTTAGAATCTCAAAGATCGTGCTCTAACATAGACTGCAGGTTCCACGGTACATAAACGTGGCGAGCTGAATTCTCTCGGTAAATATCGACAAAGTTATCGACAGTCTGATGCAGCATTTTCAGTTTGACTCTTCATTTTCTGTCATATATATAATCTGCAAACCAGCGGACAGTCTATTTAGTATTTATTTATTTTTTGGTGTTTAAGGTCACATATTTCTGCACAATGGGTGCGGGTGGAGGAAGCCGGAGTACCCGGAGACAACCACCGAGCAACGGCGAGCAACTGTCAGCTCCTCAACATATTAACTCCACACAAGCAGGATTAGCATTGGTTGAAGACAGGTGCACCATCGACGTGCAGTACGCCTTAGTACACAGCGTCACCGTGTCCCCAGGTGGGCAATGGGGGTGAAGTGTCTTGCCCAAGGACACAACGCGGTTGCCGCAGGTGGGATTCGAACCGAGGACCTCTCGGCTTGCAGCCTGCACCTCTACCAACTGAGCCACCGCGCCCACAGCGGACAGTCTAAATGTTATCAATACGTCGCCTGAGAGATTGAATGTCCTATGTCCCCCATGGGACATAGGACAGTCTAGCAGTCTGGCGACGAATATATACGTGTCTACAGAGTGATCTAGAACTGAAGTCAGTCAAGGAATATATAGAATACAAACACCTACAATCGGTTAAAAAAAAAAATAGTACCTATTATTTTCAATTTTGTGTGTCAGTGAATAAATGGTTTCTCTGCTGACCTGCCAGAGGTTAAAAGCCTTTTTTCGAAGCGTTGAACTACCACTGACAGGACATGAACTTTTTTGAGATCCAATAACACTCGTAATATGCAGCTATATGCTGTATGTTGCGATCGCTATTTGGGCCCTTCTTTTTAATATTGGACCGATTTCCCCCTCAGATCTACGATGAGATTGGGGGGGGGGGGCACTCAAGGCACTGGGTGGTAAAAGGGTTACCTTCAACACCAACAGATCGGTTGAAAAAATAGAACTTATTATTTTCTATTTTGTGTGTCATTGAATCAACGGTTTTTCTGCTGACCTATCAGAGGTTACAAGCCTTTTTTTCCGTGCGTTGAACTATCACTGAAAGGATATGAAGAAGATTCTTAGAATCTTATTGTTGAAATTCCATAACCTTGAAGGCTAATTTTGCGTTCACTAACAAGGAACATTTCGTAGATCAAATAACACTCGCAATATACAGCTATATGCTGTATTTTGCGATTGTTACTTGGTCCTCTCCTTTTTAATATCTGACTGATTTTCCCCTCTGATTTACGATGGGACTGGGGGCGGGGGGGGGGGGGGCACTCAAGGCACTTGGTGGTCATAGGGCTACCCTCAGACACCTACAGATCGGTTGAAAAAATAGAACTTACTATTTTCTATTTTGTGGGTCATTAAATCAATGGTTTCTCTGCTGACTTATCAGAGGTTACAAGCCTTTTTTCCAAGTGTTGAAGTATCACGGACAGGATAATGAACTTTTCAGAGATCCAATAACACTCGCAATATACAGCTATATGTTGTAGATTGCTATTGTTATTTGATCCCTTCCTTTTTAATATTGGGCTGACCTGTTTCGTTCGTTCTCCATTACGAATACAATTTTAGCGGATTCAACCTCACCACAAAGTAAAGGGGCCATAGAAACTTAAAACGGATTACATGATATCGCCTTCAAATAAAAGCCATCTTAACCGCACCATGAAATGTATTGTTTTTTCTTGTATAATTCTATTGTTAATATTGTTTGTTTTCCCCAAATTGAAACCTCAGATAAGAATTGTTGTGTATTACCGGGTGTTCTATAAGGTACCGTGCAGATATTTTCTAATAGTTGTGATGTTTTTTTCAAGCGAAATTTTACTCCATGATCTCGTTACAAACGAGGATGACTCATCAGAAATTTGTCCTTCAGGGTGTTTGTCGATCAATAAACAAAACAATCAATATGGCGAACATCACATTTGGTAGTTTGAACTGTCGAGGTCTGTCTTTCGATACTGTAAAACGCAGGGATGTCTTCTCACGGTGTAGGAAGGCATTTGATATCACTCTCTTGGTAGACACTCATTCCTGTAGTGATGTGGACAATTTATGGAGAAACGAGTGGTGTTACGAGGCAATTTTCAACTCCTACACTAGCTCCAGTAAAGGACTGCGATTCTATTTCGAACCACTTTAAGCTACAAAATACACGATAGTAGGAAAGACCCTGGTGGTAATTTCATTGTACTGGACATAACTATATATGACCAAAGGCTCACGATAGTGGCTCTGTATGGTCCCAACGACGATAAACCTCGTTACTTTACAAATCTGTTTGATATAATTGAAGAGATGGGTAATGACGCAATACTAGTCGGAGGCTACGGCAGCGTAGAACCGCCACACCATAGTATATTTCCAGGGATTCCTAATCTGTTTAAACAGATTACTAATCTGTTTTTACAGATTACTAATCTATTTAAATAGATTACTAATCTGTAAATACAGATTACTAATCTGTTTTTACAGATTAACTAATCTGTTTTTTACAGATTATTAATCTGTTTTTACAGATTACTAATCTGTTTAAGCAGATTACTAATCTGTTTATACAGATTACAAATATGTTTTTACAGATTACTAATCTGTTTTTACAGATTAACTAATCTGTTTTTACAGATTACTAATCTGTTTAAACAGATTACTAATCTGTTTTAACAGATTAACTAAGTAATCTGTAAATACAGATTAGTTAATCTGTAAAAACAGATTAGTAATCTGTAAATACAGATTAGATAATCTGTTTAAACAGATTAGTAATCTGTAAATACAGATTAGTTAATCTGTTTAAACAGATTACTAATCTGTAAATACAGATTAGTTAATCTGTAAAAACAGATTAGTAATCTGTTTAAACAGATTAGTAATCTGTAAATACAGATTAGTAATCTGTTTAAACAGATTAGTAGTCTGTAAATACAGATTAGTAATCTGTTTAAACAGATTAGTAATCTGTAAAAACAGATTACTAATCTGTTTTTACAGATTAACTAATCTGTATTTACAGATTAGTAATCTGTTTAAACAGATTAGTAATCTGTAAAAACAGATTAGTAATCTGTAAAAACAGATTAGAAATCCCTGGAAATATACTACGGTGTGGCGGTTCTACGCTGCCATAGGAGGCGACTGGAATGTCCCGATTTCTTATGAGGCTGACACAATAAATTACAGACATAAAAATAATAAAAAATCAAACGAAACAATTAAAACCTTAATTGAAAAATTCGATTTATATGATGTTTGGAGGGAGGAAAATCCGAGTACGAAAAGATACTCATGGAGGGGGCCAGATAATAAATTGGCCAGATTAGATTACTTTTTGATGACCTTCAATTTGCAATTGTTTTTAAAAAGTTCGGACATAGAATTTAGATATAGGTCAGATCATAACCCAATAACTCTAAAACTATCTTTCGTAAATCAATCGAAAGGGAAAGGAATATGGAAATTTAATAACAGCCTTCTAAATGATGCAGAATATGTGTGTATAGTCAAGAAGGTAATAGCAGAAACTGTTCTACAATACAGTACTAATAATAATAATAATAATAATAATAATAATAATAATAATAATAATAATAATAATAATAATAATGGATTCTCCATTAGCGACCAATTATTTTGGGAAACACTTAAACTCATGATAAGGGGCAAAACAATTCCTTATTGTGCATCTCTTAAACGGATGTCCGAACAAGAACAATCAGAAAAAGAAACAAAAATAAAAACTTTGCAACGAAGATTAGATGAGGGTGATTTAAATGTCAGGGAAGAAATGGAAACTTTACAATCAGATTTAAAAATAATTAGGGAGAAACAAATCATAGGTGCTATTTTGCGATCGAAGGCCAAATGGAAAGTTGAAGGGGAAAGAGCTACAAAATATTTCTGTAACCTTGAAAAACGACACTACTCTGAAAAATAATCAGCAAATTAATTAGGGATGATGGTTCTGAAACACAAAACTTAAGTGAAATTCTTTCTGAACAGAAACAGTTTTATGAAAAACTATATACATCTAGCAATCCGGGGGCAGATGAGACGAATAACGAGAATAATTTTTTTGACAGTAAGAACCCTTTCCTGAATTTTTTAAATGATGATGAAAAAATTTCTCTAGAGGGCGATTTACTTGAGTCGGAATGCCTCCATGCATTGAGAAAAATGGCAAATAATAAAACACCTGGTTCTGACGGCTTCACTGCCGAGTTTTACAAATTTTTCTGGAAGGACATTGGTAGCTTTCTAGTTAAATCCCTAAACTATGGTTATCAAGCAGTAGAGCTCTCAATTGTCCTAAAAGGAAGCATTATAACGTGTATCCCAACACAAAACAAATTAAAACTGTACATGAAAAATTGGAGGCCAATATCGCTAATAAATGTCGATGTAAAAATGGGATCAAGTGCAATAGCGAACCGCATAAAAACAGTTCTGCCAAAAATTATTTCAGAAACCAAAATTGAAACCTCAGATAAGAATTGTTGTGTAATACCGGGTGTTCTATAAGGTACCGTGCAGATATTTTCTAATAGTTGTGATGTTTTTTCCAAGCGAAATATTTCTCCATGATCTCGTTACAAACGAGGATGACTCATCAGAAATTTGTCCTTCAGGGTGTTTGTCGATCAATAAACAAAACAATCAATATGGCGAACATCACATTTGGTAGTTTGAACTGTCGAGGTCTGTCTTCCGATACTGTAAAACGCAGGGATGTCTTCTCACGGTGTAGGAAGGCATTTGATATCACTCTCTTGGTAGACACTCATTCCTGTAGTGATGTGGAAAATTTATGGAGAAACGAGAAATAAATGGAGTTAATATAAATAACTCCAAATATCTAATAACACAATATGCGGACGACACAACGCTGTTCTTAAGCGATGACGGCCATTCATTCAATGCCGTGTTAAGTATCATGGATGAATTTTCCAAACACTCAGGCCTGAAGGTGAATTTCGATAAAACACAAGTGATTTGGATTGGATCAAAGACGGATATTGGAATCACCAAAGTTCATTCACAATTTTAGGTATTGAATACGATTTATATAGTGACAGATTTATTGAGAAAAACTATTTGAAAAAAATGGAAAAAATTGAAAAACTATTCAATGATTGGTCTTTCAGGAAATTATCCGTAATAGGTAAAACCCGTGTAGCGAAGACCATGGCCCTTCCAATATTAATACACTGCCTAAGTGTTCTTCCTGACCCGGCAGAAGAAATTCTTCACCGAATGCAAACTATTTTTTTTTAAATTCCTGTGGTCTGAAAAACAAGACAAAATAAAACGAAACATTATGATAAATACGTCTGAAAACGGTGGAATTAAATTCCCTCACCTACAAACTTTCATTCGGTCGCTAAAACTAACGTGGATCAAGAAATTATTAGACCCTCAGGTATTTGCCCTCTGGAAGACACTTCTGTTAGGCGATCTTGAGAAATATGGCGGATATAAAGTGTGGTACCTTCGTAAAGAAGGATTGGAAAAGATAAGTAAAAATCTTAACCCTTTTTGGAAAAATGTGTTTAGTGGGTGGTCGGCCATGGGCGGCACGGGACCCCCAAATGTTCCAGAGACACTGTCGGAACCACTTTTCGTCAACAACAATATTAAGATTGGGGGCAAACTGTTTTATAATCAACATTGGTGTGACCACGGCATCTTCTTTCTAAATGACCTCTTAAACAACGAAAATTCTTTCCTGTTATACACCGAGTTTTGCGCGAAATTTGATTTAAAACCGCCCTTCATTGTCTACCAGGGAGTGATAAACGCGATTCCGAAAAGCTGGAAAAGGCTAATTAAATCCCTTCCAAGATATGCTGACATTACAAACAGTCGTGTCGAGAAATTGAATATCACACAAAAAGTAAATCGAACGTTCTACCCACTTTTCCTTGAGCTAGTCAGTGAAAATCCCCAAAAAGCTCAAACTAAATGGAACAGCGTGCTGAACATTTCTCTGCAAACTTCAGGTTGGGAAGCGATCTACAAAACTCCGTTTGTGACCACAGATGATCCAAAGCTGCAAGCCACGCAGTTCAAAATTTTACAAAGAATTATATGTACAAATTCCATGCTTTTTAAAATAAAACTTGTAGAGACAGACCTGTGTACCTTCTGCGGTAACACAAAACAAACTATAAAACATTTATTTTTTGACTGCCCATTCTCTAAAACAGTTCTACTGAACTGGCTTTCAAAATTAGAGGAATGTTGTAACTTGACTTTTCCCATGAGCCCCGAATATATTATTTTACATTCAAACAATCAAACCATGCCTCCGATCATTGATCTCAGTATTCTTTTATTTAAACAGTTTATTCTCTCATGCAGAACAACGGGGTGTACCCCTAATTACTCAAGTTATATTGAACGGCTGAAATATAATAAACAGATCGAATTAATGTCTTTATATGTATATTCCGCCAAAAAGAAAACTACCATTCAAGAGAGATGGAACTCATTAGCTACTGTTGTTTGACCTTGCATTAGTTTTTGAGCAATTTTAGCCAAAACGCCGATGTAAAGTTAATTAAAACAGAGTATTTTTCGCGTAACTCTCCTTCCAGACTTTCGACGAGACAGTTTCAAACCTTACTTCCATGAGATTGAGGCAGAAATACCGCCTACGACAAACACTCCTGAAGTGACTACTGTTTCATTGAATATGAGTTTTTTTTTCTTTCTTTATTTACACAATTGTGCATATTCCTGTTGCTTTCTGCCTCAATCTCATGGAAGTAAGGTTTGAAACTGTCTCGTCGAAAGTCCTTCCAGACTTTCGACGAGACAGTTTCAAACCTTACTTCCATGAGATTGAGGCAGAAATACCGCCTACGACAAACACTCCTGAAGTGACTACTGTTTCATTGAATATGAGTTTTTTTTTCTTTCTTTATTTACACAATTGTGCATATTCCTGTTGCTTTCTGCCTCAATCTCATGGAAGTAAGGTTTGAAACTGTCTCGTCGAAAGTCCTTCCAGACTTTCGACGAGACAGTTTCAAACCTTACTTCCATGAGATTGAGGCAGAAATACCGCCTACGACAAACACTCCTGAAGTGACTACTGTTTCATTGAATATGAGTTTTTTTTTCTTTTTTTCATTTACACAATTGTGCATATTCCTGTTGCTTATTTTTTTTGTAAATCACCTATGTGAATACACAACTGTATCGATTATCACTGTACATTTCTAATGTAATACTATATCCGAATAAAAAATATATATATAAAAAAATATATATAGAATACAGGGTAATAACCGTTTACATACCCATAATAACAGACCCTTACAAAAAATTCTTTAACTTCTAAAAGTCTTAAATTGTTACCTCAAAAGCATTGGTTATGATCTCTGATTGGAGGAAGCTCAAAGAGCTCGGTCCTAAGAGGGGCCATTAACTATGTTTTTGAGGACGAAATTGAAAAAATAAAAGTTTAATGACGATTGTTTAGAATAGCACTTGTCGCTCTTACGTCAGGCGAAGGGTTAACCCTTTACCCAACGTAACAGTTAAAACAGCCAGCGCTATTCAATTTTCATTACTTTTTTATTTTGGGTCTCAAAAACATAAAGTATGACCCCTCATTGGAATGAGCTCAACGAGCCCGTTCCAATGAGGGGGGTCACAAGCTATTTTTTGACGCTAAAATAATGAAAGTGTCAATGACACTGTAGCTCAACTTGACAAACTTGAACTTGGTAAGTTATAAATGAAATGGCAAAACTGAAGATCGTTGGTACCAATGTTATTTGGTGCAATTTCAACATAACAGCATTGTGTGTGCAAACACGTCAGAGTAATCCATGCATTTTTAAATGTAAACTCTAATAATGTTGATACACAAATGCAGTATGTTCAGAGTTTATTGTAAATGGCAACTTTTTTCACAGAAATGAATGCTAATCAATAGCTCTTATCTAAAGGTTTTGCCTAATGAGCACACCAAGTTCAAAAACAATCCTATGGTAAATGTGGCCTGTAGGCCGTGTCAAAGAATGTTGATGCACAAATGCAATAAATTCAAAGATTGTTGCTAACAGCAACAGTTTTTGATGGAAATGAAAAGAAAATCAATAGCTCCTATCTTTGTCACCCTGCATAAGCATACAAAGGTTCATTACAACCTGATAATGAATGTGTCCTCTGAGGCATGCCAAAGGAAGATGTTAATGCACAAAGGCGCTAAGTAGAAGGTCAGTGCTTGCGGCAACGCCTTTTTTGTTGGGTTTTTTATGGACATTCATAAATATACCCTGCAGAGAGTGCAAAAGGGATAAGTTGATGCACAAATGCAGTAAGTTCAAAGGCTGGTGATAACGACAATAATTTTTTATGGAAATGAAAAAAGCAACAGCTCACATCTACTATGATCTAGAGGTCACCCCGAACACACATACCAAGTTTCAAAGTGATCCGATCATAAATGTGCCCTGAAAGGCATTTTAAATATACATATTGAGGTTTGACTAAACTAAGTTCAAAGGTCAGCGGCAACATTTTTGGACAGAAATGGACGAAAATCGACAGCTCCCATATAGATGTCACCCCACACAAGCACACCAAGTTTGCAAGCGATCCAATCATAAATGTGCCCTGCAGGGTGTGTCAAAGGGAAATATTGATGCTTAACTGCACAACGTTTTTACTAAGTTCATCGAAGGTCATTGCCAGTGGCATTATTTTTTGACAGAAATCGAAAATCGATAGCTTCCATCTAGAAGTAACCCCAACAAGCATACAAAGTTTCAAACCGATCTGATCATAAATGTGCCATGTAGGGCATGCCAAAGGAATATATTGATGCCTGCCTAAACTAAGTTCAAAGATCGTTGCCAGCGGCAACATTTTTTGATGGACGGAAATGGAAGAAAATCGATAGCTCCCATTTAGTGGTCACCCCAAACAAGCATGCCAGGTTTCAAAGCAATCCGATCATAAATGTGCCCTGTAGGGTGTGCCAAAGGGGAATACTGAAGTCTGACTAAACTAAGGTCTAAGAACATTGGCCGTGGCAACATGTTTTGACGGAAATGGAAGAAAATCGATAGCTCACATCTAGAAGTCACCCCAAACAAGCATGCCACGTTTCAAAGCAATCCGATCATAAATGTGCCCTGTAGGGTGTGCCAAAGGGAAATATTGAGGTCTGACTAAACTAAGTTCTAAGACTGTTGGCCGCGGCAACATTTTTTTTGACGGAAATGGAAGAAAATCGATAGCTCTCATCTAGAGGTCACCCAAAACTAGCATGCCAGGTTTCAAAGCAATCCTATCATAAGTGTGCCCTGTGGAATGTGCCAAAGGGAAATATGGAGGTCTGACTAAACTAAGTTCTAAGAACGTTGGCCGTGGCAACATTTTTTGACAGAAATTGAAGAAAATCGACTGCGCCCATTTGGAGGTCACCCCAAACAAGCATACCAAGTTTCAAAGCGATCTGTCCATAAATGCGACCTGTGATGTGTGCCAAAGGAAATTGTGGACGTACGTACGCCTACGGACAAGAAGTGATGGCAATAGCTCAGCTTGACTTTGTCAAGTTGAGCTAATAAAAAAGTTAGTTATTCAAGAATTTTGTTGGCAAATGTCGTCTGCCTTTTGGGTCAGATGAATGGGTAAAATAAATAAGTTTGTGTATGTCTTATAATAATATAATTTTGTCGTCTCTCCAACGGTAATTGCCATCCTTCTATTTGTAGATACCTTCCGCAACAAGCTTCGATTTTCTAATTTAATAAGAATCCTGACTTCCTTGTCACACACTTTAAAAAAGTACATGTCACGGTTACCATAACATACCTGTGAATCTGCTAAAGCTAAAGGCAGGAGTGCCAGTGGGGTAAGAATGGCCACCAGAATCTTCTTATTTCTCCATAGCATATTCAACAGTCCCATCTCTTCTGAATATGTAAATAATTTCTTTAAATTCAACGGAAAATTTAGTACAAATTCAAGCTGTGCATCAACCAAATCAGTTGTAAAAATCCGCTATTTCTTCGCAGAAGAGAATTTTATGTTCTACAAAATGAAAGCGCGCGTGTCTATTGGTTTCAAATAAATGATTGTTTCTGGAAAGAAAGTTTTGGTTTCATCTAAATATATCCATTAAACAATTCGTAGACCTTTCATGCTATGTAATTGTGTGTATTTCCAACTTGTAATTGTCGGCACTTATATGCGTGGCATATGTTGACAGACAGCGACAAAGAGTTACCTTGGTTTTGAAATAGGGTACATTTTTCACTCTAGAGTGAAAATATCAGTAAATATGTATTAAATCAAAGGGTAAAACTAAATGTCAGGTGTATAATTAGTCACTGACATGTGGCATAATTATTTGAGTGTGACACATGTGTGTCTATTTTGTGTTTCATTGCAATGTTTCTTTTCAAATGAGACATAACAACTCTCAGCTGATTGACCCATCCTCTAACATAGCTTACAACTCCTCCTTGGAACGCTTTCATCGGGGTCTTAAGTTATGATTTTGAGGTAAAAAATAGAAAAAATAAATACAGATTATCATGATAATGTGCATGTCCTGTGATTTGTACCAGATTCTCGGTGGTGTCCAAAAATGGGATCGCAAATCGCCGGCAAAGCAAAGGCAGGACATGCACATTATCATGATAATTCATTTATCTAACAATTCTGTCACATAAACAGATTAAATCATAACCCTTTACCCAACGTAACGGCCAAAACCGGCTAATGCTATTCTCAAAAATCGCCAATTAATTTTCATTATTTTTTCATTTTTTGTCTCAAAAGCATAGGTTATGACCCCTCGTTGGAACGAGCTCGACGAGCTCGTTCCAACGAGTTGTCATAACCTATGTTTTTGAGACAAAAAATGAAAAAAATTAGTTATTCAAGAATTTTTTTTTGCAAGTGTCGTCTGTTTTTCATGTTAGGTAAAGGGTTAAATTATTTTTAAACATTTTGGGGACATAATGTTCGGTCGATCACTGAAACGCACATAGAATGTATCCATGCGCCTGAGTCGTCTATATGATACGGAATCGGAACACATTATGTGACACGTACCGTTTCTCGTGGTTTTCAGGCCGAAATCTATATGATTGTTGGATAATGCACTTTGAATGACAGTCTTGTAAAGAGCACTGGATATTTATGACCGTTACATTGGGTAAGAGGTTAACCCTTCACCCAACACGAAAGAAAGACGATTCTTGTAAAGTAAAAAAAAGATCTTGAATAACTTTTTTTTTTGCGTCCTAAAATAGCTTATGACCCCTCATTGGAACGAGCTCACCGAGCTCGTTCCAACGAGGGGCCATAAGTTATGTTACTTGAATCAAAACATGGCAATTGAATAGTTACTTTTGTTAATAGCGCTCGTCGCTTTTTCCCGTTACGTTGGGTATTTATTTATTTATTTATTGATGTTTAAGGTCACATATTTATGCACAATGGCTAATCATGACCGTGACAGTTTTACGGGTGGAGGAAGCCGGAGTACCCGGAGAGAACCGCCGAGCAACGACGAGCAGATGCCAGCTCCCCAACATCGTAACTCCGCACTGCAGCACAGGCAGGGTTAGATTGGTTGAAGACATGCGCACCATCGACGTGCAGTACGCCTTAGTACACGGTGTCATCGTGCCCCCACGCGGGCAATGGAGATGAAGTGTCTTGCCCAAGGACACAACGCGGTTGCCGCAGGTGGGATTCGAACCGAGGACCTCTCGGTTTGCAGCCTGCACCTCTACCTACTGAGCCACCGCGCTCCCGTTTCGTTGGGTAAAGGGTTACCTCGCAACAGCAAATCAAAACGCGACGGTTGCTATTTCTCCCCCCCCCCCCCCCCGAATCCCCTTAACTCCTTTTCCATGACAGTTGAATATGTCTTTGTACATTATAATTAGAATTCATGGGAGCGCGGTGGCTCAGTGGTAGACTGTTGGACTTCTACGCTAGAGGTCCCTAGTTCGATCCCCGTCCGAGACGACCCGCGTTGTGTCCTTGGGCAAGGCACTTTATCTCGGTTGCCTACATGGGGCACGATGACGCCGTGCACTAAGGCGTACTGCACGTCGATGGTGCACATGTCTTCAACCGCTGTAACCCTGCTTGAGCGGAGCTTGAACAGAGTTAGAATGTTGAGGAGCTGACAGTTGCTCGTCGATGCTCGGTGGTCCTCTCCGGGTACTCCGGCTTCCTCCACCCGTAAAACTGTCACGGTCACGATTAGCCATTGTGCATAGGTATGTGACCTTAAACTCCAACAAATAAATAAATAATAAATAAATAAATAAATAAATAAATAAATAAATTAGAATTCATTCAAATTCTTCACTTCGACACATTTGAGCTTGCCAATGAGGAGTTAATGTTACAATCTGCTTTTATGACTGTAGGCTTAACTTACATAAGAATTGAAAGGTGGTAAGTAAAACAGCGTTTTACTGGTTAGTTTAATCAATATTTATTGAAAGATTATTGCATGTGTAGTACTGTTTGTGAACATTTACGTAACTAATGATGTTCATGCAATCTTGTGTCAATACATAGACAAAACTACATGTATGTTTCAATGAGTCGTTTTGTATTCAATGAGTCAGATGTGCGTAGGAAGAAAACGTCGAGACCGAAGGTAGAGACGTTTTCTTTCTACGCACATCTGACGAATTGAATACAAATCGACTCATTGAAACATACATGTGGTTTTGTATTTATTACATGACCCAAGCACCTACTGACCTAATTTTCTTTTCTATCAACGGTGGTAAACACCATGCACTTTATGCAGTCGCATTGCATTAAAAAAGTCCCGGTTGGAACAGGTTGGTGTGCAATACGGAATTCCGTATTGTACAGCCGTATTGCACGCCGTATTGCATAAGAGAGACTGCATGGGCATGTAATAAAAAGTTAATTCTGCTCTCAATTTAACTTCACTGATAAATCAAACTCCCATAGATTTATCAGTGAAGACAAAAAAGGAGAAATAATTTGAGAATAAATAGACAAAACTACATGTATGTTTCAATGAGTCGTTTTGTGTTCAATGAGTCAGATGTGCGTAGGAAGAAAACGTCGAGACCGAAGGTCGAGACGTTTTCTTTCTACGCACATCTGACGAATTGAATACAAAACGACTCATTGAAACATACATGTGGTTTTGTATTTATTACATGACCCAAGCACCTACTGACCTAATTTTCTTTTCTATCAACGGTGGTAAACACCATGCACTTTATGCAGTCGCATTGCATAAAAAAAGTCCCGGTTGGAACAGGTTGGTGTGCAATACGGAATTCCGTATTGCACAGCCGTATTGCACGCCGTATTGCATAAGAGAGACTGCATGGGCATGTAATAAATGCATGAGTTGGAATCAACAGAAAGCTTTGAGCTTATATAAGTCGTCTCCAAAAAAGTTGCATGTAACTGTTTAAGTTTACAGTGATACAACAGAGGTGTTTATGGAATAAAAAACAAAATGAAAAAAGTAAGGAAAATTTGATCAGTTTGACCGTGCCCTTAGTCAGGTAATATGAGGAGTTCAGACATGAGTGGCGGACGCGTAGTAGTAAGCTGCTAACGGCGAGATCAGTCAATATGTCCAGTCCTTGGTACTTCCTTTCCATCACATAACAAGTTTCATAACAATTTCACCCCATACATTCTAAACTCATGGGTTCCATTTTGTCGCACTTGTGAACCTGGTTCGTCACGCCTGCGAAATCAAGACAGAACCATCTATTGGTTTGAAACCATCTATTGGTTCTATCAACAAGTTTTATATGTTCGGCGATAAAAGGAGTGACAATAAGCCAGTTGTTAAAATAGAGCAAAAAAACTTAGTTTTATAATTATTTTATTCAAAGTTTCTTTTATTAAAATAAATAGCAGAAAAAGAAGAGAACAATCTGAAGAGTACTGAGTACTTAGTATTACAAATAAAGATTTCTGGGAACAAATTGCTGTGTGATGGATTGATTCGTATAGTTTAAACAATATTTATTTCAAGTTCTCAAATAAAAACAATTTTATCTTACAATCAACATGAGTCTCGCTCCGGGTTCTAAGGGTAGATCACGTCTCGTCTGCGACTCGTCGTGATCTGCCCTTAGAACCCGGAGCTCGACTCTGATACTTATTTTGTACATCCACATAATGGTAATAATCTCTATATATCCGAATATCTTACTTTGCGTAGGGGTGCTAGTTATCATTGGACTGTGCAGGTAAGTGTGCTCCTTCGTGCGCGCATGTGGATGGGCGTGTTCATGCACACAGGCCAGTGTGCATGAGAGAGTGCAGATGTGCACGACTGAAGGAGAACTGAAATAGATGGCCGGGGTAGGGCTGCACGGTATATCGATAAACCGATATATACTGGTATTCAAACCAAAAACAAAAATATCGGTTTATCGTCATTATTTACACAATTTAATTTTCAAGACGTCTTGACTTTTTAACTGTAGCCCCGAATGAATAATATTATCCCTTTATCCAAGGAATCGTCTGCTTGTGCCCTCGTAACATACAAATTCAGCAGTTGAAAAAATAATTTTTAAAAATTTCAACAAAACTATATCATGTGACCCCTCATTGGAACGAGGTCGTTGAGCTCGTTCCAATGAGGGGTCACATGATATATTTTTGTTGTAATCTTTGGGGAAAATCTGATAAATTAATTTTGAAAATAATAAATTTTGATATCGTCTGCGTTGGGTAAAGGTGTTTCGAACTGCATCATCAAGGCACACTAATTCGTCCCGACTGTGATTTATTTATTGATTGGTTCTTAACGCCACATCAGCATCTAAGGCTATATCGTGGCGAGAAAACAGTGGAAATTAAAAACTCATTTTTAATTAAGAAGTAAAAAGATTGAATGAAAATAGAAAATAACTACAAGAGATCTGTCAAAGACCAAAGTGTCCGACTGTGATGCCTCTAGTCTCGATTATGGTACTTGTGTTCATATATCTGAACAGTTTTCGATATACCGGTATACCGCGGTATTTTTTTTTTTTTTGAATACCGATACCGGTATTCTGTTTTGAATATCGTTCAGCCCAAGGCCGGGGTGTGCATGCTTCCTCTAATCAAGGCAAACCTCCTGTCTAATCTAACCTGGGTACTCCTGTTACTTCCCTTATTCTTTCATCTCGTTTTCTTCCTTCTTCTTTTTCTTCTCCCTTTTCGATTTCTTCTTACTGATATGTATCAGATATATTTCTGTCATATCTAATTTAAACCTATGTTTATATTGGAACATTATACGCCTTACTCGCCATAAATATATTCACATGTGTTTGATATTTTATATGGAGACAGCTAATATAAGCCTTATGCTTGCTGCTGAATCCATTTTCTTTTCTTTTTTTCTTTTTTTTAATGTTGTTTCAATTTTATTGAATAATGTAATTATATAAGTATGGAAATAAAATAATGTTTAAACTAAATAAGCACATGCACGTACCCGGCCAGGTAGAGTAAAGAATTCGGTGATAGACAAAATAACTATCAGCCCAGCCAATTACATGTGAAGTATCAGGACGGAAGTGGTTCAGAAAACCAGCTAGTAATTTATCGGGTAACTAACTTGTGATGTAGGTGTAGAGAAGACAGTTATTCGTGAAAAAATGTAACTTGGCGTCCTCTGCTCTTGTGTTTTTGGGGTATTTTGTGGGCGGGGATCGAAGCGACTCGTGTTATCACCATGGTAGAAGTAACCAGGAGGGAAGAAAGATCCGGACTATCTCGGGGGAAGAAAACATAGTGAGGCACCATCAATTCGACTGGTACTGAATGTTTGGTAACTTGACCTCGAGTAGGCACGATGTTGGGATTCGTTTATTCACGAACGACAGGGTTCATACTTTCATATTTGAAACACACCATTCTGGAAGGGGTCAGGAACAATCGTTCCAGGCATATTCCAGGTTGGTCAAGGCCCTTTTTCGGGTGATTCGGTGTTTGCACCACATTGGTCTCTTGAGCAGCATTTTGGCAAATCGAGATTTACCGAAGAAATTGGAGAAGAAGGTAGATGCATTGGGGGGCTTCTTTAAGCCAGCTTTACCCACACCACACATTTTTTTCTGTTTTTCGACAGATTAGTGTGGGATGCGCCAACCAAACGTTAAATGCTTTAATTTAGCATTACAAGAAAAAATTAAACAAGTTGAAGCCTAAGATCGCTTTGGCAATGCAACCACCTCCTGTACTCGAAAAAATAGACTTCAACAGTGCTTTGGCCTTGATCTGGGCTAAAAAAAACTTTAAAAATAAGTTGGCCGATAAGACGATTTCGGCTTATGCGTTTTATATTTCGGCACTTCGCCCTGCGTCTCGAGTAAGGAACAATTTTATTTATTTATTGGTGTTTAAGGTCATATACTTATGCACAGTAAGGAACAATACAGAAGGGAGCAAGCAAATTCCCACCCGTGCTGTCCATCTACTCCAACGCGAAAAACAAAATAAAAAAAGATCAAGGCAAAGTATCTCTTCCTCTTCTTTTCCTTCTATTTCTGCCTTCTCTCATAGTAAGCGCCTCAATTTGCAAACATCTCCGGCCCATATTGTGACTGAAGATGCTAACAAATTGAGTAACGCTGTATCGCCTCGTCTTGTTTCTCTATCTCTTACTCCTCCTCAACCTTCTTTCTCCTGTTCTTCTAGTGCTCTCACTAGAACTACTCCTGATTCCTCTGTTCCTCCTTATATTTCTTCTCCTGCTTCTGTTTCTAATCCTCCTTCTCCTGCTTTTAGTATGGTTCAACCAGGTATATCGTCCTCAGAGAAAGTCAAATCATCGAGCCGCAACTCGGCCCGCTCATTTGATTCTAAATCTTCCCAGTTTCGTCATAAGGGCGCCGTTAACTTTTACAAAAAGAACTGGTGCCTCGCCGATGTTTATAAAAACATCCTTATGATTGGTAGTTCAAATTTATGACGCATTGGTCGAGATCACCACCAGGACATCCGGGTGGAGTGTTAACACAGCGTCAAAGTCAATCATTTGCGCTCTATGTTTAAAGGACACAGGGGTCAGTCCAGTCCCCTGAAAATATTGGCTTGAATTCTCGAAGTGATAATACCGATCTTGTAGTTAAAAAGTTGCGGAATATGCTTAGCGATATCAAGATCAAGTTTAGATCAACGGTAGTCTGTCTATCGTGGGATAATTATATACAGAAGGCCATGAGACAACTCAGCAATACTAAACATTATAAGAAAATAGATTCATTTATTTGGCCTAGTAATGTCGAAAAATTCAATAAGATCTTAAAATTTCTCCTCGACGAAGGTCTCATAAACAAAAAAACAATTGAAATATTTAACAGCTAAGCTCATTGCTCAAACAAGACAATTCTACATCCTACCAAAGATCCACAAGGACCGTTCTTCATGGACGGATGGTGTAACTCCACCGGGAGGCCAATTGTATCAGACTGTAACTCAGAATTTAATGCGATCTCGGAACTAACTGATTATTATCTGATACCTTTAGCAAATAGACATCCGAGCTATCTCAAAAATACACAGGACTTCCTGTCAAAAATTTCTAAATTGAAAATATCGAAAAATGAAATCCTGGCTACTTTGGATATCGACAGTATGTATATGAACATTGATATTGATAAAGGTGTTAAATCGGTTAAAATGCATTTGAAAAATATCCAGACGCAAAACCCCCGTATGAACAAATTTTGGATCTTTAAGAGCTGAGCTTAAAAGATAATTTACTTTCATTTCAGTGGGGAATAATTTTTCACAAATAATGGGTTGTCCCATGGGCAAGATTCTGTCCTAATTTTGCAAGCATTTATATAGCGGAATGGGAGGAAAATGCTGTAAGCAAATGTGCAAAGCATCCTCTCGTATATTTAAAATATTTAGATGACATTTTTATTATTTGAGAACACTCAAAAGAAGATTTTGATGAATTTTTAGAAATTTTAACGAATCATGACCCAAACATAAAATTACTATCGGTGAAAATTCTGTTGATTTCCACGAGGTGACCGTATAAAAAGACAAACAATTCCAGGTATCCGGTCATTTAGATTATAAGGTATATTTTAAACTACATCAATTGTTGCACACAAAATGTTTTCATCCACCACATATATTTAAAGATATCATCAAATCACATCCCATTTGTTTCCACCGCAATTCAAGTGATATGGTAAATTTCAACGCTTTTTGCGTAGCCTGAAATCTCAAACTCTGAAAAGACAGGCAGACATTATTGATTTCGAAGCCCTAAAAATTGAACACAACAGACAGTTGCAGAATTGTAGTGGCGCGGTATTGAATTGCAAAAACCCTCTGGCCTTTTGATATGAACATATCAGAGGGAGAATGGGAAAGGGAGAGGGGGTCTATCATTCCGTTCACTTTAACTAACAACAGAATGAATATCGAAATAGCTAAAATAGTAAAAGATGAATTCAAAGTAACCAACTCTAAATTAATAGAACCTTTAAATCTTCGACCTGTCATCGCTTATAAGAAAAACAGTAGCTTGCGTAACGTCCTTGCAGGGACTAAATTGGAGCCCACCATGAATAACATCAATCACTGCCAGTTATGCTAACCAGTTCCTAAGCTCATCACTTAGTTTACACGCACTAAGAATATGTCCACAAAAAAACTAATTTGTCTTTTTCCCGATAAATTCTGTCTTTTGATTGGTCAGAATGCCTTGAACAAATAGCCATGACAAAGGGTGTGCCCAACATCCAAGGTATGAGAGCGTGCAACATCCAGGGTATAAGCGCACGCGAAACATCGTGGTATATGTTTAAACGAAAGCTTTCTGCGTTTGCTCGCCTCGACATAAAAATCGAACCAAAAAACCTGAAAATAGTCACAAATATCACCAGATTCTCGACAATACGGTCCTATTTTGTCGTTATAAATTAAATAGTCAAATAATTAAAATGAAACAAAAATAAAATAAGAGCAAATAATTCCTCCCCTGTGTACCAATGTGTTCTATGTACCAGTAGGCTGCCAGTAGGCACATAGAACACATTGGAACTCAGGGGACGATATGTCAACAAAATACCAGAAACAGATTTCCTAAATAACAGTTATTTCATCTTTACTGTCTTTCCGTAATTGTTCCTGTTACCGAATTGCGTTCTTCCTGTATGTGAACCTGCTCCAGTAATGCGAGAAAAGATAGAATTTCCAGAAATGAAATTCTATGTCTCGTGACTATGAATTCTGCTGTGACTTTTCTCCTGGCTGGAGACACAGGCTTCTCCAAAATACCATTTACTTCTTTCCTTAACGACCCAAGGGATGTAACTTTATCTGTTGTCTTCTACGTTTGTAAATACAAAACAATTAGCGGGGCGTGAGAAACGCGTCCCCAAATTTATTTTCACGATGTTTCTGTTGTGTTTCAGACGGGACAAAACGTTATGTATGGTACATGGAGATTTAATACCAGAATGTCTCATTTAAACACCTCGCCTGCGGCTCGGTGTTTAAAAACCGACATCCAGGATTAAATCTTCATATACCATACTTGCTGGCGGAGATAACTTATAATATACAAATATATTTATATAAATGCGCTTGTGTTCCAAGTAAAAGTACAGGAGGGAATAAAAGCAACGGGGTGGAGAATTTATCAACATAAAATAAAAGCATAGGCCCAGACAATAGTGCTGGATGGGATTGCATTAGGGGGAGTAATGCCACATAATTTTATCTAAAGGCCAACTTGCTTTTCAGTGCTGCAGTTTGTTTTATTGCAGAAAACTAATAGGCATTTATGCTTCTTAATTACGACAGAAATACCCCAAGAAGATGCACTGTGCTGAACAAGATATCACACAATGAAAGTGAAGATTAGCTGATTTGAAGATCTCCTACCTGTTAGATGGGCAGTTTTTATAAATATGTAGTTCCAAATAAGGTACATACTGGGTGGAAGAATTCCCCAGAATTAATAAAAATAAGTATATGTTTAACTGTTGAAGGCTAGATTATTTTTGATGATCTGAATTTGTTACTCAAAATTTGATTTATTACAAATCAATGGAGAGAGCCCATAGACGCTCTCCAATAATTTGTGATAAACCAAACTTATGTAAACAAAATAATATTTGAGTTTGACTGAATAGGAAGTTTGTTGGGTGTAGATCCAGTGTTTTTCTCGCTGTTTCTTAATGTGTGTACTGATTTCAGTTTCCGGGTTGCCTTTTATAACCTAAAACCTTCTTGGCTTCTTCTCTTTCTTCGTTCGTGGTAATTCTGTCCCAATCTCTTTGTGCGGAATTTGTGTTTTCAAATTCCTACTCTATCCCTGTGAAAGAAATACATCGTCGGCTTAGTGCTAGAATGTTCTATGCCCCATAGGGGACATAGAACATTCTGGCACTAAGGCGACGAACTCATACGGTACACTTATCCACCACAAAAACATATAAATAGCGCCGGCAAACCAGGCAGCAACATCAAACTCTTTTAACCACTGAGAAGACTAAAACAGTCAAAACCGGTTTGGTAAAAGATAAACGAGAGAGAATCTGTTCTCCTGAGGTCACTCTTCTAACCTTTAGTCAATATTCATAACTAGTCTAAAACTTCTTCCAGTTCCGACACGTGTTTTGCGGTTGTCAGACGTCTCACTTTGTCACTATGAAGTTTTGCAAACACTACGCCATCAAATGTCCAGCTCTCTTTAATGTTGCGGTCGTGCACAAGCTTTCGAGCTCGCCAAGCTAAGGTAGCGCGCGTACATGCCAAGTCCTCATTTAAAAAATACTCCACTTGTACCCGTACTAGTGGTTGGATGAGTTCTGTCTGACGCTGAGGCAGCACCAGTAGTAAAGTAGTAAGTGTTTTTAGTTTTGTTCTTGTCCTGTAAAATTTGTCTCTGCTTCGGTAGTTATTAAGCTTGAAAATTATGGGTCAGAATTTATATGTTTGCCGTTGATCAATTTGGGGTCCACTAACATCCACTATTACGCCCGTTTTGGTAAGAAATGACGACTTTTGTAAGAGTTCACCGCTTTTGTAATACAATCGCCCATTTTTGTAATAAACTGAGGTCTCCAAGAAAAAATCGCTCACTTTTGTAAGAAAAAACAAGCTCACCACTTTTGTAAGAAAATTTGACCACTTTTGTAAGAATCTGAATTATAACAAGAAATGAAGTTTTTATTACCAGAATGGGGACATTACAGTACGTAGAGAGTGGATCGTAGCTAAATCACCCGCGGAGTGGAGTTACCACCCACGCTATGACTTTCAAATTTTGTACATATCGACAAAAAAACACAAGCAATGTTTCAGCCAATGGACCTCCGGGTTTAACTCGGAGATCCATTGGCTGAAACTTTGCAGGTGCTGCTTATTCTTTGCAACAAATTTGCAATTATTGCCCGGGTGGAATCTCCACTCTGTGGGTGATTTAGTGATAATACACTCTCCACGTACTGTAGTTGCGGACACTATTTATTCCTTTTTAGTTCGAAATTACCATTTTTTCTAAGAAAAATTACAAGCCTCGAGTAGTATTCATTGTCCCCCGAAAAAAATCGGGTGCTATTGAAATAATAATAATAAGGAAATTTTATAAAGCGTAAAATCACAAAGTGCTCTAAAACGCTGAACAGTTAAATAAACAATGAGCACATGACTATCAAGGCAATATACAGACTGAGAAAGGTGTGAAGGCCAGCAGGTTACATACATACTGTCAAAGGCCTCTCTGAAAAGATGTGATTTTAAATTTTTTTGAATTGGTTGAGATCTTTCTATCCCTGAACCTGAACTGGTAAATTATTCCGAAGTGCAGGCCCAGCGAAAGAGACAGCTCTGTTATTCACAAAAGTGGACCTTGAGAAGGGCATCTGAAGCATGATTTGTGAGGAGGAGCGCAAGTTCCTTTCAGGTTTTTTAATTGCCAGAAGGTCTTGTAAGTACTTAGGTGCCGAGCCATGAATGCATTTAAATACCAAAACCAAAATTTTGAAAATAATCCGCTGTCGTACAGGGAGCCAGTGCAATTTTTTAGTAGTTGTGTTATATGATCATAGTGTTTAGAGCCTGTGATGATACGTGCAGCTACATTTTGAATATTCTGTAGTTTTGAAATATATGACTGTGGCAACCCAATAAGAAGTGAGTTGGAAAAATCCAAGTGGGATGAGATAAAAGCATGAACTACAGTTTCCAATGACTTAGTGGAGAGGTAACGACGAAGATAGCTCAGGTTCCTAATTTGCGTGAAATGAGCGATGTCCGTCCTTGTCTGTTTGTGTGTGTGTGTCTTTACTGTACTTTGTTGTCCGGATGATAACATTTGTTTTAATGAACCGATTCAAATAGAATTTGGCATGCACGCTTATTATCCAAAAATACAGGATACTTTCATGAAGCATTCGGGTTTATGATTTTTGACAGAGTTATGGAAGGTTCGGTTTGATGATTTTTGGGCCACTCGTTGGTAATTGAAATCTTTTTCGGGTGACGTGTGGTCGAGTTGCCTTTCATTTATGACACTTGAACAGCCAGGGTCATACCGTGTCAGCGAACGTTAATACAGATGGAGAAGCCGGAGTACCCAGAGAGAACCACAAAAGAGTGACAAGTCATTGTCAGACTCCACAAGCTACTAACCCAACAGAAACAGGGTGAACATTGGCTGAAGGTATGTATACCACTAGCGCGCTATGCACCTCAGCACACATAGCCGCCTTGTCCCCAAGTGCGCAATAGTGATGAAGTGTGAGGGGCACAATGCATATGACCTCGACCTGGCATCGAACCGACAATTGTAGTAGGGGAGGGTCCATTCGAGCAGCATTGGCAGGATCTCATTGAAGGATCCCATCTTGGGGAATCTTATTTTGGGGGATGTCATGACATGACTATACCGCCTAGTCGGATTGCTCACGCATCATCTTGTGACGCCGTTGCTGTGGTGATTCGAGTGTCACATACGCATCCACAGCTTATGTGTCACGCACCGATCAGTGCCAATTTGGACAATTTTTGAGCTTGTTCGGAATGTCGTCACATTCCTCAGTGAAAGACCCATGGTGGTTGCCATCTTATGTGGAGGGTATTTGCACCCACATGAGTTATCCTCCCTACCCTAGAAGTAGCATACTTGGGCCATCTGAGTCCCTTTTGGAGGTCAAAACATCGATATTTGCCAAAAAAGGTCTCTAAAGGATAAGAATGGAGGAAAATGCTAAAGAAGAGAGATGGGGAAGAAGAGGGAAGGGAGGAGGGAGAATATGGAAGCGGGAGTTTAAGAGTGACTTCTCCTAGAAGCAGGAGCAGCATTGAGGAACAAGAGCAGAACCGAAGAGCAGGATCAGGATTGAGGTTTAGAGTGAGGTGGAAGTGTGTGCATTGTGGAGGAGTAGCCTTAGTCCTCCCGCTTTAGCCTTAGCCCTAGCCTAGCATAACCTTAGCCCTACCTTTAGATCTTAGTCCTAACCTAGCCTAGGTGTTAGCCCAAGCCCTAGTTAAGCTCCAGACTAGTCCAAGCCTTAATGATAGCCTACTTCTAGCCCTAGATCCAAGTCCTAACCCTAAGCTTTTAGACCTAGCCTAACCTTAACCTAGCCCAAGTGTTAGGCATAGCTCCAGGCCTAGCCCTAGCCTAACCATAGCCCTAGCCGACCACCTAGTAGTAGCTCTAACCTTTCCTTAGTCTCATCCCTAACCCTAGCCAAGACTCGACCATCACACTAGCCCAACCCCAAAGAGTAAAATGAAGAGGGGGAGAAGGGAGGATGAGGAGGAGAGAAAGGATGGAGAAGGAAAGAAGAGGAAGGAAGAAACAAGGAAGAGGAAGAAAAAGAGGAGGGAAAAGTTGGATGGGAGTATGGGGGTGACTCCTGCTCCCAGGAGCAAGAGCAACTTTAAGAAGTAGCAGAAGCAGGAGCAAGAAGCAGGGGGAGGATCAGGAGCAGCAACCCCTGCCTTGTGGAGTGGGTCGTGAGTGGCGAGTACTAGCCCTAACCCAATCTACCCTTAGTCTTAGTACTAAGCCTATCCCTAACCCCAGAGCTAGGACTTGGGCAAGGTTTAGGGTTAAGGCTATGTGGTTAGTGTTATCCTTCCTCGCCACTCTCCACTTACTCCCCAAGTCAGGGGCTGATGCTTCTGATCCTTGTTCTTGCTCCTTAAAGTTGTTCCTGCTCATACGAGCTGGGTCTCTCCTACACTCCCTCATCCCATCCCACTTTTCCTTCCTCTGTTTCCTCTTTTTCTCCTTCCATTCCTTCTCTCATCTCTCTACCCCCTACTCCTCTATTCCCTCTTGGGATTGGGAGTAGTTAGGGGTGCCACTCTAGACCCAAGCATTTTTAACACGGCGTTTTCCATAGGGTCCATTGCCTTAGTGTTAAATTGTGTAACTTCTAGACCCAAGAATTTATAGTTGTGAAACTTCTAGACCCAAGAACTTATAGACCCAACATGTATGCACTGGTGGCACAGTGCATACATGTTGGGTCTATAAGTTCTTGGGTCTAGAAGTTTCACAACTATAAATTCTTGGGTCTAGAAGTTACACAATTTAACACTAAGGCAATGGACCCTATGGAAAACGCCGTGTTAAAAATGCTTGGGTCTATAGTGGCACCGCATCATGCATTATGACCAGCTCTTATAGTACATTTCTGGCTTATAAGTTTCCACTGTACATTAATTTATTTTTTGTAGTTTGCAAATTAATTTTTTGTTTAGCTTAAATGTTTTTGTGGTTTGCAATATAATTTTTGTTCAGCTTAAATGTTTTTTTGTTTTTTTGTGTTTCGCAAAATAGAAAAATAATTTGCAAACACAAAAAATATTTTCTAAGAAAATATATTTTGTGTTTGCAAAATATTTTTACAAAAAGCTTTTTCATAATTTTTATGAAAAAGTTTTTTGTGAAAATAAATTTGCAAACACAAAATATATTTTCTAAGAAAATATTTTTTGTGTTTGCAAATTATTTTTCTATTTTGCAAGTTTTTATTTTATAAGGAAATATTTTATGTACCCCAGACCTGGATTTTTTTCTCTGGCAAACCAATGTCTATGGGAGTTTTCACTGTTAAATCTGTGTTTGTCACCACTGTTTTTCCCCATAGACAATCCTGGAGGGGGTAATTGCAACATTTTTTATTCCAAACTTGTTGTAGGATATCTCTCATTGATACAACTCTCATTATCAACAGTCACTCACAGAATGGGTAATGGAACTGTGTCTCTCTTTCTGAGACTTTTATTTGTTTAGAAAGAAAAATCTCTTTCCAATATTTTGTAGCCTTGAAAAAGGCTGTTCAATTCTGTATCAGATAAGATGTAAAAATTGTCATTTCTCCCTTCCCGTCTTGTTAAATATCCACTCAAGTTACATTTGTTTGTCCCATGGGTATCTCTCCGATTTTAAAAAATGACACAATAGCGCCGGTACTTTGAGTTTTTTTCTGAATGCTTATCAACTTACAATATCAAGTCGATAGTCCCTAGTTGTAAATTCATATTCACACAAATCATATTTCATATATTTGTATGAATACGAATTTGCAAATACAAGAACGCTATCTGTTATTTGAGTTGTAAAAAAATTACTGTCAATCCTATTACAAATGTAGTGAAGAAAATACACCAATACCTTCAAAATGATTCAAGTAAAATATCCAATATAAGCGATGAATTAATTGTAATCTAAAAGTTATCCGAACAATTATACTCCTATGATAAACAAAATGCGTGTTGAATTGTAATGTTAGGTATTAGAGTCGATTTTTCCTGGAATATAAACGTCACGAAACACAACGTCATTTTCTGGGAAGTGGTTTAAATATAGCGCGTCTTCGCTGAAAATAACCACTGCTTTGCAAATCAAAAAATCAATACTGACTTAACATTGCGTGTTATATCGACACCAGAATAACACCTGAAATATTACTTTCCATCAATGAAATGTGATCGACCAACTTGATGTTTTAAGGGGTCGTCCAACCTAACTTTGGTCAATTTTTTGACATTTTTCCCAATGCCTCAGAAACAGATAAGAGAAGTAAGGAACGGCAAATTATATATCAAAATAATGAGTAAAGTGCATAGAAAAGGTACATATATTTTTTTTCAGGAAAAAAAGTGAATTTTATGATTTTGAAGAAGATTAATTTGCAAATGGCATAAGTAACGAACCGGTAAAACCACAAAATAATCGGTAATTCGAAAGCCTTGTCCTCAATATAATGATAACATACTACAGACTCGGAGAAAGCATTTTTTTGACACACACTCTGGTGGGTTTTGACGTTTGAATGTAATAACATCAACACAAATTTTTGATGTTCCGGATGTGGCCATGTTTCAACGATGTTTTTCCGGTCATGTGATTACGATGTGGTTCTTGCAGAAATACTCAATTTGGGCAATCGTAAGAATGCAAGGACGTGATCACGCCCTTTATTTGTTCGAGACAATGTATGAGCGTATTTGCAAACAGGTGACAGCAAGTACTTGAGCTGTTAATGTCATAACTGCAAAATATGGTTCGAAATTCCCTCTCGTGTTTACAGGCCGTCTGAACTTTTTTGTTGACAAAAAATCTGAATTATTGCGCACTAGAAAGACAACATGAACCACTTGTAAAAAAAATAACCGAGTGTATAAAATCGGGACGATACACATAAAATAAGGCAATATTTATAACAAAGTAAGCAGAATGCTTCAGAAATCACTTTTTCACGAAGTATATTCCAAGTGACCTGGAACTATATTGAGTGTGTTAATTTCCCCCTGTCGCTGCGAAGTTATTTACGTCCTAGTAACCATGGAATTTGAAGACGGGTATGTTTGATGTCTGCAAAGGACCGATTGAAGATGGGTTGAAAATGATGCATTCGTGCTTTTAAATAAGGTGCGCTTGGACGATGCTGAGAATTTAGTTTTTTCTTCCAACCAACCATAGTAATACAAGCGTCGATCAGTGGTTTTTTTATCGTTTTACACTGACAAATGTGACAAATCTCCTTCACCGGAAACCATCCCCCAATTTGCATATCACAATAAACATAACCGCTGTCACGGAGTGTCAGCGTGGCCGTGTGGTCAAAACCGAAACGAATTATCGAATGCACGGTCAATATTAGCTGCAATTGGCTTTTAAATAAATGAAATACACGAAATATTCGCAATTTCTTCATTATTCATGCCGAGTTACTTTTTAATCAAACCACATGCGTTCAGTTTCGTTTGTCGGCATCAAACTGATATTGTTTGTGGTAATTAAATAGTACGAGAAGGCGAAGGAAGCCAAATATTTTTACATCATCTATTATTTAATTCAAATTGATAATTTCTTTTATTTAACTGAAATTTTGAACTGATAAGTTGGGTGTGTTGCGATTATTATGCCCCAGACCTGGAACTTAGTGGAAGTTGGAAAATCAAAGGTCGTGCAGTGGTGACCCCCTGTCCTCTTAATCTTAGTCTTACCCATTCATCATTGCATGTACCAACATTCCCCCTTGTATCTCAACCATTGCTACTCCAATTTGAAGGATATTTGGTTTTGTGATCGAGCATCATGGAGAAACAATGCCTGTGTAGCTGCTGTAGCATGTGTTTCTTCCCACATTTTTTCAGAGTTGTGGTACTTTTTCACTCTTTTGAGTTAGAAAATTTTGTTTATAACTAGTTGATTTGTTACAATTTGTTGCAGAGTGCCTGCTAATACCCTCAATTGTATTGCTGCAGAATTTTCTTGTGAAGATTTTGTTCCTATTACTTATCAAGCAACAACCTAATGAATATTCTGTATAAAGCCACCAATCTGATGTTTGACACTTTTATTGGAGCTGTTTTGAAGGCTTATGGAACTCAAAATGTTGATTATGGCAGGACTTTTCTATTCACCCATGAATCAATAAATTAAGTGTTATAGTTGGAAGTAAGAAGCATGAAAGGTCCAGAACTAAAACTCTAAAAAGAATGTTTTGCAATGTAACATGATTTTTGCAGATACACTTATTTGGAGGTTTACCTGTCTGATAGTGTTTGGAACATGTGTGGCCAGGATCTTCAAAAAGAAAAAAGAGTTAAACTTTGAGAAAAAAGGCATATGCCTTGAGTGCCGGAGGTAGAGTCATACAAGGAAGAGAGCCCCACCCCCCCCCCCCCCCCCCCCACCCAAAAAAAAAAAAATTTCTGTGTCAAATGGAGCTCACTTGTCATCTTTTGGGGATTGCTTTGTGTACTGCGTTCTTGAAAAAAATATGTGAGACCCTCTGGATGTGCCCTTCTGATCTCAATATGTCAGTAAGCCTCCTTGGGGAAAGTACATGCAATAATGGTTATGTAAGGTTGATTTGATGTGTTTTGAATAACAATGTACTTTTAAGTACATTAGATGGTTTATTGCAGTGACAGGTTACAGTTACCCTTATTTCTTCTCCAACAGATATCATGAGTGTATTGGTGTCCAAGAGTTAAACAAAGCTAATGTACTTATTGATAAACCAGACAAATTTAACAATTTAATCACTATCAAATTGATGCATGGGATAAAAGGGGTTACAGTGCAAGGGGTTTGTAAATTATTTATTCAGCTACAATGTATGACTTTGCAGTGCATTCTACATAGGAGAATATCATATTTTCTTTCCAAACCATTACAGTAACACATACATCTTGATATTGGGAGACACTCTTTTGTCCTTCCATACTTCTTCTGCTGGACTCCTTCAAGTTGACCTTTGTTGAACTCCCCAAATCAAAACATAAACAAAAGAAAATGTCTGCCTTCAATCAGTGAGCACTCCACTTATAACATTTGGTCTCAATCTTCATTACTTTCATGAATTAGGAAAAGATTTCTTCGAGTATGTACTTAAATGTTTATAGAATACAGCTGTTATTTTATTTTGAGGTATTTTATTGTAAAAATTTTGTTCTCTTACTTATGCCATAGCAGACTTTCAGGTGGTGCTATTTACACATGGCAGCAGTTCCATGGCAAATTTCAGTTTCCACATGTTCTATGTTTCATTCCAAGCATTTTGGTATATAATTTATTGGGGTTATTCATTTTGGGCCTTTTTTAGACTTGAAAGAAAATTACATGAAATTTGACCAAAGTTAGGTTGGACGTCCCCTTAAATACATGAGTTTCCCACGACTTATACAGCGCATTTAACAAGCAGAACAATTTATTATTTTTTTAGAACAACGGGTCAAGCACTCCCAACATATCCATACTTTTACATATTTATTCGAATATCTTCACTCATAATTATTCTATCTGGACATATTATATACCACCGTAAAGCTTGTCAACTGCAGTTTAAGATGATATCTTAAGCGATACAATCAGTTTGGAACTTAAAATGTTATGGACTGTTATCTGCCAAAAGAAACACAAAACCATATTCAACACAGGCATCCCATAAAATGCACTGACACACTATTTAAATGTACATCCATTTGGTTACAAACAGTTTTGCTATCTATTGCACTCAATAACCTCTGGATACTATACACCAGTTGTTAAATGTGTTTAGTGTTAGAGTAGATTTCCTGGAAAATAAAACGTCACTTAACACAACGTCATTTTCTGGGAAGTGGTTTAAATATAGTGTGTCTTCACTGAAAATAACCACTGCTTTGCAAATCAAAAAATCAATACTGACTTAACATTGCGTGTTATATCGACACCAGAATAACTCCTGAAATATTACTTTCCATCAATGAAATGTGATCGACCAACTTGATGTTTTAAATAAATGAGTTTCCCACGACTTATACCATGCATTTAACAAGCAGAACAATTTATTATTTTTTTAGAACAACGGGTCAAGCACTCCCAACATATCCGTACTTTTACATATTTATTCGAATATCTTCACTCATAATTATTCTATCTGGACATATTATATACCACCGTAAAGCTTGTCAACTGCAGTTTAAGATGATATCTTAAGCGATACAATCAGTTTGGAACTTAAAATGTTATGGACTGTTATCTGCCAAAAGAAACACAAAACCATATTCAACACAGGCATCCCATAAAATGCACTGACACAGTATTTAAATGTACATCCATTTGGTTACAAACAGTTTTGCTATCTATTGCACTCAATAACCTCTGGATACTATATAGCTGTTGTTAAATGTGTTTTAGTGATTTTAATGTTGGCCGAAAGATACACTAAGAAATAAAAGCTATAAAATATTTACCATAGGAATTTTCCCATAAAGTGAATGAATTACATTTTATGACTTTTCAAATGTGTATAAGAAACATTTATTAACAGTATAATTCAGTGGGTATTAAATGTACATTTAAATGCACAAATAAAAGCTATAAAATATTTACCATAGGAATTTTCCCATAGAGTGAATGGATTACATTTTATGACTTTTCAAATGTGTATAAGAAACATTTATTAACAGTATAATTCAGTGGGTATTAAATGTACATTTAAATGCACAATTAAATGTACATTAAAAAAGTATAAAAGGAGAAAGAATCTTAGACTGATTCACACTTGGTTTTTTGACTTCAAGAAGACAAGACATATTTTCACAGCTTTCCAGTTGATAGGGACGATAGAAGAAAAAGATGAAGAGAGCCATTGAAGAATATAGTGAGACAGAGAGTGAAATAGATAACAAGAAACAGAGAGTAGAATCAGCAAGGGACATATACACCATTCACCCACTCCTACAAAGAACATCAAGAAAATTCCATTCCAAATCACATGTATGCAGAATAACCTTTAAACAATTTAATCAAAAGAATCCATTTGACACCCTTGGAAAAGTCTTTGACAGTTTGGTAGACGATATTAAAGAAGAATGTGGAGTAGAAGACAATGATCTAATGAGAATATCAGTTGACCACCCAGGATTAGAAATAGGTATATTTATCCCATTTACTAAGGCTTCAGGCATCACTGGCAACACCATATTAGATGAAATAGAAAAAGTTGTACAATCAAATGATAACTTTACTATCCATGATGGGCAATTATCTTTAGAAATAACACACACTTCTCTACCACAAGGGTCTGGGCGACATGCACCAATTTCATTTTCATCTGTTAATAAAATGGTTGGAAACAAGAGAAGTATTATTGAAATTAAAAATGTTAATGATTCAATGTGTCTCGCACGGGCCATTGTAGTGGGAAAGTGTCATGTTGATAGAGATAATTCTGAACTTTGGCAAAAGAAATGGAAAAATATTAGACGTTCTGATAGACCAACACAAGAGTTGGAAGCTAAGGCATTGATGGACAAAGCAGGTCTTGATTATAATATTCCTTGTGGATATGAAGAATATTATAAAATACAAGACCTGCTTTACCCAGAGTATATCATCAAAATTCATCCACAGTATGCAAAAAGTGAATTTTTATTCAAACCTCCAGTTACCACCACTGATAGTAAAGTTATTCATATTTACCACCATGACCAGCATTTTGACACCATCACTACAATTACAGGGTTTTTAGGATGTCACTACTATTGTGAATTTTGCAGTAAAGTGAGTAATAACAGAGAACGTCACATGTGCCCTTTTGGTTGTGTTTGCTATGCTCCAACAAAATGTATTCCTGAACATCCCACCACCTGTTACACTTGCAATAGACAATTTAGAAGTTTATCATGCTATAATAACCATATCACTACAAAGGGGAAAGAAGAAAAAATAATTTGTCAATTAGTTCAAAAATATAAAAAGTGCAATTCACTAATATATCCAACAAAAGGAAACCACATTTGTGAAGGATTCAAAAAATGTAAATATTGTCAACAAGTAGTTCATTCTGATCACCAATGTTTCATTCCAAAATACGCTTCACCCGAGGATGAAAAATTACCAAACATTCCTTTTGTATTTTTTGATTTTGAAACCACACAAGACTCAGGAGTTCATATCCCAAATTTCTGTGTTGCTCATCGTGCATGTGGGGGATGTATTTGCAAATCTATAGATCAAGAATGTATTTCATGTGACAAATTTGGATATCGGCAATCAATATTTAAAGGGGAATCTACTTTATCAGATTTTTGTGATTGGCTTTTCAGTAAGGAGCATAAAGGGACAACAGCTATTGCTCACAATTTAAGAGGTTTTGATGGACAATTTATTTTAAGGCACCTCATTGAAACTCGCACAACAACTCCTGATGTAATCATGAATGGGAACAAAATTCTTTCACTTAAAGCTTATGGTATTAGACTTATAGATTCTTTAAATTTTCTTTCAATGAGATTGGCACAATTTCCTAAAACATTTGGCTTGACAGAATTAGCAAAAGGTTATTTCCCCCATTTGGCAAACACACAAGCTCATCAAAATTATATTGGCCCTTATTTAGATCCATCATTGAATATGCCAGATTCAATGTCTCCATCAGATAGGGAAGATTTTATCAAGTGGTACAACCAAAAATTTACTAGTAATGCCAGATTTGATTTTCAAAAAGAAATCGAGCTATACTGTAAATCAGATGTAGATATCTTACGTAGGGGGTGTGGGGAATTCAGACAAAAATTTATAGATAGTGATGGCATAGATCCCTTGAGAGAAGCATTTACCTTAGCCGATGCATGTACAAAAGCTTGGAGAAAAAATTCACTTCCAGAAAACAAAATGGCAATCATTTCAGACATAGGTTACCCTGCTAAAGTCAAATACTCCATTAAAGCCATTAGATTTTTACAGACAGTTGCACAGGAAGAAAACATACATATTCAACATGCACTTAATGGTGTTGAAGTTAAAATAGGGGGATATTATGTTGATGGGTTTCACAAAGACACAAATACAATCTTTGAATTTTATGGATGTATGTGGCATGGGTGCATGACATGTTACAAAGACAATACACATGAGAAAAATCCAATCAATTTGCTAAGTTACCAAACTCTATACAACAACACACAGGAATGCATACGCCATTTAGAATCATTGGGGTATAACATGAGAATAACATGGGAACATGAGCTTGATGATTTTCGCAAATCAAATCCTGAAGTAAAATCAACATTAAATTCATTTTTTCCAAACATGGATCCTATTAAACCACGTGAAGCATTATTTGGTTGGAGAACAAATGCCATTAAATTACATCATATAGACCAAAACACAGGCAATGAAATAAAATACATAGACATCTGTTCACTCTATCCTTATGTCAATAAACACAGAGAATATCCAGTAGGTCATCCAAATATACTCACAAAAGAAAACATAGACATGAATAATATAAGACAGTACAGGGGACTTATCAAATGTAAAGTTTTACCACCACAATCTCTACACATGCCAGTATTACCAATTCATTGCAACAAGAAAATGGTTTTTACACTTTGCAATACATGTGCAGAACAAGAATTAGACAAATGTGAACACACACCAGATCAACGCAGTATTACAGGTACATGGACATCTGTTGAACTTTTTAAAGCATTGGGAATGCGATACACATTACTTGACACTTATCAGATTTGGCATTGGGAAGAATGGTCTTCAGAAATTTACAAACATTATGTGAACAAATATGTAAAAATGAAACAAGAAGCCAGTGGATATCCAGATTGGGTGAAAACAGAAACAGACAAAGATATATTTAAGAAAGACTATGCACAAATTGAAAACATACATTTGGAAAATATTGAAAAAAATCCAGGACAAAGATCATTTGCTAAAACCATGTTAATCTGTTTATGGGGGAAAAGTGCACAAAACAATTTAAAAACAAAAACAGAATACATACAAGACCCATCAAAATATTTTAACCTGATAAAGATAAAGACATCATTATTAAAAATGTTGAATTGTTTGATCATGATAAATGTATTTTAGTCAATTACACAAAGTCTACAGATGTTTATGAACCTCACAAATCAGCTAATGCTGCAGTTGCATCTTTTGTCACAGCTTATGCATGAATGGAATTATATAAAGTAATAGGACGTTTGGGTAGACGAGTATTATATTTTGACACAGACAGTTGTATTTACATCCCTAACCCCTCACTTTGGAATCCACAAATTGTAAACAGTAGGTTAGGTCAATGGACAGATGAACATCCAGATGCAAAAATGTTTTGTATGTGGACAAGGTTTAATGAATTGGGAAGAAAAAGATATTCCTTTGCAAGAACATGTTAAGTGGTCACCAAAATGTCCTTATATTCAATTAATAAGAAATTGTCAATTATACAAACCACCAACAAGTATGCAAACTCCCCCAGATAAAATATTAACAGTGATGGATTATGGATTCACTTTAAATCAAATATTTTCAACAATGAAAAAATATGACAAGTGTCTAGATGATTTTCCAGATTCTAATTCTTTATTTGCACTCATGGTGCTAAATGATCAAAGTACATCATTTAGTACCATAATTGCAAGACAAGCTGCAGGACAATTCAAAACTAAGTTAGATAAAATGTTTTCAGATAATGTAGAAAATGATTTTCCTGACTGTCCTGATGTACAAAGTGCATGGTGTAATATGGTACCTGATGCACAAAATACATCAGAACAGACAAAAGAATCATCACTTTGATTTCAACCATGGAACCAGTAAGACGTATCTTAGACAACAAGATTACACGTAAGGCATTATTATATGCATTTCAATTGATCACTCCTGGTTATTTAACAATAACAAAAGAGTTTATTCATAATCAATTGGGAAAAGATGAAATGTATGGGGAATTTTGTAATGCATTACAAATCATGAATGCTTTTTACAAAGATAATATAGAAAATATTTGGACAAGAGTTGTGTGGGGTAATATAATTTATGATAAGGAAATCATTAATTACTTGTATAGACAATGTGTACCACAAATAGATAGAAGAATAGATTCTTCAGAAACTTTATTTGAGTTAAAAGCACCCTTAAAACGAATACCTACTAAAAGACATGAGCAAGGTATGGAATCAGAAAGTATATAAGTGAATGATTTGACAAAACTTTTTCACAAAACTACAATTATGGCATCGAGTGAATGTTTATTGTTTCAACACCCTTGTAATATCTTTATTTCGGGACCTAGTGGTTCAGGAAAAACAGAATTTGTCAAAAAGCTTATTGATATGAAACATGACTTATTTCAAATTCCCCCACAAAAAATTATTTGGTGTTATAAAGAATGGCAAAATACATATACTTTACTTAAAGAGAGTGAAAATATTAAATTCATAGAAGGTATCCCTGATGATGAATATGAAATTGTCAGTGATGTCACTATTCCCCATCTTGTAGTTTTTGATGATATGTTAGGAGATAAAGATGAAGAAAAAATTAAATTATGGTTCACACGAAAAGGACATCATAGAAATGCAAGTGTCATTTACATTACACAAAATATGTTTCAACAATCTAAATCTAGTTGTACCATAAGTTTAAATGCACATTATATGATTTTATTTCAAAATACCAGAGATAGAGGACAAATTAAAGTATTGGCAAATCAAGTTCAATTACCACATTTAAATGCATGTTATCAAGATGCAACAAGTATTGATCATAGTTATTTATTAATTGATTTTCATCCTAGAACTCCTGAGTCTTTGAGATTAAGAACTGATATTTTTCATCCTTGGGTAACACAAAATGAACGTGGTCCCATCATTTATACAAAACTATAAATTCCCCATGTTCTAATAAGTTGGTGTTAATGAGTCAATGTTTGTCACCGACTACACATCATCATGGTATCATTCATACAATCTTTGGAACAACTTGGTCAAGAAACAAGTCCATTTGCAGGACAAAAATTACTTAAGAAAGGTTTTAAGAAAATTTTAAAATGGTTTGCATTAGCAAGTAGAATCATACTTAATAAGAAAATTAAATTGCCAAAACAAACTTTAACCTACATGGATAAAAATAAACAAGATCTTGAACAACTTGCAAATCCCAGAGTTGATCTTGCAACAAAATGAAACATTATTTAAAAACCAGGAGGTGGTGGATTTTTTGGTGGTGTTATCATTCGTAATTTAATTCGATGGGACGGTCATAAGACAAGTAGATCATTCTATTCACCATTCAAAAAAACAAAGAGTAAGAAACAAAAGCCACCTAAAAGGAAACGAAAATCCCCTAAGAAAAGATCAAATAATTCATCAAGTTCTAGAGAGATAAATAATCAATGAAAGGTAGGACCTAAATATATGTACACAAATTTTGAAATTGCACCTCATAGATCTCCATCTACAAAAACAAAAGCATTACTTGTGAAAAATCTTCAAAGAGAAAGAAAAGTATCACCACTTAAGTTAACACGTGTAGTGTCAATAACAAAAGATGGTGTTAAAAATCATGAACCAATGTATTCTGTAATAAAACCAAGTCAAAATGTACTGCATGACCCAATGGGTTCTAGACAAAATACAGACCATGTACCATTAAAAGAAAAGATTCCCACAATGGCACGTTTTACAGCTTTAAATACACCTAAACCTGTTAAAGGGATAAGGTCTTACTTTAAATAAAATAAAGTTTGCACATGTATAAATAGCATTACATTTTTATATTTGTTTCATTTAATCATTAGATTCTATAAGAGCAAGATGGTGAGACAAAATAAGAAACAAAAAATTCCTTTAGTTAAAAAATATGGTGGTATGTTGATAGGTTTAAGCCAAACTCCTCCAACATTTCAAAAACAAATTATGAAAAATGCATCTAAAGAATTAATTAATTATGTGTCAGAATGCTGTCATAATCTTTTAAAAGGCAACATACATCTAACAAAAAGTCAGAAACAAAAATTACATCCAAAGCGTCAACAACTACGAGCACTCGCTAGTAAATCAATAACTCTTAAAAAGAAAAAACAAATTTTAAATCAAAAAGGTGTTTTTTTACCATTACTTGGTTTACTTGGACCTGCTATTGCAGGAGTTGCAACAAATCTTGCAAATAAAATAGTCAGTAAAATATGAAAAAGATGGCTATTGTACCTTATCAAATGTTCGAAGATATGCAACGTTTTAGAAATGAAAAAGCTCAAAGACCAAGATTACCACCTAACCCACAAGTTACAAATACTGCACAACTTCAAAATAATTTATCATCTGTGTTAGAAAATTCAGAGTTGTCCGAAAGTGAGAAAGAACAAAAGTATGGGGAAACTTTACAAAAATTTCAAATGTCACATAAGAAGGCATTACAACCAACATTGGTTCCATTGCCTGAGTCAGGAGAAAAATCATTATTTTTACGAGATCGTATTATAGAAAGTGTCCCTGTTACAATGAGACGTAAAGCAACTTCATTATTATCTGCTTTATCATCTCATCCACACATGAGGTCGGATGATCAGCGTGTATTAAGTTACGATGGAGAAGTCATAAAAGGTTCAAATATCATAGATTTAGTGAATGATGTTCTTAGACACCGAAAAGGTTTTAAACCGAGTGGATGGGAAATGTTTAGTCGTGGATTAAAAGATATAAATATCCCTCAAGATTTTGTTGGTAATCGTGAACGTTGGTTATGGATGAATAGACAACCTATACCCAAACCCAGTAAATATCAAAGTTCTCCAGAAGATAGTTGGTCTGAAACTCCTCAATCACCCCCTCCAAAACGTAAAGTTCGTCGAGGTCATAGAGTGCAGTGGAGTGAAGACACACCAAAGTCAGCACTAAAGCATAAATTGACAAAACGTAGATTATCTGAAAAATGGGAGGCTTATTGAATGATTTATTAACTGAAATATATTACAATACAAAACATCCTGCTGGTTATGGTGGTATACAAAAATTGTACAAAGCAGCTCATAGTAAAGATAATTCCATCACAGTTGATCAAGTGAAAAAATGGTTGAAAGGAGAAAGAACTTATACTTTACATAAACCCATCCGTAAAAAGTTTTCAAGACGTAAGACTATAGTGGTTGGTATTGATCAGCAATGGCAGATTGATTTAGCAGACTTACAAAGTTTACAATCTTACAATGACCAATTTCGTTATTTAGTTTGTGTTATTGATGTATTTTCCAAATATGCATGGGTAATACCCATTCACAATAAATCAGGAGAGACATTAAGAAAATCTTTTCAGAGTATTTTGAAAACTTCTGGACGTAAACCATTATCATTACAATCTGATAAAGGTTCTGAATTTAAAAATCAAGTTGTACAAAAATTTTTAAAGAAACAAAACATTCATTTCTTCACAACAGAAAATCCTGAAACCAAAGCTAGTATTGTTGAACGTTTTCAACGCACATTGAAAACACGAATGTGGAAATATTTTACACACAAACGTACATTAAGATACATTGATGTGTTGGAAAATTTAGTTGATGGATATAATCATAGTTTTCATCGAAGTATTCAGAGAACTCCTGCTTCAGTATCACTAGAAAATGAAGTAGAAGTATCTCAACATTTGTATGGTAAAAAGAAATTTAAAAAAAAAAAAATACAATTTAAAGTTGGTGATATAGTACGTATTAATAAAACCAAATGTACATTTGAAAAAGGGTATTTACCAAATTGGACAAAAGAGTTATTTAAAATTACTCATGTAAAACATACAATACCACCCACTTATAAACTTGAAGATATGGGTGGTGAAAATATACAAGGGACATTTTATCCACAAGAAATTCAAAGTATAAAAGATGATAAAAAATATATAATTGAATCAATTCTTAATAGACGGTCAAGACGCGTGGGAAAGAAAATTATTAAAGAACTTAAAGTACATTGGGAAGGTTATCCAAAGAAATTTGATAGTTGGATAGCAGAATCTGATTTGATATAAAAAGAATATGTCATCAAATGAAACTTCATTACCTAATGAAACGACAAGTGTTGATGTACAAAGTCAACAAAGTCAACAATTTAAAATTTGTGGAAATCGTGTTGCAAAAAATCAAGTCACTTATTTCACACAGATTATTATCATTTATGGTATTATAATTACTGCCATTGCACATTTGAGTTTACAAAGCCCTGATAAAGAATTGTGGTTAGTGTTATTAAGTAGTTCATTAGGATATATTCTTCCAAGTCCAGGTTTAAAATATTTGAAACAACCACAAGATAAGAAAAATGAATTCATTTTACGTAACACTTCTGAGTGATAGTTCTATGGATATGTTTCCAAATAATAACCAATGTTGTTTTCAAACACAATTATCTAAACCCATTCGTGTTGATAAAGAACATTGGGAAGTGGGATTAGTTGAAGTAATTTTACCTTCGGAAGCAAAAAATATTACAGATGAAGAATCTGTTTTTAAAATCATTGTGACAGATAGCAAAATATCAAATCGTATTAATAAAACGAATTTGAAACATACATTACACAAAGGTGTTGCTGTTGTTGAATTAAATATTTTATCAGGTGCATATTCAAATGGCGCTCATGTCATAGATGCAATGCAAATAGAAATTCAAGAAAAACTTGGAGACATATTTAAATCATTTGATGTATTATTTCATCTTGGATTTTCAAGTCTCCAAGGCCGTGTAAAAATAGTAGGAAATAGTATTGGGAAAGTGGGTATTGAAATGTCAGAAAGTTTATTACAAAAAATGGGATGTAAAGACAATATTTTTCCTGTCATTTTTCCCAACACATCAAAAGGTGCATTTAAATATAATGTGGACTTAAATGTGGATTTCAATCAAATCTTTATTTATTCTGACATAGCAGATTATACATTTTTAGGTGATATTGAAGCACCTATTTTATGTGTGATTCCATTTGAATCACATAAAGAGTATTTGCATACTCATATAGAATTTGATAATGTACATTATGTACCAGTATCAAAATCTTATTTTGATCAGATTAGTATAAATATAAATGGGAACACTGGTAAACCCATTCAGTTTGCAAGTGGCAAGACAGTTGTCAAGTTGCATTTTAGACAGAGACATAAATTAAATTTGTAAAAATGATGCCGGTGTATCAAGGTGTAACACGGCAATATGGATATGGATTAGGGTCTATTTTTCGCACAGCAATAACAACAGCTGCACCATTTATAAAACCAATTGCAAAAAATGCATTTCAAACATTAAAGAGAGATGGATTAAGACATGGTTTAGAAATAGCAAATGAATTGATAAAAAAACGTAAAGCACCTAAAGACATTTTATTAATTATGGAAAAGATCTTTTGAAATCAGTTGGTGAATCTGCTTTAGGTATAAAAAGACAAAAACAAGAACGAAAACGTCAGTCTGTGGTTCGTTCTCGTAGAGGCAAGACACGTCAAAGACAAGCTTATTCAAAACGAAAAACAAGACCACTTGATATATTTGATTGAAAAAAAATCATGATGTTACATGGATCTTGCGAACATTTTGGTAGTAGTTTTGATCCAGATAATGTATCACCAACATCAAGTGGTATAGAAAATATTGGTGAAATTGAACAATTTCCTATTGCATCTTTAAATAATTCTTCACCAATAGAATTTTTAATTCCAAGACAAACAACCAAGTGGTTAGATCTTGCAGCATCTACACTTGATGTTCAATTTAAAATTACAAAACAAGATGGGAGTGTTTTGGCTGGAGATACACAAATTGCTCATATCAATAATTTTTTTCATAGCATGTTCAGTAAAATTGATGTTACACTGAATGGCAATCTTATCACCACCAATACAGATCTTAATCCTTATAGAGCATTTTTTGAGAATTTTCTTAGTTATTCAAGAGATGTGAAAAAAACACATCTAGCTGTAGTGAGATGTGGTATACAGATACTCATGGACACCACACAGAAACAAGTAAAGCTTCGTCGAACAAAGGTTTGACTGAATGAGCTAAATTAATTGGTGGTAGCAAAAATGTACAATTAAGAGGAAAACTGCATTTAGATCTGTTTGTGCAAGATAAGTATTTACCAAATGGAGTTGAGATGAGAATTAAATTGCATCGTGCTCCAACTAAATTTTGTTTGATTGGTAATGAACATGGAAAAATAGAAATTCAAAAGGCCATATTCAGAATACCGGCATTGGATTTATTTCCAAAATTTGCGAATGATCTTAATGCACAAATAGATCGAACAAATTATAAAATGCCCATAAGACGTAGTGAAATTAAAACTTTTACTATTGGAAGTGGTCTTCATTCAAAAATAGAAGACTATCTGTTTCATAAACAGATGCCAAAACGAATTATTCTTGGTTTAGTTAGTAATCGAGATATAAATGGAGATATTGGCACTAATCCATTTAATTTTCAACATTTCGATTTGAATAAGTTGGAAATCACAATAGATGGACATTCCATTAAAGCACGTCCCTTTGAACCGAATTTTGAAGGTGGACTTTATCTAAATTCATATTTATCATTGTATGAAGCTATGGGCTATTTTGGACAAAATCAATCATTTAATTTATCTTTGCAGGATTATGCAAAAGGATATACCCTTTGGGGTATTGATTTGACGCCTGATCAGAGTAGTAGTGGGCCCTTGGCTCACCCAATAAAGTCTGGCAATCTTAGGTTTGAACTTCAGTTTGCTCAAGCTCTTCCAGAGGTGATCAACGTTGTTGTCTATGCAGAATTTGATAGTGAGATAGAAATCAACAAATTTAGAGAAGTGATATTTGACTATTAAACAAGATGAGTCAGTATGAACATTGCAAGATGTGTAAAGAGAAAATACAAACATTATTTCAAGAATGTGTAGTGATAGAACTGACAAAATCCATTCAACAGAAAATGAAAAATATCTGTGAAGAAGAAAATCGAACCAACACAACAACATTAATAGATATGAACATTGCAGAGTGTTTACAGAAAGTGTGTCCAGTGACTATACTATATATCTACACAACAGAGCAAGAAAAATAAACTTATTAGAATATTGTGCTCATATAGACTGCCAAAAAGACATTCAAAAGTGGGCAGATTTAGTTAAAAGAGACTGGTCATATTATACAGCATATCTTGATTAACGGCTCCGTGCCAGCCTTTTTCAAGGCTAAGAAGATGGAAACCATACAATTACAAACTATACTTGACAGTTCTCAAAGGTTATCATCCTTAAATGGAAAAGTGTGTTCAAAAGACTTGTTACCAAAACAAAAACGTAAACACAGACAAGCATATATTGAGAACACAGATTCATCAAAAGAACCAGGAGAACATTGGATAGCAATATATTTTAAAGACAATCATTCTGCTATCTACTTTGATTCATATGGTTTACCACCAATAGATAGAGACATATACAATTTCATAGTGAAAAATACAGATTCCTGGACAATAAATACAATGAGACTACAAAGTGAATTTACTGTTGTGTGTGGAATGTACTGTATATTTGCTTTAGATCATCTTGCAAGAGGATATGATTTAGAGACAGTTCTTACTATCAAATTTGATCCAAGAAATTTCCAAGAGAATGATAGAGATGTTCGACGATGGTTTGAGCAAACTTATAGACATTATTTGAAATAACTCTAATAAATAGCACGTGTCAAAACAATCCCACAGAGGTAATTTTTTACATCTTTTAGCTTTTTAAGTTTTTTTTATTAAAGTCAATCATCAATTATATAATTTTCGCCAGACATTTGTGTAACAGAGAGATAGGGTTTTTTAGTTATTTTTTATGTTTGTTTCAAAATCAGATCACTTGAGTGATATCAGTTTTTTATCTGACTCCCAAGATTTTTTCAAAAACAATCTTGGCTGTCAAATAAAAAACTAGCATAAAAAAGAATCTTGATGTAAATAGGTTTTCTCATGGAAAGGCAAACTCAGATCTCGGTGTATATATGTTCAGATTTCATTTCAATATAATGATTCAACTTTAAATACAGTTTTGTGTTTTGTTAAATCCTCTGTGATAGTTTAGTCGATTTTGTTAGGTTAGTCCTATAATCCCTTTTTTATCACCGTGTCCCTATTATTTCCCAACAGTAAAAAAGAGTTAAGAGTCACTTCTCTTTTTCACTGAGAGCATTAGGTTTTAATATTGTATGCATACTTATCAAAAACTTTTATAGTGTAACCTGATATACAGTTTATACTGTAGAGAAAATTTTGATTGCTAAACATACAATGAATACTATTCTTACTATAGAAAAAACAACTATCACAGAGAGTTCGACCACAACGCGAATCCCTAAGTATTTTTATTTTGTGCATGTGTTCTTGTGTTTTATTGTAAGCATAATTTCCTTATGCTCACAACAAAACACAAGAAGACACACAAAATGCCATTTCCCCATTTACAGAAGTTGTATGCACAGAGTGGAGAGATGACAACCCAAAACCATATGGATAACCCCTAATATAAAATGATTTTAAAATAATATAGACATTGGCTCACACTCTAGGGAGGGAACTGTTTTTTTGTCTTTTCATAACAAAGACTTGGTTGTGTACATGAGAAGATATATCTCTTTCTAATAGTGTGGGTAGCCCTGAAAAGGGCCGTTTTTAAAAATCTTCAGTTCCATAGAGAGGTATTTGGTAAAAACTCATCTCTTCTTCGGTGAAGAATTCACTTTCCCACACGTCTATAGTTGTTGGTAACATATGTGAAACATTCTTGTTCCCATTGATAACTTTTCCCCACAAGAGCTTCTTCCTGCATATGTACGGGGAGATCAAACCAGTGTTTAGGTCGATTCTTGTACTGGATCTCCCTGAACGGATGTGTGGCGGCTTTGACGAATGGGTGGTCTTCAATCTTCTTAAGTTGTTCTTTCATGGGAAGTGTTGCTGACCACCACTTTCTCAAAGCAAGGCGAATTCTTCATCAGCCCTCTCTTTCTTTGTTCTCTCATAACTCTCCATGGCTCTGTAATCAATCTTCGTTGGTTCCATGTCTTTTTCCTCTCTGTCAAAGATGATTTTCTTTAGTCAGACGATGAAATGTATCCAAATCCTCAACTCACCTTCTTTCTATAGACAATCCGAGGATCGAAAATGCACTGAAGAACTCTCATGCAACAATTCGATCGAGTGCGGGAAAAAAATCAGGTGTGGGGTACATAAAATATTTCCTTATAAAATAAAAACTTGCAAAATAGAAAAATAATTTGCAAACACAAAAAATATTTTCTTAGAAAATATATTTTGTGTTTGCAAATTTATTTTCACAAAAAACTTTTTCATAAAAATTATGAAAAAGCTTTTTGTAAAAATATTTTGCAAACACAAAATATATTTTCTTAGAAAATATTTTTTGTGTTTGCAAATTATTTTTCTATTTTGCGAAACACAAAAAAAACAAAAAACATTTAAGCTAAACAAAAATTATATTGCAAACCACAAAAACATTTAAGCTAAACAAAAAATTAATTTGCAAACTACAAAAAATAAATTAATGTACAGTGGAAACTTATAAGCCAGAAATGTACTATAAGAGCTGGTCATAATGCATGATGCGGTGCCACTATAGACCCAAGCATTTTTAACACGGCGTTTTCCATAGGGTCCATTGCCTTAGTGTTAAATTGTGTAACTTCTAGACCCAAGAATTTATAGTTGTGAAACTTCTAGACCCAAGAACTTATAGACCCAGCATGTATGCACTGTGCACCCCTAACTACTATTGGGCTAATGTTATGGTTCTTGCTTGACTAGCCTAGTCTTAGGTTTAGTGTTAGGGCAAGGACTATGGTCAGGGTTAGGGCTAAGGCTGGAACCTGTGCAATGGCTAAGCTAGTGTTAATGCTAACAGTTGGGAAAGCTTAGAGTTGGGCAATGTTTATGGGCTTGGTGCTTAAGCTAGGGCAATGTTTAGGTCTGGGTGGGTTAGGCTAAGGTTTAGGGTTAAGGCTAGGGCTAAGACCTGGTCTAGGATAGGGTTAGACAGAGTTAACCCTCCACAACATGCACTACCACCCCCATTCCAACCCAATCCTGACCATGTTCCTTTCCCCGCTCTTTGGTGCAGCTCCTGCTCCCAGAATCAGGAGTCATTCACAAATTCGGCCCCCCCCCCCCATTCCCTTTTTACCTTCCTCCCTTTTCTGTTTTATCCTCCATTCCCCTACTATCCCCCATCTTGTTCCTCTTTTTTGGCATTCACCCTGTTCTTATACTTTTGAGCCTTTTATTGCAAAATTCGGTGATTTGACCACCAAAAGGGATCCGATGGCCTATATGTGCTACTTTCAGGGCAGGGGAGATCATTTGTGTTAGTAAAAATACCCTCCAGGTAAGATGGAGCCCCCGTGGGTTTCTCACAGAGAAATCTAACGTGATTCCGAACCACGAAAAAAAAAAATCCCCAAATAGGCGCCAGACGGCGCATGACACCTTTGTTGCATGTGTGTGCATGACACCTCGTATCACTGTGGCAATGACGTCACAGGCTGGTGGGATACGAGGCATACCAGGCGTTAGAAAAACGTGGTGACTCCCCCAAAATGATACCACCAAGATGAAATCCTTCAATAATACCCTGCCACTGATGGTCGAACTGGCCTCCCCTACTACTCGCAATCTTCCGACCTAGAGTCCAACACACTTGCCAATGAGCTACTGTGTGCCTCTGTACAAGTAGATAGAAAGGTGGAAAATGACTCCCGATTACCAGGATACAGGAGCAGGATCCTATCCGACAACATAACCTGTCATTTCATGTCATGCCGAGACGCGGTGCCTTGTGCTCATCCGCACAGATGTTTCTGCGGTGTAACTTTATGGAATTTACCGTTTGAGTGGGAGGGTAGGAGTTGCGTGCTGATGAGGTATGGATGTACAGGGGTATATTCCGTATTTCTGTTATCCCTGGAAGCCGTCATCTTGTTTTACCTATGATAACATCCCACCACTCATAGGTGTCACTTGGCTCCTTCAATTAGTCATATCACTTCTAGAAAGAATTGCATAACTTTTTCAATGAGTAAGTGCCCCATATGTCACGAAGTGGGATAACTGAAGGATCATCAAGACCGGGATGGGCATTGATATTTAGAATCAGGCTCATCCAATTATTATTCTAGAACCAGGATGAGGTTGTTATATAAAAGTCAGGATCAAAGATCAGGACTGAGGATTTGGGCTGATTAGGCTAGTGTGAAGAATGTAAGTGGCAATAGAAATGGCACTGGCATGTGTGTCGCCACCAGTTCAAATGACATCCTCACGTTCTCCACCAGCAACACCACCCAGTATACTTAACAGCATAAACACCATTGTCAATCATCAATAACACTTCCATCCCTAATGCCGGCTCTTAATCCTGATCCTTATTCCGGATTCACGAATGATCTCCTGTGCCGATCCTATCCTGGTTCCAAGAGACAACTTGGTGGTACGTGGTAAACGGGAATATTACTCGGCGGGAAGAAATTTGTCCGGTGTCGAACCTTGGTGTGTAATTTTTGCCCCGAGGGAGTGGCGCACCCCATCCTACACCTTCCTCCTTGATAACAATTTTTCAAAAGCGTCGTTAAAGTTTGTATGGCGCTACTAAGAGAGCGTGTTAACATCGCACAATAAAAAACATGCTATTTTGTTATACATCTAACAAGATAGCTATCTTGTTATAACAACTCAGCAAAGTTGTTATATTTTTATCGAGACAGCTATCTTCATGTTATAGCTACTTAGCTAAGTTATTATAAGAAGATAAGTTAAAGCAATGAGATTTAGATGATCCAAATCACAACATATCGCCTATACGATCGTTGTATTCACGGAATTGGAAGTTTGAGAACTGCAGACGCATTTCGCTGAATATGAAGGGCACACGACGGCTCATTGACTGGAGCGCTGGATTCTTTCCTACTTCGTGTCATCTGCGTTGTGTCCTTAAGAAAGACATTTAATCCTAAGACTAACTTGCACATCGCGAAATCTACCTGCCTTCGAAAAGGGGCATTTTGCACATTCACATCTTAGTTCGAGCCTGTTTCCATTAGATCAGAGGTAGAATTTCGACAATAATCCACGAATCGGCTGGCGTGAAGATTTGCCCGAGTTTACTTCTGCGAGAATCCTTATGGATTCGCGTGAAATGTTCCAAAATTCCTTGACCTTTAACCTAGAAAATTAACCAAACTTTGTCTAACATGACCCGACATATCTTGGAACTGTATCAATATAGCCATACAAATATGGATGCCATTGGAATCGGCTCAATAAGCTGGTTCCAAATAGCATCCATATTTGTATGTTTTATTGACATATGTGTCATCCACCCCCTCCCCCTCCCACCACCCAACCCCTAATAAAAAAACAACTCAATTTTGTTCATTTTTACCCAAAATATCTATTGGGTACAGGGTTAAAAAACATAACAGATATCTTCATGATACATTCATATTTCCTTTCGGCTTTTGACTTCACCCTCACAAGCCCATCCCGGTGTCAAGTCAAAGAGTTACTCCCTACCTTGATGGAACTGTAAAGTAGACTAAATTATAAGTACTTCTTCATAGACTGAGACTGACGATTAAGGTGGGTAAAGTGATTAAGGTGGGTGAAGAGGAGTGAAAGGAGGTGTAAGGAAGCATGGATGGATATCACGTCTGTGCCTTGCCTTGGTGTTGGCGTAACTTCTGTTTTGCAACTTGTCCAGATGCAGACTCTTGTCAAGTGACACATGAAGATGGAGGATTTAGTTTTTAGTATATTACACGGCAACTCCCACTTCTTTATTTAGGGTTGATCCCACCTCATTCATCACATTCCGCGTTACCATCCACCTACCACTGGAGTATTGCTATGTTTTAGCACTTTTCAGCTCTACCAGAGTACACTTTCATACCGGGTACCATGTATGTGTGTGCAGCAGTAGTGGACATAGTGTTTCTACCTCATGTTTGGCTATCTGTGGAGGCAGACAACAGCGAGTGTGATAGCTATCTTGTTGTAACAAGGTAGCTAAGTTGTTATAGCAACTTACTGGCAAATGTTTCTTTGTCCCTAATATGTTTCCGTACTCAATAACCATAGGTCTTGACAAAAACGGGCGTGCTATTTCGAATAAGCGCGTCTTGTAGGTACACACCACGGATATGCACTGAAAACTCTAAACGCCCAATTCGCATGTTGTGTGGTGTTCTGAGTTCAAAATACTTGTGAAGTTCAGCAAGTGCACTGCCGAGCGGTGACATAAATTTGCGTTCGCTTGAATCTCCACCACTAGAGTTTCTCCGTGTGTGTTTAAGGTTACAAATTCGTACTGGCACAGACATTTCCTACTGAAACGTTTTTTTTTTAAGGTGATTCTAAAGTCATGGCTGCCAACATGGAAGCCAGAAACACAGAAAAATGTGAACATTTCATTGAACAATAACTTGGCAACGAAACAGCCTTGCCCTTGGATACCAGGGTTGGGGGGAATGGTCATGCCACATAGAACGTGATGGGACCCGCAAAATATGCATTTAACAAATTTACGAGTCATTTGGAGACATTAGAAAATGTGTACTGTCAAAAAGTCGGAAATGGCGTGGACAGGTTTTCAAAAAATAGCGAGACGCCCTACCTTCCAATGAACAACCAACGTGAGCTATCAGTAATGTACTGCAGCAGTTGAGTCTTAATTTTTAATAAAACACATCGAAGATAGGACTAAGCACGTTGTCAACCTGGGTCGTTTCAGTCTCAAAAGTGTCCGCCATGTTTACGGTGGGAAATTCAAAACACTGAAGGTTGTGGGCAACATTGCGACAAAAGATCTCGCCACATGTCCCGTAAATTCTCATGACAATGCCACTGCTGAAATTCTGATTGTCGATATATCTCCAGGGAGGCAGACTAATAGAGGCAAATTGCATTGATTGTCTGTTCTATGTAAATATTCTTCCCTCACCAACTGAAGCAATTAATTTATTTACATGGATCGACCTTGCCATTAGTTTGTATTCATGCGCCAAAATTACCAATAGAGAACAAAAATTTCAATTTTCTTTAATTAACAAAACGGTGACATATAGTGGAATTAGAAACCCATGTTGTATTCTTTCGTTGTTGAAATATTCGTAAACTGGTTGATTTTTCACTTCTTTTAATCGCAAATCGCGGGAACTATTCTTCGTCATGTTATATTGATGGTTAACTTTATTGGTCTGTCATTCGGACCCGTTTCGGTCTGGTTTCGGTGAGTTCCAAAATATAATGTGGACTTAAATGTGGATTTCAATCAAATCTTTATTTATTCTGACATAGCAGATTATACATTTTTAGGTGATATTGAAGCACCTATTTTATGTGTGATTCCATTTGAATCACATAAAGAGTCTTTGCATACTCATATAGAATTTGATAATGTACATTATGTACCAGTATCAAAATCTTATTTTGATCAGATTAGTATAAATATAAATGGGAACACTGGTAAACCCATTCAGTTTGCAAGTGGCAAGACAGTTGTCAAGTTGCATTTTAGACAGAGACATAAATTAAATTTGTAAAAATGATGCCGGTGTATCAAGGAGTAACACGGCAATATGGATATGGATTAGGGTCTATTTTTCGCACAGCAATAACAACAGCTGCACCATTTATAAAACCAATTGCAAAAAATGCATTTCAAACATTAAAGAGAGATGGATTAAGACATGGTTTAGAAATAGCAAATGAATTGATAAAAAACGTAAAGCACCTAAAGACATTTTATTAATTATGGAAAAGATCTTTTGAAATCAGTTGGTGAATCTGCTTTAGGTATAAAAAGACAAAAACAAGAACGAAAACGTCAGTCTGTGGTTCGTTCTCGTAGAGGCAAGACACGTCAAAGACAAGCTTATTCAAAACGAAAAACAAGACCACTTGATATATTTGATTGAAAAAAAATCATGATGTTACATGGATCTTGCGAACATTTTGGTAGTAGTTTTGATCCAGATAATGTATCACCAACATCAAGTGGTATAGAAAATATTGGTGAAATTGAACAATTTCCTATTGCATCTTTAAATAATTCTTCACCAATAGAATTTTTAATTCCAAGACAAACAACCAAGTGGTTAGATCTTGCAGCATCTACACTTGATGTTCAATTTAAAATTACAAAACAAGATGGGAGTGTTTTGGCTGGAGATACACAAATTGCTCATATCAATAATTTTTTTCATAGCATGTTCAGTAAAATTGATGTTACACTGAATGGCAATCTTATCACCACCAATACAGATCTTAATCCTTATAGAGCATTTTTTGAGAATTTTCTTAGTTATTCAAGAGATGTGAAAAAAACACATCTAGCTGTAGTGAGATGTGGTATACAGATACTCCTGGACACCACACAGAAACAAGTAAAGCTTCGTCGAACAAAGGTTTGACTGAATGAGCTAAATTAATTGGTGGTAGCAAAAATGTACAATTAAGAGGAAAACTGCATTTAGATCTGTTTGTGCAAGATAAGTATTTACCAAATGGAGTTGAGATGAGAATTAAATTGCATCGTGCTCCAACTAAATTTTGTTTGATTGGTAATGAACATGGAAAAATAGAAATTCAAAAGGCCATATTCAGAATACCGGCATTGGATTTATTTCCAAAATTTGCGAATGATCTTAATGCACAAATAGATCGAACAAATTATAAAATGCCCATAAGACGTAGTGAAATTAAAACTTTTACTATTGGAAGTGGTCTTCATTCAAAAATAGAAGACTATCTGTTTCATAAACAGATGCCAAAACGAATTATTCTTGGTTTAGTTAGTAATCGAGATATAAATGGAGATATTGGCACTAATCCATTTAATTTTCAACATTTCGATTTGAATAAGTTGGAAATCACAATAGATGGACATTCCATTAAAGCACGTCCCTTTGAACCGAATTTTGAAGGTGGACTTTATCTAAATTCATATTTATCATTGTATGAAGCTATGGGCTATTTTGGACAAAATCAATCATTTAATTTATCTTTGCAGGATTATGCAAAAGGATATACCCTTTGGGGTATTGATTTGACGCCTGATCAGAGTAGTAGTGGGCCCTTGGCTCACCCAATAAAGTCTGGCAATCTTAGGTTTGAACTTCAGTTTGCTCAAGCTCTTCCAGAGGTGATCAACGTTGTTGTCTATGCAGAATTTGATAGTGAGATAGAAATCAACAAATTTAGAGAAGTGATATTTGACTATTAAACAAGATGAGTCAGTATGAACATTGCAAGATGTGTAAAGAGAAAATACAAACATTATTTCAAGAATGTGTAGTGATAGAACTGACAAAATCCATTCAACAGAAAATGAAAAATATCTGTGAAGAAGAAAATCGAACCAACACAACAACATTAATAGATATGAACATTGCAGAGTGTTTACAGAAAGTGTGTCCAGTGACTATACTATATATCTACACAACAGAGCAAGAAAAATAAACTTATTAGAATATTGTGCTCATATAGACTGCCAAAAAGACATTCAAAAGTGGGCAGATTTAGTTAAAAGAGACTGGTCATATTATACAGCATATCTTGATTAACGGCTCCGTGCCAGCCTTTTTCAAGGCTAAGAAGATGGAAACCATACAATTACAAACTATACTTGACAGTTCTCAAAGGTTATCATCCTTAAATGGAAAAGTGTGTTCAAAAGACTTGTTACCAAAACAAAAACGTAAACACAGACAAGCATATATTGAGAACACAGATTCATCAAAAGAACCAGGAGAACATTGGATAGCAATATATTTTAAAGACAATCATTCTGCTATCTACTTTGATTCATATGGTTTACCACCAATAGATAGAGACATATACAATTTCATAGTGAAAAATACAGATTCCTGGACAATAAATACAATGAGACTACAAAGTGAATTTACTGTTGTGTGTGGAATGTACTGTATATTTGCTTTAGATCATCTTGCAAGAGGATATGATTTAGAGACAGTTCTTACTATCAAATTTGATCCAAGAAATTTCCAAGAGAATGATAGAGATGTTCGACGATGGTTTGAGCAAACTTATAGACATTATTTGAAATAACTCTAATAAATAGCACGTGTCAAAACAATCCCACAGAGGTAATTTTTTACATCTTTTAGCTTTTTAAGTTTTTTTTATTAAAGTCAATCATCAATTATATAATTTTCGCCAGACATTTGTGTAACAGAGAGATAGGGTTTTTTAGTTATTTTTTATGTTTGTTTCAAAATCAGATCACTTGAGTGATATCAGTTTTTTATCTGACTCCCAAGATTTTTTCAAAAACAATCTTGGCTGTCAAATAAAAAACTAGCATAAAAAAGAATCTTGATGTAAATAGGTTTTCTCATGGAAAGGCAAACTCAGATCTCGGTGTATATATGTTCAGATTTCATTTCAATATAATGATTCAACTTTAAATACAGTTTTGTGTTTTGTTAAATCCTCTGTGATAGTTTAGTCGATTTTGTTAGGTTAGTCCTATAATCCCTTTTTTATCACCGTGTCCCTATTATTTCCCAACAGTAAAAAAGAGTTAAGAGTCACTTCTCTTTTTCACTGAGAGCATTAGGTTTTAATATTGTATGCATACTTATCAAAAACTTTTATAGTGTAACCTGATATACAGTTTATACTGTAGAGAAAATTTTGATTGCTAAACATACAATGAATACTATTCTTACTATAGAAAAAACAACTATCACAGAGAGTTCGACCACAACGCGAATCCCTAAGTATTTTTATTTTGTGCATGTGTTCTTGTGTTTTATTGTAAGCATAATTTCCTTATGCTCACAACAAAACACAAGAAGACACACAAAATGCCATTTCCCCATTTACAGAAGTTGTATGCACAGAGTGGAGAGATGACAACCCAAAACCATATGGATAACCCCTAATATAAAATGATTTTAAAATAATATAGACATTGGCTCACACTCTAGGGAGGGAACTGTTTTTTTGTCTTTTCATAACAAAGACTTGGTTGTGTACATGAGAAGATATATCTCTTTCTAATAGTGTGGGTAGCCCTGAAAAGGGCCGTTTTTAAAAATCTTCAGTTCCATAGAGAGGTATTTGGTAAAAACTCATCTCTTCTTCGGTGAAGAATTCACTTTCCCACACGTCTATAGTTGTTGGTAACATATGTGAAACATTCTTGTTCCCATTGATAACTTTTCCCCACAAGAGCTTCTTCCTGCATATGTACGGGGAGATCAAACCAGTGTTTAGGTCGATTCTTGTACTGGATCTCCCTGAACGGATGTGTGGCGGCTTTGACGAATGGGTGGTCTTCAATCTTCTTAAGTTGTTCTTTCATGGGAAGTGTTGCTGACCACCACTTTCTCAAAGCAAGGCGAATTCTTCATCAGCCCTCTCTTTCTTTGTTCTCTCATAACTCTCCATGGCTCTGTAATCAATCTTCGTTGGTTCCATGTCTTTTTCCTCTCTGTCAAAGATGATTTTCTTTAGTCAGACGATGAAATGTATCCAAATCCTCAACTCACCTTCTTTCTATAGACAATCCGAGGATCGAAAATGCACTGAAGAACTCTCATGCAACAATTCGATCGAGTGCGGGAAAAAAATCAGGTGTGGGGTACATAAAATATTTCCTTATAAAATAAAAACTTGCAAAATAGAAAAATAATTTGCAAACACAAAAAATATTTTCTTAGAAAATATATTTTGTGTTTGCAAATTTATTTTCACAAAAAACTTTTTCATAAAAATTATGAAAAAGCTTTTTGTAAAAATATTTTGCAAACACAAAATATATTTTCTTAGAAAATATTTTTTGTGTTTGCAAATTATTTTTCTATTTTGCGAAACACAAAAAAAACAAAAAACATTTAAGCTAAACAAAAATTATATTGCAAACCACAAAAACATTTAAGCTAAACAAAAAATTAATTTGCAAACTACAAAAAATAAATTAATGTACAGTGGAAACTTATAAGCCAGAAATGTACTATAAGAGCTGGTCATAATGCATGATGCGGTGCCACTATAGACCCAAGCATTTTTAACACGGCGTTTTCCATAGGGTCCATTGCCTTAGTGTTAAATTGTGTAACTTCTAGACCCAAGAATTTATAGTTGTGAAACTTCTAGACCCAAGAACTTATAGACCCAGCATGTATGCACTGTGCACCCCTAACTACTATTGGGCTAATGTTATGGTTCTTGCTTGACTAGCCTAGTCTTAGGTTTAGTGTTAGGGCAAGGACTATGGTCAGGGTTAGGGCTAAGGCTGGAACCTGTGCAATGGCTAAGCTAGTGTTAATGCTAACAGTTGGGAAAGCTTAGAGTTGGGCAATGTTTATGGGCTTGGTGCTTAAGCTAGGGCAATGTTTAGGTCTGGGTGGGTTAGGCTAAGGTTTAGGGTTAAGGCTAGGGCTAAGACCTGGTCTAGGATAGGGTTAGACAGAGTTAACCCTCCACAACATGCACTACCACCCCCATTCCAACCCAATCCTGACCATGTTCCTTTCCCCGCTCTTTGGTGCAGCTCCTGCTCCCAGAATCAGGAGTCATTCACAAATTCGGCCCCCCCCCCCCATTCCCTTTTTACCTTCCTCCCTTTTCTGTTTTATCCTCCATTCCCCTACTATCCCCCATCTTGTTCCTCTTTTTTGGCATTCACCCTGTTCTTATACTTTTGAGCCTTTTATTGCAAAATTCGGTGATTTGACCACCAAAAGGGATCCGATGGCCTATATGTGCTACTTTCAGGGCAGGGGAGATCATTTGTGTTAGTAAAAATACCCTCCAGGTAAGATGGAGCCCCCGTGGGTTTCTCACAGAGAAATCTAACGTGATTCCGAACCACGAAAAAAAAAAATCCCCAAATAGGCGCCAGACGGCGCATGACACCTTTGTTGCATGTGTGTGCATGACACCTCGTATCACTGTGGCAATGACGTCACAGGCTGGTGGGATACGAGGCATACCAGGCGTTAGAAAAACGTGGTGACTCCCCCAAAATGATACCACCAAGATGAAATCCTTCAATAATACCCTGCCACTGATGGTCGAACTGGCCTCCCCTACTACTCGCAATCTTCCGACCTAGAGTCCAACACACTTGCCAATGAGCTACTGTGTGCCTCTGTACAAGTAGATAGAAAGGTGGAAAATGACTCCCGATTACCAGGATACAGGAGCAGGATCCTATCCGACAACATAACCTGTCATTTCATGTCATGCCGAGACGCGGTGCCTTGTGCTCATCCGCACAGATGTTTCTGCGGTGTAACTTTATGGAATTTACCGTTTGAGTGGGAGGGTAGGAGTTGCGTGCTGATGAGGTATGGATGTACAGGGGTATATTCCGTATTTCTGTTATCCCTGGAAGCCGTCATCTTGTTTTACCTATGATAACATCCCACCACTCATAGGTGTCACTTGGCTCCTTCAATTAGTCATATCACTTCTAGAAAGAATTGCATAACTTTTTCAATGAGTAAGTGCCCCATATGTCACGAAGTGGGATAACTGAAGGATCATCAAGACCGGGATGGGCATTGATATTTAGAATCAGGCTCATCCAATTATTATTCTAGAACCAGGATGAGGTTGTTATATAAAAGTCAGGATCAAAGATCAGGACTGAGGATTTGGGCTGATTAGGCTAGTGTGAAGAATGTAAGTGGCAATAGAAATGGCACTGGCATGTGTGTCGCCACCAGTTCAAATGACATCCTCACGTTCTCCACCAGCAACACCACCCAGTATACTTAACAGCATAAACACCATTGTCAATCATCAATAACACTTCCATCCCTAATGCCGGCTCTTAATCCTGATCCTTATTCCGGATTCACGAATGATCTCCTGTGCCGATCCTATCCTGGTTCCAAGAGACAACTTGGTGGTACGTGGTAAACGGGAATATTACTCGGCGGGAAGAAATTTGTCCGGTGTCGAACCTTGGTGTGTAATTTTTGCCCCGAGGGAGTGGCGCACCCCATCCTACACCTTCCTCCTTGATAACAATTTTTCAAAAGCGTCGTTAAAGTTTGTATGGCGCTACTAAGAGAGCGTGTTAACATCGCACAATAAAAAACATGCTATTTTGTTATACATCTAACAAGATAGCTATCTTGTTATAACAACTCAGCAAAGTTGTTATATTTTTATCGAGACAGCTATCTTCATGTTATAGCTACTTAGCTAAGTTATTATAAGAAGATAAGTTAAAGCAATGAGATTTAGATGATCCAAATCACAACATATCGCCTATACGATCGTTGTATTCACGGAATTGGAAGTTTGAGAACTGCAGACGCATTTCGCTGAATATGAAGGGCACACGACGGCTCATTGACTGGAGCGCTGGATTCTTTCCTACTTCGTGTCATCTGCGTTGTGTCCTTAAGAAAGACATTTAATCCTAAGACTAACTTGCACATCGCGAAATCTACCTGCCTTCGAAAAGGGGCATTTTGCACATTCACATCTTAGTTCGAGCCTGTTTCCATTAGATCAGAGGTAGAATTTCGACAATAATCCACGAATCGGCTGGCGTGAAGATTTGCCCGAGTTTACTTCTGCGAGAATCCTTATGGATTCGCGTGAAATGTTCCAAAATTCCTTGACCTTTAACCTAGAAAATTAACCAAACTTTGTCTAACATGACCCGACATATCTTGGGACTGTATCAATATAGCCATACAAATATGGATGCCATTGGAATCGGCTCAATAAGCTGGTTCCAAATAGCATCCATATTTGTATGTTTTATTGACATATGTGTCATCCACCCCCTCCCCCCTCCCACCACCCAACCCCTAATAAAAAAACAACTCAATTTTGTTCATTTTTACCCAAAATATCTATTGGGTACAGGGTTAAAAAACATAACAGATATCTTCATGATACATTCATATTTCCTTTCGGCTTTTGACTTCACCCTCACAAGCCCATCCCGGTGTCAAGTCAAAGAGTTACTCCCTACCTTGATGGAACTGTAAAGTAGACTAAATTATAAGTACTTCTTCATAGACTGAGACTGACGATTAAGGTGGGTAAAGTGATTAAGGTGGGTGAAGAGGAGTGAAAGGAGGTGTAAGGAAGCATGGATGGATATCACGTCTGTGCCTTGCCTTGGTGTTGGCGTAACTTCTGTTTTGCAACTTGTCCAGATGCAGACTCTTGTCAAGTGACACATGAAGATGGAGGATTTAGTTTTTAGTATATTACACGGCAACTCCCACTTCTTTATTTAGGGTTGATCCCACCTCATTCATCACATTCCGCGTTACCATCCACCTACCACTGGAGTATTGCTATGTTTTAGCACTTTTCAGCTCTACCAGAGTACACTTTCATACCGGGTACCATGTATGTGTGTGCAGCAGTAGTGGACATAGTGTTTCTACCTCATGTTTGGCTATCTGTGGAGGCAGACAACAGCGAGTGTGATAGCTATCTTGTTGTAACAAGGTAGCTAAGTTGTTATAGCAACTTACTGGCAAATGTTTCTTTGTCCCTAATATGTTTCCGTACTCAATAACCATAGGTCTTGACAAAAACGGGCGTGCTATTTCGAATAAGCGCGTCTTGTAGGTACACACCACGGATATGCACTGAAAACTCTAAACGCCCAATTCGCATGTTGTGTGGTGTTCTGAGTTCAAAATACTTGTGAAGTTCAGCAAGTGCACTGCCGAGCGGTGACATAAATTTGCGTTCGCTTGAATCTCCACCACTAGAGTTTCTCCGTGTGTGTTTAAGGTTACAAATTCGTACTGGCACAGACATTTCCTACTGAAACGTTTTTTTTTTAAGGTGATTCTAAAGTCATGGCTGCCAACATGGAAGCCAGAAACACAGAAAAATGTGAACATTTCATTGAACAATAACTTGGCAACGAAACAGCCTTGCCCTTGGATACCAGGGTTGGGGGGAATGGTCATGCCACATAGAACGTGATGGGACCCGCAAAATATGCATTTAACAAATTTACGAGTCATTTGGAGACATTAGAAAATGTGTACTGTCAAAAAGTCGGAAATGGCGTGGACAGGTTTTCAAAAAATAGCGAGACGCCCTACCTTCCAATGAACAACCAACGTGAGCTATCAGTAATGTACTGCAGCAGTTGAGTCTTAATTTTTAATAAAACACATCGAAGATAGGACTAAGCACGTTGTCAACCTGGGTCGTTTCAGTCTCAAAAGTGTCCGCCATGTTTACGGTGGGAAATTCAAAACACTGAAGGTTGTGGGCAACATTGCGACAAAAGATCTCGCCACATGTCCCGTAAATTCTCATGACAATGCCACTGCTGAAATTCTGATTGTCGATATATCTCCAGGGAGGCAGACTAATAGAGGCAAATTGCATTGATTGTCTGTTCTATGTAAATATTCTTCCCTCACCAACTGAAGCAATTAATTTATTTACATGGATCGACCTTGCCATTAGTTTGTATTCATGCGCCAAAATTACCAATAGAGAACAAAAATTTCAATTTTCTTTAATTAACAAAACGGTGACATATAGTGGAATTAGAAACCCATGTTGTATTCTTTCGTTGTTGAAATATTCGTAAACTGGTTGATTTTTCACTTCTTTTAATCGCAAATCGCGGGAACTATTCTTCGTCATGTTATATTGATGGTTAACTTTATTGGTCTGTCATTCGGACCCGTTTCGGTCTGGTTTCGGTGAGTTCCAGAAATAATGCTCCCAATTTTGCGATCTGGTGTGATTTACATTGCGAATCATTGTAAACGATGCATTTCATTAAATTTGTTTGCAATCCACAAAGATCATCGATAATTTCGAATAATCTGTGGGCTATTAGACTCATGCCTGCAAGTGTTTGTTGATCGAAGTTGTTGTCACCGGAAAGCCACATGCGTTGGTAAGGCGCTTGTTCAAAGTGCGATAAATAATATTTTTTTCTTTTGTCCACCCCACTAGAACCGCTATCACAAATAAAATATGACAGAAGTGTGAACATGAAATTTTTCTCTACAAAATTATTTTATTAGTCGTTGCATAGAAATTCTCCACGAAAGTGAAGTATGGCAACACACACAAGGCACAATCGAGCTTCAAATTTTTGGGAACGGGTCAACTCGCTACCGGGTCAAGTCGCCACGGGTCAACTCCCACCAAAAAGGTTCTGACACAACATGAGTTTATTCATGATCCAAAACATGGCATTTAACACATTAAAACACTTTTATACATTAACAACCTTATCGGATTTTTCAATAACTGGACGAATATTTTATACATTGAGCACTGTAAGTTTTGGTCAATCGATACGACTTATTGGCAGAATTCAATTCCATAACTTCCCTTCGAGCCTGCATGTATTCCTGGTAGGTGATTCCAGTGTCACACTTTATCAACTTTGAAAACTCCTTTTTTTAGTTTCCAACCAATAACTTGAGCTGTAACTGGCAGAATCAAATAAAATTTGTTGTGTAGGTTCAGCAACATAAAATGCAGGTCAAGTCAAATCAGGGTTTGATCCAACAATCTTTGCCAGAGTTATGTCCCTTTTTCAATTTTGAAAAATTCCATTTTTTGTGGTGGGGTGGGGGGGGGGGGGGAGGTGTGGCCACGCAGTCTTTTATTTTCTATTATTGGGATTTGACGATACACTTTCAACAGGGTCATTTCATGTCAAGACAGTTTTACTTGTGGAAGAGGGCAGAACAGATATATCACTTGTATGGCTAATATTTCCAGGGGCGGTCAACTAGATTACTGATTAGTGCAGTGTGCCATACTTTTGAACTGTAAATAGTTCCCTGTGCAAAAAATGGCTGGATCAGTGCATGCAGTGGTCCATCAAAAATTTAAATAAACATACAATTGGATTTATTTTTTAAAAAGTTATGACTCAACTGTTGTTCTCTAGTGCACATAGAAAACATATTCTTCAATGTGAGATTCATATTTTAAGTTTTTGTGGCAGGAAGTTGACCGTGAGTTAGGGATTTTCAAAAGCATTTTTTTGGTGAGTAAATTCTTTTTTTAAAAATTTTTTATCATATTTTTGTAATCTATTAGGTAGGAAGCAATCATTCATGTATTAAATAACCATTACTATTGAAAAGTAAATGAAAAAAACATCATGTTTTCGACCTGTCCACTCAAACGACAATCTTCAGTTTAGAATCACCTTAAATATGCCGTCGAAAAATTGTTTTCATTTAATGAACCCTGATGGGTTTCAAACATGACAAAAAATACATAAAACGGATTTAAGCTAAGTGATGAGCTTTTACGCAAGCTTTTGTTTTATTATAGTCGATGACAGGTCGAAGATTCAAAGGTTCATTTAATCTGGCATTGGTCAAATTGAATTCATCTTTTAATATTTTTGCTATTTCGATATTCATTCTGTTGTATGTTAAAGTGAAACGAATGATGGACGTCCTTTCACTTTCTCCCTCTGATATGTCCATACCAAAAGGCCAGAGGGTTTGAAGCGTATTGATCCAAAAAGCTTCACGTTTTTTTCTAAATTCATCCTTTTCTTCTAATGTGTCTTTAATTGGTGGTTGTTCAATGGCTGCCGTGGTGGTCATATTGGATAAACGGACCGGTACCATGAAGGGAGGATCCCATATACATGTTGACATAAACCTTCATACCACGTTTCGGGAAAATCGGATCAGAAATGTATCCTGTTCCAAAAAACGTTTACGCGTACACACGACGAACGGGCGACGACGGAAAAAAATGGTATGATAATAGCTCCCCTTGGGTGAAACACGGGTGAGCTAAAATTCAGGTGGAGAAAGATAACCAGGGGGTGGAGAAGATAACCTAGAATACCCCCCCCCCCCTCCTCCGGGTGGGGGAAGATACCAGGCAAGATATCCTGGCACACCGGTGTTGAGACTGACCACAGTGTGTGTTCATCACGCGCCTGTGTAGATATATGGACACGAACTGTTCTCATTCCATTTCAAGTACCGCACTGATAGCTTCTGCTGGCTGGGTTTTTCGATCGGCAGAACTGATGTTCCGTTTCAGTTGTGCTATGATAAAAAATTTAATATGGACCTTCCTTGGCATAAACGTTTGTACTAGCACTGCTTACTTTAGTTTATTTTATAGGTCATAAAATGGCAGAGTGTCTTACGCAAATAGATCATTCTTACAAAAGTGGGCGTAACTGCAGTGCCCATATTTGTAATAAAATCTTCATTTTTTGTAATTTTCCGGATTCTTACAAAAGTGGTCAAATTTTCTTACAAAAGTGGTGAGCTTGTTTTTTCTTACAAAAGTGGGCAATTTTTTCGTACACAAATGGGCGATTTTATTACAAACTTGATGAGCTTTTACAAAAGTGGGCGACGTTTTTTATTAAAGTTGTGAGCTCTTACAAAAGTCGTCATTTCTTACAAACACGGGCGTAACAGGTCCACTCTGTGGCTTGGCGAAATATCGTCCAGAGATATACAGATTATCACCATAGTGTGTGTCTCCGGGAATTCAGATCAAGTCGAGGTGTAGGAACAGAATAGTATTTCAACGAGCCCGTTAGGGCGAGTCAAAATACGATTCTGTGCCTACAACGAGACTTGATCAGAATTCCGGAGACACACACTGTGGTGATGATAAATTTATCTCACAATATTGACCACAAAATGTGTTATAAAACTATTTTAAGAGGAACTTTTTCATTTGCCTTATCGATGGAAAGACGCAAATTGAAAAATAGAATAGCGTTCATTGATCTCCATATTGAGGTCAGTGATGACGTAACACTTCAGAGAAAATTACGTCACTGGGATTCACTTTACTGAATACTGTCTCGCGAAGCGGAGCAACTGTGTGTTTCGTCAACGTGAATTTGGTTGTAATTTTTGCAACAGTTACTGGTGAATTAAATATCCCTCTTGGTATAAAGGTTTATTATATTTTAAAATATGCCGTTCATCGTTTATTGAGGTGGAGTTTTCCACATTTCATAGCGAAAGCTAAACCTTTAACTTCAAGAGAAAAGCCTCGACTCGAGCGTTCAGGAAAATCACAATAATAGGCTAAAAACCAGCCCAAGATGCCGAAAAGTGCGCATAATTTAACTATTCGTTGAGTTTACTTCCCCAGTGACATTTTAGCATGCCGTGCATAATAAATACGTTACAGGGCATTTAGTTGGCAGATAAAGTGTCATATAGGGCTAAGAGAAAGCAATATTAGGTTCGGCTTTGCCTCACCTAATATTGTTTTCTCTGAAGGGAAAAACGCGACGCGATCGAAAAATGATATTATTACCACTCAATCTATAAGTTACTAGTCGATTAATATGATTTTGGAGGGCCGTTAAAACTCCATAATTTCAGTGACGTCATTCGACGGAGCCAGGCCGCGGGCGATAATGGTATAAATAGCCATTAGCGGCCCGCGGCCCGGCTATTTTTAGATTCCATGGTCTAATGAACTACCCCCATTCGGATGACGTCGCTTTGTATTTCTGAACTGAAGTCGAACGCATGATCGAAACAAATCTTGTTATTGAGTATCTTCACTTGTCCAATTCAATTTACACAACATACTAATTTTCTTCTGTGTTTTAATGCCCAAATCCGAAAGACTTCCAGCAGTTCCCTCGTGCGGTTAGCTGTAACAGGGAGTGGTAATAATAGTAATAACATGATTGTTGTCAGGCATCATGACTCATTAACGGCCTTGCAGCAATGATGAACAGCCATTGGGCTTATTAACGGCCCTCAACTTCGTCTCGGGCCTTTAATAAACCCTCGGGCTGTTCATCATTGCTGCAGGGCCGCTAATGAACCTAATGCCATCCAAAATCATGTTATTGTTATATTAATGCCGTTGTTTTGGCAACAGCAGAATCACGCGCTTGTATCAGGGGCCCTTGATACGGATTCGGAACAAGGGCCCAGATACATTAAACTTTAGTTGCTAACAGTGCAAAAACGCCCCGATTGTGAGATAAAAGGGTATACCAATTTCATTTGCAATATCAAGAACGATATCATCAGTATTCTCGTTTTTAAATTCGGAGCTCCCAGTCAACCTCAAATTCATTCTGCGTCCGTACTATTCGAGGTCGTCGACCTTATCATGGAGTTCAGTTATAACTAACCCACTTTTCACTGAACACCAACTTGTCCGATTAAGTGTTTTTCAACCTTTTCTGCGACTTCTTCCAGTTATTATGAACAACCCAAGAATACCTAACGGCCGTGTAATATACCAATGTAAAGCTTATTCTTTCCCCTTTCCATTGACATGGTATACTGCTGGATACGTTGGGTGAATCAAATTTGAGGGGGTATAATGGAGAAGAGTGCTATCGTTTTCGAAAAACGAGTTGTATACCTTGTTAATATTTATATACCATTATGGGGGCACGTCAGCTTCGATTCAAAAAATGTTATCAGATATCATTTTTCTTTCGATTTCACAGCTTGTGCCGAGTACCTGTGGTTTACATATGGAGTCACTCTGTAAGATTTCGAAACTGCACAGTTGATGTTGGAAGCAAACTAATGTAATCGTGGGGCACAGAGCAACAAAAATAGACTGGTTAAGGAATATTCTATTTGACTGTCGAAATGGCGAAAACAGGAAAGCCGGTCCCCGATAGCTCGAAATAGTGTATACTAAGAAGATTATATCTACATACAACCACTGAAATTCGCTGTCAAATTACACCATCTATCCGTGTTCTTGCACCGAAAGTAACATTTACGATGACATCATTTTAACATTTAAAAATACATCTAGAAGCAGGAGCAGTAAGAATTAGCCACCGAAGCACATTTGGCCACAAGTTGTTCTCCTGAAATATTGTTTTATTATCAGTTCTGGTACGAATACGTTAGCAGACTTCCAGGAACAAGTGGTGCCTGCTGTCAACCCTATGTATTGATTTCATATACTTGTCGTGTTCTACACTTCATAACCTTCATGCTGATGTATAGTTTGTGTATATTTAATTTGAATTTAAGGAATATAAGAGGTGGGAATTTCAAAATAAACAAAATTCCTTTTCTTATGCATTGCAAAAATATAGGTTCTCTTTAGAACCAAAACTGGTTCCAATCTTGTCCCTGAGATGGAACCAGTTCTGTTTAAACAGTATTTATTTCAAATCAAATAAATTTATAAAGTTTAACATTAAATATTAACAGAATTAAACATAAATTGAGGGGGTTTCAGTCTTAAGTTTAGAGCTTATACGAGGTTGTCTCAAATCATTATTAAGCAAACGAGATATGAACAGTTGGCATATCGAACCAGTTTTGGTTCTATACAGAACCAAAACTGGTTCGATAAGCCAACTGTTTATATCTCCTTTGTTTCAAAATATTTGGCGACTGCGTTGAATCAGCTCCAAGTTTAGTGCTGAATTTACTTCAGTTCATGTAATATTCTGTTAAAATTGAATGCTAATCTTGGTAAATTTATTTGATTTGAAATAAATGCTGTTTAAACAGAACTGGTTCCATCTCAGGGACAAGATTAGAACCAGTTTTGGTTCTAAAAATAACCTATATTTTGTGCAGTGTACGTCACCTTAAAGTCTTAACTAGAAAATACAATTCTAGTGGATACAACTGTAAAAGTTTTATAGGATTGGTCCCTGGTCGATGAAGGATATCTTTCGAAAACAAAGGCAATGAATTCATCATCATCATCTTTATTTGCCTTCACCAAAACATTGTTGTAAGTCAATACAAAACCAGTTATAGCAACCACATCGAACCCACCTCCTCCCAAGATGGGACTGTTTCACTTTTACATCCAGTTCTCATCTACTGGGTAATGTTTCCCAAATCCTCGGGTGGCATAATTTCGGCCAGTCCACGTATATGTCAATCATCCATCGAGGGAAGATCTTGGGTCGTCACTGGGTAAACATTACATGTGAAGATTGCGTAAAAGTACTCCCACAAAACCTTTGCAATATTGGATCAAGAGATTGTGGCACTGTGAAGCATACGTGCCCAAACACACACACGCACGCACATGCCAACACACACACACCCACACACACACACAAGTGTATACACACGCAGAGTTGCAGAAACAAGAAAGTATGTATATACACAAACTCAAGCGTGTGTGTGTGCGGATGCGCGCGTGCATTGCACACAAACGCGCGCACATGTGTGCGCGCAGGTGCATATTACAGTAACGTATTTCGGAGTTCAGGGAGGTAAACCAAATAGTTTATTCACTTGACGAATATGCTTAAACATATTTCGAAATATACGCATGTTTCGAGTATTGAAAAGATTTATCATCTTTGGCATATTGGGTCTCACGTAATAGTACTTTATAAAGTAACACTGCCGAAATGACTTTAATTTATCGCATACTACTAGTACGTGGAATTCGTCGCCTATATCATTCTGATATAGTGGACATATCCTGTCGTTTAATTGTGTTCCATACCAGGCACCAGTTTCAACTGGTAAGCGGTGGTTTCGTGTTCGAAATTTCATAATCGAGGTCACTTCCAAAGGCGAGAGTTTAGTTATATCTTTCCTCCTACAAGTATCTCGGAATTCCATTGGTTCAAAGACGTCACATGTAGACTGCATATAAAACCATATACTGCCTGTCAACATCAATATACGCTGACAGCTATGGGTAATCTCCCCTTTGTTCATTGATTATTCAAAATGGCGACAGCCGTTAAACGCTTCAAGTTGAAAAATTGAGTGTTGGAAGCTCATATTTGGTCTGAAGTGCAGGTTCGGCAACTCAAAAGGCTTCACATTCTGTGGGTGTGTGTCATGTTACCTTCGAAATGAAACTGTTTGGTATGTATGAATTTGCCTTGTTACAATTTATGGGAGAGTGCCTATAGGCCCTCTCCCATAAATTGTAATAAGGTAAAGACACGTGGACACATGTGAGAATTCTCTCATTTAATTTTGATCATTGGACTCGAGCTTCGCTCTCGTCCAATATGAAATTAACTGACACTATATATACCATATTGGGCCACCAACAAACTGTGTAACTAATAATATACGTTTCGGTTTGAAAGGCTGTTTTTATTGATCTATAAAATTCGTATTTATTGGAAGTAGTGAGAGTTGTGTTCCATTATTGTATATATAACTCAAGAAGCTAACGTCTACTTGTTGCTTGAAACCACTGTATATTAATTATATCTTATGACATCCAAAGATTGGGCATGCCAATTTCAATTATGGTGTTTTTTATTTGGTCTATCCATTGGAAACAGGTGTTTCCATTCATATATTCTTGGAGGAGTATCAAATATAATGAATATGAAATCTTTCATTTATTACCACTTATAATATTTGCCCAGAAGTTAATGTATCGCATTTTAATTTTAACGCAGATTGGGAATAATCCCAGTTCTCGGTATATAAAAGCAGAAGGTGTCGATTTTTTCAGATCCAACACAAATTTAATAAACCAAAGTTCTGTTGTGTCCAGTATTTTAATGTTCCCAGTTCCCCAGATTTCACAATCATACAGTAAAATTGGGACAATTTATTTTTTTTACGTTTTGGTTACAATAGCAAACATGGCCCTTTTTTCCACTTGACATCGAGGTTTCTTTTCTTTGTGAAAAATTCCAATACGAGAGAACGTGACCCCTAAATACTATTCATTAACAATTTCTATAGGAGTACCGCCTACAGAAAATGTCCTATTCTTACTACGATTTCTTCCAAAGATTAGGATTTTTTTTTTAAATATTGACTTTGAGTGTCAGCTCTGACATAAACAAAAGTCCGTGAAAACATTTCAGCGATCTGTCTTAAAGTACCTGAACCCATTCACGCACTATTTTGAACTTCCCCGTCTGGTGATATTATACAGCGTTTCACACATAAAATAAAACCAAAATGTACGATGAAAGTGACGTTTTCGGTATAACGATAAGATTGTGCTGACTCCAAAAAAGAAAGTATTGAAAAGAATGAGACAAACAAATGTCAAATTAAATTAATTTAATCGAATTCAAATACTTAAAAATGTATTCGCGAATACATTGTTGAATAGTTCTTGAAATTATATGGAGAGTAATCGCTTGACTGGACTGGTAACGTGAAATAATTCATGAGAGGTGAGGGACGTTGTAAAAACAAGAGTGCGCGAATGCGCACGAGTTTTTTCCAATATAGTCCCTCGCCTCGAATGAATTATTTCAGGTAACCAGTCCAGTCAAGCGATTACGCTGTTTATTACTTTTCATTATTAACGATAATTATATTATTTAACCCTTTACCTAACGTAACGGCAAAAAACGTCCAAAAATTCGCCAATTAATTTTCATTATTTTTTCATTTTTTTGTCTCTAAAACATAGGTTATGATCCCTCATTGGAACGAGCTCGTCGAGCGCGTTCCAATGAGGACTCATAACCTATGTTTTTGAGACAAAAAATGAAAATAATAGTTATTCAAGAATTTTTTTTCAAGTGTCGTCACAAAAAAGCAGCAAAAAAACAATGAAGTCCTCATTACACCCACGACAAAGAGTCTTCGTTTGCGCGCAAGGATACATGACACAATTGTTGATTGCATAATTCACTTGTGAAGTTATCGTTTATAATCAAACCCGGTAATCCCAGTAAATCACACTTTGGAAAGTAATAAAATTAGTTAACAAGATTTTTCTTTGCTAGGTTCAGGGTAACTTTTACCCTGGTAGTCCATTACGGAAACTTTACTTGTGCTTTCGATGATGTGTCATATAATAGGAGTTATTACCTGGTGAAAAGGCACTCCGTGGAGGTCATACTAATCAGTCTACTCTCCATATTGGTGTGCGGTGGCTCAATGGTTAGAGCATTGGACATAGCTATTGGACCGATAGCTTGACGGTTCTATCCTGACCAGTGCTAACTGTCTTGTGTCATAAGGCAGGGCACTTAATCACGATTACTGGGTTCACGGTGGCGAGGTGTACCAAGGCGTACTACACGACCGTGTTGCACTGCACTGCACTTGCCGCCAAGCGCTGCAAACTCTGGTTGTGCAGAGTTAGTAGGCAGGACAATCTGAAGCTTGCTCGCCATTGATCAGTAGTTCTCTCCGGGTTCTCCGAAAGAGTTGAAAAATAATATTTGAAAATCGTTTTGACCAATTCTGCACGCAATCGATCAAAAATATTATAAAATAATTTCTTTATTTACGTGTGAACTGATGTCTTGCTGTTGTGGTGAAAGTAGTTCATTGATATTGCCTCGCTGCGCTGCAAGGGTAAATTACTCATTACGAAACTTTCTGATGGGTAAAATACTCATTTTCGTGAAAGACAAGGCGTGAATAACCTTTCAACCAAAATCTTATCTTGGCCCCTGAATGTGTAAATGAAAGTTAATAACAAGGGTGTGATTTTCAGGATTTTTTTTTATCAGATTTCAGTAGGGTTTTTTTTTTATTGTCCAACAACAATTTTTTCTTTTCTTCAAATTTACATGAAAATGGTCTTTCAGACCATTTTCATGTGAATTCAGAGAATAGAAATGTCACAAAAATAATTTTTATTCAGGGTATTAGAGCTTGGTTTGGAAACCTTCCTTGTTTGTAAACTTGACTGTCGTTTATTTTATAAGATTGCAATCACATCTCTGAAATACGAATTACAATTATCTGTTTCGATTGCAGATGACCACGACGTAAATCCCTTTTCCAACCTACCGCGTCAAATCTGACCACTCAACGGCTGTGGGCCACAATTTTTTTTTGTTTCTGGTTGATAATACTGAAAGTCACAATATTATAGATAACAAACACGATGGAATCAAGCCAGAAAATAAGCAGACTGACATCTGCAAAATGAGGTCCCCAGAGCGTGAATTTAGTGATGCTACCCTGCTATCGCAGGATAGCATCGCTAAATTTACCCTCTGTGAACCTCAATCTGAATCAGGGTCTCAAGAATAAATAGGAAGAGGTACCCAGAGGATAAATGGGCCCACTGTTTGGGATAGCATCATCAAATTCACCCTCTGGGCACCTGATTCTGCTAATGTCAGACTGCTTATGGTGGGATTACTAAAGACTTCTTTTACATGAGTGATGTACTGTTCATGGTAATGTTGTCTCTTGCCCAGTCTGGAAAGTTGTGGAGGTCGAATAGAGAAGTGCCCCATGTATTGATTCCCATCGCCACCACCAGTACACACATTACGTTGAGAACAAAACCAGCCTTTGCCTGAAATTGAAAAAGAAACATTTGCGCAATTAATATGATTAGGCCTTGAAACTGTTTGGAATGAATAAGAGAGACGACGAGAAGGAACGTGTCGCTTTCCATTTTATCTGGTTTGCAAATAATAGTGCAGTTTTAACCACCTGGTGGACATCCCAAGAAGTATCAAGTTACGTGTTAAATATGTTTTTATTATTATTTTTTTCTCTCTCTTTCTTGTTTTGTGCTTGTTTGACAGTATTTCTGTTTTGTTTTTCCCCCAATTACTAGTTTTGCTCCTTAATTAAATGTATTGCAGTTGTTTTGCTGTTATGTAAACTTATATGATAATTTATGTATGGGAGAGGAGTGTTTCTAAGTGGTAAGCATTTGTACTCCAATCCCTTTTGCGATTTTGTGAGCAAATAAAATATTTTTAAACTAATCCCAAGAAGTGAAGTAGCAGTGCTAGTCTGCCGTAGTGAGATCGCACGTTAGATTTTGCTATTTATTTTGGCAGAAATTCTTTTAATAAACTTATGTTGTATTATTTTATCGTAACCTGTCGCAGCCTGCCGTAACCTGTAGTTCGTTCGCTTGTTTCACAATTGACGTTACCCACACCAAACGCTCGTTTGCGAGTTATTTATAGGCCCGACATATGAGGGTATAGAGTGGCAACCTGTTCACATCTTAACAGAGTTTCAACCAAAATAAATGGCAACTACTAAAACCCTTTACCCAACGTAACGGCTGAAACCGGCCAGCGCTATTCTAAAAAATCGCCAATTAATTTTCATCTTTTGTCTAAAAAACATAGGTTATGAACTCTCGTTGGAATGAGCTCGTTCCAATGAGGGGTCATAACCTATGTTTTTGAGTCAAAAAATGAAAAAAAATTAGTTATTCAAGAATTGTTTTTGCAAGTGTCGTCTGCTTTTCATGTTAGGTAAAGGGTTAAGAAGTAAGCAGCATGACTGGCATAGTTAAACAGAGAAGGGGAAAAACATCACAACATTTTTTCAAAAAAGTTTCCGCCATCTTACATAGTTCAACAAGCTTACGAATAAGATCTTTATTTTAGAGGCTGCGAAACATATAAAAACGTATTCTTTTAATTTATTTCACCGAACTGATTCCCACTTAATCCTTTACCAAACGAATCGGTCGCATCCGCCCGCGTAATAAGCGAATTCAGCAGTTTAAAAAAATATTATTTTTCAAAAAATTTCAACAAAACCATATCATGTGACCCCTCGTTGGAACGAGCTCGTCGAGGGCTTTGTACATTTTATTTGGTGTTGCTAACAAGGTAGTTTATTTAGGACAGCTGCAGGGCCCCTCCCACATCTACGGGCCTAGGCAAGGCCCGGAGGTGTGGGAGTGGCAGTGTTGCCGTCTTACAGAGACCACTAATATAGCAGAGATCTGAAAGGATGTGGGTGTTAAAGGAATAGGCTGTTATGGTAATTATTTTTTTCTAAGGCCAGGGGTGGGGGGGGGGCTAGTTTTTGCCCTCCTTAATTTTTTAAGGCCTTGTTAGCAGCACCAAATGAAATGTACACAGCCCATCAGGCAGAATTCATTAATATATAGTAGCACTTCATTTTCCCACTTTTAACTTTTGGAGCTAATCGTTTCCCTAGGCCATGCAAATTTCCTATAGTTGAAAAATCGGAGGGTAAGTCACGATTAGTTGGAAATTCCATCTGTCCGGATTTTAGAGCTTCTTTGATGATGCTGGTGTCTCCTTTACTTCCCAAAATTCCAACTCGGTTTCAAATCGGCAAACATTCCAACTGTTTCTTTTTACAACTACTGTGTATGCAATATCGAGCTTCATAAGTATGCATGATGTCAATCGGTACGAGATTTCTATAGTACGTTAACTTATCGTAATAAAAAAAATCCTCGCAATGCACTTCAAGAAAAGCACACCTTGTAAAATCGTTATCCTGAGTTAATTTCATCATTCACAGTTCCAAAATGATGAAACATCCAAAACTGATCATTCCTGCATAAGATCTGATTTAATGTTAGGATAGTGTGAATTGCTCAAAGTTTCAGCTTGAATATTTGCTTAGCACATATTCAATTTCCAGAATAATACCAAATAATAATAACCTTATAATTCTATCATAAATGTGTTGGCATTTCAGTTACTAGAATCAATTTTATGCCCCCTTTCGTGGCTTCATTTTCAAAATTGTTCTCGGTAGTGAATTTCCAACTAGGGGGAGGGGCCGGGAGGGGATTTCCCACTCCCGGTCCGTCCCCCTAGTTGGAAATTAACTACCCTACACCCCTCCATACAGAAACCTCTAGCCACGTCTCTGGTGTTGGGCTGGAGTCCAAAACAAAAAGATCAAACTTGCTGGCGTTCACACAAATTCATGTTGTCTTTTTTGTCGAAAAAGGAAAGTTGAACTGAGTTGAGTTTTTTGTTCATGTTGAACTGAATAATTTTAAACTGAAAGATGGAAATAGGGCTGCACAATATCCAAAACAGAATACCGGTATCGGTATTCCAAAAAATACCGCGGTATACCGGTATATCGAAAACTGTTCAGATATATGAACACAAGTACCACAATCGAGACTCGAAGCATCACAGTCGGACACTTTGGTCTTTGACAGATCTCTTGTAGTTATTTTCTATTTTTATTCAATCTTTTTACTTCATAACTGAAAATGAGTTTTTAATTTCCACTGTTTTCTCGCCATGATATAGCCTTAGCTGCTGATGTGGCGTCAAGAACCAATAAATAAATAAATCACAGTCAGAACGAATTAGTATGCCTTGATGATGCGGTTCAAGCACCTTTACCCAACGCAGACGATATCAAAATTTATTATTTTCAAAATTAATTTATCAGATTTTCCCCAAAGATTTCAACAAAACTATATCACGTGACCCCTCATTGGAACGATCTCAACGAGCTCGTTCCAGTGAGGGGTTACATGATATAGTTTTGTTGAAATTTTTGAAAATTATTTTTTCAACTGCTGAATTTGTATATTACGAGGGCACAAGCAGACAATTCCTTGGATAAAGGGATAATATTATTCATTCGGGGCTACAGTTAAAAAACTCCAGACATCTTGAAAATTAAATTGTGGGTAAATAAATAATGACGATAAACCGATATTTTTGTAATTACACCGGTATTCAATCGATATTGGTTTGAAAACCGGTTTATATCGGTTTATCGATATACCGTGCAGCCCTTTTTGGAAAGCAACAGTACAAATCGGAAGCAGTATTAGTCAGTTCTATCATGTATTTGTCTTCAAAATCTAAAAAAGATAACTAGGATTTACTAGTAACAATTAGTGCTAGTAAATCCTTACTATACTCTGAAACACGTTGAGACACTCTACAAGAAATACGACGAAAACATAAGCTTGTGCAGTTTTTCAAAATCTATTATTATTCAACGCATCCCTATATTGCCAACAAGGTTCCTCCTCTCATATCCCCGACAAACCCATCACTCAATATTCGGACACTCCAAAACCACAGAGTTCCATTTTGTCGAACACAGTTATACCAATCCTCTTTCATTCCGAATGTAACCGACCAGTGGAATAACCTGCCAATATCTGTTCGTGAAAATTTGTCACTGAGTTGGTTTAAGAACTTCTTGAATGGTGACAAACTCCGGCCATCATTATTTTACAGTGGAGCTACATCTCGCGCGGCTCAAATTTACCACTGAAGGTTGTGGTTGGTTGCGTTGCAGTAGCCTTACTGCCCACTTATATGATAATCATCTAGCACCTAGTCTATTTTGTCAGTGTGGCGAACTTGAGACTCAGAACACTTCCTTCAACACACCCAATGTTCCTTAACGCACGCAATGGAACCATCAATTTATTCCCTTTCACCGTAAATATTTTGGTTCAAATTTTTCAGTAAAGACGAGAACAGTCTAATTTTTGATGTAGTGCACGATTTCATCTTAGAGTGACAGGTTCCACTGCAACAACTGATATTAGAACATACTTCTTCGTCCCTAAAAAATCTTCCTTCGGTGTCAGCACGGTCAACGCCATATTCTACAATCTTATTATCAAGTTGTCGAGAAAGCTGCTTAATTGGGGGCGCGGTGACTCAGTTGGTAGATGTGTAGGCTACAAGCTGAGAGGTCCTCGGTTCGAATCCCACCTGCGGCAACCGCGTTGTATCCTTGGGCATGACACTTCACTCCCATTGCCCACATGGGGACACGGTGGCGTTGTGTACTAAGTCGTACTGCACTTCGATGGTGCACTTGTCTTCAACCAATGCTAACCTGCTTGTGTGGAGTTAGTATGTTAGGGAGCTGACAGTTGCTCGCCGTTGATCGGTGGTTCTTACCTGGTACTCCGGCTTACCCCACACGTAAAACTGTCCGACACGAGGTATCGAAAGTGCCGTTAAACCCAATAAAAAAACAAATAAATAAATAGCTGCTTAATTCAAAGGCATTCTTTTCCATTCAACTTTATCTAAAGAAAATAAACAATGTATTCAGAATGGCTACTTTTTAATGCTTTCGAACTTCTTCCTTTTTTATTCTTTTATTTTCAGTTCTGATCTCACCCGTATGTATAGTTTAAACAATCGCGTTTTTCGCTGGCTGGAGGGCTGAGCATATTGGTCAACTTGTTCTATCTCTGCAATTACCATAAAATGCTTTTCTCGAATTTTCCTTGCGACGAGCTGTCAGTGCCATTCAGTTACGCTTATTTATGTTGGTAAATGTGTGTCATTGTTGCAGTGACTAAGCGTTCGCACCCTCAATGCTTACTTGGTCGGAATCGCGTTGGTGGTGTGCTTGTCCAATGACCGAGGTTCAAACAGACTCACTGGCCCGCTATGGCTCATGTCCCTTAGGCCGCGATATACATACTTCATTGCTGATAAATGCCATCATCTTTTCGAAAACTCTCTTTGAACGTAGGCGACGACTCATATAAGCCTAAGGCTTTCTGTCGAATCCTACTCAACTTACCAACTTGATTATCACTGTTCATAGAGCTAAAACGGTTAAGGGGTTTTCTTGATCGATTAATCACGTAAATTAACCCTGGTTAACCGATTAATCCAAATCTTGTCCAAATAGATATCTGAATAATTGCCATACCGTTGATGACTTACAGCACGAACCTTTTACCAAACGTAACAAACAAAACCGACTGGGCCTATATGCAAAAATCTCCATTCAAATATATTGTGTTTTCAATTTTTGTTTCAAAAACATAGCTTATGGCCTCTCCTTGGAACGAGCTCGTTGAGCTCGTTCCAATGAGGGATCATACGCTATTTGTTTTAGACAAAAATTGAATTTTTTAAATAATTCGTGAATTTATTTTGCAAGTACCGTCTTCTACCCGCAATGGGTAAAGGTTTAAGAATGACCATTTCCAGCCACTGATACAGCATATTGATCATGTAAGTAAACAAGTATGTCAGCAACTAACTTGCATGCTTTACTCTGTCTCATATAATTGATGTGAGTCAGTGTAACAATGTTTGCCTGTTTTTGGAGCAAGTTCGTTCCTCTGTTAACCCATATAATACAGTAGTTCAAAAGTAACGGCTAATCGATCAATTACTTTTTGGATCAGCAATATGTTGATCATTGATTAATCGATTAATCGATTAACCGTTTCAGCTCAAACTGGTGCTATTATTTCGTGTACAACTAGTTAAACTTGTTTAATGTTCTCTTATACTGTTATGTGATGTATGCGTATATAGAGGATATGGAATGAGTGTTTTTCTCATATAATATTTATGAAACGAGTCTAAGAATTTTCCGTTCGGGCGAGCCTCTGGCTCCGGTTTCGGAATTTTGATTTGGCCCCAGGTGGTTCCAGTGGAACCACCTTTATCGTTAGAAAATCTGTTTTCATCGAAAGGCTCCTAGGGTATTTAATTCGAAACGTTTAGACTATGCCAATGTGTTCAGGTAACATCTCAAGATGTGCATGAAGGTTTCGGAATTTTAATTTTAATTTGGTCCCAGGTGGTTCCAGTGGAAGCACTTTTATCGTTAGAAAATCAGTTTTCATCGAAAGGCTCCTAGGGTATTTAATTCGAAATGTTTAAACTATGCTAATGTGTTCAGGTAACATCTCTAGATGTGCATGAAGGTTTCGGAATTTTGATTTGGCCCCAGGTGGTTCCAGTGGAACCTCTTTTATCGTTAGAAAATCAGTTTTTATCGAAAGGCTCCTAGGGTATTTAATTCGAAACGTTTAAACTATGCTAATGTGTTCAGGTAACATCTCTAGATGTGCATGAAGGTTTCGGAATTTTGATTTGGCCCCAGATGGTTCTAGTGGAACCACGTTTATCGTTGGAAATCAGTTTTCATCGAAAGGCTCCTAGGGTATTTAATTCGAAACATTTAAACTATGCTAATGTGTTCAGGTAACATCTCTAGATGTGCATGAAGATTTCGGAATTTTGATTTTGCCCCCAGTGGTTCCAGTGGAATCACTTTTATCATTAGAAAATCAGTTTTCATCGAAAGGTTCCTAGGGTATTTACTTCGAAACGCTTAAACTATGCTAATGTGTTCAGGTAACATCTCTAGATGTGCATGAAGGTTTCGGAATTTTGATTTGGCCCTAGGTGGTTCCAGTGGAACCACTTTTATCATTGCAAAATCATTTTTTTTCGAAAGGCTCCTAGGGTATTTAATTCGAAACGTTTAAACTGTGTTAATGTGTTCAGGTAATATCTCTAGCTGTGCATGAAGGTTTCGGAATTTTGATTTGCCCCCGGTAGTTCCAGTGGAACCACTTTTATCATTAGGAAATCAGTTTTTATCGAAAGGCTCCTAGGGTATTTAATTCAAAATGTTAAAACTATGCTAAGGTGTAACATCTCTAGATGTGCATGAAGCTTTCAGATTTTTGATTTGTCCCCAGGTGGTTCCAGTGCAACCACTTTTATCTTTAGAAAATCAGTTTTCATCGAGAGGCTCCTGGGGTATTTAATTCGAAACGTTTAAACTATGCTAATGTGTTCAGGTAACATATCTAGATGTGTGTGAAGGTTTCGGAATTTTGATTTGGCCCCAGGTGGTGCCAATGAAACCACTTTTATCATTAAAAAATCAGTTTTCATCGAAAGGCTCCTAGGGTATTTAATTCGAAACGTTTAAACTATGTTAATGTGTTCAGGTAACATCTCTAGATGTGCAAGAAGGTTTCGGAATTTTAATTTTGCCCCAGGTGGTTTCAGTGGAACCAACTTTATCGTTAGAAATCAGTTTTCATCGAAAGGCTCCTAGGGTATTTAATTCGAAATGTTTAAACTATGCTAATGTGTTCAGGTAACATCTCTAGATGTGCATGCAGGTTTCGGAATTTTGATTTTGCCCCAGGTGGTTTCAGTGAAACCACTTTTATTCCAAAACATAGGTTATGACCCCTCATTGGAACGAGCTCGACGATCTCGTTCCAATGAGGAGTCATAACCTATGTTTTGGAAGCAAAAAATTAAAATTTTTAGTAAAACGAGGATGTTTTTTCCAAGTGCCGTCTGCAACTCAAGTTAGTTGATGGGTTAAAAAGTCATACTAAGTGGCTAATTTGTGTGTGTATGTGTCATAGGATAAACAGAATATGAAATGAGTGTTTTTCTCATATAAAATTTATGAAACTCGTCCGAATTTTCCGTTTGGGCTCGCCAGAGGCTCGCCAAAACGGAATATTCTTAGACTCGTTTCATAAATATTATCTGAGAAAAACACTCATTCCATATCCTCTATTTATCATATGACTCGTCCGTTTTGTTCACTTTAAAACATTTGATATTTTGTTTTCATATTAATCAGTGATAAATAAAGCCTTCCGTCAATTTCATTGGTCAATTTCAAAACTAGACAATTTGATTGGCTAACAAAATACAACTGGTCCACATTTTCATAATTTCATAATTAGAGTTGGGAGCTTTCATTGGTCAATTTCAAAATTGGACAATTTGATTGGCTAAGCAAAATACAACTGGGTCACATTTGCCTAATTTCAGTAGGGAGAATTTACGTTATCTGTCCTATTTAGGGTGGGTTATATTGTATTAATCTTTTACCTACAAGAAAAACGCCATTCATTTGTTTTTATATTTTCACTTTTTGCTTCCAAAACATAGGTTATGACCCCTCATTGGAACGAGCTCGACGAGCTCGTTCCAATGAGGGGTCATAACCTATGTTTTGGAAGCAAAAAATTAAAATTTTTAGTTATACGAGGATGTTTTTTCCAAGTGCGGTTTGCAACTCAAGTTAGGTGATGGGTTAAAAGTCATACTAAGTGGCTAATTTGTGCGTGTGTCTGTCATATGATAAATAGAATATGAAATGAGTGTTTTTCTCATATAATATTTATGAAACTCGTCCGAATTTTCCGTTTGGGCTCGCCAGAGGCTCGCCAAAACGGAATATTCTTAGACTCGTTTCATAAATATTATATGAGAAAAACACTCATTCCATATCCTCTATTTATCATATGACTCGTCCGTTTTGTTCACTTTAAAACATTTGATGTTTTGTTTTCATATTAATCAGTGATAAATAAAGCCTTCCGTCAATTTCATTGGTCAATTTCAAAACTAGACAATTTGATTGGCTGAACAAAATACAACTGGGCCACATTTTCATAATTTGCATAATTAGAGTTGGGAGCTTTCATTGGTCAATTTCAAAACTGGACAATTTGATTGGCTAAACAAAATACAACTGGGGCACATTTGCATAATTTCAGTAGGGAGAATTTACGTTATCTGTCCCATTTAGGATGGGTTATATTGTATTAATCTTTTACCTACAAGAAAAACCCCATTCATTTTTTTTTATATTTTCACTTTTTGCTTCCAAAACATAGGTTATGACCCCTCATTGGAACGAGCCGAGTGGTTAATACCCTTATCCTACTCGTGGTTTAAATCTGACTACCGGCCTGGTACCTATTTATTCTATATGCCACCCCCGTGTTCGGTCACGACGGTAAGGAATTTCATAGGACGGCACCACATTTTAGATATGTTTTTTATTTGAGATTGTATTTCCGAAATTTCAGAAAGATTGTCCTAAAATGAGCTGGAATTTTTTTTTTTTAATCCTCAATATCCGGCTTCTTCCAGTCGAGAGCCTAAAGTACTGAAAGTAAAAACAGATGGATCAAATGCAGCTAACCGGAGCTGAGCGGGTCAAAAAGTCAGCGTATTTAACGCTTTACCCAAGGTAATGGCCAAAAATGGCCACCGTTATTTTAAAAAATCGCCAATTAATTGTCATTATTTTTTTCTTTTTTTGTGGCAAAAACATAGGTTATGACCCCTCGTTAGAACGAGCTCGTCGAGCTCGTTCCAATGAGAGGTCATAACCTATGTTTTTGAGACAAAAAGTTTTTTAAAAATTAGTTAATCAGCAATTTTTGTTTGCAAGAGTCGTTTGCTTTTCATGTAAGGTGAAGGTTTAAAGAGAAAATGATGAAATTCGAAGTGACATAAAAACGTCAAAAATGGCTGTATCTAGAGAGCACCCCCCCCCCCCCCCCCCCAGCTGTCTCCCATTTTTTTGTACTCTGCAACATACTAAAAATTCATAAAGGTTTGACGAAGAACTAGAATGTTTCCGAGTTATGACCCATTTTAACGTCATTTGGGGGATTAAGAATTTCCCAGGAGTGAACACATTTTTAGATATGGTTTAGATATGGTTTTTACTGGAGATGGGATTTGCAAGTTTTGAAAGAGGGAGTAGTGGATTGATACGGGCGTTGATATTAAAATATATTGAAAAGATTTAAAATTCGCATCGCTCTCACCGCGGACAGAATTTCGGGAAACAAATGGTTATTCGGGCGAGATTTTATATTTTTGATTTGTGTGCCAAATTTTGTGGTAATAATAATGATAATAACACTTTGGCCGGCCGCTAATTTGTCGCGGTTCTCGGGTGAGAGGGCTTTGGTTACCCCTGTATTTCCAACTGCCTCCCTATTCCCACGCTTCTTCTCTCCTCCCAACACTCGGATACGATAATTTACGCTACAGGTTTTATCTCACCACAAACTGCCCCCCCCCCCCCCACACACACACCAGTAGTTGGAAGCGCAGGAGAAATCCGTTCATAATTTTCACCACAATAGCTTACATAGAATGACTTAAAATTTCACCGTTGATCCATGCACAGCCTTATACCCTTTCAAGACATTTTGGAACTCAAATCGTGTATATGTAGTGTACTGGAAAAAACTGTGCATGACCTAGAAAATGTGTTGTTCGTTGTTCAGACCCCCCCCCCCCCCAACCCCCCACCCCCACCCAACAGCTCCACCCATTTTCCTCCTAGTGTATCGGAATTTTGTTGCGCCCTCGATAAAGGTTGGTAAGGGTGTGTATGCCCACAAAATCGCTGTCTGGAAAATTGCTCATTCAAAGCACCAGAGAACTTAACGATGACGCAGAACCGTGGGAGGCAAACGTAAAGGAAAGCCTATAGTGTCCAACCTCTTACACGTAGGTATGAAGGTACCACCAATGTATTAGTTGTGTATTCGTTGTGCGCACCAAATAAGTACATGTCCATAGGACAGTATTATTTGATACGTATGCATTATCATGACCATGTGCATGGCCTGTAATTTGTATCAGATTTGAGGTCTTGTTTACAATCAGATCGCAACGAGCTCGTCAGGGTGTATACAAATTACAGGACATGCACATGGTCATGATAATACATTCGTCTAACAATCCCATTCCATAAAGCCCGTTTTCCCCATTTTCCTGTTTAAACTGCATGGATTGAAATTGGTCAAAATTTAGAATTTCAGCAATTATATTTTAATGCGTAATAACAATGCATATATATGATAGGGCGGTGTTTACCGAAAATTGAATCAGTCTGATACGGAATCGGAACGGGGCGTGGGGGTGGGGCGTCTGATACAAACGTTTTTTCCGAGTTTTGGGGTGCAAATTAAGTTGCTTGTTAGATGAATATCCACTACGACTTAAATCAGCTTGTGTTCGTTTGAACAGAATTATCTTTCATAGGCTTGAAGGAAAAAATGTCATCTAGTACCAGCTGATGTTCCGAAGAAAACAGCACCAGTAATAATATTGAAGATAAACAGCAAATATAAATTCCACCGAGACTATTTTCAGAAATAATTGCAAAAAGAGGCCAGAATGTTAATAGGACATTACAAACCCATATGTATCCAATGCGGGCCGCGGAGGGATCACCGGTGGGGTAAAAATGTTTCGTAGCCTATCAGTGAACTGGTTCGTAGAATGTTTTCGGAGACTTGGCTGTGCCCCGAAATTGTACAAATTCTGTTGACCCCGCACCAGCCCACACTGGTCCAATAAGAGGCCTGTAACTTATAATATTCAGTCAGCATTTAACGTCTCTTTTTTTCTTTTAGATCCTGATATACATGCACATCATACTCCTCAATTCTCGATATTAACTATTGAAGTTAAAATGGGTTGTAGCGCTGAGGTTAAAAATATGTTGAAAACCCGTATTCCTTTAACATGTACTCACCATATCTGTAACTCGTAACACACCGTATGAAAAGGCGATAGCATTGGGCATTCCAGCTGACGGTATCATAAATGCGAAATTACCAGCGAAAGCTGCAGGAAACATAAAATACAGAGGGTGTATTTTTAGTCTCTTTGCCTGAAAAGAGAAAACGAAACTTCTTGTTGGCAGTTAAGTGCAGTTAAGATTGTTCAGATAAAGTTGCCATACTCACAGGGGGCACCACATGGGGCAGGACTCTGATAGCACACATATATTTAAAAAAAAATCTTCTTCTGGAGAACCATCAATTGAAATCTATTGATATTTAGTACACAACAGCTCTGGGAGGAGGGGGGTCAGATTCAATTTTGTTCAAATCAGGAACCCAAATTAATGTTTGGGCTCCCTATGTGAGCCCGAATTTTAACTTTGTGCAATATGAGGAAACTTCTTTAAAAATCTTATTCTCAGGTCCACCAATCAGAATGCTTTCATATTTGGTATACAACATCTCTGAGGGGGGGGGGGGGGGGGGGGGATTCAAGTTTGTTCAACTCGGGCCACTGAGTTAATATTTGGGCTCCCTATTGGAGCCCAAAGTTTAACTTAGTGCAATATGAGTTCTTTAAAAGTCTTCTTCAGATCCACCTGTCAGAATGCTTTCATATTTGATATACAACATCTCTGAGGGGGTCAGATATTCAAGTTTGTTCAAGTCGGATCCCTGTGTTCATATTTGGGTTCTCTCTTGGAGCCCGAATTTTAACTTAGTGCAATATGAGAAAATTTCATTAAAACATCTTCTTCTTCAGATCCACCAATCAGAATACAACATCTTTAGGGGGCGCAGGGGTCAGATTAAAGTTTTTTTTCAATCGAGTCCCCGAGTTAATATTTGGGCAACCTATGGGAATCATAATGCTTTCATATTTGGTGTACAACATCTCTAGGGGGTGGGGGTCAGATTTAAGTTTGTTTCAGTCGGGTTCCTAGGTTAGTATTTGGGCTCTCTGTTGGAGCCCAAAGTTTAACTTAGTGCAATATGCGGGAATTTCTTTAAAATCTTCTCCAGAACCATCAATTAGAATCTTTTGATATTTAGCATACAACATCTCGGGGTGGGGTGGGGGTGGGGTTGGGGTGTAGGATTCAACTTTGTCCTGGGTTCATATTTGGGCTCCCTATGGAAGCCCGAATTTTAACGTAGTGCAATATGAGGAAATTTCGTTAAAAAGTCTTCTTCTTCAGAGCCACCAATCAGAATGCTTTCATATTTGGTATACAATATCTTTTGGGGGAGGGGCTGTTGTCAGCTTAAATTTTGTTCAAATCGGGTCTCTGGGTTAATATTTGGGATATTTATGGGAGCCCAAATTTTATCTCAGTGCAATATGAGGAAATTTCTTTTAAAATCTTCTTCTTCAAATCCACTAGTCAGAATGCTTTCATATTTTGTATACAACATGTCGGGGAGGGGGGGGGGGGTGCAGAATCTAGTTTGTTCAACTCGGGTCCCTGGGTTAATATTTGGGCTCTCTATTGGAGCCCAAAGTTTCACTTAGTGGGATCTGATGGAATTTCTTTTTAAAATTTTCTTCTTCAGATCCTCCAGTTAGAATGCTTTCATATTTGGTATACAATATCTCAAGGGTGTGTGTGTGGGGGGGGGGGGGAGCAGATTCCAGTTTGTTTAAATCGAGTCCCCGAGTTAATATTTGGGTTCTCTGTTGGAGCCCAAAGTTTAGCTTGGTGTAATATGAGGGAATTTCTTTAAAAAATTTCTTCTCCAGAACCATCAATTAGAATCGTGTGCTAATTAGTATACAATATCTCGGGATGGGGGCGGGGGTCAGGTCCAAGGTTGTCCAAATCGAGTCCCTGGGTTCATATTTGGCCTCCCTATGGGAGCCCGAATTTTACCTTAGGGGAAATTTCATTAAAAAATATTCTTCTTCAGACCACCAGCCAGAGTGCTTTCATATTTGGTACACCGTATCTCTAGGGTGGTCAGATGGAAGCCCGAATTTTAACTAATTTTAAGTCTTCTTCTTCAGACCCACCAGTAAGAATGCTTTCATGTTTGGTACATCACAATCTCTAGGGTGGTCAGATTCAAATTTGTTCAGATCTAGTCCCTGGGTTAATATTTAGGATACCAGTGGGAGCCTGAATTTTAACTATGCAATGTGAGGGAATTTCTTTAAAAATCTTCTTCTCCAGAACCAACAGTTAGAATCTTTTCACATTTGGTATAGAACATCTCTAGGGGGGTCAGATTCATGTTTGTTCAAATCGAGTCCCTGGGTTAATATTTGGACTCCAAATGGCAGCCCGAATTTTACTTCGTGCAATAAGAGGAAACTTCATTAAAAATCTTCTTCAGATTCACCAGAGTGCTTTCATTTTAAATTTACAACATATTTGGGGGTGTGGGGGAGGGGAGGGGTGAGATTGAAGGTTGTTCATTTCAGGTCTCTGGGTTATTATTTGGGCGCTATATTGGAACCCGAAGTTGAACTTAGTACAATATGAGGAGCTTTCTTTCAAAATCTTTTCTTAGGATTCATCAGTCAGAGTCCTTTCATATTTCGTATATAACATCTCCAGGGGAATCATTTTCAAGTTTGTTCAATTCGAGTCCTTGGCTTAATATTTGGACTCTCTATGGGCGGCCGCAGGGGAGTGGGCAGGTTAGGCTCAAAGTTGTTCAAATCCATTCCTTAGAGTTTTTCCATAAAATTTGACTTTCAAAGTACAGTGACGTAACAACCCTTGGAAGTTTGGCAGTGCTTGTCTGCAGCTGATTGAATTAGAAGCAGTCAGGAGAACCTGTGATAATCATCATCTGACATGGACAATAGAGTTATAAATAATTTCATGACATCATTCCTCTGTAGTATTCATGGAACCGAAATACTTCTTTGAACCACTTCAGGTGAGCGATTAAGGCTTGATTAGACAAATCTCGACATCAGTGAGGAAAAAACATTTATTTTTTTATTTTCATTTGTTTTTCTTCTCCTAAAACAAATCACATTCCCACTCACACTCTCAGAAGATGTTATTTCACTCCCAGCATCATATTCCACACTCAGCGATGATGGACTATTTTTTTATTACTTTTTTTCTACATCTTTTGCAAGTAACCACGGAATCAATTATAAAGGAGTGTTTGGGGAAAACATACAAGGAGAAAATAAAATAAATACAAAAGTTTACTGCAAATGCCTCTTGAAATAATCAAAAAATCACTGCTAACTCCTCGTGAAATAATCCTCCGCGCGCCCCACCCAAGGATAAAAATCGTACTCGAATCCAAGAAGTGAACTATCCTCTATATAATATACGATCATTACTATTGTTTTTGGCCTTTGTCGTCCTTCCATGCTCTTGTTTATGAAGACAATAGCTTGGACTGTCAAAGGATTGTCATGATTAACCCTTTGAAACTAGCGGCCGTTTTTGCAGTCACAAACATGATACTCAATAACTTAGTTACATAGGATAGCTGTTCAGTAAATGTGAGGAAGTAGACCAATCAATATTTTCAACGTGTAGCCCCGAGGCTGCATGTTAAAAATATTGATTGGTCTACCCCAAATAATGAATATGGACTCTTCCAAGTGCTTCCACTGTACTGGCATGGAAGATACCACTAGAGTTCAAAGAGTTAAAAATGTGTGATTATTAAACTTTTTCAGGGCATCGCAGTTTTTATATGGATATCATGTAGTAGGCATTTATTTATTTATTTATTTATTTATTTATTTATTTATTTATTTATTTATTGGGGTTTAACGACACTTTCGACAGCCAGTGTCACCTCTTGTTGGACAGTTTTATAGATGCAGGAAGCCGGAGTACCGGAGAGAACCACCGAGCAACGGCGATCAACTGTCAGACTCCCCAACATACTTACTCCACCCAGGCAGGGTTAGCATTGGTTGAAGAAAGTGCACCATCGAAATGCAGTACGTCTTAGTACACAACAACATCGTGCCCCCACGTGGACAATGGGGGTGAAGTATTTTGCCCAAGGACAAAACGCGGTTGCCGGAGGTGGGATTCGAACCGAGGACCTCTCGGCTTGCAGCCTGCACATCTACCAAATGAGCCACGGCGCCCCCAATTAAGCAGCTCTCTCGATAACTGGATAAAAAATTGTAGAATATGGTCTTGATAGTGCGGACACCGAAGGAAGTATTTTTAGGGAAGACGTATGTTCTAATATCAGTTGTTGCAGTGGAACCTGCCACTCTGAAAGATGAAATCGTGAACTATCTCTTCCTATTGAGCCACCCCACCGCCCCTCCCCCGTAGTAGGTATTAAACATGTTACCCTATAGTTAGGGATAACAAGTACGTGATCCTGTTTGAATGGTTATCAAAAATAATAGAAGAAAAGATGGGGATCAGGTCGAAATAATCTCTTTTTGATAAGTCATAATTAAATAGAAGCTTTAAAAAGGCTGTTTATGGTTTTGCAAGAAATCATACAACAGTTTAGAGCTGAAACGGTTAACAGATTAATCGATTAATCAATGATCAACATCTTGATCGATCCATAAAGTAATTGTTCGATTAACCGTTACTTTTAAACAACTGTATCATGTGGGTCAACAAAGGAACAAACTTGCTCCAAAAACAAGCAAACATGGTCACGCTGACAACATCAATTATATGAGACAGGGTAAAGCATGCAAGTTACTTGCTGACATACTTGTTTACTTGCATGATCATCATACTGTATCAGATGCTGGAAAGGGTCATTCTTTAACCCTTTATCCATTGCGGGTAGCAGACAATACTTGCAAAATAAATTCATGAATTACTAAAAATTTTCAATTTTTGTCTCAAAAACATAGCCTATGACCCCTCATTGGAACGAGCTCAACGCGATCGTTCCAATGAGGGTCATAAGCTATGTTTTTGAGACAAAAATTGAAAACATAATAAATTTGAATGGAGATTTTTGTATATAGGCCTAGTCGGTTTTGTTTGTTACGTTGGATAAAGGGTTCATGCTGTAAATCATCAACGTTATGGCAGTTATTCAGATATCTATTTGGACATGTGATTAATCGGTTAACCAAGGTTGATCCACGTGATTAATCGATCAAGAAAACCCCTTAACCATTTCAGCTCTACAATAGTTAAAACCGTGTATCTGTATTTTATTCATATTTTGCACGATCTCAAAAAATAATATTTAGCATCTCGACGCATTGAACAAGACAAGTATTTTTTCTAACTTTAGTTTCAGTTCACTTTTCTTTTGGGCAAACAGTTTAATCTTCAGCTGGATGCGAAATTCGAAAACATGTGCACACAATCATGTGTTAACGTTCTCGGCGTAATTTTCACATAAATGCGATCCGTAACTGGAGCCTCTGTTATCGTGTAAATGCAACGGATACAGCGTAGTATACCAGTACCAGAAACGTCTATTGTAGACAAATCTGATTCTCCTTAAGCGCCTTTGGGGTTACTCTACAATTTTCATTGTTACTTTTTGCATACATGTACTTACACAGGAATACGAACCTTCATCGTCGAACTTGGATACTTCTGACTGATCTGTTTTGCAGAGACCCGGATCTTCAGTGATGTCGATATTATTATGTTGTAAAATCGCTACAGTATATTCTTGTACACTCGACATGATTGCATTCCAGCAACAGCCGGATAAACTGTGGTGATTTAAGACTACATCATTGAGAGCGTGGAAGAACATCCATCGCCACACCAGACTAGTGTGCTTCACCATTCTTTCCCCCTATTGGTTTACAAATATTCTTAACTAAAGCTTCTACACTCGAGCCAATGCGAGACGAGCACATTGCTATATGTTCAAATTACTTAGGGATAAGGTAAATCGTAGCAGTACCCTGCTGAATTGTGGCGTATGCCGGGATTTAATACTTTACTTGTAACATGTTTGCGACAACAAAGTTGTACTGTGCGGACTTGCTATCTATCTGTCGTCTTCTCTATGTCTGTCGTAATCCTAAGATTATTGCCAAAATGGTTTGTTTGGGGATTTTCTTTTATTTTATCCCTTTACCTAATTAACGAAGTGACCATAATGGTCAGCTTTATTCACAAAAATCGACTTTATAATTTATTATTTCAATTTTGCCTTGAGACTTTTGCATATCACATCTCATGAAATGTACTCTTCGCCCTCGTTCCAGTGAGGTGCATAACCATTGTTTTGAGGCAAAAAGAAAATATTTTTTTAGTTTGTCCGATTAGTTGGCAAGTATCGTCTTCCAGCCATAGTAGCGTAAAGTGTTTCACTGCATCGACTTAGTAATCATCGCAAATGGAAAATTGCTATTTCCTTATCTTTGTTAATGATATGCCGCTGTCTTGCTTAATTTGGGCTCTTTTCAGCAGAAAAAAATATAGATAAGGCAGAAAAAATTTTCTGTAAAGATTTTTATGTTTCATTTTATATCTTCTTACTTCCCAATGGGAGGTGTTTGCTGCTCTAGTTCCGGTGAAGGGTCACTGGATATAATTTGAGAGAGAAGAGTTAACTTTGTTAATGATATGCCGCTGTCTTGCTTAATTTGGGCTCTTTTCAGCAGAAAAAATATAGATAAGGCAGAAAAAATTTTCTGTAAAGATTTTTATGTTTCATTTTATATCTTCTTACTTCCCAATGGGAGGTGTTTGCTGCTCTAGTTCCGGTGAAGGGTCACTGGATATAATTTGAGAGAGAAGAGTTAACCCTTTACCCAACGTAACGGAAAAAACGGCCAGCGTTATTCTCAAAAATCGCCAATTAATTTTCATTATATTTTCATTTTTTTGTCTCAAAAGCCTAGGTTATGAGCCCTCTTTGGAACGAGCTCGTCGAGCTCGTTCCAATGAGGGGTCATAACCTATGTTTTTGACACAAAAATTAAAAAAAAATTAGTTATTCAAGAATTTTGTTTGTAAGTGTCGTCTGCTTTTCATGTTAGGTAATGGGTTAATTTCTTTTTTATTTCCATTATCTGGGCAAAGTCTTTATTCACTTGTCTGCATCTCATATAGAGTAAGTAGGTGTAGGATTTGTCGATCCACCAAGGTCACCCTTTAGGTCATGCATCAGACTATTGTATTCGTTTTCAACTTACCATTGCAATGACAATCGGCTGGGTGACAGAAATTGTGAACGTGTTACTGTTTACTTCTGTAATGAAGCTTACAATAAGAGATATTAGTAGACTTATAAGGGGAACGGGAAACCCCTCTAGAACTACCAAATGATCTCCTATCCACTGTGACATTCCAGACTCCTGAAAAACAAAAGTTCAAGAGTACTGAATAATACTGATAAAGTAGATCTGTAATTGTGGTGACAGATAATTGTGCAAAATACAAATTAACCCTTGCGGTATCTCCCATGTCAGTTCATTAGCAGCAATTAGAAGAGTCCATATTCATTTATTTCGGGGTTGACTCAAGGCTGCGTATTGAAAATATTGCTTGTTCTATCTCACACATTTACTTAGCAGCCATCTACTTAATGAAATTATGACGTATCATGTTCCTGGGCCGGAAAATTGGGCTCGCGCGTTCAAAGGGTTCATAATCATCAGCAAGTAATTTTCGTTGATCTGTTTTGCGTGATATCACCAAGAGCGTCATGCGTACGTCACGCTGAATTTGTGCATATTCTGTATGGTAAAATGGCAGGGCACTGGAAAACTGTGCATACACACTAAACACCAAAGTGTTAAAACTGACACTTTCAAGGTGTTAAACCCATTCTAACTCTTAGGGTTTGATTTTAACACTCAAAGTGCAATGCTTTAAGCACTTAGACATTACAATCGTCAGACATCTGAAACTTGAATGGATGGCACTTCCCACGTGTCTAGCATTGGTGGTTCTTCCAGAATCGTCCATAATTTTGATTTGCGCTTGGTGGGTACATAATTAAAAGGACACAACGCAGATGACGCGGATCAGGCTCGAGAGTTCGAGTCTGATCCGCGTCATCTGCGTTGTTTCCTTTTAAGTGACGCGACATTACACTTGTCAAGTGGTATTATTGTCAACACCTGTCAAGTTCTGGGATATCTATACTTGAACAAAGTGCTAGTTCAGCACTTAGTAAGTGTTAAATACAGCACTTCAAGTGTAGTTTTTAATATTTTAGTTTTTAGCGTGTAAGAACAACGAAGGCCAAGTGTATTACGAGATACTGTAATATTTATTCATCTTTTCTCGAGTTTTAAATCATCATGGGGCAAGTTCTTTGTTGCTAAAGTTTTTTCGGTCACATTCATCAACAAGACGTCAAACATTTAACCCTTTGAACATTCGTGGTATATTCCATTCCAGTTCAGTGGCATCCAGCTGATGAGTCCATATCCATTATTTGGGGGTAAACCAATTAATATTTTCAACGTGCAGTCTTGTGTCTGCACAATGAAAATATTAATTTGTCTAGCATACAAGTTCATGAAACAACGTCTACGTTATGATCTCAAGAACCATGGACCGGAAAAGCAGTCTCTCGGGGCCAAACGGTTAAATGTTCAATCACGGACCATTCCTCTAAAGCTTCCGCAATTGTATATTCTGTAATTTTTTTATCTCTCTGTTAGTATATTAAAATAGCTGAAATTGAATTATTAGCGTATTAAACGATTTGCATTATTTTACCATTCATTTCGGCTATTTATATGTACAGATATATAATACAATTCTTGAAAATACATTTGCAAAGGTTCCATAAGATTTCCCCCTGATTTTGTGAATATAAAAGACTCACAATTATCAGTATGCTGTCTGCACTCCCATCAAAATTGTAAGAGGTCAGCTGCCCAGCTGTAGTCTCGCTTTTAGGCGTCCACAGTATCGGGATGTGTGACGCAAGGGGTACATGGGCGATTATTTTTCGTTGGATCGCGTCGCTTCTAAATTTCGCTCGTCTGCCAAGAACGGCCACGGCGACTGAACTTGGCGATCCTGTTCGAGCGATCGATCGCACCCATCAAGCATGTTTGATATTTTCACCCGATTTTGTTATCTCCTCGAACAGATCGCCGATAAAATCGCCCGTGCGCACTCTCTGGCGTACATAGTCGAACGGAACAATTTCTAGAGCCCAGTCAGCGATTGGAATTATGACACATTAACTTTCGCTTATTTCGCGGAGCCAAATTGGACCGGTCACATGATCGACGGATTTGCAGAATCATGGCGTACGGACTCCAGAAAAATCGCAGCGTGTGTCACCTAGTGGTCGGGCGTAACATTTCGCCGACGATTAAATCGTGGCGATCCAGCGAAAATAATCGCTCGTGTGCCCCTTGCTTTATTGTTACCAACTGACATGCAAGCATTCTTGGATTTGAACAACTTGCCCATGTGCAGTGAATGACACCGAGCCGCATAATGACGAGATGTTACAGCACGTGGCAAGTTGTTTAAATTCATAACACCGACAGAGAGGTTGCAAAGTTACTTACATTCTGACTTTTGGTAAATTAAGAAAAGGCGCTTAACCAGACATACATGATATATCAAAGGCATTCAGGTATCGTCACTTGAACCTCAACACCATTGTTCTATCAAGTATTTCAAGTTGCTTGCAAACCCACAAAAGATAGGAAATCAGGTGTGGTATTCTTGTCCCTGCTGACCTTCTAACTCGATTTTTACCCTTGTATTTTGTAAATTTGTGGCGTTTGGACAATTTGCTTTCGCTGTGGCATCCTACATTAAAAACTGGAATGGTGAAGTCCGAATGATGGGAGTCTTGCTACATCAGGTTCGGGCGACCATCCGCACTATCCGTGAATGCTATTCTCCATCTATGTTAACCCTTTGAAACCTGGTGGGATATTCCATGTCAGTTCAGTGGCAGCAATTGGAAGATTCCATATTCGTTATTTGGGTGTAAAGATGATAACGTGAAGTCACGATATAGCAGTAGTATTTTCTCTTCTTTCTCTTTTCGTTTTCAGTTTCTTTCACTGTTTCGTTATTTTTTCTTCGCCTACATCGCCATTCTTCTTTCTATATCTCAATAGGTGGAAGACATCCACCCAGTTTGCACCTTCTCCATCCAGTATACATGATGATTAACTCTTAGAAGCCGGGGAATCAGAATGAATTTATTGAACATGACATACCGCGAAAAACTTACAGTAAAGCAGGTGCTCAGTGTTTAAGTCTCCTCCAGCCCAAAGATAGCCGAACCGTCACAGCCAGATAACCTGCCGTATTACAAAACAGGCAAGAAAACTTGATTCTCGGCTTCTAAGCTTTAATATATTTGAAACATGGAGTCATTGACATGTTCTTTTTGAAAATGTGTGGATTGAATGTCATTTGCGGGTTTTTTTCCGTATACTTATAAATAAAATATTTATCATTATCATCAGCAAGATGGAAATAATAGTTAAGAGTTGAACTGGAAGTATTTATGAATTGGAATAACCTACTTACACGTGCAGCCAGTTACATTTGACCAAAAAACTCAATTAAAACCCAATTAATTGGAGATCTGTGAAGATAGAATTGCTCGAATTTAATTATATCACATCTATATCAGGCAGATATTCAACTAAACGTGCGCTCCTACCGAAACTGGCCTGAAAATTCGAAAGTTTCTTGTGTGACTTGCCAAATACCCCAGTCTTTCTGTCTGTTGGTTACCACCATGACATACCTGACACAACAAGTATACTCGAGTCCGTGTGTTTTATTGAACAAAGAAGACAGGGTACAAGGCTGATTCCAAACCCACCATTAATTTTCATGATTTGAACAACCTGCTAGTGTTTTGCCACTGGCAAATGTTCAATAAAGGATAATACATAAGGCCCATGGTATTTGTTCAGATAATATCCGAGGATGAGTCTAGTTTTTGGCCTTATACCTCCGTCCGAGTGTGTTATCTGACTTACAACCCATTTTACATTAAATCCATATTTCAATGCAAAACTTTATCACTTATGGGTGAATTAAAGTTGAAAATTTTAACCGTTTGATCGTTGATTTATTTTTCGGGAAAACGCATCAAAGAAAACGGCGCGTGTTTTTTTTTTTTTTTTAGACGTACTGAAAGATAAGCACCTATGCAGGACAGTCTGATTGTTTGAATTGTCTATTTATTCGTTGTGGGTTCCTGTATCTATTCCTCATTTGCTGTGGCTGTACACTCCAAAATCAGTTGGTTAAAAATTAACGCAGCTAATTGTTTACCCAACTGATTTTGGAATGTACAGTTATAGCACTTGTGTTTCTATAATACTATTAACAGTTCAAAAGCAGTTCAGTTTCCTAGTTTTTTTTTTTGTTTTTTTTTTGAGGTGTTAACCCTTTACCTAACGCAGACGATATCAAAATTTCTTACTTGAAATATAATTTTTTCAATTTTTTCAAAAAATTTCAACAAAACCATATCATGTGACCCCTCATTGGAACGAGCTCAATTAGCTCGTTCCAATGAGGGGTCACATGATATGGTTTTGTTGAAATATTTTGAAAAATTTAATTTTTTCAACTGCTCAGTTTGCATATTACGCGGGCGGATGCGGGCGATTCGTCAGGTAAAGGGTTAACGAGCCCACATTTTGCATTGTAAACGCAAACGGGTTGAGTGAATATGAATGTAATTTGGTTCACATGCCCTCCGCCCAGTTGTTTTTGGTTGATTTTTATTTAACCCAACATATTTTAAAGTTTATATACTTTCTGGCAACTTGGTATTATTAGAACAGTAACTGTGTATTATTTAAAATAATACCGGGTTTAGTCTTCAAAAATAATGTTCAGTTATTGTTGAAATAATGCATACTATTGTTTGTGGTGGCCATTCTTTCGGATAACAGCGAAGGTAAAACCAAGGGAATTGTTGGCAGTGGGTTTTAATGTCCATGAAAACATTCAGATGTTGGTTAAATTCTCAAAAAGACAAAAAGAGATAAGGTGTAGGGCATGTCTATTCGAAAAAAAATATCAAACCAAGTTCGGTAAGAACACACCTGATGGGAAGTCGCGAATCATCTATAAATGGGGGTGTCTGTGGTAAAACTGACACCACAGAATAATATTACAACTGTCTTTTGCAGCTGTATTTAATGCTGAAAAACAGACGATCAGCTGAAATCTCCAAATTAAACATGCGCTCTCGCGGACATTAACTCCACTGAATTGTCCATACTCGCATTCCCAACTCGTGCGGGTTCGGAATCGTAACCCCAAAACAGGCTGAGTTAATTCCAACCTCTTGGGGGTACGGTAGCTCAGGCGGCATTTTGTTATAACAAACCAGGGCTAGGGTACGGATGCCGAGTGCTAGGTTCGAATTCAACATCCAATAGATGCTGGCCATGGGAAAACGTTTGAAGTTTCAGGCCATTTTTGGTATGAGCAACATTTGGGGATGATTGCTTGATACAAGCTCTACTATTAATCATGACGCTCACTCTCATGCGCTCATGCCTACAGTCAACTTCTTAAACGAGAATCTGACATAGTTATAATCTGGAACAAGTTTAGCCGTCAAATGGTCGAATCGTCTATTTGGCCCGCGAAAATATTTTTTTAAAAATAGCCGACATCCGTGCGTGCGTGCGTGTGTGCGTGCGTGCGTGCGTCTGTCCCACTTTGGGTTTCCGAAGATAACTTTAGTTATAGTGTGCCAAATCAAATGACATCTGCCATGCAGGTGAATCAACATAAAATACAGGTCAAGTTCGAATCGAGGTGCGGTCCGACAATTGTTGCCATAGTTATGCCCCTTTTTCGACTTCGAAAATTCATTTTTTAGTTTCCCCATGATAACTTTAGTTACATTTGGCCACATCAAATAAAATTTGGTATGTAGGTGTATCAACATAAAATACAGGTCAAGTTCAAATCGGGGTTTGGTCCGACGTATTTTGCCAGAGTTTTGTGCCTTTTTCAACTTTGAAAAATTCTATTTTTTTAAATAATTCGAATTGCACACTTTTTGCGGGCGACATGTGGCCTAGCAGCCTTTTATTTTAGATTCAGCCGGGTAGAATACTTTAGGTGGTTGGAAATTTCTCCTATTTCCTACTAAAGGAAATATTCTAACCACTTGAATCTAAAATACCACGAACATTCATTTTCTTTTAATCAACGCGTGAAATGTTCCTCAATCGAAACTTGATTTGTCGAATCTTTGGTGCCATTACCATTACTATTAGACGCATTTGTTGTTTGTTACATATCGTCAGTTGAGTGCAACAAGGTGCCATCTACAATGCGTTAGCATTGCAGATGGCACCTTGTTACACTCACCTGGTAATATTATGACTGAAGACAAGCACAGCTGTAGGTTTATGATCACGCTGCGTTGTTCCACCAGTTGTGTTAATATTTTGATGTTTTATGGTGAATTAAATACTTAGTGACTGGAATATCTATACCTAGAGTTCGAAAGAATATCTATATTTTTTGATGAGTAAAAGGACATTCAGTAACATCAACGAGTCTGTGCACAAAATCCACGAAAAGCGGGTAAAAAAATATCTCATAACAACGTCGAATTCCTCACAGAATCTGACTTGATGGCCTGAGAACTTGCCGTACTCTTTCGTCAAATTGGGTTTCAATATATTTTACATCGTAAGCAAAAGCTTAACTGTACATTTATGTAAAAGGGGGTATTTTAAAGAGGAAAACGTTTTAAAACAAACGTTATAGTCTACGTGGCATCGTTTTCATTTGCTTGATAACGATTTTAAATGTTGAAAACCCGCATTCGATAATCATGGAGTGTTCCACGGACCATTTTTAAAGACCAGAGTTATTTGTCGAAGAGGTGATTTTAAATAAAATCACTGGAAACATTAGCTTTCTTTATTTTTCCACCCATTCGCCAAGATATTTAATTATTTTAGTATTAAATGCTGACTAAAATAATTTTGCTAGAGTACCATATAGATATAATGGAGATAAACACTGAGGCTAACCTTGCTGATTTCTGCTAATGCAAGTCCACATCCTATTAACAAAAGTACTCCCCATGGCAAACGCGTTTGTAACAACTTCCAAGTTAATAATGTCTCATCATGAACCATGTTCCTCACAGCATCTGTTACTTTGTCTTCATTTCTGGCTTCTGTGTCCTTGTTTTCTGAATATACAGACATTAACCCACATTACCTCACATGAATGGTAGATCGATCAAATATTGGCTTTATGTTAGGTAAAAATAAAATCGAACATACAATTTCGTAACTAATGGACGAATATGCTTTCAAAACGGAGAAGGAAATAAACATTTAGGTCCCATTTGTACGATCAAATAATTGTCACCATCCATTGGTTAAAATTAGAGTGTGTGTTTAAATCCCAATATTTTACGGAAGGATCCATGTCCTCCCTTTAAGACCTCGTCACATACACAATTACTGGATAATTGTGTTAACACTCTTATCAACCCCTTGGTCGTACATGACTAAATGATGTTTCACGAACAGTCCGTTCACACAATCCAGTGGGGATTTTTTATGACATTTATTTGATCGTCTGAAAGAAGGATTTTGTAAATCACGGACACTTTGGCGGTTTTGTGTGGTCTAAGGCGTAAACATATTGTAGCCCGGGAGCCCATAAAAATCTGCGCCGGCTATCATTTTGTGGTAGTTTTTTTTCTAAGACGCAGTATGGTCAGCTGTTCAATTTATAATTAAGATTTTCGAGGAACAAAATGCGTTGTCATCAGATTGCCCCCGAGTTTAAGTAATCTTGTCCCTATATCCTGATAAATTTGGTCTTTTGATTGACAAACAGCCACGGCAAAGGATGCACCCAACATCCAAGGTATATGAGAGCGTGCAACATCCAGGGCATAAGCGCACGCGAAACATCGGGGATATATGGATACGACAGCTTTCCGATTTTGGTCGCCTCGAAATAAAAATCGAACCCAACCCCCCCCCCCCCCCCCCCAAAAAAAAAAAAATAATAATAATCACAAATATCATCAGATTTCCGACAATTCAACCATACAAATAAAATAAGAGCAAAACATTCGTCCCCTGGGTACCAATGTGTTCTATGTGCCAGTAGGCACATAGAACACATTGGAACTCAGGGGACGATATGTCAACAAAATACTGTTTACTCGTTTCCTGCAAGGCTCTTAACCCCGATTGCCCACATGGATGATGCCGTGTACTAAGGCGTACTGCATGTGTACGGTACGCATGTCTTCAACTAATCTAACCCTGCCTGGCCTGTGCTGCAGTGTGGAGTTACGATGTTGGAAGGTGGCAGCTGCTCGTCGTTGCTCGGTGGTTCTCTCCAGGTACTCCGACTTCCTCCATCCGTAAAACTGCCACGGCCATGATTAGTCATTGTGCAAAGGTGTATGACCTTAAAACACCAATAAATACAAATAAAAATATATTACTCGTTTCCTTAACGACCCAAGGGATGTAACTCTATCTGTGGTCTTCTGCGATTATAAAAACAAAATAAATATCACGAATTTGGTCCAAGTGATTATGGAGCTGAGATTTTATTTCCACTATGCTTCTATTGTGTTTCAAATGGGACAAAAACGTTATCTCCGCCAACATGTATGTATATGGAGATTTAATCAAATATAGAACTTTCGAAAAGATTTTAGAAAAGAATTTAGGAAAGATAGTAATTTCACTGAAGGAAAGTGGTGCCGAAAATGATGCGACTACAACACTTCTAATTTTTGTGTGAGAGATACATTTTTACATTCTTGTGGAATCATTTTCATATTTTCGGCCCCACCCGTTAGAAGAGACATCACTATGATCGGCGTGAAAAACGGGCTTGCATTTTTATCGGTTTTCACGTTTTGTCAAAAATGACGAATCCGTGAATTCCTTCCATTCATTTTGCACGGGAAAATAGCAAAACCCAATATTTTCTTGTCGCAAATTAGAGGATTCGTTACAAAATCTGGTATTTTTTGAGAAGTTCGATATCTTCACACGTAAACCCTACAGATATTTATTAAAAAATTGCCGACAGTGAAAAAGGCTGAAAAAGTAGTTGTAATGTTTTTCAAATTCGTAATCGAATGAAGCAAAGAGGAATTCCTCCACCAAGATAAAAATAGTCGATTGTCGAGTATTTTAACCCTTTACCTAATACGAAAAGCAGCCTACACTTGCAAACATAATTCTTGAATAACTATTTTTTTTCATTTTTGCCTCAAAAACATAGGTTATGACCCCTCGTTGGAACGAGCTCGTCGAGCTCGTTCCAACGAGGGGGTCATAACCTATGTTTTTGAGACAAAGAAAGAAAAAATAATGAAAATTATTTGGCGATTTTTGAGAATAGCGCTGCCGGTTTTGGTCGTTACCTTGGGTAAAGGGTTAAAAATAACTTCAACGTAAATAAACATCCTAGGTATCCTAGGTATGGGGAAGCAATCCTTTGTGAAATGAAAGTTATTTGCTGTCTTTTTTTTCTTGACAAGTGTGTCTCTTTCTCCCTTTAGAAGTTGAATTTTTATTACTAAAACATGTCGGAAACGTGATCCAAACAACAAACCCCATTTATTGTAAAGACTCTCGAACTTAATGAATGAATGGATATGGTTATGTAGGAATTAAAGAAAGATATTAAAAAAATGTTTTTTTCATTGCCCTGTAAAGTAGTTTTATCTTTTAATATACATATTTTATTTTTCCACGGTATTTGAAAAATGTATGTGTTAATACAGGGATCCCAAAGGCGTGATTTATTATTTTGTGTGCTAAACTTCTGCTCTGGAAGGACTGGATTTTTTGTATGCTAACCTTCAGATCCCGAAGAATTTATTTTTGTATTCTCACCCTCTGACGAGCAAAAATTATAGTTCGCTAAAAAATTCCTAATATATAAATGAAATAATTTAAAAAAATTACTTTGCAATTCTTCTTATTCATTCGTCCCCCCCCCCCCCCAAAAAAAAAAAAAAATCTAAAAAATCAGTTTCTAAAAAACATGAAAATGTAAAGAAAATTCTCTTTTTCAGTGAGATACATTTTAACCCTTTACCTAACGTAACCGTGGTGACGGTCAAAACCGGCCAGCGCTATTCTCAAAAATCGCCAATTAATTTTCATTATTTTTTTTCATTTTTTGTCTCAAAAACATAGGTTATGACCCCTCGTTGGAACGAGCTCGTTCCAACGAGGGGTCATAACCTATGTTTTTGAGACAAAAAATGAAAAAAAATAGTTATTTAAGAATTATTTTTGCAAGTGTCGTCTGCTTTTCAGATTAGGTAAAGGGTTAACAGATTTCAACCTTTGAACTTTATAATTTCGTCCCATTTCTGTCTTATTATAAGAGATATATATGCAGAGCATTGACAATAAAATAATAACATAACTGCAGACTGTAGTTATTATTTAATCCTCCCTGTATATTGATGTTGGACGGATCCATCTCTCTGTACGTGTACACAAAGACGATACCATTCCAGGAAACGAGGGTTCAAAGAGTTAAACGAAACTTTTATCTAGTCGCGACAACCGAAAAGTTGAGGGATATCTAAAATAAAAAAACAATATTTTATTAAATTGAAAACAGAAAAATACATTCCCAACAATTCGTCCGGTGCTGACTGCGCAACTTTCGATGAAAAACTGAGTCTAAATTTTAACACTGTGGCCTATGGGGAAAATATTTTAAATATTTATTACACAAAGAACAGGTTGAGTGACAATATTTTACGTGTTATGTCCATTTAGTTCAATGTTTCTAGTTTTATGCGCTATGCTTATGTAAGTTATGGCGTCATTTTTGTTTTTGCTTCCTTTTTGGATTGAAAATTGGTCCTAAAAATCGTGTATAACATTAGTAAATTTTACGAAAATAGTCGACCCCAGGTGTGTTTAAGTCCATTTTCTGACTTTTTGGAATATCTGTCGAAATTTTTACGTGTTATTTTAGTAATCTGCAAAGGAGACTGAAGACAATAATCTAAAAATAATAAGTATGCACTAATGGTTTTTTTGTTTCCTTTAAATCCTTTTTCGCTAAAGAAGAGCATTTTGGGAGATTTTTCTAAGTGAACACCAGTTTCCCTGTGAACTGAGTATCGTTGTCCAACCGGTAGAGCAATCCTCCTTATTTTGAATTGAGGTGGAAAATTAATGCGTTAGGTACTTTTCTTTCACGATTTTGCATCAAGGTGATTATAATTTTTATAATTTTATAATTTTTATTTCTTTCACCTTTCACTTCTACTTCATATGTCCATAACGAGTACGAAATTAGTGCACATGAAGTGTGTGTATCTTTTCGGCTTCAAATAATTTTTTTTATATAGAATGAATGAATGAATGAAATGAATGAATGAAATGAATGAAATGAATGAAATGAATGAATGAATGAATGAATGAAATATTGGTCATTTATTTTTATTATTGTATTTGTTCTCTATCAAAACTAAAATCAGAGCCATCAGGCCCGCCACTGTTATTCAAATTTGCAGTCTAAGACGAAGTTTTGTTGTTTATCACTTATCGGAACATTCGCGTCGCGTCTTGTGTGTGAAGACCTTAATTTATATGGAATGTGCATAATTTATTCCTGATGTTTCCACCCAAAACAAATCGCTAAAGTCAGTTTGGAAATCTATTTCTTCTTGTCCTCATGCATTCACTAAGTATCATTGAGTATAATTTCACTTGAGAATGCTGATAGAATACGGCCACAGTATAGAAAACTACAGGCGATTTCTCCCTCACTATCTTTCTTTAACCTTACAATGAATTAAGCCTACTGACTTTAATCCCAAGACATAAAACCTCCGAGAACAATAAGAATATTTTCTGTCTTCTGTTAACAGCCACAGATTAGCGGCGGACCAAAGTGTTACTAATATTGTCATGCAGTATTTGAGTAATTGTCATGCAGTATTTGAGTAATTATCTGGGATGGTACATATGATTGTTTTTACAACCACCAAAAACCATTCTGGACTTTTCCCGTCATGTTTCGTATTTTATATCAACACACGGATCATTAAGGAAGTTTAGTGGTCAGTCAGTAGAGAAAACAAACGATGACATAAAAATAATATTTCATAAAAAAATAAATAAATATGATTCCACAGTTGATTCTTTAAAAGTTAGGAAAAGAATACAGCGTTTGTGCAAAGCAGACAGAAAGAAACGAAATTATGTAAAGTAGTCTGACATATGCTGGGAACATGATATTTTCAACAACAAATGAGATAAACGTTCTTCTATCATGCAGGAGATACAAAATATAGGCAACTCCAACAATGATTTGACTTTTGAAGATTTAGAATCAATTCCGATGGAAAAACTTACAGAGAAACTCTCTGATATGGGAATAAAAACAAGGCCAAGAAAAAAAGAAAAACTAGTAGAACTTCTGAAATCTAATATGAAGTCAAGTTGATTCTTTCATGGTGAATTACTAATTCGCAGTGAGGAAGATTTCACACCCGACACTTATTTACAAATTATGAGAACAAAACACCACAAGTATAAGTTGAACTTTCATTTCAAGCTTTACCGGTTGTCCCCCGATGGCCAATGTGCTGAAAATCTGAGAGTGCTTCTTGTACTTTTAAAAAGTGTAAATTTGTGTCGGGTGGAAAATCCACCTATTGTGATGCCGCAGCAATCCATCCTGAAACTGACACCAGTCCAATTCACCATGTACATGCCACCATTATATATACAGTACGGGGAGGGAGGATTGCTACTAAATCGCATTGGGATAGATTTTCCACCCGACAAAAATCCACCGCACCAATTTAGCAGCAACCCCCCTGGAGGGTTGCTGCTAAATTGGTGTGGGTGGATTTTTCACCCGACTATTATTTATATTTTGGTCAAGAAGGTACACAGAATTTTTCCCATGTGCTGAACATGTGCTAGTACTTCTGTTTTTCGGGAAAAATGCAAATATTTGTCGGATCGAACATCTATCTCAATGCAATTTAGTAGCGATCCTCCCTCCCCGTACTGTATATATAATGGTGGCATTACATGGCGAATTGGACCACCTTCTGGATCTCCATTCTCAATGAAATTATTTTCCATTAACTCCCTCACCGACCTCGTCTATCCTGTCTGAATATCGGAATCAAATACTTTAAGTTACATGGCGTGTAGCTGGCAGTAGAAGAGGGAAATGGGAGATTCTGGCTCCGTGGAAGCTTCTCGTAATTTTCGGGTTTTTTCTCGAGAAAAAATAAATACTGGCTCACTAGAGATTGAGTCAGTAATAATGTGTTAGATGACATGCAACGTTTTTGAATCGGAAATCGTATGGGAAATCGAGTCGCTGAAAGAGAGACAACGAGGATTTATTCCGTCTTATCAGTCGATTCTCGGAGATCGAGCAAATATAAATCATAGAACATGCTAGAAAATCTTAGAAAATGTTGAGATTATCTAGTTCAGGCTTGGCGCGAGGAATCACTGTATTTTTACTCGAGATGACACTGATGACGGTGAAGGTGCCATAAATCCAAGATGGCATTGACGATAGAGCCAAACGTAATTTTGTACTCGGCTTTTCGAGTGTTTTCTCGATCGATTTCAAAGATATGGCCTAGATCTCTCTGACGCGAAATTACAAATCGCGACACAAAATGTCAAAACCTGGAATTTTTAGTCGTTTCCCCAAGTGTCTCGTTGAGGTATGTCGTCAATTTGGCGGGTGATGTCTCGTATGTGAAAGATTCCAAATTGTCAAAATAGCCAAAAAACTCTGTAATTTTCCATTTGCGTTCTGCAGTGTTTTTACGGCTAGCAAGATCGATTCTTTAGGGTTCTCTCGGATGTGTGATAATATTTCCCCTCCGATTTGATCGATCGCTGTTCTGTCTGTTTTGTAGTGTTTCTTCAATGGATGTGACAGATTCGGTAGAGATTTCACGGACTGGACCCCAACCGCGCAATCCTTGTGGCGGAGGAAATATATAGAGGATATGGAATGAGTGTTTTTCTCATATAATATTTATGAAACGAGTCTAAGAATTTTCCGTTTTGTCGAGCCTCTGGCGAGCCCAAACGGAAAATTCGGACGAGTTTCGTAAATATTATATAAGACAAACACCCATTTCATATTCTATTTATCATATGACACACACACGCACAAATTAGCCACTTAGTATGACTTTTTAACCCTTCCCCTAACTTGAGTTGCAGACGGCACTTGGAAAAAACATCCTCGTATAACTAAAAATTTTCATTTTTTGTTTCCAAAACATAGGTTATGACCCCTTATTGGAACGAGCTCATCGAGCTCGTTCCAATGAGGGGTCATACCTATGTTTTGGAAGCAAAAAGTGAAAATATAAAAAAAATGAATGGCGTTTTTCTTGTAGGTAAAAGATTAATACAATATAAATAGGACAGATAACGTAAATTCTCCCAACTAAAATTATGCAAATGTGACCCAGTTGTATTTTGTTTAGCCAATCAAATTGTCCAGTTTTGAAATTGACCAATGAAAGCTCCCAACTCTAATTATGCAAATTATGAAAATGTGGCCCAGTTGTATTTTGTTCAGCCAATCAAATTCTCTAGTTTTGAAATTGACCAATGAAATTGACGAAAGGCTTTATTTATCACTGATTAATATATAAACAAAATATCAAATGTTCTAAAGTGAACAAAACGGACGAGTCATATGATAAATATAATGTATTAGGGTTATTTTTCTAGGTATTATGAAGTATAAGGAAACAAACAAAAATTGAGAATAAAATAAAAAAACTATAATTATTTTAACAAGTTATTTTTAAAAATCAAATCAAAGATCCTGAGTGGAGAGACGAGAAGGTTCATCGATTTCTAGAGTTGAAGAGAAATATTCGAGAGAGCAATATGACTAAACGTACAGGTGATATCGAGATGAAATGAGAGACGACTAAGTTGTTCAAACCTGAGTCAGAAACTCAAGAAGACATGAAAAGGGAGATCGTCAAAGAACTGAAACCCTTGAGAGAAAGCAAGACACCTAGTTACAGACCTTCTATTTACGAACCTTGTGTTCCAACTTATAGTTACAAAGCCTCTGGTCAACCTCGTTATACTCATGCATACGCACATTCTTCTCCTCCTCGTCTTCAGTATCAGCACTTTCCGTCGAGTCCCCCCGAGATAGATAGAATTGAGACCTATTCGGTGAGTGAACTATCGACGGTTACTACTGCGAGCACGATTGTGGATGCTAGCAATATAAAACTTGAAGTTTACGTGAATTTATATAAGACGTATCAGTGGAGTGACGAAATTCAATCCTTCGGTCGAATTGAAGAGGGATAAGAAGTATGAGATGGCACTGGTAAAATGGAGATGTACTATTCGTTTTCCAACGTCACGGAGAAAAATAATACGTTCAGATATGCGAATGAAGCAGATTGGCTTATGATTCTCATTTCCAAAGGCAATTACGACAGAGTCGATCTGAACGAACTTATTCAGATGAGAATGAAGATTGATGGTCACGACGGAACTGCCATCAACATAACTGCAAACTCAACACTCACTCTGCAAATGATATTGGATATAAAAGAGGTTTTATCGAGTGGATTTTAGAGGAAATGACACATTTGGAAAGATGTTGTGATTCGATCGAAACACGTACGAAGGGACAAGCGACATCAGAAAATGTGGTGGACATTCTCTGGGTAGCTTTTCAAAACAGCTAGGAGAAACTGTTTTAAAAGATGTTCAAAGCATGTCAAGATGTCCGAAGTTTCACCAAAATAAAGTTGACCAATTTAGATTTTACGGGATCCGCAGACGAGATGGCTACGGGACTGGATTAATGTTGTGATTGGAAATGAATGTCTTTTGAATATTATCTCATTTTTAGTTAACCCTTTACCTAACATGAAAAGCAGACGACACTTGCAAAAAAAAAATCTTGAATAACTATTTTTTTTCATTTTTTGTCTCAAAAACATAGGTTATGACCCCTCATTGGAACGAGCTCGACGAGCTCGCTCCAATGAGGGGTCATAACCTATGTTTTTGAGACAAAAAATGAAAAAAATAATAAAAATTAATTGGCGATTTTTGAGAATAGCGCTGGCCGGTTTTGGCCGTTACGTTGGGTAAAGGGTTAATTATTTTTTTTTAACCGTCGTTCTTTTACTTTGTACGTTGTCATTTTCACAATACGCGACAGACGATCGATAATTGTATAACAAAATTTGGAAACTTTTCGAAGTGTAACTACTGACTCGACGGGAAAGGAAGTAGTATAAACGGTGCTGAGAAAAACGTTCTGGCTTGTATATCACCAGATGAATACAGAAACATTTATGTCATAGCGGCGAATCCGTTAAACATAAGGGTTAAAGTTTAATGGATGTGTAATAACTCTATTTCACCATTACTTGACATGTTATCGAATACTGAAAACCCAATATTTAATTTTATTCTTATTATTAGTTTTACGTCTTTGGATGTATATGAGCTCCATTGCCTAAAACTAATATGAAAATACGTGTCACGTAATGGTGCACACCCAATATTGTCAATTTCGGTAAATATTGCAGGCCCCAAGCAAGATTTTTCAGGAAAGAGATGGTATATATCGCAGAAATAACAGCGGTGATGTGACATATAACAATTTGCCAAAACGCGTTGTACAGCGACATGCAATAAACACAGAACCACACATGTATGTTCATATGTTAATGTGGCGACAAATATGGCAATCGAGAAATTTTGGAAGATTGCGGAAGGATCAAACTTCAGACAAGCTATAGTAAAACAAACCTTCATTGTTTAAACTGACAAAAGATCATAATTCAATGGCAAATAGGTTCATTAGGGTTTATCAACACTTTCAAAAACCAAGGTTATATTATAAGCGGGATTCTACGTCAATTTTAATAACTAAGGTTATTATATCACGTTGTTAGTTCCCATGATCCTTCCCATCCTTCAATACCTAGACGAGCAAAATAGTCGTACGTGGAGTCACTCGTTCAGGCAGTTACTCTATGGCTCATTTGTTCGATGGGATTCTGGTCGCTCGAGCAATCTGAGATGGTTAGCAAGCCTGTACTAGTGCTAGTAATGGTACAAAGCCGCAAGAGTGGAAGAAGACTGCGGGATTTGGTGACTACTGTAAAAGCTAATCATAGGACAGACGATGGCAATATTGGAAAAATCAGTAATAGTGGTGTTGGAGATATGAAGATCATGGAGAGGTCTAGAACTGGGCAGATGCTAGGAGCTAAATTATCATCAGGTATATATAGTACTACATCATCATGTCATAGGTATCCTCCTAGTCAGGCCCGTCGGAACGAAATTTATATTGGGGGGGGGGGGGGGGCTGATATTTCTAATTTGGGTGAACTGGCTGATACTAAATGGGTATGGGGTATCCAGATGCCGAAGGCATCTGTCGCGAGTGCTGAAGGCACGAGCTTTTTGAGGGGGGGGGGGGAAGGGGAGGAGGGGGTACTCCCCCAGAAAATTTTTTGAAAAGGGCAATCAAAGAAAGCATTCTGATAGCTTTTGAAGCAAAAAACCTCTTGATTTTTTTAAACGGCAAAAGTTGTTTTTTTAACAAAATGTTTCAAAAATCCCCATAGAACCCCATAACATTTGGGGACGGTTCTCACACCGGGCTCACCTGCAGGCCGTGGCCGTATTCCGTCATAGTAAAAAACAGTCAGGCCTTATGGTGGATTCATTAGTTTTATCATTACGCCAACGGTTGTCGTGGTCTTCTAAGCTGCCAAAGGAATTGCTCAAAACGTTTGCACATCAACATATGCAGGTGCATGTTATACATTCAGTGATACGTTCATAATTCTAATCCAGGGGCGTAGTAAGCTAATTTTATTTGGGGTGGGGGACCTATATTCCCATGACGCGACGCGTCATCCGAGCGGCGAGTGGGGGTGAACACGAGAGGGGATATCCTCCGTCTTGCTGGTGGGGGTCCGGGGGAAAATTTTCGAATTTAAGATGTAAAAACATGCATTCTGGTTGATTCTGAGCAAATAAATCGTATATTCCTATGACGCGAAGCGTCATCCGAACCGCGAAAGGGCGAGTGAGGGTGAGCACGAGAGGGAGTACCTCCCCGTCTGGTTGGTGGGGGTCCGGGGTGCCTCCCTCGGGAAATTTTTTTAATTTAAGATGTACAAATATGCATTCTGAGTGATTCTGAGCAAATACATCGTCAATAAGGAAATACGTCAGCTCTCTGATCAATTCAGCGTGATTTCCGAGCAGAATGACAGGAATAGTGAACATGCAATGAATTATCCTGTGGTTGGTTGGGGTTTAACATCGCTTTCCACAATCAGGCGAAAGCACGACTGTCAGTTTTATTGGTGGAAGAAAGCCCACATGGAACCCACTCAATCCAGTAATCATTAACAGCAATGTCGGAATATGGTAACCAGTGGGCATCCCGTGAGGAGAAACCACCAACCCAGCCCAGTAAAGCCTACTTTTGACAAATTTGTGGGGGTGGGGTGGGGGAATATATCCCTTACCCCCCCCCCCCCGGTTCCTACGCCACTGTTCTAATCTGAGTTAAATAATGTAATGTCCAGTTTTATTCAGATTACACCGGTTGCTCCCATCATGGATAAACTAACGACGAAATATGAGCAAATTATTGGGGGGGGGGGGGGACTGCAGCCCCCACCAGCTCCCGGGGCAGCTCCCCCCCCCCCCCCCCCCCCCCGGTTCCGACGGGCCTGTACCCTGATGAGCATTAAAAGCCGTAAAAGAAATCGCTCTTTCGATACTCATCTGCTCAATGGGATTTGAGTCGTTCGAGTAGTGACTTTTTCAATGACTGCTCAAAAGCTTATTTGCTCGATAAAATTCGAGTCGTTCGAATAATACCTAACCCTGCTTGATTGTATTTTTGGGTTTGAGGATCATAGAGGACTCCGTTATACACAGGAAACACGAAAACAGAGACGGCCAATACAAAATAGTCTGCTGGGATGGGCAGAAATAGCACCAGTAAAAGGCAAAACAGGCCAGGAAATAGGATAAACCACAGAAAATATCGGAATAGAAAAAATGCCGAGACTATGGTGCACATCCGAAACAATAAAGTTAATCTTATACAAAGGAATGTGTCTACTGCTGGGCAAAAATAAGAATTCTAGGGGACAACAGATAGAAACCGAACATTTAGTGGGAAATCCGCACTAGTAAAAGAACTGTTGGATTTATTTGGGTAATTTTATAAAGTATTCGAACAAATACAATTACTCATACCAGGAAACGCACCTTAAAGCACTGTATGCTACTCTTTTAAGCCCAGTATTGAGGAATCCGTGCCAAATAAAGTTGTTTTGATGGTTTAGAGAGATTGGCTGGATGTTTGCGGTAATTCGATGTATTCTAGTTCACTTCAATTTATCCACATGAGACCTCTCATCATTCATTTAGCACTTCGTGCTACTATTATAAACCCTAGGTGGGGGTTTTCTAAGTCCGTCTCGGTAGTTTTGGATTATTAAGAGGGATTGTCGGGTTGTTTGCTGTAATTAAAATTACTCCCATTCAATCGAACACACCCTCCGAACACACCCCTTTCCTACTAGAAGGTTTTGGGTCACATAGTAACCATGTGCTACCATAGAAACCAAGATGGCGGCCTCAGGTATACAAAATGGACGACGTACACTCGTCTCACCTCAACAAAACGCGCTGCGCATGCACACTAGGACCACGTATCACTGGGGGATGTTGTCACAAGATGGCGCCCACGCACGCTACCATGACAACCAAAAATGAAGTAACTGGGTCATGTGCCTATGACGTCACATGAGATCCGGCCAATGTGGGTCGATCGGGTACATGATCTACTACTAACATCAAGTCGAGAGATCCACGGTTCGATCCCCAGCAGGGGTAACTGCGTTGTGTCATTGAGCAAGGCACTTAATCACGATTGCTCAAGTGGGGGCACGCTGGCGCAGGCATGGTGGCACATCCCCCTCCGCCCCCACCCCCCCCCAAACAAAACAAAAATAATTCCGATAGGATCACCGATCCAATGTCGAGTTGTGACAGTACAAAAGTGGGTTTAATCATTATCATCTTATCATCCGGAAACTAATTGTTTACAATTTACTATGTGAAGGGTCACTGTGGCCTTGACCTTTGACCTACTGATTCCAAAATAAATAGGGCTCTTTCTTGCAATAATGCCAACCTACCTATGAAGTGTCATGAACGTGGGTGGAACCATTGTCAAATTATCATCTGGAAACCAATTGTTTACGATTTATTGTGTTCAAGGTCACTGTGACCTTGACCTTCGACCTAGCGAGTTCAAGATAGTCAAGTTAGCATCCGGAAACCAATTGTTTACAATTTACTATGTTGAAGATCACTGTGACCTTGACCTTTCACCTAGCAAGGCCAAAATAAATAGGGTTCTTCATCTCACTGATGCCATCCTACCTATGAAGTATTATGAACGTGGGTCGAACCATTATCAAGTTATCATCCGGAAACCAAGTGACAGTCTTTCCAATTGTTTCTCATCAACTGAGGATTCAGTATGGGCGGGTGGGTGGGGGACTTGATTCAAGGAGAGAACAATATTTCACAGCTGTTACTGTAGTTTTGTGCTGTAACATGGGAACCGTGACAACAATGCTCGATCTGAACAAAATTTTATCGCATCTCTTTAATTTTGGGAATCAAATATCTTTGTCAAGAATAACCCTTCAGAGAACTTTTTCCGACCTCAAAACAGGGGATCGTGCATCAAATAAGAAGGAAAATTTAGAACGAGGATACTTTATTAGTACAAGACTACTTTATTGGTAGCTGTGCACAAATGCCATTCACTCACATTTGCAACTTTATTGTGTTATTTGTTCCACTGTACCGCACCCCCAAATTTGTGTTCTAAAATACTCTTTCAATGAAGAAATTATTTTCCAACACTTTTTAACCCTTTACCAAATATAACGGTCAAAAGCTGCTGGTGCTATTTACAAGTATTGCCATTCCATGTTCATTATTTTCTCATTTTTTGTGTCAAACACATAGCTTATGACCCCTCATTGGAATGAGGTCATTCCAATGGTGTAAAAAGTCATGTTTTTGACACAAAAGATTAGTAAGTCAATAAGTTTGTGGGCAGGGGTAATCAGCTTTTCATGTTACATGTAAGTAAAGGGTTAACAGCATAGTTCAGGCAAACATCTAAATGCCAGTAAATAAAAGTGCAATATGGGTTTTGTGGCTGTGGGTTTGAATGGTGATTTGGAAGAGGTTGGAAGATTGGAACCCCCCTCTGCCCCTAATACTCTGATGGGGAACCATGGTTTAATTACATTTGTTAATACATGTGTACATGTAGGGTAAAATAGGTTGTTATTTGGCATTTGCTTGGGCTGTAGTGTGCCACTTGAGGCTACACTTGCTCAAGATGTGAATTTGCTTGCAATATATAGCCCTTATTGCTGATGATGACAAAAACATACTTTTCAAAACAATAAAAAAGTATTGTAAGGTGTGTGGTACCCCAATGAATTTTTAAATGTGAAATAATCTCTCAAAATAATAATTAAATCAGATTCGGAAGCCAAATTATGTATTTCCTTAATCAACCCCAATCCTATCAAAGATACATTGTACCTCTTTCATGTGACAAAAGAGTCATTTCTGCATGAGAATTCAACTTTTGGCTTCCACTGAGTTAAAAATATGGGAAATTTGTTCTTTTAAAGAAAACTGTCCAAACTGTGTCAAATGGCTTAAAAACTGCTGTTGCCTCCAATACATTTTGTTTACTCTGTTTTGCTCTGTTACCTAAGGAATTCATGTAGATTTTTCTGAAAACTAACCCAATCCCCAAATAAAACTAAAATCTGCATCAGCATGTAATACTTTGAGGAAAAAATTGTCTCCTTTAACCATACAGCAAGACAAAGAGTGGTGTTCCAACCCCATGAAACCATATAAATGTCAATTTTGATTCAAAAATTGGGGTTGCAGCTATATAATTCACCAATATCAATAGACAGTACCATTTTGTCCTAACAACTGATGTCAAATTTTCTTCTATATACTGATGTGGCAAAATATAGCCCTGAAGGTGTCCCCTGAGTGTGCCCCTTTTTATCAAAAACTATGATAAAATTCATAAATTAATTGATGTTGACATATAACAAACCTCTTGTGATATTAAATTTCCCATTTGTGATAATTTCTAAATCACATTCTGGCTTCTGAAGATATTTCACATTGCGCTTGATGAATGTTTTGCCATTCTTGTGACAAAAAGCCTCACTTTCTCAATTAAGACACCTAGAGTCATTGGTATGGCACTGATACAACATTAAACACTGATTTTTTCCAACAGCATGACCAGCTGAGAATTGCTCCTATGTTATAGCATAGCACTGTTAAAATGCCTAAAACCATCAAATATTAATTCTGTAGTGATGTGCATGTCCCACAAGTACATGTACCCACAAGAGCTTGTTTACAACCTTGGATTTAATCCCTGCAAGCACCCATTCTGATAAAAATGGTGAAATTAGGGAAAATACATGCATGCCTAGTATCCAGTGAGGATGCCTCAGATATTTGCTTCAGGAATGTAGTGCTCTTTAATGTTTAATGTATTTGTGTATGTGTGTGCATGGGTGTGTGTGTGTGTGGGGGGGGGGGGGTCAATTGCCAGTTATTGAAAATGTAGAACTGTGCAAATGGAAACAAACCAACAATTTGCATGATGGACAGACAGACATGCAATCACATATCTTGAAAGAGACAGTCTACATGCACATAGGAATGGTATGATAGACAGACAGACATGCAATCACATATTTTTGAAAGTGACATTACATGTATATAGGAATAATGACTGACATACAATGAAAAATATAGCGAGAAGAGACAGGACAGGGTTGTCAAAACAGAAAAAACTCAGTGGACCCTGAGTGCTGCAGTACTAAAGCAAATCATAGGAAACTGAGAGTGCATGCTGTTAACTTTCTCATCGGCTGAAGGGTTTAGTATGGGTGGTAGAGGGACAATTGTCAATGCAGTTTTGTGCTATAACAATGGAACCCTGACAGTATCAGACTACTATATTGGTAGCTGTGCCATTCATTCACATTTGCAACTTTGTTACTTTTCCCACTGTACCCTCACCCCCTTTCCCCAAATTTATGTTCCAAAATACTCTGTAAATGAAGAAATTGTTTTTTAACATTTTTCATCACTCACTCAATGTAATGGGTCAAAACAGGCTAGCACCATTCACCGAAACTGCCATTCAATGTTCATTATTTTTGCACCAAAAACATAGCTTATAACCCCTCATTAGAATGAGCTCGTCCAGCTCAATCCAGTGGGGGTCATAACTATGTTTTTGACGCAAAAAATGAAAAGAAATTAGTTATTCAAAAGTGCTATCTTCTTTTCATGTAAGGTAAATGGTTAACATCATAATATGGAGAAAGCTTCTATTAATCATTCACTCACTCAATGTAATGGCCAAAACCGGCTAGCACCATTCACCAAAATTGCCATTCAATGTTAATTTTTTTTTGCATTTTTTGGCATGAAAAACATAGCTTATGCCCCCCTTATTGGAATGAGCTTGTTCAGCGAATACAAGTGAAGTATGGGTTTTCTGGCTAAATGTTTGGATGGTGATTTGGGAGAGGATTGGAATATAATTGGAATCCCCTCTATCACAAGACAATGAGGGGAAAGCATGGTTTCATTAGATGTGTTAATAGGGTAAAAAACGTGGTTACATGTGTACATGTATTTGTCATAGGTTATAGTGTGCTTCTCAGTTCTGGATGCCACACTTGCTCAAGATGCATTTAACTGCATTATATTTGGCAATATATGGCCTTTATTGCCGACTGTGACTAAAATATAACTTTTCCAAAAATAAAACAGTATTATTCAGTCTGTGGTTCTCAGATGAACATTTAAAAGTGAAATATGTGTAATATCCAAAAAAATATAATTAAATCAGTGTTGGAAGCCAAAATACATGTACATTTACAATGTACATGTACTTATTTCCTATAATCAAACCCAAACCTTTCGAAGGGTAACCTACAAACCTTTTCCCTGACAAAAATTACCCCCCCCCCCCCCCCCCTCCACAATCATTTTCACACAATGTGCAAAAATCCCCCTCCCCCCCCCCCCCCCATGTTTTTTTTCAGGTGAACAGAAATTCCTCCCTCCATAATTTCTGGTGAACAAAAATCCCCCCCATCCCCTAATTTTTTAGAAGTACATGTATATTTAAAGCCATAAAAAATGTCCAAAGCTTTTTTACCACTTGAGGCTGAGCACTTGTCGCTTCAATCAATGCTAACTTTGATAGTGTGGAGTTAGCACGTTGGATAATTGCTCACTGTTGCCAGGTGGTTCTCTCAGTGCACTTTAGTTTCCTCCACCCATAAAACTGTCCGACACGAGGTGACACTGGCTGTTGAAAGTGTCCTTAAACTCCAATAACAGTTAGACTAAATAACTGTGTTGATAAATAGTTATTGAGGCATGTTTTCTTGTAAATAGTGATGAGTGTTTATGTAATTTACAAATTAAATACATAAGTTTTTAAATCCTTTTGGACTGCCTTTTAACCTTTTGGTGTAAGGGGCCTGGAGGGGGAATTTTGGACTGCTCTTAAAATAATGTGAGAGAATTTTTTTTTTTTAAACAATATTTTATTTCTCGTAAGCAGAAATGGGTTTGGCGAACAGGCAGTGCCTATAAATGGCCTCACCCTACATTGTTGTAATATACAGTATTTGAAACAGAAAGAAAGATATGCGACAAAATGCATTAAGAAAACAGTGCAGGTGCATGTGGAGAATAATGTTTTATTTTCTTGTTAGATCTCAATATCTGAATGCTATGCCGTTTACACGAATGCTTACATAAGTCGTAAAGGCGGAGTGGCAGTGCGCATGGACGTGTGACACTCACAGGTAACTGTTTCCCCAGCGAAAAGCCAGCGTTTCCAGTTAGATTGTGGCACTCACAGGTAACTGTTTCCCCAGCGAAAAGCCAGCGTTTCCAGTTGATAAAGCAATCGCGACCTGAGCTCCATACCGTCCCAAGTGCAAAGATAATTCATTGCACTCCGGACAGCATGGAACTCCTGTCGCGAAATCCATAAATTATGAGAAAACAGACTGTGGGAGCTAAGCCACTGCGCTCCCGCTATGCGTTGTCAAAACGTTTAGAATCCGAGAGAAATTTATGTACGGCATTTACAATATGTTCGTTATCCTCTTTGTTAAAACGCGTGTTTCCAAATAGTAAATCCGAAAAGGATACATTCAACTGATTTAGGCTTTGAAGTAGTGTGACACGCTTGTCTGTATACAGGGGACATTGGAGGAGAAAATGTTCAGGGCTTTCGTATACATAACCACAGTTGCAATTGGGGTTATCCACAATAAATCTCTCAAACTTATGAGCGTTGAGGTTGCTGCACCCCAATCGTAGTTTGCAACTTAATATTTGATTCACTCTGCTGCCCATTTCGTAGTACCATGGAACGCAAGTGTCCTGATTTGTTAAGGTCTTTTTAAAAGAATTTAATGACAAGCAATTACGAACAGTGGGGTCAAGCGCGTTCCATAGACGTATAGTTGATGGGAAGAAAGACCTATAAAAGCTCACTGTGCGACACAGGATTTCCCTGAGCTCATCTCTCGATCGCAATGGATATGATGTGAACGAAGCCACTTGGTTTGGTAGAAGCTGTAATAAATAATTTGGAACAAGTCCGTTTTTAATTTTATAAAAAATACATAGTTTATGTCGTCTCCTGCGCTCTCGCAGTGTAATGAAACCAGTTTCACCGTATAGAAGTCGATGACTAGTCCCTCTTGTAGCGCCACAGATAGTGCGAAGAGCATCTAGCTGTAAGGTTTCAAGCTGGTCCAGTTTAACTGCTGAGCAATTGTCCCAAATAACATCAGCATAATCAAAAAGGGGCAAAATAAATGACTTATATAATGTTTTTAATGACTGTCTAGAAATGCGGTATTTGAGACTACGCAGACAATTAATCATCGGACTTACCTTAGAGACGATGCTATCCACGTGGGCATCCCACGTACCAGAGCTACTGAAATGTAGACCAAGATGTTTATGGATACGTGTTTCAGATATAGGAGAACCAAGGAGAAATATTGGTGGAAAGATAGTAGGGGTATGTCTGCGGCCGATGCACATCGACACAGTTTTTTCGGGACTAAATAAAACTTGCCAATCTTTTGACCATTGACTTATCCTATTCAGATCATCATTCAGTATAGTTGATGACAGAGCAGGATCCTCAACAATCAGATACAGTGATGTGTCGTCTGCATACAGGCGGATATTTGAAGTAATATCATTTACAATATCATTAATGTATATATTGAAAAGTAACGGCCCTAAGACCGACCCTTGGGGTACACCGGCTGGTATATTCCTACTGGCAGACTTTTGTCCATTGATGACTACCTGCTGAGTTCTATTATGAAGGTAATTTTCAAACCACGATAGTAAGCCCCCCTTTATACCAATATTATGTAGTTTGAGTAACAGACCCTTATGCCAAACTCTGTCGAAGGCCTTGCTTATATCACAGAAAACCAATCTGACTTCCTTTCCTTGATCCAAGGCACGGCTTATAAAGTGATCTATATGAAGCAACTGATATGTTGTGGAATCACCTGGGATAAAACCCGATTGTAGATCCGTTAGAAGATTATTGCTTTTAAGGTAGGAGAACACATGGTTAAATACTGCCTTCTCGAAAACTTTACTAACACTACTAGTTAATGAGATAGGTCTATAATTTTTCTTGTTATTTATGGAGTCTTTTTTATGAATTGGGTGGACATGGGCATGCTTCCACGCAGTTGGAAAATGCCCGTCTCTTAGGGACATGTTGAAAATACAAGTCAGTGGGTAGGCTAACTGTGATGAACACTTTTTAAGTATTTTATTGTTAATCAAATCTGGACCACATGCCTTGTTTGTATCCAAATTGTTTAGAATAGATCGGGTATCTCCAACTGTAATTTCCAATTGTTCGATAGATAGATCGGAACCTAGGACGTCGGGTAGTGCATTGTCCTTAATGGTGTCGCATTGGCTTATGAAATGATTATTAAGAATATTAGCTATCTCCTGGGGATCGTCAACCACCGATCCATCCTCGTACAGTGGAGGAAATAGAGTATCCGAGCTGCACTGCTGCTTTGTATAATCTTTAACAATCTTCCACCACTGTGCGGAGGCTGAACTGTTTGTTGATATATAATTTTCTATTTTAATATCGTGTTCCTTCTTAGCTGTTCTAATAGCTTCAATTGTTTCGTTTCGTATCCTTCGGAAATTGTGCCAATCGTGGGGGCAATTCTTAATTTTAGCTACTCTATGAATTTTATTGCGTTTTCGCATCAGTTTTCTTACGTCATTATTCATCCAGGGTTTATCCTTGGGTCTTATTGTTGCAATTTTAGAAGGAGTATACTTCCCAGTTATTTCCATGATATAAGTAGAAATGTTTGACACGACTGTATCTACATCACCTGTTCCAAGAAAATTATCCCAGTCTATATTAGCAAATGCCTCGTTCATACTATCAAAATCTGTTAATTTATAATTATAAATTTGTCGTGAGTACGACTTGGGCGCTGCTCTGTTTGACTGTATATGCGCGTAGGTGACATGATGATCACTACAAACAGGGGGTATAACACCGTACGTAGGCACGGATAGTGGGCAGGATACAAACACTAAGTCGAGCAGTGATTTGGTTGACGCTGTCACACGCGTGGGGGAGGATATGAGCTGTGAAAAACCATGGGTGTTTGCTAGATATTTTATCTTAGGGTGCATGTCATGTAGGCAGTCTGCATTAAAGTCACCCATCACTATACATTTTAATGACAGATCGTTTCTGGCCAATCCAAAGGACTCATCAATAAGATCCCAATACAGGGGGAGCGCAGAGGGTTGACGATAAAAAATACCCAAAAGTAGTTTTTTGTTAGTATGTCGGATTTCGGTCCATACTGCTTCCAGCCCCGGAACATGCAGGTCCGGTCTGATTTTATAAAAGAGGCTGCGCTTTATGTAAATTACAATACCTCCACCTTGATCAGTGTGGCGGTCTTGCCTAATGGGAGGGAAATGATAGCCAGGAATGTGGATATCTAAATCATCAACGTTTTTACTAAGTTTTGATTCGGTAATACCGATCACGTCGTAGTCCCCGAGTTCCGCATTCACAATATCAACCTTTTGTCGGAGGCCGTTAACATTGACATGAGCTATGGAGATATCACCATTCTGGCCCGGGTTAAGCTCCACATCTCCACACAGTATCAGCAGTATAAATAAAACAAGCCGAAAGCTGAGGAATCCAAAATTGCAAAGCCTGAGGAACAAGTGTGGACGCTTTGCATCAACTTGTATTCTTACCATTCCACCATGAAAATGACCAATACGTATTCGGTAACTTACCAGATCAACTGCCATCGTGATTGACGACAATGGATATTAAGGTTAACTTTAGGCATTGGTCATTAATTGTCATTACTTTAGGCAGTGTAGACACAACATTCAGATTTAAATACATAACTTCTCTCCACTTTCTCCATTGTAGTGACAGTGCAAACATGAAAAATATGTACATATTAATAATAAAATAGAAAATTTGGTTGGTTAAGTTTGAGGAGGCGCTACATGAGTATATGCATAGCCGTTGTTAGGGGACAAATTTGAGGCCGGAATCATATAGTCATACGGCGGCAAAGGAGTCAGTTTCCAGTTGCCCGACCGAAACTGGTCTTATACCCTATGCCTTCACAATTACAATTAACCCCCAACACTCTGAGGTCAGAATCCGAAATGTCCAAATCTTGACTTATTGCTCCTCATGTTGCCAAAGGTTCAACAATTCATACTCTGACCGACAGAGCTCATAGAGCTCTGTCAATCAAAATATAAATTGCCGAACCGTTGACAACTTCAGGGGAGATAACCACGGATAATTACAAATGGAAAGGTGAGTAAATCTGACATCAGAGTGCAGGGGGTTGAGCTCCACGATCTACCAATTCTGCGGGTTGCGGCTGAACCGTAGAATTCATCCGCCGTGCATCCCAAACGACCGACGCTTCACCTTCATATGAACCGCCACGCCATTCGGGATGCCAGTAGGTAGCTTACACTACCATTGTGCAAAGTTCACAAGACCTATAGCTCCAAGAATTTGTGTCACGGTTGGGAAGATTACATAGTGTCCTCTGGTCGTGACGGGCTCATTTTATCCGGAGGCGGGCGGCATGAAAAAAAAAAAAAAAAAAAAAAATAAAATAAATTTAGACTTGCCTCTCCTATATGTAATAGGTCACACCTTCACACAATAGTGGATAAGTGTAACTCACTGACCCTTTTGTTTCAATTCACTGCTTTTCTATGGGATGCAAACACGCAATATTGTTTGCATGGACATTGAGTTACTTGTTCACGGCTCATCAATCAGTGACAGGACATTTCTATTGTCAAAGCGGCTTTGACACTTGCAATTACTAGAGGATTGTCCATAGTTTGAGCATTATTTTGTCATGAATTGTGGGTATAATGTGGATGACCTACATTTACTTGTAACTTTTCTCAAATTGTGTCTACGTTACAATTAATAAATGTATGTCGCAATAAGGACGCCCGAGACAAGTGGATAACTCATGCACTGGCAAGTACAATTTTATGTCTATTTAACCCTTTGGGATTAAAAGCAGGCGTTATAAGCTAAAAGTCAGTGAAATTACATTATGGGTATACCATGGAGGACCTGCAATCACTTATAACGTTACATATCGGAGCTCACTGAGGCACTTTTCCGCCAATGAGTTTGCAGTTAGTGGATAAGTTTGTGTCACAATAGTAACACTCAGGACCGGTATTTAACCCTCACACTGGCAAGTAAGTTTTTATGTCTGTTCAACCCTTTGCACAGGTGGTAACTCACTTTAAGTACACATGGGCACAGGGCAGGAATTATCCGCTAAAATAATTCCTGCCCTGTGCCCATGTGTACAGGGCAGTGAATAAATTTGGGTCTGCTGAGTTTAGGACACATGGGATAAATGTGTGTCACGATTACTAGAGCATGGAATGTGAATATATTGTGGATAAGCTACAGTTGATTATAACTTTTCAGAACTGTTTCTAGGTCACAGTAAAATATATAAGAAACCTATATTTACAAATTGGGTTTCATAACTTTTTGTGTCACAGTAGATAAATTTGGGTCTGCTGAGTTTAGGACACATGGATAAATGTGTGTCACGATAGTGACATTCGAGACGAGTGGATAACCCTTGCACTGGTAGGTGAGTTTTATATCTGTTTAAACTTTTTATACAGGTGGTGATTCACGTCAAGTGAACATAGTGGGGGGGGGGGGGGGGGGGCAGTAGGGTTGCATTATGGATATACTGTAGTAGGTGAGTTTTATATCTATTTAAACTTTTTATACAGGTGGTGATTCACGTCAAGTGGACATAGTGGGGGGGGGGGGGGGCAGTAGGGTTGCATTATGGATATACTGTGGGAGAGCCTACAATCACTTAGCACCTGAAAGAGGTCAGTCAGGTTACTTTGTGGATATAATGTAGAGAGCCTACAATCATTTATAATACTACATGCAATAGCTAACTGAGACACCTTTCTGCCAACGTGCCCCCTGACGAACCCGGGGACACTTTGGCAGGAAAGTGTCTCAGTAAGTTTGCACTTTTCAATTAATGGAAGCGTGTCCAGCCTTTTGGTATTACTGGAGCATGGAATATAAAGATATTGTGGATAAGCTACAGTTGATTATAACTTTTCATGACTGTTTCTAGGTCACAGTAAAATATATGAAAAACCTATATTTACAAATTGGGTTTCATAACTGTTTTTGTGTCATGGTACATAAATTTGGGTCTGCTGAGTTTAGGACACATGGAATAAATATGTGTCACGATAGTGACATTTAAGACGAGTGGATAGCCCTTATACTGGTAGGTGAATTTTATGTCTGTTTAACTTTTTATACAAGTGGTGATATACCTCAAGTGCACATAGGGGGGGGGGGGGGGGGCAGTAAGGTTACATTATGGATATGCTGTGGGAAAACCACAATCACTTACCACACTACATTTTAGGAGCTCTCTGAGACACCTTTCTGCCAATGAGCCTCATGATAAACACGAAAGCCCTTTAGCAGAAAGGTGTCTCATTAAGTTTGCACTTTTTCAATTATTAGAAAAATGACCAGCCTTTTAATTTTACTGGGTCATGCACTAGAAATAAGTTGTGGATAATCTATATTTACTTAAATCTTTTCAAGACGGTTTCTAGGTCACAATAAGAGACATGAACGACCTATATTTGGAACTTGAGCTTCATAATTCTTTTTATGTCATGTAAATAAACTTGTGTGTGTGGAGTTTATAATTATTTTAATATTACTACAAATAAATTTGTGTCTGTGGAATTCTGGACAAGGTAGATAAAATTTGTGCCACGACAGTGTCGCTCGAGACGAATTGATAACCCTCACACTGGCAGGTGAGTTTTAATATCTTTTTAACCCTTTTGCACAGGTTGTAACTCATTTTAAGTGCACATAGGCACACGACTGAGATTTTTAGCTAAAGGGGGTCAGTTAAGTTACATTATGGATATACTGATATACTGTGGAAAACATACAGTTACCTATAATACCACATATGGGAACTCGCTGGGACGCCCTTCTGTCAGTGAGCCTTCGGGCAAACCCGGAGGCTCACTGGCAGAAAGGTGCAAATAGGTACAGAACAGGTTCATAATTGTTTCTATATCAAAATAAATAAATTTGTGTCAGTGGAGTTTAGGACACAGTGAATAGATTTGTGTAACCTAGATTTGTGTCACGATAATGACGTTCAAGTAGAGTAGATAACCCTCACACTGACATGTACGTTTTTATGTCTGTTTTACCCTTTGCAGATATCTTGACTCACATTGAGTGCAAATAGGTACAGAACAGGTACAGAACAGAACAAAAATTCAAGCTAACAAGGATCTGTAAAGCAACTTTGTGGACATCATGGGCATACAGTGTGGATAAGAAATGTAAGAAATGTCCCAGTCAAATTTGAAGTCTTACACTATTATAGTTATTAGTGGGGGGGGGGGGCATATTTTGTGCTCTACTTAATCACGAATTGTGGATATGTTGTGGATATGTTGTGGATAATCTACACATAATTTGGATTCCTATCTGTTTGTAATTCACAGTAAATAGATAAGTAAGTACCAAACGATTATGTAACCCTTGTGTCCACAACATAGATAAGGAACTCAGATTTAACCAGTCATTTATACCTGTGTTGCCCATTTGAAGAACTTTCACCTCAAGCTTTGATTTATGGGTCCTATTCTACCAGTCTATCTGTATCAATTTGGTTGATAATTTGGTTATCTATACAGCTATGGTTATATATTATAGTTATACACTCTCCATTATTCACTCTCCATTACAGAAGAAGAAAACTTTGATAATTCCAGTTGGTTTCTTATCAGAATCACTTTGCCACCATTGTCCTTAACGAATAGCTATCCATCCACTGTCCATGACTGTTGGATTTGGGACTGACGCCTTAACCTTACAGACTCTTGAAATAAACTGAATTTGTACTTTGTCAAATCTTCACTGATATAACACTGTTTATCTGAAATCTTTATGTTTTTAAGTGCTCTTTTTGCTGAAAAAACTTTTCGTCGTGCAGAATAGTTTGTGAATTTCACAATTATTTGTCTATTGGAACCACTACTCGGCACACCCACTCTCGGCACACCCACTCTATGTGATCTATCAATGTCAGATCTCTCAAGATCAACACCCATTTTGGCCACTACATCTAAAATTATGTTGTCAGTCGATTCACCTGTTGTCTCTTCTATTCCGCTAAATCTCAAGCTGTACCGGCGTGTGTATTGCTCCAGTTCATCTACCCTGAGATCTAATCGCTCTACCTCCTTATTTAAGCGGACATTTTCCTTCTTGACCTCAATCAGCTCATCCCTCAATGCCTTTGTAGCCCCTTCTACGCCCACCTTTACAGCTTCTTTCACTGTTGTGTCAATCAGTGTTTTCATATCAGAGTACATCAATTGTTTCAATTTGAGAGAATGTGGTACTACTCAAAAACCGTGGGGGGAATTTTGTAATTGTGTAAAAATGATTGGGGGTATTTTTTGTAGGGAGAGGGGAGGGGGTTAACCTACATTCTAATCCTTCCAAAGATACATTTTATCTCATTTGATAAAAGAGTCATTTCTGCATGAGAATTCACTGCTTTCTTTAAAAACTACTCCAATCCCAAAATAAAACTAAAATCTGCATCAGCAGACAATAGTTTGGGGAAAAATCTGTCTCATTTAACCATACTGCAAGAGAAAGAGTGGTGTTCACCACCCCCCCCCCCCCCTCCACTCCACGCAAAACAAAATGAATGTCAATTTTGATTTAAAAACTGGTGTTGCAGCTATATAAATCACCAATATCAATAGACTGTGCCATTTTATCCTAACAAATTATGTCAAATTTTCTTCTACATATTGATGTGGTAAAATATAGCCCTGAATGTGTCCCCTAGACCCCCAGCATACCCACTTTCATCACAAATTGTGATATAATTCATAAATTAATTGATGTTGACACAAAACAAACCTCTTATGATATTAAATTTCACATTTCTGATAGTTTTTAAATCACATTCTGGCTTCTTAAGATATTTCACATTGTGTTTGGGGAATATTTTGCAATATTTGTAAAAAAAAATTTTTTAAATCCCTCACATTTCTTAATTAAGGCACTTTGAGTCATTGGTATGGTATGTCTCTGATAAAACATTACACATTGATTTTTTGAATTTGTTTCCAACAGCATGACACTGCAGGTCATATGTTATCTCATAGCACCATTAAAATGCCTGAAACCATCAAATATTGATTCTGTAGTGCAGTGCCAAATATTATTTGGAGGACGGTTCTGGGGAGGTTGGTATTTAGGTTTTTTAAAAGTTTTTTGCCATTTTTGGAGAAACATACTCAAGTCTAAATATATCAGAATCCCCCACCTCCACATGTTGGTCAGACGAGGAGGGCGACATTGACTAGTTTGAAGATGAATTCAGTTCTATTCTGGTTGCAATGCATAAAGCATCCAGGAATTAAAACATTGTTTACCAAAACACAGAGGAAGTGTACATGTAATTTAAATGGGAGTTCCGAGTGATTCTGGTATTTTGTCTTCAGGAAAACACGTCGGATCACAAAATTGGCTGGCCGCTACATTGTAATTCTGACAGTCTTAAACTGACATTGGACTGTATCATTGGTAAAAATAGTTCATAGCCTGGATCCAGTGAACTTGTGAAGAAAAATCTTGGAAATAAATGAATAGGTATCGCTGTTCGCGCGCATGTCTGTTTCTGTAAAATTTTACTACAACAAGTTCACTTGAACAAGACTGCATGCCCGTGTTTTGAGAACAAAGATTTCCCCAGCCCGTACGTCAACATAACTTGAATTCATCCTAACTCCGGCTGTTTCTAAGGAAATCGCGCTAAGTTTCCCACAAACGAAAAAGGCCCACTAAAAGTGTCAATAAATCACTTGTTTTATTTTTTATTCGTTGTCAACAATTTGTGAAGTGTACGTTCTCAATTAAAATTGAAACTGGGCTTTAAATCTGACGAAACCGGCAACGGACGGCATTGGCACTTCGAACTTTCAAACAACACCTAACTCGCCAACAACTACCTAACTTCGAAGGTCACTTCATTACTTGACTATTTATCATAGTTTCCAGCATTCTGCAACAATATATTTTACATAATGTCCTTTGAAATGCCCAAAACAATTAAGTATCCGTTACAATGATTCTGGATTTTTTGCCAGTGGCAGAGCCACGCCGCCAGATGGCACCCCAAACTCTGTTGCATGGTATATAGAAAAAGTTATAAAATCATGGACACGTACCCATTACCTATGTGCGCACACGCCACTGCGTGGGTGTGCACTATAACGCAATTGGAAGGAACTGAAAGACTGCAAGATCTTCATTTATACACTTCGTTACAGATTAATTGGTCCCTAGGATTATATACAGTTATTATAATCTATTTATTCCAATTAACGTTCACCCTCAACCACATATTAAGCATGTTATGAAGACAGATTGCAATAATAAAATCACACACACACACACACATAACTGACGCAGTGGATAATTATAGAATTTCGTGCATTACAGATTGTTGTTAAATGGTTCCACAAAATCAGGTGATCTTGCCGGGATTTTAACCTTTTACCCAACGTAGACGATATTAAAATTTATTGTTTTGAATATCCTTTTTTTAATTTTTCAAAAGATTTCAACAAAACCATACCATGTGACCCCTCATTGGAACGAGCTCAATGAGCTCGTTCCAATGAGGGGGTCACATGATTTGGTTTTGTTGAAATATTTTGAAAAATTTAATTTTTTCAACTGCTCAGTTTGCATATTGCGCGGGCGGATGTGGGCGATTCGTTAGGTAAAGGGTTAAACGGCGTGTTATAGCTAAGAGTCTGTTTCTATTAACAACTGAACGGGTGCGGGAACACAGTGTTTCGGCCATTCAAAAGTTAACAATTTACGGAATGAAAAAAAAATGTCTACTCGCCTCTACTTATACCATTACTAATTGTGAGCTCCCTTCTTCTTGTAAATGGATTCTTGGACGGAAACAAAAACATAGCACTCATAACTACAATAGATGGAATGGCATTTCCAGTATAGCTGTAAGAGGAAACAGATTCTTGCTTTGAAAACACAGCAATATGTTATTTTCAACTATTCAGATACTGACACATCCTGAAACTCTAAAAATAATTCCCCGTTGAGATGGCATCCAAAATGGCCAACTCCAGAATTTAGTGTGACGTGCATATCCAACAGTGAAATTATTTTTGTTCAAATCCCCTCGGGAATTTCGAGAGTGGGACAGTTTTTGACTACTGCAGTAAATAAGTGTTGATATAATAGGACCATGTAACCAACGTCTGCGGTAAAGGGGTTCTAAATTTGGTATAAACGATTGGATAAACTTACCTGTATTCCTGTGTTGTGGTCATGATATAACAGTAGATGCTGAAAATGACCCTAAATACAATAAACAAAAAATTCTCTTGAAATAGATTGAACGCTAGACAGAATAATATGGTCATGTCAAGCCATATGACCATAATGGATGTGTGCATGTTTGTTGTAGGCTTTTATTATACATCATGAATAAAACTAGACAAAAGACGACGTCTGATTGGACAGATACAATTTGCTAGTTTGCGTGATCATGCCTGTTGACTCCGCCCATTCTTGACAACGTGTGATAGTTCAGGGGCGGTATTCATGAAGAAATATCTTAAGACCATCTTAAGACGGTCTGAAATCTTAGAGTTAAGATCAACCTTAGCTGTGATCTTTCCTATTCACGAACGCGATTCAAGAAAAGAACTTAAGATCATCTTAAATACTGAGTTGAGATATTACTTTATCGAGACTGGTTAGCGCTCTCACGTTATCGTTGTGATCAAAAAAAGTTGGATGTTGAGGGTTAGAAACTGCTTTCCGGAGGGAAATAACTACAGTTGTGACCACATAGAACTTACTACGTATCATGGAAGATGCAAGTCGTGGGTTTTTTTTATTCACTGTTTTTTTTTTTTATTTTAATGTTATTTTATTTTAGTATGTCATTATTTCAACTTCTTTCTTTCTTTCTTTCTTTTGTGTTTTTTTCAATTTCTCCTTTATTTCTCTCTTTCTTTCTTTCTTGGTATTTTTTCTACCTTCTAGTCTTTTCAAAATTAATTTGCCAAGAACAAAATTCGTTTAAAATGGACAGAGTTTGAGCGCGTTTAATTCATTTATGAATTTATTTATTTCTTTATTTATTTATTTATTCCTTTATTTATCCATTCATTCGTTAGTTTTTTAATTTAATATTCATCTATTTATTTCTTCGTTCATTTGTTTTAGCTATTTATTTAGTTATTTTATTTACTTATTTATTTGTGTTTTCTCCTTATATTGGAACCTAATTTTTAACGCTTAATAGCCGTGCGGCATAAATATTACCCCCTCCCAACACCAAAGCAAACGTTTGCAATCATTCGTTCGACCCGAGTAATTTTTTCTCGTTCATGCATAATTTCTTCGTGCGGACAGCCGGCATGAATTCGTCGGGTACATGATTGTATGAACACTTTATCACCTGTGGGATTATCTGTTGTGGTAACGCAGATCGCGGCATTTCATTCTCGATTCCCTGACTGTATCACCATCATGCCACCAAGGAGAAATCCAAACTACTCACCAGGAGAGATCGAGGCCCTCACGGAGGGAGTGGAGCGCCATAGAGAGATACTTTTCTCTGGATTTAAGTCGACAGTATCTAACGCAGCAAAACAGAAATTGTGGGAAGAAATCACGAGGAATGTAAATGCGGCGAATACCACGGGAACAGAGAGAACGGTGGACGATGCCAAGAAGAAGTGGTCCAATTTAGCCAGTACTACCAAGAAGAGGGTAGCGGAGACCAGGCGAGATTGTGCCGCAACAGGAGGGGGTGCTCCATCTGGGACCAAAAGCACCGACACTGACGAGAGGATTGCTGGCGTACTAGGGACAACTAGAGTTGATGGAATACCAGGGGGTGTCGACACAGAGACAACACAAGGTTGGTTTATCACTATTCATATTATTGAAAGAATGACGATCATTGTATCTGGTACTGCTCTCGAGGGAGGGGCATACTGGTCTACTGTGCTCTCAGAAGTGTTACTACTTATAGCTTATCTCTTGACTGGGGGGAGTCAAACGTGTCTAAAATATATAATGTAGATAAATGACGTACCTGCATCGTGCAGGCCCTTCAAATGTTCTCATTGTATTTCAATATTCCGCCCCACTCTCTATGACCAGAATGCACCGCGTGTAATCCAATCAACCAATCAAATAACTATATTTTGCCAGGATTTATAAAGAAACTTTCAACAGCATGATCAAACTCCCTGAACAAATCTATGAACCAATTAGAAGCCTGCGAAATCCGCAAAATTTATTAAGAGAGTTCCGCTGTGTCAACAGATCATGTAGCCATTGCGTCACCTGAGTTGCATACTGTCGTAAGCGCAATGCAGTTGCATTGCGCTTAGGACAGTATGGAACTCAGGTCGCGACATTTGTTCACAAAAAAAAATTGAGAAATCGTTGATAAGGTCACATGGGGTACCATGTTGAATAGGCATATTACATGTCCTAAATCAACAGTGCATGAAACATCCTCACAGTGTCGTGGTGTATCATTTTGAGCCTAAATACCTATATGGACGGTTGATGAAGTACCACTTGAGAGATAAAATATTCATCAGGTGAGATTCACAATCCAACGCCAATAATCACTTATGGTACTTTTCTTCCAATCACCTGGCGATTATCATAATAAAACGCGCAGATAAGTTTTTTGTTCAAAAACAGATGCTGGAACGAACATACATGAGCTTCGTATACATGCTGAGCCGTATTTTTTAAAAAAAAATAATTTAAAAAGTATACTTTTTTCGCCCGATATAAGGTCCACAGTGAAAATCAAGTTCGCGGAACGTCAATTTGGCGTTTTTTTTCTAGTCATTCGAGCCGGAAGGAGTGTGGGTGGGGTAGAACGACGGAAAAAATACGGCTCAGCATGTATATGAAGCTCATGTATGCTCGTTCTAACATATCTGTTATATCGCAGTCTATTATTTCCTGTCGGGTGGGGATATACGCTCCTGCCAAAGAAAAATAAAAAAAAAAAGAAGACGGACAAACGAAAAAAGAGAATACTAAGTAGGAATTTGGAATGCAATCAATGAATGCTCGTGATAAGGTACTCGAAGGTGAGGTATTATATTTACAGTATATATATGTATACATGTTGTGAAACCCCCACCAGCTCCATTCGTTATGTCTCTTGCGTCGGTGATACCGATCGCTCCCTAGCCCTATCAGACGTTCATTTTCTATCAGGATGCTTCGTACTATGTTTTCGTTATCTGGTGGATTAGTTCGCTACTCGACGGCGTAGTGCCCCTATTGAACCGATGCTCCATACAACTGCCAACGTACGCGAGACTGAGTTGGCCTGTCGGTTGGGTGAAGCACCCGAAATGCTCAACCTGTGCGGTAATTACAGGAGCAAACCGAGTACGTCGCCAGTTAGCGATCAAGCTCGGTATTTTCGACAGGTAGTTACCACATTGACTTGAACACAACTTTTTTTCCAGGCCAGTAAACGAGGCATAGTCATATGTGGTCTAACGGCTAAATTGATGAATTGTGAAAGCTTTCCGAAAAAAAATAGAAAGGCTCAATTTTATGAAACGAACTGAGAAAAAATCCAGTGTTCTGTATGTCTAAATGAGACATGAGTGTGTACACACGATGATTTAAACATGTTTATGAAGAGAATTACTTTTTTTATTCCAGGTGACAATTCTTCGCAACTGTCTACCGAACCTCCAGAATCAACTGCTGATGAGTGTCAGGAAGATGAACCATCAACGTCTACAGGGCGGAAAAGGAAGACACCGACGGCGTCGTTGCAAGAACGGATGCTGGAAATAGAACAGAAGCGACTATTGATCGATCAGAGGTGATTAGAAATCGAGGAGGCGAATTTTGAAGTCTCGAAGAAACGACTGCAAGTAGGCGAGAGGATAGTGAAGAAGTTGGACGCGTTGATATCTATTGTGGGCGAGAGTATAGGCCAATCTTTGGAACGAATTCAGGATAATGACTAATAAATATATTCATATCAAAGCTTTAATTTTCATGTGAATCTCCCTCTCACCAGCTCGTTTCTCAGACCAATTGCAGCCGTGTGTCCTGCTGCACCACCATAGTCACTGTTGAGGTCATCTTCCACGGGAATTTCTTCATCGGGCAGGGGTAGTCCACTCATGATGCACATGTTATGCAAGATGGCGGCTGCAACCACCATCTTACATACCTTCTCTGGAGAATATAACAAAGCTCCACCAGTAGTGTCCAGACAACGAAAACGCATCTTGAGAACGCCGAAAGCTCTCTCGATTGGGTTCCTTGTCATTTTGTGCGCCCGCGTATAGCGCCTTTCTGCAGGCGTTTGTCCATCTATTATGGGTGTCATGAGTTCCGTGCGCAGGGGGTAGCCACTGTCACCGACAAGCCACCCAATCGGAATCGCCCCTCTTTCAAAACTTCGGCACAGTTGCGACATCGTATAGATGAATGCATCGTGTGTTGATCCAGGCCATCGAGCTACCACGTTGAGAAATCTCAAATTTGCGTCGCAAACTGCTTGCACGTTAATTGAGTGATAGCGCTTCCTGTTGACGTAAGCGACCTCGTCAACTGATGGGGCCACTATCCTGATATGTGTGCAATCTATGGCGCCCACGACGTTTGGAAAATCGGACAATCTATAGAAAACAACCATTATCTGGCGCAAGCTTGCCTCGTCCCTGGGCATGTAAATGTAGTGACTGGAGAGTTCGCATAAAGCCGCCGTTGTTCTAGTTATTACGCGTGACATCGTTGACTGACTTGCTCCATGTAAATCGCCCGTAACAGCCTGGAAACTACCAGTAGCGTAAAAGCGAAGCATAGAAAGTACTTGCTGTGACGTGGAGAAAGACTGTGATCGTCGTGTTGGGTGCCGAATCCTATCTTCAAGTATTCCACACAGATCAACTATCAAAGGTCTGCTCAAACGATACCTTGATTTTATATCTTCATCGTCCATGAAGTCTAGCGGGTTATTCCTGTCGCGGAATAGTCGCTGTCTTCTCAAACTTCTCCGAGCTTGTAAAAACATAAACACGCCGGCCATTATCGAAATGTTCATCTAAATAACGAGTTATCCCCCCTTCCTATGCAAAATCATTGGTTCATGCAAGCAAAGAAAAGTCTTAGGTCATATTGGTTTCGGTTTGCACATTTAAGATATTCTTAAGTCATGTAGGAGTTACCTTAGAATTTTGGACTTAACTTACTTCAATCTCAGCTGAGAATTCGTTCGTGAATCCCGATTTTCTCCTTAAGTGGATGTTAATCTATTCTTATGTTGAGAATATGACTTAAGTCGGTTTCATGAATACCACCCCAGGTTGTTATTGTTTCTAATAACACACGCTATGACGCGGTGATTTTGTAATATCACACGCTTAATCCGAAAATTGCCGAAAGGGAGAAAATAACACACGCTGTTTCCGAAGATTTTCGAAGTTTTTCTCTCGCCTCAAATCAGACGACAACAACAAACATGGCTTTCGCAAATATTACCGATGAAAATATCAAGGCACTTTTAAGGTCAAAGGACAGTTCATCAACTAAGCGAAGTGTTGACAGAAGTGTAAAGTTGTTCAGGGAGTTTTTGGGCACAAAGGGGAAATCAACTGAATTTGAAACATTCGGCGTATGTGAACTGAGTCAGTGTCTTAGTCTGCCTATTTGTTATTGATTTATTTATAACTCTGAAAGATCCTTTCAAAGGTCATTCAGTATAATACAAAACACAGTGACCGTTGTTCAGTGTGTTATGTATAGGTTACAGCATAGAAAACGAGTGATATTGAATATACAATCGCGAGAGTTAGTTAACGAGGACTTGTCCGAGTAACTAGCTCGAGCGATTGTATGTTCAATATCACGAGTTTTTGTGCTGTAACCGACTTGTCACATTGATGTTTGCACAAACAATCAAAACACGAACAATCAAACACTCCACTGAACCCTTGTCTGACACGTGTCCATTCCCGTTTAATTAGTTAATTTCTTAAGGGGACGTCCAACCTAACTTTGGTCAAATTTCATGTAATTTTCTTTCAAGTCTAAAAAAGGCCCAAAATGAATAACCCCAATAAATTATATACCAAAATGCTTGAAATGAAACATAGAACATGTGGAAACTGAAATTTGCCGTGGAACTGCTGCCATGTGTAAATAGCACCACCTGAAAGTCTGCTATGGCATAAGTAAGAGAACAAAATTTTTACAATAAAATACCTCAAAATAAAATAACAGCTGTATTCTATAAACATTTAAGTACATACTCGAAGAAATCTTTTCCTAATTCATGAAAGTAATGAAGATTGAGACCAAATGTTATAAGTGGAGTGCTCACTGATTGAAGGCAGACATTTTCTTTTGTTTATGTTTTGATTTGGGGAGTTCAACAAAGGTCAACTTGAAGGAGTCCAGCAGAAGAAGTATGGAAGGACAAAAGAGTGTCTCCCAATATCAAGATGTATGTGTTACTGTAATGGTTTGGAAAGAAAATATGATATTCTCCTATGTAGAATGCACTGCAAAGTCATACATTGTAGTTGAATAAATATATTTACAAACCCCTTGCACTGTAACCCCTTTTATACCATGCATCAATTTGATAGTGATTAAATTGTTAAATTTGTCTGGTTTATCAATAAGTATATTAGCTTTGTTTAACTCTTGGACACCAATACACTCATGATATCTGTTGAAGAAGAAATAAGGGTAACTGTAACCTGTCACTGCAATAAACCATCTAATGTACTTAAAAGTACATTGTTATTCAAAAAACATCAAATCAACCTTACATAACCATTATTGCATGTACTTTCCCCAAGGAGGCTTACTGACATATTGAGATCAGAAGGGCACATCCAGAGGGTCTCACATATTTTTTTCAAGAACGCAGTACACAAAGCAATCCCCAAAAGATGACAAGTGAGCTCCATTTGACACAGAAAATTTTTTTTTTTTTGGGGGGGGGGGGGACTCTCTTCCTTGTATGACTCTACCTCCGGCACTCAAGGCATATGCCTTTTTTCTCAAAGTTTAACTCTTTTTTCTTTTTGAAGATCCTGGCCACACATGTTCCAAACACTATCAGACAGGTAAACCTCCAAATAAGTGTATCTGCAAAAATCATGTTACATTGCAAAACATTCTTTTTAGAGTTTTAGTTCTGGACCTTTCATGCTTCTTACTTCCAACTATAACACTTAATTTATCGATTAATGGGTGAATAGAAAAGTCCTGCCATAATCAACATTTTGAGTTCCATAAGCCTTCAAAACAGCTCCAATAAAAGTGTCAAACATCAGATTGGTGGCTTTATACAGAATATTCATTAGGTTTTTGCTTGATAAGTAATAGGAACAAAATCTTCACAAGAAAATTCTGTAGCAATACAATTGAGGGTATTAGCAGGCACTCTGCAACAAATTGTAACAAATCAACTAGTTATAAACAAAATTTTCTAACTCAAAAGAGTGAAAAAGTACCACAACTCTGAAAAAATGTGGGAAGAAACACATGCTACAGCAGCTACACAGGTATTGTTTCTCCATGATGCTCGATCACAAAACCAAATATCCTTCAAATTGGAGTAGCAATGGTTGAGATACAAAGGGGAATGTTGGTACATGCAATGATGAATGGGTAAGACTAAGATTAAGAGGACAGGGGGTCACCACTGCACGGCCCTAGATGCACCTTTGATTTTCCAACTTTCACTAAGTTCCAGGTCTGGGGCATAATAATCGCAACACACCCAACTTATCAGTTCATAATTTCAGTAAAATAAAAGAAATTATCAATTTGAATTAAATAATAGATGATGTAAAAATATTTGGCTTCCTTCACCTTCTCGTACTATTTAATTACCACAAACAATATCAGTTTGATGCCGACAAACGAAACTGAACGCATGTGGTTTGATTAAAAAGTAACTCGGCATGAATAATGAAGAAATTGCGAATATTTCGTGTATTTCATTTATTTAAAAGCCAATTGCAGGTAATATTGACCGTGCATTCGATAATTCGTTTCGGTTTTGACCACACGGCCACGCGGTTATGTTTATTGTGATATGCAAATTGAGGGATGGTTTCCCGTGAAGGAGATTTGTCACATTTGTCAGTGTAAAACGATCATAAAAGACACTGATCGACGCTTGTATTACTATGGTTGGTTGGAAGAAAAAACTAAATTCTCAGCATCGTCCAAGCGCACCTTATTTAAAAGCACGAATGCATCATTTTCAACCCATCTTCAATCGGTCCTTTGCAGACATCAAACATACCCGCCTTCAAATTCCATGGTTACTAGGACGTAAATAACTTCGCAGCGACAGTGGGAAATTAACACGCTCAATATAGTTCCAGGTCACTTGGAATATACTTCGTGAAAAAGTGATTTCTGAAGCATTCTGCTTACTTTGTTATGAATATTGCCTTATTTTATGTGTATCGTCCCGATTTTATACACTCGGTTATTTTTTTTACAAGTGGTTCATGTTGTCTTTCTAGTGCGCAATAATTCAGATTTTTTGTCAACAAAAAAGTTCAGACGGCCTGTAAACACGAGAGGGAATTTCGAACCATATTTTGCAGTTATGACATTAACAGCTCAAGTACTTGCTGTCACCTGTTTGCAAATACGCTCATACATTGTCTCGAACAAATAAAGGACGTGATCACGTCCTTGCATTCTTACGATTGCCCAAATTGAGTATTTCTGCAAGAACCACATCGTAATCACATGACCGGAAAAACATCGTTGAAACATGGCCACATCCGGAACATCAAAAATTTGTGTTGGTGTTATTACATTCAAACGTCAAAACCCACCAGAGTGTGTGTCAAAAAAATTCTTTCTCCGAGTCTGTAGTATGTTATCGTTATATTGAGGACAAGGCTTTCGAATTACCGATTATTTTGTGGTTTTACCGGTTCGTTACTTATGCCATTTGCAAATTAATCTTCTTCAAAATCATAAAATTCACTTTTTTCCTGAAAAAAATTATATGTACCTTTTCTATGCACTTTACTCATTATTTTGATATATAATTTGCCTTTCCTTACTTCTCTTATCTGTTTCTGAGGCATTGGGAAAAATGTCAAAAAATTGACCAAAGTTAGGTTGGACGACCCCTTAAGCCAAACTTGCAAGACACATGAAGACTGATGGAAAGCAAGTGATACTACTTCATTTTTTCCGTTTCGTCATTGCGCTCAAAAGGTTGAGCGACAAATTAAACGTTCCATTTATCATTTACACCCGGGTGTGGATTTCTGTCTTTAACTCTTTCAATAAAATCAAAAGTCAGGTAAATTCTCGTTTCTCTGTTCAAAACATTTTAGCACAGGTGCCCTTAATCTTTCCTCCCGGCTGTGTTTGTATTAGAACTGACACAATCTCTGTCTATTGTTCCTTGATTGGTAAAAGTGTGGCGATATATGTTGAATATCACACATGCTCTAACCAACTCTTCGAAATATATCACACACTTTTAACAAAGGCGTGACGTCATAACTATGTGACAAGGAAGATTAGCCCTCTCAGAAAAAAAAAATTAACGCCCTCGACTTCGTCTCGGGCGTTAATTTTTTTTTCTTCGGGTGCTAATCTACCATAACACACTGAACAATGGTCGCTATGTATAGGTTACAGCATAGAAAACGAGTGATATTGAATATACAATCGCGAGAGTTAGTTAACGAGGACTTGTCCGAGTAACTAGCTCGCGCGATTGTATGTTCAATGTCACGAGTTTTTGTGCTGTAACCGACTTGTCACATTGATGTTTGCACAAACAATCAAAACACGAACAATCAAACACTCCACTGAACCCTTGTCTGACACGTGTCCATTCCCGTTTAATTAGTTAATTTCTTAAGCCAAACTTGCAAGACACATGAAGATTGATGGAAAGCAAGTGATATTACTTCATTTTTTCCGTTTCGTCATTGCGCTCAAAAGGTTGAGCGAGAAATTAAACGTTCCATTTATCATTAACACCCGGGTGTGGATTTCTGTCTTTAACTCTTTCAATAAAATCAAAAGTCAGGTAAATTCTCGTTTCTCTGTTCAAAACATTTTAGCACAGGTGCCCTTAATCTTTCCTCTCGGCTGTGTTTGTATTAGAACTGACAGGTTTCACAATCACTGTCTATTGTTCCTTGATTGGTAAAAGTGTGGCGATATATGTTGAATATCACACATGCTCTAACCAACTCTTCGAAATATATCACACACTTTTAACAAAGACGTGACGTCATAACTATGTGACAAGTTTATAATAGTAATCAATGCAAGACGTTCCGAAGGTTATTTGGAACCGATCCTGCTATTTACTCTAGAAAATAAATGTTCTGGTGAATAAATGGTGGCTTTCTGTTACAAGCATTGTATTTCCAAAATGTGAGAGTTCGACGATTTGAGTTTTTCTAGATGTGATGCCGTCTTCAAAATCCAAGATAGTTGATATTTTCAAGATGTCCACCAAATCTCAATGCTTTTCAGCATATATTCTTTTTTTGGGGGGTCATACAATTTCTGTATTAACCCTTTACCCAACCAGTGGCGGATACAGGAATTCTCAAAGGGGGAGGGGGGGGGGGCGGATCGTGCAGATGCCGAAGGCACGAGCTTTTGTAGGGGGGTCTGGGGGGGGGGGGGGGGTTCTCCCCCCTAGAAATTTTTTGGAAATGAGCGACCAAATGGGGCATTCTGGTGGTTTCTGGGGTGGAAATCCTCTTGAATTTTTGAACGGCTAATTAACACTTTTTAAACAGCATGTTTCAGAATTTCAAATTCTGTCATACGTTCAAGACAGAATTAGAAAATTTGAAATATGCTCTTCAGATCCGTTTACCATAATACTGTATTTTGGACACACTGTTTACAGTCATAACCGACTTAACCTCAGGAGAACATTGCGATCTGCCAGCGTTTGAAAGTTTTCAGCAGTCAGCCCTCTAGGCTTAGGTACGCCATGACTATGCCAATTAAGATCCTGACCCATAACTGGCATAGCCATGGGGTACCTGAGGCTAGGGGCATGTAACACCACAAAATCATGCTGTGTCGGTGACGCTATAAATGGAGGCGACCAGCAGATATATTTTGCATAATTTCAACGGTATATTTGTTTTCCATAGCGAATGGTGATGGAGGAAATAAATGTCGTTGTATGTTTTTACTTCAATTCATGTATTGTCCCCAAATGAAAATCCTGGTTACGCCCTACATACGAGACAAACACGAGCTAAAAGGGGGGCGACCGCCCCACCGCCCCCCCCCCCCTCTGTATCCGCCATTGTACACAACGCAGACGATATCAAAATTTATTATTTTAAATATCATTTTTTTAATTTTTCAAAAACTTTCAACGAAACCATATCATGTGACCCCTCGTTGGAACGAGCTCGATGGTTGTTATATTTGAAATAGCTACCATTAGAATGGCTGCCATTTTTAAGACGGCTGCAAAGTCACATATATTTTTAGCAAATATTCCAGTATTTTCTTTTGGGAGCTAATTAATTTATGAATTTAAATATGTTTTATTTTGGTGGAAAGTCATGTACGGAGATTTGAAAAACCCCAAATCGCTGTTATATGTATTCCGAGTAAACCAAGTTCAAAGAAATAATATCACCATTATCGGAAGCTTACACTGGCGTTGCACGCTTAATTCTAGAACGAAGGTCCGACAGGGTTACTTTTCATGCCAGTGAAAATTATTCTTTCAACACAGATCATAAAACTGACATAAGTTCACTAGGGCAAATGTTTGAGAATGAAGTAAAATCACCTGAAATGATAAAACACGCCATGGATATCATAGAACAGTCTGTTGACTTCTTAAATCATGACCAGGTTCCAACCATGGCCTGTGGCGAGCACTTGTGTGCAGATGAAAAAATATGTACAATGGAAGTGGCCAGGATCCACAGAGAAATCTCATGCAATGTTCATGGGACTGCGTTTAAAGATGGCCGAATTAAAGTCGTTTGAGGATTGATTAGAAGATAGCGCCTAGACAAATGCGATTGCGGAAACCAACTTGGCTTCAGCTTGATCAGTTGATTCGTGCCCCATTCATATCATCACATAAAAAGTCTACACCGACTCTGTGAATCATAAAAAAGGTTCGGGTGGGTCGACAACATTTTATGAATGGTACACAAAGAAGGCCACAGAAAGTCCACAGATTCAATCATACATGCTTTTACAAAAAAATATTTCTCTTTCCTTTGTCTTTGGACTGCATGATTATCATTAGTTACGGTAGATGTTCTTTAGAACAATAAATGTTTCAAATGTGTTGGAGCAGCTATAGGTCCTACTGGAAACGCACCAAAATTGTTCTGACAGAAATTGACTGGAAGATGAACTAGTTTTAACCCTTTACCTAACGAATCGCCCGCATCCGCCCGCGTAATATGCAAATTCAGGAGTTGAAAAAATATTATTTTTCAAAAAATTTCAACAAAACCATATCATGTGACCCCTCGTTGGAACGAGCTCGTCGAGCTCGTTCCAACGAGGGGTCACATGATATGGTTTTGTTGAAATTTTTTGAAAAATTTTAAAAAATGATATTTAAAATAATAAATTTTGATATCGTCTGCGTTGTATAAGGGTTAAATGCTTTATGATCTGATAAAAAACTCATAATGTAAGACACCAAATTGTCCGCATCATGAAGAATTGAAAGGTATACAATGTGAAGTCCAAAAACATGTGACTGCCAGTTGAGTAAAGACAACAGACATCCGTAAGCATTTCAATCTGTCATTTGTTAGAAGGCATTTTCAAGGCTTTAAGATATCTGAAAGAAAATAAAAATGGCTGTACCTCCAAATGGGAAGACATACATTTTAAAAGAGCAAATTTCAAGATATCCGTCATATGTTGGAGAAAAATATATTTCAAAGTATAATGACTGTTTAAGACTATCACATCTTCTGTTGATCCACAGTGAGAGCCTGAAAAATATTCTTCAATGATAAATTTTTTTTTTGGGGGGGGGGGGGGGACAGAAAGATGTGGAGAATTAGCGGAATTCACTAAAATTTTATTTGTTCATTTTTCATGTATTACATTTATCCCACCATTTTGAGTCGTTTCTTTTGAGGATCATTGGATATGAAAGATAGAATAAAGTCGCACATACAGCAAAACAACTCTGTGACTGGTAGATGTTTGTGTTGAATATTAAACTTTCGATAACACAACAACCACACTGTGTCTACATAACTTGATCGCAAAAGAATGACATCATATAAAATAAAATCAGAATATATTTGACAAGAAATCAAATCACCACAGGCCGTCTTCCCAATTTGGTTATTCCACCCTGAAATAATATCTTTATAATGGTACAGTTACGTACATGCCAGCTTTGTAGGCATACTACTACGAAGTCTGAAGCTATAGGGTCGTACCGAGCTACAACCACAATTTATGTTAAGAATTACTTGGTTAGGTGCTACTTCCAAACAATTTTGGGTCGACCTGTGGATCTTCACACAATGGTGTTACACGTGGATCTTCACACAATGGTGTTACACATCAGGGTATAGTTTGGTAATGTGCTTGTATCGTGTGTTCTAGAAACGATTTGAAGGCTTTCTAATTTCGAGGCGTTTGTACCTTGGTAGCTTCATTTGGCTCAGCCTTGAATCTGGCATCCGACATATCAACTGACTGATAGCCATATCATCTGATTACCAAATCAGTGTCTGTGTTCATACTTTTTCATATCTGTTTTCTGTTTTCTTGTGTCATCATCATATTTCTAAACACTAAAGTATTTCCGTTGCCATACACTGGGCAACATTGTCACAGAACAGATAACCTTGCTTTCGTAGGTGTCATTGTATTATTGCAGAGGATTCCTCATGATATACTGTTTTAGGTACAGCGTGAAGCTGGCCCATTCTTCGTATATAAATCCGAAAGGGGTCAGATAGCATGACAACATCAAGCAAGGTTAAGAGTGATACTAAATACGGAAACAGAGAAAAATAATTCACTTAGAAACAAACGTTCATCGGAAGTTTTTCCCCTGTTTTAGTAGAGACCAAGAATCAACTAATTTCGGTCACTTTATTTTGAACCTTCTCAGAAAGGTGCCCCGTGCATAGAAATGACTGCACGTTCTATTTCTGGCGGTCATCTTAGCCACCATCTTAAATATCTGAAAATGTTCAAGGTTTGCTGAGTTGCATCAGTTTGTTTGGAAAACATTGGGAAAAGTTCATATTTGAACGGCAAAACATGTTTTATATTTCTTCTCAGTACTCCCCGTTGCGCTCCGATCATTGCAGGATGAACACGTCTAAACAATTCGTTTCATCAGTCGCTTATGTTTACTTTGAATATAATTAATTGCAGAATCAAAGAGTATTACTTGGCAAATCCATTGTCAATCTTTCTGGGGATGAAAATCCTACACAGTTTTATAAACTGAGGACATGCATACCAGAACATTAAACTTTATGTAAGTTTTTCTGAGATTTCCGGGGCAACAGATTATCGTTATATTTTTTATATTATATATGATACTACTGACTGGTGAATTATGCATAGAATAATACCAAACTTAACCAATGTACATGGTCTTAAACAGTTATTATACTTAGGAAATCTATTTTTCTGCACAAAATGTATGGACATAATGGAATTTACTCTCTAAACAATTGTGCCGTCCCAAATGGGAGTTACAATCATTTTTATTTGCTTTTAAATTACCAGAAGGCTTGAAAAATGCATTCAAATGAATGCTAGTTTGAAATGTTCACGGAACAGTGTTGTCTTTACTCTTTCTTGCACTTGGTGATGTCGTAGAAAAAATGGACAGTTCATTCATGTGAGAAAGTGGAGATTCTCTTGTACCTGACAAGAGGGATATTTTTGGTCGTGAAGTGGTAGCTACTGTTAAGACAGTACAGAGAATAGGACAGGAAAACTTTACCACCTTTCTTGATACCTGGCCTCAAAGGAGAACAATCTTTTTTTAGCCGAGAAACCAAAACAAAATGTCATTATTCAGCGTCCCACCTACAAGGAGTGCACCCAAAGGCAAGGAACAATTTGCATCATGAAAAATGAATTGTGCTCTTTTCTCACAACTGGATTCGATGAGGCAAGCTTGATTAATTATTTGTACACAAAATTAACAATCTCCCCATCACTCTCTCAGTTTGGACAGCTGCGCTTCAAAACGAAATTCGATTTGGTACACTTTCTCCAAAATTGGCGCATCCCCGCGTGAAAACTAAATTGTAATCCTTCTCGATGGGTGAGTTCTTGTATTATTGTTAATACTGGCCTAAAACAAACCTCAGAATATGGAAAGAATGTTTTTCATTAACTTTTTAGAAACATTTACAGAATGAAAACATGGTTGTCATAATGTGGGATGCATACATCACTGGCAGTTTGAAAGATGTGGAAGCTACATCAAGAAGTAAAGACGGCAAAAGACACTGATGGTGTGTTCATCCAGACAATCGAATTCCTCGTAAATGAAACGCTTTTCATACTGTGAATGAGTAAAAAAGCCATACGCCGTTGCGTGGATGGCTATTTTGCGGCCTTATAGCAAGACCATACGACTGAAAATAGCAATGCGAAGGAAGGTATTATAAGATGACATAGTCCCTTTAAATTTGGAAAAAATTCAAAATGGGCGCCAAAAAGCCGTAATCTTCCTGAGTCTGGCTCTTAGCAATATTGTTCAGTAACAGGAATGGACAATTATTTACAAACAGAAATCCAACAGAACCTATATTGTCTGACAAAACCTTCCTGGTGGGGGCTCAGGAAGGAAAGTAATTCAGTTAATACCTTCCATCGGATCCGAAACATCTAGAGGATTATAGAGCATTATTCATATTTTATACCTTACCATTAGGTAGAGAGATGTTTTGCGGAAAGTTAAGAGTATTCGTGGTGAAGTCACATCATCATTAGCAGGATAGGATCCAGTTCTAATTGGACATGTAGTAAACGAGAATATCTATTGACTAAAGTGAATTTTTTGATTTGATTGGTTGATAGATACGTGGTATGAGACCATATTCATTGAAACCCACGATACGTCCGCCCAGCCACTGACAAATTTCCCATACCCAGTGGTAGCCTCGTTCCGAAATCTACAGATTGTCCATACCCCGAAGAAGACGCATCATTCCTGTTTTACAGTGTACATGTATTATATTTTAATTTTAATAGCTCATGACCCCTTATTGGAATGAGCTTGTCGAGTACCCTCCAATGTGGGGTTCATAAGCTATGTTTTTGAGACAAAAAAGAAATTCAATAATTTTTTATACTAGTCATATCGGCATATTTTCACAAAAACTCTTTTGCACAAAAATTCAACAGAAACCTGTATGGCTCAACAATGGAAGATAAAAGATCTCATGCTGTGTGTGTTCACACATGAAATAGATTGTACTTCTAAAACGGAAAGTCAATAGATAAATTCGTTACCCCGTGTCTGATCACGTGGTACGGGTTTTTACCTACCCGAAGCCAGCCGTATCCCATGAGGCCTTTCATGGGATACGGCTGGCTTCGGGTAGGTAAAAACCCATACCACGTAATCAGACACGGGATAACTAATAATATGCCAGTTATTGAGCGTATTTTATCCTAGTGCATGATAGGAACAGTATTACTTGTGTGACTGTTATGACTCTCCAATAGTCCTGTTCATCAGAAAAGGCAGAACTGTTGATGCTGTTCCACCAACATAACAACTCTAACTGAGCATACTGAGAAATCAGCACAACAAGCTAGCTACTGTTGGGAGAGTCAGTAACAGCAACTCTTCCTAATCTGTCATCGCCAGATCAGTGCGTTTGTTGAAGAATAAACGTGGGAATTGATTAGGACAATGCATTCTGGAGCGTCAATGGCAGTTTAAGGACTTTGCGTTTAATTTGTTTTTGGATATAAACTTCAGATACGTACAAAGAAGAACGAAACTATTTTGCATACACAAATAGGAGAAACGAAACCGTAACTTTTCATTGGCACCATTTCATGCGCAAAAATGTAAAAAAAACACTTTACTTCCTCTCTGCTGGTAAGGTAACCGTTCCTCTTGGTAACATAAAATTACGACTCAATCTATTAATAAATAATCTCTTAGTCACACAGTTACATAAATCACCAATCAATCAATCAATCAACCCATTGTCCAGTTCGCCAGTCAGTAGAACAATGATTTAAGCTGATTTATGAATACCGTTTAACTCGGATGCTTACTCGCGAGTGTACAAAATATTGCTGTTTTGAAAAGTTCAGTTATTTCGAAGTGGATTCTGTTTTGGATTTTAAATGAAGCATACAATTCCGAGATCATTAATCACGTACATCAGCCAGGCAAAGCCAGGTTTATGGTGCAACAATCGACCGTAGAGCATGGAACACAGAGAGGAAAAAACTTACAAAAATGATCTTAAAATGTCATTTTGTACTACAACTCATCAAAACTTTTAAATTTATTAATGAGTAAACATAAGCAAACCAAAATTATTATTAAACAACACGACCTGTAAAGAGACTTCAGTTTGGCCGCTCTCTTTGACATGATGGACGCTTTGGACTGCCCTATTCCTACTTCTTAAATTATAAATCTTCAAAAGTGAAAAGGTCTGCAGAAGCTCGTAGGAGTTTGTAAAGAAATATGTCATAAAGACTTCTTTGAGAAAACCTAGTCATTGACCATCTTGAAAACTGCGATCATTTTTAATTTTTTAATATTTGTTTTAGAAAACTTTATGATATTTGAAAACTTAATGCTTTTAACAGAAATCATACAGTTTACGTTTTTATATACGCAATTTGCCTGGACTATCGTGTGCTTATTATATGTGCTCCCGCACTGTCGAATTCTGTAATGTATGAACACTCAAAAACGATAAGAAAAGTGTGAAAGAAATGTTTAGCTTTCTTAAAACTACGAAATTCACGACAATATTAAAGTCATCATCTGTTCCTTTGTGAAATAGGTTGATTAGCTCAATAACTTGAAGTGTGCAAATGTTTGGTTATGTCATCAACGTTCCGAATTTCACCATCATTAATGAACAAAATGTTCGTGTTTATTAACGGCTTCCCGAATCAGGTTAAATAATGCCGACACATATATCACTGCGTGGTATTAGACTATAAATCAGAGCAACTCACGTTCTAAAACATTCGCGAATATTAATTAGGGATGAAAGAGAGAGATAGATAGGGAGATAGATAGATAGATGAGAGAGTGAGAGAGAGAGAGAGAGAGAGAGAGAGAGAGAGAGAGAGAGTCTGGTAACCTCTTACCTAAAATAACGTCACAGGCGGTCAATTCTGTTCCAATAGAAACAACACTCAGATTTAAAGAGTTTTCATCTTACGGCCTAATACACAGATTATGATCCTTCATTGCGACGAACTTGCCCCAACGAGATGTCATAAGCTGTGTTTTTGTTGTAACACGTACTTCTTTTAAGTCATTCGAGAAACTATTTGGACAGTGTCTTTGAGTGTTAAATGAAGGTTCAAACAAACAGAAGACGTCCTTGTAATTCCAATAAATCGCTTAAATGCTAGCAACTAAGAGCCTACCAGAGTTGTTTGGAAAATTGTAGCGATTCTCTTGTTTTAAGGACAATGCACGTCGTGGCACAGGAATATCGCTGCAAGGTTTTTTTACCAGAGGGAGAGAAAATTTAAATTTAAGTCATGTACGGCAAAAATTATTACCACACCGTCCACATTGTCCAAGTTTGCTGCACTGATTTGACAAAACCTCGTCAAAGTTTACACAAATCTCCATTGCAAAGAAAATGTTTGATGATTTTTAGCTAGGTACTTTTTTCTGTCTTAAGGGGACGTCCAACGTAAATTTGGTCATATTTCAGGTAAATTTCTCCAAAGTCCAGAGAAGGTCAGAAAGGAATAACCCCAATAAATTATATATCAATTTGTTTGACATGAAACATAGATTTTGTGGAAACTAATATTTGACATGGAACTGTTACCATGTGGCAGAAAGCACTTCCTGAAAGTGTACTATGGAATAAGTAAGAGATCTGATTTTATATAATACAATACCTTAAATTTATTGAATAGTTAAATTCTGCAATCTTGCTAGTACAGACTCGGAGAAATCTTTTTACCATTCTTGTAAGGAATGGACCACGAGACCAATTGTAATTTAGGATGCCTACATTTCAAAAGGGCTGCCATTTTTCTTGTGTTTGTTTACCTTTTATGAAGTTCACCAAGGGTCAAATCCACACGGGCCAGAACAGAGGAACAAGTATTGAGTCACGAGAGAGTGTATTAATGAAAAATGAAGAATGTCCAATGTGGCATTTGTGAGTCTGGTCTGACCATACCCCCTCCCCCTCCCCGCCCACAATCCTGTGCCATTTTGCATGAGATCTGTATCAAATTGGTAAAATGCGATGAGATTGATACACGCAAAAAGGGTAAACTGCCAAACTTCCTCATTTAGTATTATATGTGTCCATTTCTGGGGTTACATGAGCAATGACAGCTGCCAAGTGTCATTTGAATGTTCAAGTGTGGCCAAAACAACCAAAAATGAACTGTCCTGCGTGCAGAATACTTTCACCAATCGTCTACACTAAGTTAGAAATCCTGGCTTTGAATTCATTCATGTACATGGTTTGGTATGCTTCATATGTTTTGGAACTATCGGCCTTCCGTAGTTGCTGTTTCGGGAAGTTTGACTGTTGTTTTCTCAGGATATTTAAGAATATTAATACCTGAATTGCTTACCGATACTAATTTTATAGGCGGAGGGTTACCGGCCTGAACAATGTCGGAATTGAGTTATTAAAATTAATTTTTCTAAGCACTTATGACACGTTGTGGTCTCATTTCGGTAATTCGTGTGAATGTTTGTCCGCCCAGCGGAATTTTTCTGGTTCTGTCCGCGGAGTTTCTTCACAGATAGATTTCACAACCTGCTGGTGCTAACAGCGCTCAAAATCGACGTTGAGCCATCTTATACTGATGTGAATGTATTTTTGTTTTCAAATATAATTTTCCAGTTTTATGTTTTAATGATCGTCACCAACCAAACAAGAGCAACGCTAATGCGTGTGCTAATGCCCCCGAAGGTAGTCAAGTCGTACTCACATGTGGATAATCAGACAACAGCTTCACTGCTGCTACATTGCAGAACAACACTACATTGCAGAACAACAAATTTAAGGAATGGCAAAGTGCCAATAAAATTATTATTACTTATATTTTGTTAATATGTTTTGTAACAACTGACAACAGCTTCACTGCTGCTACATTGCAGAACAGCACTAAGGAGTCAGTAATAGAGAAAAAGTTATAAAAATAATTTCAGATGACTTGAATGGTGCCATATTGAATAATAACTGAAAGAGGCAAAAATAGGAATGGTACATACCTTTGTTAAAAATTCTCAAACCAGTGAAAAAGTAGAAGTGGTCTTGCATCTTTTCCAAGTGAAAAAGGGGGCATAACTGCATCAAAAAGTGCCGAGTCAAACCTCAAATTGAAACCGACCTGTACTTTGACATGAGTAATCAGCATATAAAATTTGAAACTCATCGGTTCAGCCAAACAATTTTAATTGGTAGGAAACCAAAAAATCAACAATTTTCTAAGTAAATAAGGGACATAACTCCTGTAAGATTTGTCAGACGAAACCCTAGGTACAAGGGCATCCGTTCCCCCAAGCTGCCCTATCACTATACCAAAGAACAGTAAAATCCGACAACTGATGTTCGAGTTATAATACAAAATGTTCGTACGGACGGACGGAGACTTCCACTATATACCCCTCGAAAACATTTTTCAGGGTCATAATAATAACAGTTCGAAACGGTGGCGTATTAATCCTTTGCTGACACTTGCGTCACATTGTACAGCTTCTGATCTCAACAGCGCTACTGTGGACTGTATCTTGCAATTATCACATTGTCCGTTGAATATTTTCCTATGAATGTTTCGTCAGCTGTATAGTACATCGCCTCCTGGATTAAAAAACTGCAGTGAAATGTTTGAAGATTTCAGATCGTGGGAAATCAAATCATTTCACAAGTTTGGCCAAAACCCACGTGATCATAACAAACAATATCACCCGAACAGAATGAAGAGTTTTTTGTCATCCAGTTTGCCCTGAGCGTTCTCACCATGTTGGTGATGAAATGATAAATATGCTTTCTCCGAGTATGGAGTGTGGAGTCTTTTATTTACAACTCAGACATTCGAATTACCGATCCATTCCTTGTTAATTCTGACGGTTACTTATGCGACTGGCAATTTCTTTGTCATCAAAAGCAAAAAAAATAAAAAAGATTTTTGAAAAAGTGGATAAATTCGGGTTTTGTATACTTTTGTCATTATTTTGGTATATAATATGTCGTTATTCACCGCTTTATTTCGTATTTAGAGCATTGTGGAAATTTTCCAAAAATGTCCAAAGTTACGTTGGACGACCCCTTAAGTTTCAGAGATGTTGTGGAATTTTTCTTTGATTTTTCTTGGGGTAGGGTTCTTGTTTTCCTCGGCGTATGCGCTGATATGAAGAAATTGTTCTTTCTTAAGCGTTTGTAAGTATTGAATATACAAACTTTTTCACAGCCTGAACAGGAAAATGCATATGAAGTATATCATTCTATAGAAGATGGAATTTTCTATTCAATACATTGTAGTCCATTTAGGTATTTTATTGGATGGTGCCTCTAGACAATTAAATAGAGTCAAGATGAAATCGGTCTGGCTCATCCCAGAGGCATTTTGCCATCAATCAAACGACTTTGAGCCAACGTAAAGCTCTATTACCAATCAAAGTTTTCACAAGACTGAACTACATAACGACGTCCATACTGTCTGCAATAATGACATCACACACAAATCTAATCTGTGGCGAGACCTCAAATCCAAGCATGTAGTCATTGCACAACATTGTAAAACTTAGTAATGTTCCCAATAAGTCTCCACGCGAAACTACTCTCGGTTTATGAAACAGTACACGTCCAAAGCGAACTTTTCAGGGGTTTTGGACTTGAGGATTCATAAACTATGTTTTTGAGACTAAAATTGAAATTTTTTAGTAATTCAAGAATCTGTTTTGCAAGTGTCGTCTGCTACCCGCACTGGGTAAAGTAACTTAAGAATGACCAGTTCCAGGTACTGATACAGTGTAATGAACATGCAAGCGAATAAGTATGTCATCACGTAACTTGCATGCTTTACTCTGTCTCATATAATTGACGTGAGTGAGCATGACAATGTTTGCCTGTTTTGGGGCAAGTTTGTTCCTGTGTTAACCCAGAAAATACAGTAGTTCAAAAGTATCGGTTAATCGATCAATTACTTTTTTTAAATCGATCAAGACGTTGATTATTGGTTAATCGATTAATCGGTTAACTGTTTCAACTTCTGTCATCAATACTACAACTGTGCCTGCCACTGATTGATTTAAATGTTAGAGTATACGCACAGTGCCTGCTTCTGACAACATTTGTTTTCTGGTACCAAATGTATTGAACAAATATATTTCCTTTTGGTGTGAACTCTTTTAATCTGATCATTTTCCTGCCATTATTTTTTTCATTTAGAAGCAGTAAAGCGCGATCATTTAGTGACTTTCTAGGAGTAACACCTGGCATACGGCATTGTTGTCTTGTATTAAACTTCATCGCGCAATCGTTCACAGTGATTTGGGAGATTAAGAATAGCATAAAGCACTCCCAATGGCAACATTTAATGACGTTTGAACTGTTGTTTCACTGAAATTCTATAATTCGGTGCTTCAGAACATCTACGTCACTTGGGTTATTGTTAGCGGACACCCTGCCAAATAGCACATTGTTCATCACAACGCAATTCTAACCATAGGTGGGCTGTTTCTTTCTCGACCCAATTAGGTACTTTTTATCGAAGTTTTTGAATCAAGTAATGCATATAATTTTCAACTCCATCCCACTTAAACTTTAACCCTTTACCCAACGTAACGGCTAAAACCGGTCAGCGCTATTCTCAAAAATCGCCAATTAATTTTTATTATTGTTTCATTTTTTTTTGGTCTCAAAAACATAGGTTATTACCCCTCGTTGGAACGAGCTCGTTCCAATGAGGGGTCATAACCTATGTTTTTGAGACAAAATTTTTTAAAAATTAGTTATTCAGGAATTTTGTTTGCAAGTGTCGTCTCCTTTTCAAGTAAGGTAAAGGGTTAACTTTAACTCCTTCACATTACTGAAAAGGTTACATACATAGACAATAAACATATAGTGTGTTTTTATATCTGTGTTATACAACGAGTTGAAATATGGTTTATTTTTTCGAGGCTTCGCCGAGAAAAAATAAACCATATTTCAACGAGTTGTATAACACAGATATAAAAACACACTATATGTTTATTGTTTTTATCTGATAACAAACAGACACCCGTCTCGTGCGTCTACCCGACTTATATATGCTTCCCACGGGCCTCCAAAGAAAACCAGTCTACGAGACAAAAGAAATAGGACAAGACGCATAGAGTTGTGTCCCTTACATTACAAAATCGATGACGGCGATTGTAAAGTGCGATTGCACTTCTTGCATCATGTAACTGCGCTGGAACAAAATAAATTTTAACTATTTTATTAACAGTAACAAAACGGTGTTTCAGTAGAGTTATTCTTTTTTGACATAGTTCCAGTTTTCTTCCGTGTTTTATGCTGTAGTCCCAATATAACAAATAATTTTGCGTTTGTTTACAATTTTTACGAAGTGTTTTTTTTTCAGGCAGAGCAGACGAACTCTTAATTAGCGCAGTTCCGCGAGTACTTTTGATCGAGGCCGTGACTATAAATAGTTCGCAGTCGCCGCATACTAATTACTATTAACATTCAAGTAATTTCTACAATGTTTTGAAGCAAAATTTTAGGTTGCCTTTATTGAAGCAAAATAAATAAGAAATGACACCATCAGAGGATTTTGACAAAGTGCAATAAGCGTACAATTAAAACCTGCCCTGTGATATAACGATGTTTCATGAATGAATGAATGAAAATGGAATTGAAAGAGGTCAGAGGTCGTTCGCATAAATTATAATTATATACAACACCCGTTGTATATACTTCAAGTATATACAACGGTTGTTATACTCTATGGTTATCAAATAAATGTTTTTCTGTAAGCTGGTTGACGAGTTGGATATCATTTATTTACACTTTGTATCCGTCGATCTTTTTCGATTCTCGTCGTTTGACCTCGAGTGGATGAAAGGATGGATGTGCCTAGTTGTTCGTCGGAAAAAAATCTGATCACTCAGTTTGATATGTGAATACGCTCATTAAAAAAATAAATACGTTCTTAGAAAAATAAATCGATCCTTAACAAGTATGCCAAAACGGAGAGAAGCAACTTTTTGACATGATTGAAACAAAAAATAAAGGAGAAAACCCCATAAAATTATAGATCTAATTATTTATTTATTTATTTAATTATATATTTATTTATATATTTATTTATTTATTGGTGTTTAAGGTCACATATGTATCACAATGGCTAATCATGACCGTGACAGTTTTACGGGCGGAGGAAGCCGGACTACCCGGAGAGAACCACCGAGCAACGGCGAGCAACTGTCAGCACCCCAACATACTAACTCCACACAAGCAGGGTTAGCATTGGTTGAAGACAAGTGCACCATCGTCGTGCAGTACGCCTTAGTACACAACGCCACCGTGCCCCCCCCCCCCCCCCCCACGCGGGTAATGGAGATGAAGTGTCTTGCCCAAGGATACAACGCGGTTGCCGCAGGTGGGATTCGAACCGAGGACCTCTCGGCTTGCAGCCTGCACCTCTGCCTACTGAGCCACCGCGCATGGATCTAATAGGGTCCTGCGAACATAAAATTTCGGGTCGAATCGAATCAGACACCAGAGTTTGAATCGAATCTCAAATCGCATGTCACCGCTTATCACGTTGTGGATATTGTACCTTCTTACAGCCGTAAATATTGTCAGTCTTCACTCAGATATTGTGTGCGACGGCGACTCGTGCAAATCAAGCAAAACATCGGAATATTCCTGAAAGGAAACAATGTAATTTCGGATGCGGAACCTACTTGAACTATTCTTCTGTCATCAGAACTCCTGTTTAGGAACCTAATGATAGAAGAGTTCAAGAGTAGGCACTTTGTTGGATTTTGAGAACATCTCGACGATTCGAAAATTTTCGAATTGACACGATTGAAATTGAATTTAATTGAAACATCAGGGACGCCGCCCCCCCCCCCCCCCCCCCCCCCCAAACATATATTTTTCATTGAATGGGGCTGCTCTGTCTGATAAACGACCAAGCCTAAATATGTTTCGACGACATTCTTGTATCCAGTTTCCGCGAGAAATCGTTGCCTGAGAGCTAGAATGTCCTATGTCCCCTATGGGACATAGGACATTCTAGCACTCAGGCGACGAAATGTCTGTCACTGTCTTGTGTAACGGTTAAGGGGGGATAACCCAAAAGGACATGATCATTAGTCATTCTTTGTTCGTTCCTTGAATGAATGTGCGGGTTATCAAGTAAAAATCGCCAGTCGCGTTTGATAAGAGTATGCCCCTTACATAGGCCGCCAGTGTGTGTGTGTGTGTGGGGGGGGGGGGGGGGGGGAATAATCTTATCAAACGCGAACTGCGTATATTTTTCACATCATGTCAAAAATTGAGTTTATTAACACTCAGTATACAAACCACGAATACTATTCTCGACTGAGACTCAATCGAGAATAGTATTTGTGGTTTGTATACTGAGTGTTAATAAACTAGGGTCAGCCCGTCATGCCCTTACTCCTCCCCCAGCCCCCCCCCCCCCCCCAATCCGAAATTCGCTCCGGAGTCTCGGAACATGGGGACAATTTCGAATCGAATTCCGAAGCTTCTCGGGACTCTAGGATTTAAAGAGAAAACGTTATGAATGCAGTGCTTGTTAGTCTGGATAATCTAAATTCATGTCAGGAAACTTTTCTCCAGCTCCGTTTTCATCCAACCTTGGTTTGGGTTGGACTTGAATTTGGTGCCACATAAACTAAACATGAACGATCGATTTAACCCTTTACCCAACGAATCGCCCGCAGCCGCCCGCGTAATATGCAAATTCAGCAGTTGAAAGAATATTATTTTTCAAAAAATTCAACAAAACCATATCATGTGACCCCTCGTTGAAACGAATGGTTTTGTCGACATTTTTTGAAAAATTACATTTAAAATAATAAATTTTGATATCGTCTGCGTTGGGTAAAGGGTTAAACATTTGAAACTTTGTGTAATGTGGCAATGTCTTTAGTATTTCGAGTCAGGTTTTTGAGGGGATTTATATTCCACTGTAGATGCGACAGTTGATGCAGTGAAACAGAATTTGAACGCCGTGTTTCACAAAGTTGCCAGTCGAACAGAAAGGCGAAGTGGGAAACTGTATCTTCTGCCTTGCTTCGAATTGAATTACAAATGTGAAATTAAGCGCAGCTTGGGGCTGACAGCTCCTGCTTTGAAGCCAACTTGGGGCGTCCATTTTCTTATGACCCACCAGAATAGATATGTGTTCGCTCCAGTTGCAAAGCCACATATCAACTTTTTGTTTTTACTGGTGAACTGGTGAATGGTAAATGAGAAATTGAGTATTATTGGACAAAAAGGGCACGTCGGCCATACAGAGGAGGTAATGGTTGAAGAACGAAATCACCGAGTTGCGACATGTGCCTTGTTTATAGGACTATTTGACTATTATGGCATGCAGATGTTTTTCTGTTATTCGATATACACATACCTCCCTGTCGAATACTCACATTTAAACCATTTACCAATATTGTGGGCAAAGTACAAAATAAATAACAGTTTATCAACTTTTACTCAGCAAATAACGTACCCGGACTTGAAGAGTGCACTCCATCCCGGAAAGAACTCTGAATCAAAGGTCAACCACAGCAACACAAGCACAATAAAATGTCCCATTACTGCTTTTTCTGCAAAGCTGAAACACAATGACAACAACTTAAGTTTCACAAACACATTCACAGGAACTGTTAACACATTTAGAAGCAGGGCTCAAAATAAGCGGTGTCGTGTCGCTTTTTGCTATGCAAAACTTGCAAAAATCTACACATTGTTCACTTATGTATAGCATTTTGCGATACAAGATAATCAACTGCAGCCTATTAGGCTGCAGTTGATTATCTTGTATCGCAAAATGTAAATGAAAATTTGCAAACAAATTTGAAAACTAGTTCACTGATGCTTTACGTTTGATTGTGGAACATTCCAGGCATAACTCAGATTAACTCTCCATCAAGCATCGTTAGCGACTTCATATGTAAGATGAATTCTATTGGATTAAATTCTTCCTGTTTTTACAACATTTTGCATAAAATGTCCATTAAAAATAACTTCAAGCCCATCAAATTAAAAATCCCAATTCCATTTTGAGAACTCTATTAAACAACCAAGACGCCATTTGAAAACATCCAAGTCCATGCAACCCTTAAATGCAGTTCAGTTAAAAAAACATAGTAAATGTTTCATGTGTTGCAGATCATTTGGAAATGCCCAGAAATTGATTGAAACTATTCTATCTACTTAGAAGAATTCAATACAAAACAGTATAACATAACTCTGGTATACAAAATAGCTATGTAATTTTTACAAAATGCTATTCATTTTTTGGAAATGTGTAGCATTTTGCTACGCAAAGAAAAAAAGTTATTTTGAGCACTGTTTAGAAGTCCTCATTTCAGGGACGTACCGGAGTCACATTATACGCTCCTATCCTACTAGTCACGTGACTAACACGACATATTATGATCATGTGGCTAAGGTTTATTTGGTAGTCGGGTATCGTTTCTTGTGTGGGAGCCAAGTCTTCAGTAAGCAGTTAAACATCGATTTACGTGTAGATTCTACCATGATATCAACATTCAATTTTGTGATGAACCATGACGTTCACAATCTTTTACAAATGTATTCTGGACAACCTCATTGGAAAAAAATTTAAAGAATTAGAGGAACCCCGACCGAGATCCAACCTACGCCTCAAAGTGCATTTCTTGAATTGTATAACCCTTCAGTCACGTTTGGTATTGGGAGATTTGCCGTTTTTCTTCTAGAGCACAGACACGGATACAAAACACACATTCACACACACACACCCTCACAAACCACACCTATACACCCCCACACGCCGTACACACTCGCGCACACCTTCAGCCCTGTTTAATCGCTTTTGTAGGGACTTGCTAAATCTTTCAAAGAAATTGAAATATATAATATTGATCGACAGCCAGCTTTGTTCATTTTTTCACGATTCTATGGCACTCTCCCTTCACCGATTCTCGCGAAAATTGGAAACGTTTCTGTAGACATTTAATTCTTCTGAAGACTGGTAAAAGAAAATATCTGAATTTCCGTTCCCTATTATGTGACTTCTATTTTTTCTACTTTATCTTTTAGTATCAACTAATGTTTCCAGCAATTCTTTTCAAAATTTTGGAAATACAATAACATTCATCTCTAAAAATATGGAGCCGACCTCTTAAAGAGGCTATCAGCACACAAAAAGTTAAAATGCGGCCGACATATTACTATTTTGTGGAGCTAAAAACCAAAAGACACACCATTTTCGACGTTTTTACTTCACTTCAAAATTTCACATCTTTCTATTAAAAGCGCTAATTTTGTACCATGCACAGCTCTGTGACCTTCCAATACACAGCGAAGAAACTAAACACGATTGTGCACCTCTTGGTTTTCCTTTCAAGTTTAGATTTCTGACGCGAACTGTGCCAATTCGACGGGTTTTTTGCTCTATTTTTTCTATTCAAACTCATGTTGTGCCTCATCTTTTTCAACATTTGGGGTATAAAATCTAAGAATGTTTTGTCGTCCTAGGAAATTCCCAGCCGTTGTGGCCGTACTCTTTGTGTGGCATCTGTCATATGGAGTCAACGGCTTAAAGTGTCTCCGACTATAATGAAACTTTAGATTGTTGTACAGCTAAAAAAATCGATTTCTATTTGCAAAATAATCCTGCGTATTGTATACGACTTAGCTGAAATGGCTTGTTCAAGTTTAAAAGAACGAAACAACTCTTTACCCGAGATGACTTTCTCAGACGATACTCCCAAAATATTTAATAACTGCCTTGGTTTCTATCTGATGTTTTTCCAAGAGAACCAAGTTGTTGTGTCCTTAGTGTTATCTTCTCCATCAACATCCCAAGACCTGTCACTTCGAAAATCCATACCAATGTTGCAGAATCAATAAAGATGTACAAGATAAGTTTTGTGTATCACAAAGTTACTTCAGGAAAATTTCGAATAATCTACCGGTCATTTAAAAAATATCGCATTGTGGACACATCAAGTATATTTTGTCAACTCTTCCTATTGCTGTGCGAATTGAGAGTTCATAGTGCGGAGCACGTTAAATTTGGGGAAACTGCGTTTTTTAGTCAGAATAGCATTTTTTAAATAGGTAATTTCAACATAGCCGCTTTACACTTACAATTGTCGTGAGTTTTGTAAGTAAAAAACCTTACATCTCTCTGAAATTATTAAAGTGTTACTTTATTTTGAAAGTATGTAAGATGCATTTTGACTAATATTTAGTTCATAATATTATGTTACTGTGATGCTCCTAATATTAGTATTTATCTTACAATCAACATGTATTTTGTCTGTATTAACCCCGTACGGTCGTGTATCCGACCCCCTGATACAAATGTTTGTATCAGGGAGTCGGATACAAACACGTTCCTTTCGCGTGAGTTCCATTTTTTTTCTTTTTGTTCATCCGTACGAATAAATAGTTCGTTAGTAGGTAATAAAGGCGGATTCTCGACCACTTGTACACGATTTTGTACATGTACACGTACATCGATGTACACCTCCATAGGATTTAGTGTTAAAATCGTGTACAAGTACACGAAAAAGTTGTTTTTTAGGGTGGTCCAGAATCCGCAAGCGGATTCTAAACCACTGGATTCTATATAGACATCGCTCAAGAGTGAAAAAATGTATGAAATTTTAAGAAAAATGAGGTCGATTGTCTGGTCTAGAATCCGCAAATGGGTTTCCCCCATAGGATTCAGTGTTAAAATCGCGAGCAAAAAACGTGTTGCGGATTCTGGACCATCATCAAAAAACGGTTTGCGGATTCTAGACCATCCGTATCTGTACACGATTTGCACACTGAATCCCTATGGAGGCGTACACGGAAACCCATTTGCGGATTCTACATCAGAAATCGACTTATGTACGGTACATGGAAAAGAGGTGGTAATGAACCCGCAAACCACTTTTTGATGCCCAAAAGTTTGAAGAGCTTGAAATAAGTAATCACCCAATCATTTCACGTTCCTAACACAAATTAACCAATCAGATTGCTTGATTCTCATAAACTTAATCATACAAAGTTATCTCCCCTCGTCGTGGGGGTGGGGGTCACGCCCGTCATAAAAAGGTGAATCGCGTTTAATAACGTGGATATAATGGCTAGAGCAACGTATACCAAAAACCAAAAGCTCGAAGAGCTTGAAATAAGTAATCACCCAATCACTTCACGTTCCTAACGCTAATTAACCAATCAGATTGCTTGATTCTCATAAACTTAATCATACAAAGTTATCTCCCCTCGTCGTGGGGGTGGGGGTCACGCCCATCAGAAAAATCGAAGTTTCGAGAAGGTGGTCACGTGACCTATCAAATTGAAGGTCTCGACGAGTGGATTAAGAAGATCGTAATTTTAACCCTCGTCGTGGGGTGGGGTCACGACCAGAGCCGAAAAACGACTTCCTTTTTACATATCCAGGCATGTGAGGTATAAATATGAAGGGCTCGATAAATACATTACGAAAATGACGTTTTTTCATTTTATGTGGGAGTGGGGGTCACGCCCATCAAAAAAATCGAAGTTTCGAGAAGGTGGTCACGTGACCTATCAAAATGAAGGTCTCGACGAGTGAATTAAGAAGATCGTAATTTTAACCCTCGTCGTGGGGTGGGGTCACGACCAGAGCCGAAAAACGTCGTTGTTTATACAACGCCAGGCTTGTGAGGTACTGATATGAAGGCTCGATGAATACATTACGAAAATGACATTTTTCATTTTATGTGGGGGTGGGGTCACGACCAGAGACGAAAAACGTCTTCCTTTTTACAAATCCAAGCCTGTGAGGTACTGATATGAAGGGCTTGATGAATACATTACAGAAATGACATTTTCCACCATCGTCGTGGGGATGGGGTTAACACCGATCAGAAAATCAAAAGTTTCGAGAAGATAGTCGTGTGACCTATCAAATTAAAGCTATCGACAAGAATATTATGAAAATCATAATCTTTCCCTTCTTATAACGGTGGAGTTGGGACCATCTTGAAATCGAAAGTATTAAGAAAAGGTAGTTATGGAACATATTAAATTGAAAAAAAACAACAAGTTGAATCTGATGCATCTTTCATTTTTGATATTTGTGTTAAAAACGTGAAGTATGTTTTCAAAAAATATATTATTGTTATGCAAATTAGAGATGCACTCGCTTATTAACAAGTCACGCCTTAAGATGTTTCCTTCAATAATAACTCTGTTTACTGAACCATAGATTTGTCAATAAAAAAATTATAAGTTGATCTTCTAACATTTCTACATATATTTGTTACGTCGACATACCACTTGTCCAAAACAATTCTCTTTTAACCCTAAACGGGTGAAATACATCTCGGTAACGACTCGCTTTTTTTCTTGATCAGACACAGTTGTTGGTGGAAAGTTGACTGGAGGGTCGTTCAAAACAATTGATCAAATATATCGAACGAAAACGACTCATTTTCTAACTATGATTGTCGCCGTATTCTAAACGTCATCGATTTACCAAAATGAGCACAATATCTCATGGTTTTTTTTAAAGATTTTTTGATGACATAAAAAGGTTGCATGCGCAGCAAAAATAGCCAGTTTATCTTTCTTGCTTCTCACGTTTTCAAGTTGTAAGAATCGTTTGCTTTTGGCCAGTCTGTCTTGAAAATCGAATATGTGTTTGGTAAACGGATGGAACGATTTTTTTTTTGTTTTACCTTCCAGAGGAACTTCGAATTCTCCTCTTTCGCTCACGAAAACCCATTGATCATTTCCAGGTCCGATCCAGGTGAGCAATATACTGTAACACATCGCGCTATCGTAAGGACAATTCTGCTTTTTGTAAGGATTTTATAACCTACATTAGGTAGGGATACGGACCCTCTAGAATTTCAAATTCTCGACATTATCCCTATCTTTTTTTTACACAGTAGAGTAATAAGACCTAATCTCTGAGACTCTGACGGATTTTACCAGAGATAAAACGCTCGGGTTGAGATACTGCCACTTCATGTTCTAATGATACTGAAACGGGAGTTCTCTCTCTGAATACTACTATGGAAAACTGTGATTATAACCCTCAACTAAATGAAAATGAGTCGTTTTCGTTCGATATATTTGATCAATTGTTTTGAACGACCCTCCAGTCAACTTTCCACCAACAACTGTGTCTGATCAAGAAAAAAAGGGAGTCGTTACCGAGATGTATTTCACCCGTTTAGGGTTAAAAGAGAATTGTTTTGGACAAGTGGTATGTCGACGTAAAAAGCTTAATGTCTTGGCTGCTGTTGGATGACATCAAATATCGCGACAACTGATGTAATGCTTTGCTATCAAGTGGTTAGAAAAAGAGCTTTTTCTCATTTTCATTCAGTCATACGCTGACACATTGTAAACACTGTTTTTTTTGTTGTTGCTGTATTTATATAACGCCACCTATCTTAAAATATTTTAACTCCTGTTGTAAAAAAACAAAACAAAACAACTTTTCCACACGTGCGTTTAGACTGTTTACAAATCTTTTCTAACACGTGACAAATGGTTTTTATTTGAATTTAGTCAAGATTATACTGGTTTAGTTTGTAATGTCTTCTCGACGTGGGCATTGTTTCCTAAAAAAAAAATAGTTTGGATTGACACTTTTTTCGGAAATGGTGAAATAGGCTATCCTCAATATGTAGAAATGTTAGAAGATCAACTTATAATTTTTTTATTGACAAATCTATGGTTCAGTAAACAGAGTTATTATTGAAGGAAACATCTTAAGGCGTGACTTGTTAATAAGCGAGTGCATCTCTAATTTGCATAACAATCATATATTTTTTGAAAACATACTTCACGTTTTTAACACAAATATCAAAAATGAATGATGCAACAGATTCAACTTGTTGTTTTTTTCAATTTAATATGTTCCATAACTACCTTTTCTTAATACTTTCGATTTCAAGATGGTCCCAACTCCACCGTTATAAGAAGGGAAAGATTATGATTTTCATAACATCCTTGTCGATAGCTTTAATTTGATAGGTCACACGACTATCTTCTCGAAACTTTTGATTTTCTGATCGGTGTTAACCCCATCCCCACGGCGATGGTGGAAAATGTCATTTCTGTAATGTATTCATCAAGCCCTTCATATCAGTACCTCATATGCTTGGATTTGTAAAAAGGAAGACGTTTTTCGTCTCTGGTCGTGACCCCACCCCCACATAAAATGAAAAATGTCATTTTCGTAATGTATTCATCGAGCCTTCATATCAGTACCTCACATGCCTAGCTTTGTATAAAGAACGACGTTTTTCGGCTCTGGTCGTGACCCCACCCCACGACGAGGGTTAAAATTACGATCTTCTTAATCCACTCATCGAGACCTTCAATTTGATAGGTCACGTGACCACCTTCTCGAAACTTCGATTTTTCTGATGGACGTGACCCCCACCCCCACATAAATTGAAAAAACGTCATTTTGGTAATGTATTTATCGAGCCCTTCATATTAATACCTCACATGCCTGGATTTGTAAAAAGGAAGACGTTTTTCGGCTCTGGTCGTGACCCCACCCCACGACGAGGGTTAAAATTACGATCTTCTTAATCCACTCGTCGAGACCTTCAATTTGATAGGTCACGTGACCACCTTCTCGAAACTTCGATTTTTCTGATGGGCGTGACCCCCACCCCCACATAAAATGAAAAAAACGTCATTTTCGTAATGTATTCATCGAGCCCTTCATATTAATTCCTCACATGCCTGGATATGTAAAAAGGAAGTCGTTTTTCGGCTCTGGTCGTGACCCCACCCCACGACGAGGGTTAAAATTACGATCTTCTTAATTCACTCGTCGAGACCTTCAATTTGATAGGTCACGTGACCATCTTCTCGAAACTTCGATTTTTCTGATGGGCGTGACCCCCACCCCCACGACGAGGGGAGATAACTTTGTATGATTAAGTTTATGAGAATCAAGCAATCTGATTGGTTAATTAGCGTTAGGAACGTGAAGTGATTGGGTGATTACTTATTTCAAGCTCTTCGAGCTTTTGGTTTTTGGTATACATTGCTCTAGCCATTATATCCACGTTATTAAACGCGATTCACCTTTTTATGACGGGCGTGACCCCCACCACCACGACGAGGGGATATAACTTTGTATGATTAAGTTTATGAGAATCAAGCAATCTGATTGGTTAATTTGTGTTAGGAACGTGAAATGATTGGGTGATTACTTATTTCAAGCTCTTCAAGCTTTTGGGCATCAAAAAGTGGTTTGCGGGTTCAGTACCACCTCTTTTCCATGTACCGTACATAAGTCGATTTCCGATGTAGAATCCGCAAATGGGTTTCCGTGTACGCCTCCATAGGGATTCAGTGTTAAAATCGTGCACAGATACGGATGGTCTGGAATCCGCAAACCGTTTTTTGATGATGGTCCAGAATCCGCAAGACGTTTTTTGCTCGCGATTTTAACACTGAATCCTATGGGGGAAACCCATTTGCGGATTCTAGACAAGACAATCGACCTCATTTTTCTTAAAATTTCATACATTTTTTTCACTTTTGAGCGATGTCTATATAGAATCCAGTGGTTTAGAATCCGCTTGCTGATTCTGGACCACCCTAAAAAAACAACAATTTCGTGTACTTGCACACGATTTTAACACTAAATCCTATGGAGGTGTACATCGATGTACGTGTACATGTACAAAATCGTGTACAAGTGGTCGAGAATCCGCCTTTATTACCTACTTTCGTTATATATTCGTGTACATTCTTGACTTATCCCCAATATATTGTAAGATAAAATGATTATTACCATTATGTGGATGTACAAAATATGTATCCGAGTCTCGCGCCGGGTTCTAAGGGTAGATCACGACTCGTCTTCGACTCGTCGTGATCTGCCCTTAGAACCCGGAGCTCGACTCGGATACATATTTTGTACATTCACATAATGGTAATAGTCTCTATTTACTTCTATAGTAAATCTCAGTATTCTCTTTTTCTATGATGATGAGTAAAAATTCTCCAATTTTCTACCGGGTGTACATGTATCATCACTGCATTAACATTGTTCTTACACAGAATACCTTACTGGTCCCAGCTTCTTATATTCTCTTTCGATTGTCTGCTTAATTGCCGCCATTGATTGTTCGTCATCTTCTGACTTAGTGCATCCGAAGAAGGTTCTGTTGAAATGAGACAAAACATTGCATAAGTGACTGCGCAGTAATTTTGAAGAAAATGAGCTAAGACACTTCCCACCGTCCGGCCGTCAAAAATCTCCTACAGGGGATACACACAGGGATGTGGCGACGGCAGGGGGGGGGGGGGGAGGAGGGAGGTGGTTAGGAGTATTTTTTTTCAATAGTTGTAAATTCCGAGGTCAAACAGGTCAAAAATCAAATAGTTGGAAATTCAATAAATAAATTAACATTGTTCATGAAAAATATTAAAATTCCAACTAATGATGAGAAATTTTGATCTTTTATTTCCAACTGAAAACTTGAGTTTCAAATTTCCTACTCTAAAATTGACATGGCCTCAAAATTTCGACTCTGACACCAATCCAGTAAATTTTCTGACCCAGACATATTATAAATGATGTTTTTTTCCGTTTCAGGACTAGTGAAAATTTTCAGAAGGGTTCATAACCCTTTACCCAACGCAGACGATTTCAAAATTCATTATTTTAAATATCATTTTTTAAACTTTTAAAAAAAAATTTCAACAAAACCATATCATGTGACCCCTCTTTGGAACGAGCTCCATGAGCTCGTTCCAAAGAGGGGTCACATGATATGGTTTTGTTGAAATTTTTCGAAAAATTATATTTTTTCAGCAGCTGTATTTGCATATTACGTGGGCGGATGCGGGCGATTCGTTGAGTAAAGGGTTAAAAGATATCAGATAGCGCTGCAGTACAACCACCTATCGAAACCACTCACAGTTGGAATTTACACAGGTGGCACCCCCCGCCCCACCCCACAGCTGAAACTCTTTAGCCACATCTCTTGATACTCATTCCAACTGATCACATTTTTGTTTCTATTCCTTTATTTTCTCGTGTATCGAAGAGCAAGTATAATTACAAATGCAAACCAGAGAGTGTGTAAACAAACAAATAGAGAAGAAAAATAAACAAAGAAGCCAAAAATGACAGCAAGATATTATCAATATATGTACAAGTTTATCTACGCAATCGGGTATTTTGACTGAGGCTGAAGGCGCCAGTCACAGCTGCCCCTCCCTACAAATGAGGACGGACGTGAGTTGCTATAAGTGATGAACTAGCTTTTCCAAGAACCAAGTGCCACGAATCACATAAGGACATGGATAGTATCGCGGACCTGTAGGACGAAACAGCTGTATCCGACTTCCAAAGCCCTCTGTGGATGCATGATGCAGTTATGACTGCCTTCCCCTCTCAGTGGAGGCTAGACTATCTTGTTTCCTTATTGGAGTGAGATATGGCGACACCATGAGAGATGCAATGGTGGAAAGATAGAGTTACTAGTTATTCATGAAGACTTTAACTATTTCAGCACTGCAGGCCTGTGTGGTGGACAGCTCACTGGTTCCATGATGTCGTATAATATCCAAAAACAGACAACTGGGTGCGAAGAGTGCAACAACTACTATCCTTACATTGCCTCCCTTGGACGGTAACTTGGAGGCAGTAATTGTTCAATCATTCGATCTCAGAATGATCTAATCTCTTTAATTCACTGATAGGTCACTGAAGATACCAAACAAAATTCGTGGCTGAAATAAATAAGTAAACTGATTGTTGGAAGCATTTTGTGGAAGCGGGAAAAAGGCAAGATAATTGGATGATGATCGTGAGACCATTAAGAAATATGTCATATGCCTGTATCGTTACATTGCTCTTCTGTGAATGTATTCCATAACTTTGCTGTGGGTGTAACAGAGAAGTGCATGTTTTGGGGAATGTCATCAACAAGATCTAATACATGTTCAGGAAAATAGATTAGAAGCACGGACAAACATGCTTCTTCGCTCAGGTGGTCCAAATATGCATGTAACATGTCACACCAAACATGCCGATGATGGAATACCAAACGGAATTCCGAATTTTGTTAAGGAAGCTGCAGGCAGATTTGCGTGATGAACTTCGTATGACAAGAAGTAACGGTATCCTGTACAGACTAAGGGACCAGATTGATGCGTCTTAGTCAGAAGTTTAGTAACTAAAATGAAGACTCTTTTATCTTCTGGGTATTTACTACACGTCTTCCACAGACGAGACATTTCAAACTTGCTATGCACTCTCAGAAATCTACCGTATGTAATATTGTCCCCCGGACAGTCAAACCATTCGCTACGATATCTTTGGTTTACCTAGTATCACACAATTTGTTTCCAAAAAGGTTTTGGGGGGAATGTATTGTGTTTCCTAAATACAGACATGTGCTCACTAACGTCGTAATGCTGAAGTGTTTTGTTTATGTCGTCAATAAATGAATAATTATTGGATACCCGGTTAAGGTGAAACTGGTGAAGCCTTAGCATAAAAGCTTGTTGTGCTGTTTTATTTCCTTGATAATTACAGAGGGTTCCAGAAAGGGAAAGTTTACGTTTATCAACTATGCAATTTAACAACATATACCCAAAGGTCCCTGAACAAAATCTGTTTTAGTGCTAGCAGGAACACCATGAACTGTTTTAAGACTCCATCTGTGTTTCAATTCTAATGTTAAAGACTCTGTGTGGTTAATACCACACAACACTTGCTGAACTAGCACTTTGTTCAAGTATAGATATCCCGGAACTACGTGGTCCATTCTTTCCCAAATTGTTTGCACAAACCTTTCAGTGAGGTGATAGTATCGACGTTTGAGTTTATCTTTTTAATAACGTCTTCAGTATTCAATGGGACATCAACAAAGTCGTTTTTCACTTGTGTTAGATCCATTTTTAGTTGTGTCACGCCAGTACATTTAAGGTCGTACAGACGATCTACCGTAAGCTTACACGCTAAAAAATAAAGTGTTAAAAACTACACTTGAAGTGCTGTATTTAACACTTACTAAGTGCTGAACTAGCACTTTGTTCAAGTGTAGATATCCCAGAACCTGACAGGTGTTACAATAATACCACTTGACAAGTGTAATGTCGCGACACTTAAAAGGAAACAACGCAGATGACGCGGATCAGACTCGAACTCTCGAGTCTGATCCGCGTCATCTGTGTTGTGTCCTTTTAATTATGTACCCACCAAGCGCAAATCAAATTATGGACGATTCTGGAAGAACCACCAATGCTAGACACGTGGGAAGTGCCATCCATTCAAGTTTCAGATGTCTGACGATTGTAACGTCTAAGTGCTTAAAGCATTGCACTTTGAGTGTTAAACTCAAACCCTAAGAGTTAGAATGGGCTTAACACCTTGAAAGTGTCAATTTTAACACTTTAGTTTTTAGTGTGTAGTGGCAGTCAAGATCTAATCGAATGCTCTAGATTCACATTCCAGTCGCGCGTCAAAACGTGCAATATTACCTTTCATTTCAGGTATATCATTCAAAAGTATACTGTCATACATGGCTGCTTTTCTTTTAACCCTTTACCTAACATGAAAAGCAGACGACACTTGCAAACAAAATTCTTGAATAACTAATTCTTTTCATTTTTTGTCTCAAAAACATAGGTTATGACCCCTCATTGGAACGAGCTCGTTCCAAAGAGGGGTCATAACCCATGTTTTTGAGACAAAAAAATAATGAAAATTAATTGGCGATTTTTGTGAATAGCGCTGGCCGGTTTTTGCAGTTACGTTGGGTAGAGGGTTAAGATTGAAACATCTTTATGGAGATCTACTGCAGATTTTGAAATAATAGATATACCCGAGCTCGAGTAGATAGAGGTCGAGTGGGTGGTGGACTTTATGTGTTTGTAATGTCGGTGTGAATGGAGCCTGTGAGCGAGTGACTTCACTGCTATGACTTATGATTTTCAATTATATAAAGGAAGTCATGAGGCAATTCATTAAACATTATAAGAAAATAGATTCACTTATTTGGCCCAGTAAAATCGAAAAATTCAATAAGATCTTAAAATTTCTCCTAGTCGAAGGTCACATAACTAAAAAAAAAACAATTGAAATATTTAACAGCTAAGCTCAGTGCTCACACAGGACAATTTTACATCCTACCAAAGATCCATAAGGCCTGTTCTTCATGGACGGATGATTTTACTCCAGGGTGACAATTTTCTCAGTCTGCAACTCGAAATCATATGCCATCTCGGATGTCATTGATTATTATCTAAAACCCATAGCTAACAGACGTCCGAGCTGTCTTAAAAAAACGCAGGACTTATTGTCAAAAATGTCTGAATTGAAAATATCGAGAAATGCAATCCTGGCAACTTTGGATATCGATTGCCTGTATACCAAAATTGATATTGATAAAGGGTGTTAAATCTGTTCTAATTACATTGTTAATGTAGTTATACGTTTTGGGTCCAAATACTCAATTCCCATTGGTCAGCTGGATGAAAACGTCGTGACCAATTGTAATTCATTTTCCAATGAATACATTTGGTTGAACTATGACCCGCATTTACGATAGAGCGCAGTTGAAAGAATGTAATTCGGGCGGTGTTTGGGCGGGTTTTTAACTTTTAGCGCCTCTCGCAGTGATCAACTCCGCTGCTGTTTCTTTGGTGACATTTCCCAACTGTGGCATAAAGCCCGTTACTAAAATACTCGTTTCCATTTCTAAAGTTCTGAAAATTAAAAATCAGAGTTGTGCGCTTTGTCTTTTGTGTGAGGGTGGTTTTTCGCCTCGTTCGTTCGTACATGTTTTATTTCATCTTTCTGCTTTGTTGTTTGGTAAAAAGTAGTTTAAACAGTTACGGAATGTAATTATAAGAATTGAATGCAATTTTTATAAGCTTTATTGGTGTATGAACGTGTGAGAATGGGTGCAAATTGTATGAATCCCTTCGGGATTCATACATAATTTGTACCCATTCCCACACGTTCATACTCCAATAAAGATTATAAAAATTGCATTCAATTCTTAAAAAAATGCATTTGAAAAATATCCGGATGTAAAACGCACTTTTTGATCTTATAGAACTGAGCTTAAAGTGTCAAGACTTTCAATTCAACGGAGAAAATTATTTGCAAATAATGGGTTGGCCCAAGGGTAACAGATTCAGTCCTAATTTTGCAAGTATTTATGTAGCGGAATGGTAGGAAAGAAAATGCCTTAAGCAAATGTGCAAAGCATCCTCTCGTATATATCAAATATTCAGATGACATTTGTTTCGTTTGGAAACAATCAAAAGACGATTTTGATGAATATTTAGAAATCTTAAACAATCGTGATCCAAACATCAAAGTGAAAGCTACTATCAGTGAAAATTCTGTTGATTTTCTCGATGTGACCGTATTTTAAGTTAAATAGTTCCAGGCATCCGGTAATTTAGATTATAAAGTATATTTTAAACCAACTGATTCACATCAATTGTTGCACACAAAATCGTTTCATCCACGACAAACATTTAAATGTATCATCAAATCATTGCTCATTCATTTCCACCGGAACTCCAGTGATAAGATAAATTTCAACGAGGCTTTTTCTACCCTATTTGGCGCCCTCAGGTCGAGGAGGTACTCAATGCGCTTTTCACTTAGCTTGAAATCTCAAACCCTGAAAAAGCTGGAAAGTTACTGATTTGAAATCACCGAGAATTGGACACAGCATACCGTTTTAGAATTGTAGTGGCGCGGTATTGAATTGCAAAAAGACTCGTTGTAGATTGCATACTTTTATGTCTGATCAGCAAAAGGAGGAATTTTCCTCCAAACAAAGGAAAAATCATTAGCAGATCCGAAATGCCCTCCATTGTGATTCACCTAATATTATTTACCGCATCACTTGTAAATGCTGTCGGAAGCAGTGTGTTGGGCAAAGTAAAAATCATTTCCGAATGCGTGCTACTCGACACAAACAGGACATAAAATATAATGCTGATACCCCAGAAGCACAATATTTTAACATTCCAGGCCATTCTTTTGTCGATTTCGAAATCCATCCTATTGAACAACCACCAATTAAAGACACATTAGAAGAAACTGATGAAATTAGAACAAAATGTGAAGTTTTTGGATCAATACGCTTCAAACCTTCTGGCCATTGTGGTATCAACATATCAGAGGGAGAATACGAAAGGAGGTACAGCCTTCCTTTCACTTTAACATCAAACAGAATGAATATCGAAATAGCTAAAATAGTAAAAGGTGAATTCAAATTAACCAGCTCAACAAATTAACCCTTTACCTAACATGAAAAGCAGACGACACTTGCAAAAAAAAATCTTGAATAACTAAATTTTTTAATTTTTTGTCTCAAAAACATAGGTTATGATCCCTCGTTGGAACGAGCTCGACGAGCCCGTTCCAACGAGGGGTCATAACCTATGTTTTTGAGACAAAAAATGAAAATATTTTGAAAATTAATTGGCGATTTTTGAGAATAGCGCTGGCCGGTTTTGGCCGTTACGTTGGGTAAAGGGTTAAAAGAACCTTTAAATCTTCGTCCTGTCATCGATTTTTAGAAAAATAAAAGCATGTGGAATATCCTTATAAGGACTAAATTAGAGCACATCAAATTAATAGCATCAATAATTGCCAGTGAGTTTACACCAGTTCGTAAGCTCATCACTTAGTTTAAATCAAATTTGTGTATTCTTATCAGATTTGAAACCCATCAAGGTTCAATAAATATATATTTTCAAGAAAACAATATTTCGGCGGCATATTACAGGAAATAAACGTTCCAGTAGGAATGTCTGTGCCAGTGCGTAGTTTCTGTACCTTAAAAACACTTACAGCTTTGTTAACTTAACTTAATTTGTGTTAATTAAATTATACAAACCTGGGTCCAAAGAAGAGTATTTGTAACCATATCCAGGCCAGAAAGACGTTAATGAATCCGATTGGCAGGCCGAGTATCAACCATGAACCAAAAGTTACTCCGGAGTTACCGTCGGATACTCTAAAAAAAACACAAGGCACAAAAGTGGTGTCTACAAAAGATGTCTGCGGTTAATATTAATATATGTATACAAACAACCTGTCACTTCAGTAGTTTTTGAAGTGAATGACACTGATTATGTTGGACATACTACACAGTGCTGAATCCAGTAGATGACATCTTGTCCAAGAGGGTAATTAGTGCGTTCGGTGGAAGTCGCCTAAAGTCGGCAACACAGAAATAAACGATTGGCCAAACTTGACTTCATACAAGTGTTGCGGTTATGATGTAGCACAGAAGCTGACAATAACCTTAAACTTCAATTAATAAATAAATACATAAATAAACTGACAATAACCTTAATAAATAAATAAATAAATAAATAAATAAATAAATAAATAAATAAATAAATAAATGTTATATAATTCATCGTAATTGCAAGTGCTGTATACAGAAAAAGTAATCGGTAACATATATTCATTGAACAGCCCCTTAACTAATATTTTCTGAGGAAGATGATTGCGAACCAGCTATGGTCAAGTATTTCTTTGATAGTTATTGCCCTTGTTGGACTTGGGTGGCAGGGAATTGGCCATCCCATGGCGTTGAACTTGCTTTTTATCTTAATCTTTTTTTCTGCCACGCCCACTTTATACATATGTGGAGGACCTCATGTAAAACTGTATGCAGGAAGGTTAACAAAATGTATGACATACTTGAAACTCTATCATATGATTAATTGTTAGAAAGGGCTCTCTGAGCCCTTTCCAACAATTAATCAGATGGTAGGTTTGATCTGCGCATATCAGAACGTACAGATAATCATCATAAAATAGGTGACAATAATCGCTTTCGGCATATATCATGATGCTAAGTGTACTTGCTTTCTCCCCCACTTCCTATGCAAGATATGCATGCCCCACGTGAGAAGGCCATTTGAGGTAGATATCTATCTCACATGATCCACGTTACCGGCTTATTAGCATATATAATGAGCACAGGACTATCCAATCATCGCACGTTCGTCTGTAAACAAACAGCATGGTGTCACGTCGTGGAAATATTACCAGACGAACATTTGTCGAAGAAACAGAAATAAAAACATAGTCCGCAGCACCAAAGAACACTTGACTCTTTTATTTACATTTTTGGGCGAACGCCGTTTTGAGTGAATTGCACGAAATTACCGTCAAAAAGTTATGCGAATACATTGCCGAATTCATAATATGACGTCATCGGAATGTGTTAATGTTCATTTCGCTACAAATCTTTAACCCCTGTCTTGCTGGCGTAGGGAATCAATTTCGAGGTATATACCTGTGGTATATACATAACTTTTATGCGCTCTTTCCGATAAGCAAATCAGTTTTTTTTTCAGAAATGGACAACAAAACTGTTCAATGTAGCAGCACGTGCCCCTGAATTACTTTTGATGACCTCACGGTGTTTTGGTGGGGGGGGGGGGGGGGAGAGAAAAATTATCCCTGATGGGGGTGGGGGTGAGATGGGGAAATCTCACCCTTGGGACAAGACATTTGGTTCAGACACTCGGCAAGCATCGCGTCTGGCCCAAATATCTTGCCCTCGGGTGAGAGTCGCAACATCTCACACCCTCACGCCCACTTTATCCATATATGGTGGACCTCTATGTACGCCTGTATGCGGGAAAGTTTAACAAAATTTATGACTCAAACCTCCCGAGTTCCGAATGCTGCACACACAATTCGTCTACCACGTACTAGAGAAAATGAAAAGCAGAAAGAATCGTAACAACTTTGTGTTCTTGGTGGAAGTGTCATTTGCAATACTCTCTTTCCACCGAATCTACGAATCCATTATTATTTGTCCTCTTGAATTTTTCCACGTGACTGCAAATTCCCTAATATTGGACGCAGTTTGTGATATTACTCTCTCGTAGGCCAACGCCTATCTCTCAAATGTATTTTTTGGCCTTGGAACGAAGGGTGTCATAGTTGGATGAAAACATTACAGTTTGGCTCTTTCCACGTGACACAACAATTTTGAATTCTTGTTGTCTATAAAAAATATTCCCCTTGGAAACCCTGATAGATGGAGCAGGACTTTATTACTGTGGTAAAGCATTTCTATTTTACAGGTAATGCTGCGAGTCTCCTCAAGTAGACAGTATTAGTATTATTTATTGGCTCAGCGGACAGAGACAAAGACAAATATTCCACATGGATCGTTTACCCTCCATTACCGAAAAAGAGAATGTTCGGTGTGAAGCGCATGAGAGATGCATTTTAGAGATGTACAGTTTTCAGTGTCGCCAAACTCTGGGATATATGTTTCTCATACAGACTTTTCTCGGACCTTTTGATAGCATTAATTAATAAACGATCAGTGTTGATTGTATGAACTTTTTACGTTTGGAGAGGAACCCCGGAATGTTGTTTTCTCCGCAATACTGGGGACGCTGTGACGTCAGTAGACGCGTCCATAGAGTTGTTATTCTGATATGCGTTATCAGTAATTCTTTCTTCAGATATTTTTTTGTGTTGTCTGCTTATCGAATGACAAATATTTTTTCTTTAATTCTTGCCTATCCCGACTAAAAGATGCCACTAGCACAGCAAACAACAGAAACGTTTCTTAAAAAACAAAATGTATTCAATTTTGCTTCCAAAACATAAAGCATGGCCCGTCATCGGAGCAGACATGGAAGATACCACTAGGATTTAAAGGTTTAAGTCTGTCCAAGAGGATTAAATTTTGCACTTTGCTTAACTGGTTGAGTGCTAAAAGCCACTATCAGGGCTTTCAAAAAAATGATGGTACAAGAGCAAAAGCTAACATTTTCCTTGCTCATGTTTCATATTCAGTCCAACCCAAATAATATTTTGCTTAAATAAATTTGTTTCATCACAAATTATTGAAGAGTGCCTGTGGGCACTCTTCAATAATTTGTGATAAAACAACTTTTGATGAACAAATTCAGACCACAAAAAATAATGTAGCCATCAACCAGTTAAGTAATAGAAATGCTCATACAAAATGTTCTATTACGACAATCTGGAAGCGAACCCCGTAAACTCACTCATCAGCAACCGCTTTCATGACTAGGTTGGGAGGTGTGCCTGTCAAACACGACGTTCCTCCAATAATTGACGAGTATGATATGCACAACGTAAAAGCAATTTCAACTTGTCTTGACCTCTCGTCCAAATCATCAGGGTTGGCCGTAGAAACTTCATGATCAGATCTGTAAAATAAATAGAGGATATCTAGTGCTTTTGAGTGGATACCAAAAGTTATCTCATGAGTGACCGAGACAAATGTTTATTTTTCGCAAGCGCTTGCACGAGCGAAACTAACCATTTGTCTCGGTGAAAACCACTAGATTTTCTTTTTATTATACGATTTTTATAAGAATCTGACAATTCCACTCGTTTCAACCTTGAATTGATGCATGAAAGTAAACAGCGCATTGAATCACTGATACGTGGAAGTGATTTGATTGATACTCGGAACAGATAGCGTCTTGCAATCTGATTCAGCTGGCGGGTTTCTCGTCCAAACATGGCCTGAAAGTCCGTAATATAAGTTTTAGGTTTGGAACGTCCTTTGAAAGGACGTACCAAACCAAAAACTTATATTACGGACTTTCAGGCCATGTTTGGACCAGTGGGTTTCATGCATCAATTCAAGGTGAATATATATTGAACTATTGCTGGGAATGATCGGTATCCACTCAAACACACTGAACAAATTGATCATTTTCAGTGATAATTTGACTCGTATTCACCTTCAAGTGATGCTTTGGAAGCCGCCATTTTGATTGCTACTGTGAAAGTGAAAATATATCTTCACAGTGGGGGTTACGATTTCTATCTTTCACATTTTTTCGATAATCTATCGATTAGTGTATAATAAAATACATCAAAGAAGCCAATTTTTGAAGGTAAATATCCGTTCAGTTAAGCATCATGCATTTTAGACTATTCTCGTCAGCATTTGATCCCAGCTACCCCAAACACACATACACACACACTCACTCACTCATATACTCACATTTCTCGCGTAAGTGTGAGTATATATTTACTTTGGAGAACTATCGCACAGGTCAGTTTCACATAGATGGGTTACTATCCGATTTTCCGAAAAAAATCCAATAGCGAAAATAATATCAATATTTAGCTCATTTTGAAATGGACCTTCCCCACGAGATATCTCCCTTACTCCACAAACCGAAAGCAGTAAGAGAGTACGAAAAGCAAAGATTCTATTTTAGGTCAAGAAATTGTGCTTTATTCTGAGACTTTATCTTTTGGTATTTAAATTTTTACTCGTTAATTTCATTTAATTTATTTTTCCTGACAATGTTCACACCTACTTTGCTAAATGACGCCACTCTGGACAATTATCTCCAAAACAAGTGAGTGATTACATGTTTGAAAGCTCGATGGCTCATTGGTTAGAATACTGGACTATAAACTGAAAGGTAGACGGTTCGCTCCTGATAAGCGTCATCTGGGTTGTTTCTTTAGGCAAGGTACCTAATCCCGATTGAGCACGTGACAACCAAGCCCGGGTATTTGGGGAAAAATTTGCAGAAGTTACACTGTGTGTGTTTCTCATTGTTTGAAGATTATAATACAAAAAAATTTCTGCACCTCTTTTATTTACGAGTGAGTGGATGACCCATAGCAAAAGTCTTAACCGGAAAGCGTTTCTAATTGTTCCGGTGTGACAGGAATGATAGTCCGTAGGAACGTCAGTCCCTCTGGACTATTATTCCGCGGAATTATAGTCCTAGGTCTAACATTTCTAGGAATAGTAGTCCGCCGGACTACTATTCCTAGAAATGTTAGACCTAGGACTATAATTCCGCGGAATAATAGTCCAGAGGGACTAATTTTCCTGCGGACTATCATTCCTGTCACACCGGTTCAGGTTAACCAATTAATCGTTCCAATACCTTTCAATCTTAACATAATGATCCGTAAGCTTTCATCCTCTGTCCGATTCTCACCTCGGCGACTGCCCAAAATGTTACATTCGCCGAAGATTCGGTCAACCTAAATCACCCCCTACTTGCCGATTCCATCGCCTGTGAGTGACTTCACGCGAATTTATTTTTCTGCCGTGTAACTCCGATAGATCTTCACTCATTCGTACATTCTACATTATTCATTTATTTATTTATTGGTGTTTAAGGTCATATACTTATGCACAATGGCTAATCATGACCGTGTACATTCTACATAATTTCTCTTCAGAGAAAAACATATTTTATAATATGAAACACTGTTTGAAGAGACAGACGAGGAGCATGTATGTTTTATCATAGAACCCATTAGGTCACATGCGCTTGAAAAACGAGTATTGTTTAACCCTTTACTTGACATAAAAACCAGACGACTCTTGGAAACAAAATTCTTGAATAACTAATTTTTTTCATTTTTTTTGTTTCAAAAATATAGTTATGACCCCTCATTGGAACCAGCTCGTTCGAAAGAGGAGTCATAACCTATGTTTTTGAGACAAAAAAAGGAAAAAAATAATGGAAATTAATTGGCGATTTTTGTGAATAGCGCTTAAAGAGACAGATTAGATATGTTTTATCATAGAACCCATTAGATATCGTGTGCCTGAAAAACGAGTATTGTTTAACATTTTAATTACTCAAATATAGCCTTTGAACTGTGAACCAGAAAATAGAAAATAATGTACTTCTTGTGAAACTGGATGAAATTTTCTCAGCGGTATTTCGTTTAAGGTGCAAATCACGGAACGACAAATGAATTTACGAAATTCCAAGTCATTAAACTTCTAATAAATAACTACAACTTATGCACAAAAGTGAAGTATGTGATGTATAGAAAACGAACAAATATGTGTTTAGCATAAACGGTCCTTAACCGTTTACCCAACGAATCGCACGCATCCGCCCGCGTAATATGCAAATTCAGCAGTTGAAAAAATATTATTTTTCCAAAAAATTCAACAAAACCATATCATGTGACCCCTCGTTGGAACGAGCTTGTCGAGCTCGTTCCAACGAGGGGTCACATGATATGGTTATGTTGAACCTTTCTGAAAAATTTGAAAAAATGATATTTAAAATAATAAATTTTGATATCGTCTGCGTTGGGTAAAAGGTTAAAGGGTTATACAATTCAAGAAATGCACTTTGAGGCGTAGGTTGGATCCAAACGTGGTTAACCCTTTACCTAACGAATCGCCCACATCCGCCCGCGTAATATGAAAATTCAGCAGTTGAAAAAATATTATTTTTCAAAAAATTCCAACAAAACGATATCATGTGACCCCTCGTTGGAACTAGCTCGACGAGCTCGTTCCATTGAGGGGTCACATGATATGGTTTTGTTGAGCTTTTTTGAAAACTTTAAAAAAATAATATTTAAAATAATAAATTTTGATATCGTCTGCGTTGGGTAAAGGGTTAAACTCTGCTGCCGTATGCGTGTGAGAACTGCCACTAAAATCATACTATAGGAGAGCAATTGGTGGCCAAATGTGCTTCAGATATCCAAGAACAATGCTAGGAAATCAAAGCACTTCAAAATGCAATGACAGAGCTGCGTTTGAGGAAATGACAGCAGACGGCAGTGGTAGCAGATTCTCAGGGGCCATTTTCGCCTGCTATAAACTATACGAGTCAAAAACACTTTATTTGTCGTTTACCGTGTTCTTTTCTCCACAATCTTCATTTCGGTGTATATGTATTGTAGTCTTATGGAGTCTCAGACTTGGGATTTTTATACTAAATTCGTTTGTTGTTACTTGTGTATCACCTAACACGATATTTCCATGGACCGTTCATTTGATGAGGTTGTGATGTTTTGAAACGTTAAAAAAAGAAAAAGTAACAAAACGCGAAAAAAGGCGTGATGATGGAAAAACAAGGATCGGCGAAGAGAAGATAGTGGAACGGTATAAAGGAAAAGTAGTCGAAAGGGGAAATGTTAAGAGTGACCAGGGCAAGATTCGAAGATTTCTGCGAACGGGAAGCGGTTGTAACGTTTTTGCTGGCTTTGTATCCACGCATAGGTCTTTCGATTTAATTGGAAACAACTAATGCGTTTTTCAACAGCTGAGTGGGGTTGCTATCCTATCATCAAAGCAATATTAATATGCTACTAGAAATGTGTTTAATCCTTTGAACACGAGAGGCCGCTTTTCCGACCCAGAAACACGATGCGTCATAATTTCATTAAGAAGGATCGTTGTAAGTGAAAGTGTGGGTGGATCATTCAATATTTTCAGCTTGCAAATTTTGATTGGGTCTACCCCAAATAATGAATATAGACTCATCCATTTGCTGCCACTGTACTCACATGGACATTACCACCAGTGTTCAAGTGGTAAATTGCAGACCTTAACATACTGAGCGAACCATAGTTCAGTTCGCCTTTTGTTCACCTAAAAGCATATGACGACCATCGTTTACCTGCATTACTATTATTATTAAATCATGACAGTTTACTCGAACTGCCTTTTGTGTTCATTTTTCACCCTTTCCAGAACCATGACCTACTGTACAATGACCTTAAAAGCATAGGCGTAGCGAAGAAGGGTTGTTAGGAGAGTGTAATAACCCTTTCCAACAATACTTTATCTAGTCAGGATAGTTTCGTCTGAGAGTTAAAGCGACTTGCGGGAATTTTCATACCGTGTCATACAGAATGACGAAAGAGTCTTCTTTCACTGTAGCTGGATATCTATTCACCCTTGTCAGTACTCATGTACTTTCTTAAGAGACTAGATATGATAATATTAGTTACGCGGTGTTTCAGGAGGGTTTACTGGACTGTACTACACTTCTGAGATCCGTATTTCCTGATGATGTAAACATATTGAATGGTCTATCCACACCTCCACTTAACAGCGATCCCTCTTAATGAAATTATGACACATCATGTTTCTGGGCCGGAAAAGCGACCTCTCCTGTTCAAAGGATTAAACACATTTCTAGCTGCATATTAATATTGCTTTGATGATAGGATAGCAACCTCACTCAGCAGTTGAAAAACCGGTCTTCGTGACATCCCAGTATGTAAAACGCAAAGATCTTTTACTTTGGCAATAAAATGCAGAAATATAACACATTGATGGAAAGGGTCGTGGAATACGTCACAACAATTCATACATACCAAGTAGTGTTCTAGGTTGCTTATGTTTTTTTTTAACCCTTTACCCAACGTGGCGCCCATGACCGGCCAGCGCTATTCTCAAAATTCGCCAATTAATCTTCATTATTTTTTCATTTTTTGTCACAAAAACATAGGTTATGACCCCTCGTTGGAACGAGCTCGTTCCAACGAGGGGTCATAACCTATGTTTTTGTGACAAAAAATTAAAATAACTAGTTATTCAAGAATTTTTATTGCAAGTGTCGTCTGCTTTTCATGTTAGGTAAAGGGTTAAATAATACGGACAAGCTCGGCTGTATGTTGAAAAATGGAGTACATATAGATACTCTTATTCAAGCCCAAGTGTTAACCCTTTGAACCCTGATGAGGTCAATCACAGCAGCTGGAAGAGTCCACATTCATTATTTAGGGGTAAACCAATTAATATTTTCAACGTGCAGCCTTGTTGCTGCACGTTGAAAATATTAATTGGTCTACCACACTCATGCACTTAGCGTCTTATTTAATGAAATTGTCATGTTTCTGGACGAAAAAGCGGTCGCTCGTGTTCAAAGGGTTAACTCTTCCAAGACGGTATGCATACAATTTTGCGTGAAGAAATATCTGACAGTGGACGAGCAGACGACATAATAAAAATGGTTGCTTACTTTACAATGCTAATCATTGTACTGTTTGCTGCATCATCGGTATTTTCTTCCTCTTCATCCTCTGAAATGAATATATTCAGCGTGTTTATATTTCAGACTACCTCAAAACCCAGCTTTCGAAGTGTAGCCTACTGAAATAAACTCTTTGGAAACATAAACGCGAAAATGTGCAGGACCAGCAAATGGAACCCGGGCCCTTTGATCGTCATAGTCTCTGCTTCATGGTGTCATATATATTGTTCGACTCTCAATGCGTAGATAGTGAGATAGAGAGTACGGGATGGGTGGTATCCGGGAAGATGATGCACACTAAAAACTAAAGTGTTAAACCTGACACTTTCAAGGTGTTAAACCCATTCTAACTCTTAGGATTTGATTTTAACACTCAAAGTGCAATGCTTTAAGCCCTTAGACATTACAATCGTCAGACATCTGAAACTTGAATGGATGGCACTTCCCATGTGTCTGGCATTGGCGGTTCTTCCAGAATCGTCCATAATTTGATTTGCGCTTGGTGGGTACATAATTAAAAGGACACAACGCAGATGACGCGGATCAGGCTCGAGAGTTCGAGCCTGATCCGCGTCATCTGCGTTGTTTCCTTTTAAGTGTCGCGACATTACACTTGTCAAGTGGTATTATTGTAACACCTGTCAAGTTCTGGGATATCTACCCTTGAACAAAGTGCTAGTTCAGCACTTAGTAAGTGTTAAATACAACACTTCAAGTGTAGTTTTTAACACTTTAGTTTTTAGCATGTGAAGAACATCCGATAGTTTGCAAGAACATCCAATGAAAATTTACGATTTAAGACGTACAGATCGCCATTCCCACGAATATCAGCGCGGAATGGACGAAATCATTTCTATAACAAATTTAGCGTCTCCATTGTGGCACAGATTCAGATTCCATTTTGTTCAAATGAAGTCTCTGGGTTCAGATTTGGGGTTTCTATGCGAGTCCGAATTTTAACTTGGTGCAATGTGGAAAAATTCTTTAAAACTCTTCTTCGGATGCAAACGTTTAATTTGCTCAAATCAAGTCCTTTGGGTCGTATTCGAGCTCCCTATTATAGCCCGACTTTTAAGTTAGTGCAATATGGGATTGTTCTTTGAAAGTGTTCTTCAGATCCACCGATAAGAATCTTTTTTATATTTGGTGTACAGCATCACAAGGAGGGGCAGGTTCAAGTTTCTTCAAATCAAGACCTGGTGTTCAAATTTGGCCTCCCGAATTTTAACTTCATCAGACCTATCAGTCATAATCTCTTGTTATTTGGTATATACAGCGTTCGGGTGGGGGGGGGGGTGGGGTCAGATTCAAGCGTGTTTAAAGGGTCCATGGATCCATGCCTGGGCCCATGTTTGGTCTCTGCTAGTCACAGATACTGAATGTGACCATAAATCTTTCTTTAAACAACTTTATCGGGTGAGCGATTGGAGTCCATTGGGGCCTCTTGTTTGAATATCATTGTCAAATATAAATCAACTATAACAACGGTAACTAGTAGGGCAATATATATAAAGATAGTGATAGATGAGATTAGTGGACGATGATATGACATGGTAGAAATAGCAGTAGTTTCAAATTGAACTGGATTATCATATTCCATCGAAATGACAAGACCAGAGAGACCTTACCAAATACGGCAGGATACACGCTAAAAACTAAAGTGTTAAAAACTACACTTGAAGTGCTGTATTTAACACTTCGTCGCCTGAGTGCTAGAATGTTCTATGTCCCCTATGGGACATAGAACATTCTAGCACTCAGGCGACGACTTACTAAGTGCTGAACTAGCACTTTGTTCAAGTGTAGATATCACAGAACTTGACAGGTGTTACAATAATACCACTTGACAAGTGCAATGTCGCGACACTTAAAAGGAAACAACCCAGATGACGCGGATCAGGCTCGAACTCTCGAGCCTGATCCGCGTCATCTGCGTTGTGTCCTTTTAATTATGTACCCACCAAGCGCAAATCAAATTATGGACGATCCGGGAAGAACCACCAATGCTAGACACATGGGAAGTGCCATCCATTCAAGTTTCAGATGTCTGACGATTGTAATGTCTAAGTGCTTAAAGCCTTGCACTTTGAGTGTTAAAATCAAACCCTAAGAGTTAGAATGGGTTTAACACCTTGAAAGTGTCAGTTTTAACACTTTAGTTTTTAGTGTGTAGGAGGAACTAGCCTGATCTGATGGTGAAATGAAATGGAATGGAATGGAAATGGAATGGAATGGAATGGATGGATGGATGGATGGATGGATGGATGGATGGATGGATGGATGGATGGATGGATGGATGGATGGATGGATGGATGGATGGATGGATGGATTCAAATGCATATTGTAGGGAGATGGTATAGCAAAATTGGGTGTCTACCTGCCACCCCCAAAGATAAAAAGAGGAACAGCCAGAAGCGCAAACATACCATGACACATGTTTCAATGCATGAATTCAAAGTGCTAGTTGACAGGTGTTACAATAATTGATTGGTTTATTGGTGAGTTGTTAATTATGATCAAATAATCACTTCGGTGGTGCTTTGGTTATTTAACAACTTACCAATAAACTATCCGATTATAACATAATGTCTCTGAAACACCGAATGATATTGATCGACTCGAATTGGTAGCGTGTATATTATGTAAAATGAATTATTCTTTGATCCGTGGTTAGCAGAAGCCAGCTGTTAATCTATTAATTAATCGGACACCAACATTATCCATAAAAACAGGTGAACATGTAATTATTTTTATCCCGCAGATAGGCAAACGGGCAAAGATAATCAACCACGCTGAGAACGCACAGTAACACAGCATAACGCTGTCTCGCTGCCTGCGAACTCAATAGAGTCAAAGGTCTCTATAAATCAATTCCGAGGACTTCAAAGAGATACCACTCAGGTTCCCCGGGGTATTCCTTGACAATATAAACGGGAGTAGCAAGATTTGGAAAACCAGTGTTGATCGTAAGGTTCAAACTCCAGCGCGGTGGCTGTTTTGGGCTATGTAAGCACCTGGTAAAGCTATACTCCATAGGTTAACCCGTCTGTCGCATGTGCGTGGATGGGAAATCTGTGTTTGAGGGAGTGTGGAGTCATATAACGTGGTATAAGGGACCAAAGGGTCGGTCACCAAAAGGGAGACCAATTGGGACCTTACATCGATTATTAGTGGCACAAGTGCCCGGTTGGGATATACTCTGTATGTTCCTTGGTAGGGGGTTGTCAAGGTCGATTCGAATTGGTAGCGCGTATATTATGTACATTAAATTATTCTTTGATCCGTGGTTAGCAGAAGCCAACTGTTAATCTCTTAATTGATCGGACACCAACAATATCCATGAAAACATGTGAACATGTAATTCTTTTTATCCCACAGATAGGCAAACGGGCAAAGATAATCAACCACGCTGAAAACGCACAGTAACACAGCATGGCGCTGTCTCGCTGCCTGCGAACTGCGAACTCAACAACGTCAATGGTCTCCATAAATCAATGCTGAGGACTTCAAAGAGATACCGCTCAGGTCCCCCGGGGTATTCTTTGATAATATAAAAGGGAGTAGCAAGATTTGGAAAACCAGTGTTGATCGTAAGGTTCGAACTCCAGATCGATGGCTGGTTTTGGCTATGGACGTGTTAATGAGTTGTGGAACTAGCGGGTCCAACATGTAGTTCAGAATAGGCGAGAAGTTATTAGGCTAAGTGGCGAGGGAGGGCTTTGAGAGACATAAGCGAAGTTTAACGCATAACGTGAGGTAAAGTTAGCTGGAGGGAGTTATCGAGAGCTCGAACATTTTATTTAATTGGAGGGATCTATCGAGAGCTCGAACAGTTGACTTAATTGGGGCTATCGAGAGCTCGAAAAATTTGACTTAAGCTAGGAGCTCGGAGTGAGCTTAGTGGAAGTCAGGCAAACCGCATGCGTGAACATTATTGGTTTTAAACGGTAGAGGGAGAGTGGTTTAGGTGGTACAAAATTGTAAAGTGGAGTGATAATATATTATCACACGTGTAAAGTGAGATAGGTTGAATTGGTTAGAGGAGTTGACGGACAAATTGAGAGTACCTAAAGGTACTATAAATAAACTATACGTTAAGTGTACAATTGCATAGGAAGTCAGAGGGCCACCAGGAGCTGAGGAACAACAAGAGACAACAAGACGACAGCATTGAACGCGGGGTACCCCGGAAAGAGCTCGAACTTTCGGAGTGGGGAAAATTCATCAATGATTTGTTTTGTGATGTGTATATATTTTCATAGATTGTTCTTGATGCGTACATGTGAGTACATAATAATGTTATATTTTCATTAAATTATATTCGGATGATACCCGTCGGTTATATTTTTAAATATCAAGTCTCTGACACCTAAGATGACGAATCTGCCCCAACACAACCACAACACCGCGAGGTGGAGAGACGTATGTTCACTCAAAAGCCCGGCTGTCCTCTCCGAGTACGGCCGAGCTCTAGAGTGATCATAAATCTCACATATCTGCCCCATCGTGTTGTAACAGATATACTCATATTGTGTTCTGATTATAGATTATACATGCATTTCAGTTATTTAAGGAGACGTCCAACGTAAATTTGGTCAAATTTCAGGTAATTTTCTCCAAAGTTCAGAGAAGGTCAGAAAGGAATAACCCCAATAAATTATATATCAATTTGTTTGGAATGAAACATAGATTTTGTGGAAACTGACATTTGCCATGGAACCGTTACCATGTGACAGAAAGCACTGCCCGAAAGTCTGCTATGGCATAAGAAAGAGATCAGATTTTATACAATAAAATACCTTAAATTTATTGAATAGTTAAATTCTGCAATCCTTCTAGTACAGACTCTGAGAAATCTTTTTATCATTCTTGCAAGCAACGGACCACGAAACCAATTATAATTTAGGATGCCTACATTTCAAAAGGGCTGCCATTTTTCTTGTGTTTGTTTACCTTTTATGAAGTTCACCAAGTGTCAAATCCACACAGTTCAGAAGCATAAGTATGGAGTCATGAGAAAGTGCATCAATGAAAAGTGAAGAATGTCCAATGTAGCTTTTGTGAGTCTGCTGTGAGCATGCCCCCCCCCCCCTACCCACCTCACAATCCTGTGCCATTTTGCATGAGATCTGTATCAAATTGGTAAAATACGATGAGATTGATACACCAAAAAAGGCTAAACTGCCAAACCTCCTCATTTAGTATTATATGTGTCCATTTCTGGGGTTGCATGAGCAATGCCAGCTGCCATGAGTGCCATTTGAATGTTCAAATGTGTCAAAACAACAAAAAATGACCTGTCCTGCGTGCAGAATTCTTTCAGCAATCGGCTACACTTAGTTAGAAATCCTGGCTTCCAATTCATTTGTGTACATGATTTGGTATGCTTCATTTGTGTTGGAACTATCGGCCTTCCGTAGCTACTGTTTGGGGAGGCTTGACTGTTGTTTTCTCGTGAGATTTAAGAACATTAATAACTGATCTGCTTACCAAGACTAATTTTATAGGCGGAGGGTTACCGGCCTGAACAAAATCGGAATTGTGTTGGTTATTAAATTCATTTATCTAAACACTTATGACACGTTGTGGTCTCATTTCGGTAACTCGTGTGAATTTTTGACCGATTGGCGGAGTTTTTCTATTTCTGTCCACAGAGTGTCCACATACATAGATTTTAGCAACCTTCTCTTGCTAACAGCGCTCAAAATCGACGTTGATCCGTCTTATACACAATGCGGTTGTGCGAGGGAGATATTTAAATTTACGATGGTACGACATTTCGCTATATTTGGTGAATAGGAAGAAACCTTTCTGATAACTATCCTTGACATTGGTCTTCATCAAGCCTTCTTTACGTCACTAATATAGTTATGTGACAGTAATATTATTTTTTCGTAAATATACAATTGTGAGGACTGTAATGTATGTTGATGCGAATATATTTTTGTTTTCAAATATAACTTTCCACTTTTATGTTTTAATCATCGACACCAACCAAATAATAGTAGTTCGAATCGGTGGCGTATTAATCCCTTGCTGACACTTGCGTCACATTGTACAGCTTCTGATCTCAACAGCGCTCCTAAGGACTGTATCTCTCAATTATCACATTGTCAGTTGAATATTTTCCTATGAATGTGTGGTGAGCTGTACATAACATCGTCTACAAGATTCAAAAACAGCAGTGGAATGTTTGAAGATTAAAGATCGTGGGAAATCAAAGCATTTCCCAACTTTGCCCACAACCCACATGTTCATAAGAAACGTGTCGCTCGAACTGAATGAAGCGTTAGAGGTCATCCATTTTCCCATGAGCGTTCTCACCACGTTGGTGATGAAATGATAAATATGCTTTCTCCGAGTGTGGAGTCTTTTATTTACAACTCAGACATTCGAATTACCGATCTATTCCTTGTTTATCCTGACGGTTACTTATGCGGCTGGCAATTTCTTTGTCATCAAAAGCAAAAATATTTTAAAAAATGTTTTCAAAAAGTGGATAAATTCGGGTTTTGTATACTTTTGTCATTATTTTGGTATATAATATGTCGTTATTTACCACCTTAATTCGTATTTAGGGCATTGTGAAAATTTTCAAAAAAATGCCCAAAGTTACGTTGTACGACCCCTTAATGTCGTTATTGAGGAATGTACGATGCAATATACAAATTATACTTATACCATACCTGTACATAACACTATTTGAAGAAAAAGCATGAGAAAAATATTAACTGTATTTCCGGATTATGGTAATAAATTTTCTCCATATGGATCAAAACAGAAAATGTGAATGAATATGAATGAATGAATAATGCACAAAACTTATAACAACAACAACAACAATTATGGAACAAGAATTCAGTCATAACATTTCATAATTTGCAATAATAATGTAAAAAATTGATCCAGTCTGAATGATTACATGGCATGTATACAAGATCCGAGCAGTACTATATCATGTAGCCGTTTCAAAATTGATATATTGGTAAGCATAGCGCCACTAATGCCATTGCACTTTCACGACGCTTGCCACAGTGCTTCCATTTTAGTACAAAACGATTAGGGTCTTAGTCCTTGGGTTTGAATTTTTTTCTCTAAACCCTTTGAACTCTAGTGTTATCTTCCATGCCAGTTCAATGGCAGCAATTAGAAGAGTCCATATTCATTATTTGGGGTAGACCAATCAATATTTTCAACGTGCAGCCTCTGGCCTGCACGTTTAAAATATTGATTGGTCTACCCCACACATTTACTGAACAGCCATCCTATTTCAGGACGTTATGACGTATCGTATTGTGGCCGGAAAAAAACGTACAGTAGGGTTCAAAGGGTTAAATGATTTTTTTACTTCGTCGATAAAAAAGACGTTATGGAATAAATAAATTAAACACATAATGTGCAAAAATAATTTTCATGTTTAACCCGTAGCATTAATTATTTAACCCATAATCACGTGGATTAAATACTTAAACCTGCTCATTCTATAAACATTGACTGGGGGAGTTTGGTTTTGTTTAAGTTTTTGTTCTTTGTTTTTCGTATAAAACAAATCCTCTCATGAGAAACTTCGAATATTTCATTGCCCTGAAATATCCAGCGAACAATTTTTCAAGGTTGAGTGGGGTTTACTTCAGTTGTAAGATACGGGAACGAACTGCAGTTTGCGACAAAATAAAACAATATAAATTAATGTCCTGATCCCGCATGTTTTGCCAAACAGACTTAACTATTTTTCGGGATTAATTCGTCTCAAAGGTTAAACATTACACCCACATATGAATATAACGGCATGCAGTTTACATCATGACAAAATGTCCGACAAAATAAATAGCATCACTTAACCCTTTACCTAACCTGAAAAGCAGACGACACTTGCAAAAATAATTCTTGAATAACTAATTTTTTTTCATTTTTTGTCTCAAAAACATAGGTTATGACCCCTCGTTGGAACGAGCTCGACGAGCTCGTTCCAACGAGGGCTCATAACCTATGTTTTTGAGACAAAAAATGAAAACAATAATGAAAATTAATTGGCGATTTTTGAGAATAGCGCTGGCCGGTTTTGGCCGTTACGTTAGGTAAAGGGTTAATGCGCGATCTCTCTAAATCGAGCTTGCACGTCATTTGTTGCTATTCATTTGGGTACAGCTTGCGTAGTAAAGGGAGACATGACAGAAAAACACGTCTAACATTTTTCCTACAGGTTACCACCATGTTATAAAACGTAACCAGCTAACAGGCCTGTATCTTGTTTCTGGTTGACTGCAAAGCACAGTATGGTATCATTGATAGCCTTTTCATTTTTTTCGAAATGAATTTTGACAAATAATTTCTTAATGTGAAAAAGATGTTTGCTATAATGGTAATAATGGAAATTTACCTTATCACGAAATATGTTTGAATGGAAGGCTGGAACTTGTGTGACTTCTATAAAGATGGTTGATCAGAGTGTAATAACATGATGACATTCAAACCACTCCAGTCATCCCTACTATGGACATTATTCGCGATTTGAATAGACAAAAATATGCTTAACTAGAGAAACAGAATTTACTGCACCCAGTAAATTCAAGTCTGTGTGAAAAGGGTTAAAGTATCAGGAATAAACTATACAGAAAGAGAATTTATGGAGGCTTATTTTCAGAAGTAAAATATTTTTAAACAAATCAGAAATGGGTTTTCGTTAACAGTATTTACAGATATTCATACTGGAATCAGAACAATTATTTATTAGAAACCAGAAAAGGCATATATCTGACCAGCATTCAAAGGGTTCGATACTCAAATCAGAAATGGACATTTTTGGCTCTGCCCACTAATTTGAGGGATGAAATACGTTCATAAACTTTAGAAATGCATTAAGGTGTAATAAAATTAATTTTCCAGTAGTTCTGATGACTTTGGTGACCTCTTTCAGGCGGACCCCTAAGTGACCTCCGTGACCTTGACCGATATTTTGAATTTCCATCAACTGTCGACTCATTTGGTGTTAGTTCCAGGTCCACTCATCATACCACGATTGAGATATGAGCATGACCCACTTTCAAAAATGTTGGCTACGACCACTTTTTTAACATAAAAATGCATGTATGGACCTCAGGAATGCTTTTCGGGGGACAAAAAATGTGATTTCCAGCAATTATGAAAAATGCACTTAATGACCCCTAGGTGACCTCCTTGACCATGACCCATATTTTGAATCTCCATCAAGTATCAACTCATCTGGTGTTAGTCCCAGGTCCATTCATCATACCATGCTTGAGATATGAGCGTGACCCACTTTCAAATTTTTCGGCCACGCCCAGTTTTTTAACGTGAAAATGCATGTATGAATCTCAGGAATGCTTTGGGGGGGCAAAACAATGTGATTTCCAGCAATTATGAAAAATGCACTCAATGACCCCTAGGTGATCTCCGTGAACTTGACCCATATTTTGAACCTCCATCGAGTGTCGACTCATGTGGTGTTGGTCCCAGGTCCATAGGTCATACCACGCTTGAGATATGGGCGTGACCCACTTTTAAAAATTTTGGCCACGCCCACTTTTTTTACGTCAAAGTGCATGTGTGTACGTCAGGAATACTTTAGGGGGGGTCAAAAAATGTGATTTCCAGCAATTCTAAAAAATGCACTCAATGACCCCTAGTTGACCTCTGTGACCTTGACCCATATTTTGAACCTCCATCGAGTGTCGACTCATTTGGTGTTGGTCCCAGGTCCGTAGGTCATACCACGCTTGAGATATGGGCGTGACCCACTTTCAAAGTGTTTGGCCACGCCCACTTTTTTATGTCAAAATGCATGTGTGTACGTCAGGAATACTTTAGGGGGTCAAAAAATGTGATTTCCAGCAATTCTGAAAAATGCACTCAATGACCCCCCTAGGTGACCTCTGTGACCTTGACCCATATTTTGAACCTCCATCGAGTGTCGACTCATGTGGTGTTGGTCCCAGGTCCATAGGTCATACCACGCTTGAGATATGGGCGTGACCCACTTTTAAAAATTTTGGCCACGCCCACTTTTTTTACGTCAAAGTGCATGTGTGTACGTCAGGAATACTTTAGGGGGGGTCAAAAAATGTGATTTCCAGCAATTCTGAAAAATGCACTCAATGACCCCTAGTTGACCTCTGTGACCTTGACCCATATTTTGAACCTCCATCGAGTGTCGACTCATTTGGTGTTGGTCCCAGGTCCGTAGGTCATACCACGCTTGAGATATGGGCGTGACCCACTTTCAAAGTGTTTGGCCACGCCCACTTTTTTATGTCAAAATGCATGTGTGTACGTCAGGAATACTTTAGGGGGTCAAAAAATGTGATTTCCAGCAATTCTGAAAAATGCACTCAATGACCCCCCTAGGTGACCTCTGTGACCTTGACCCATATTTTGAATCTCCATGAAGTGTCGACTCATTTGGTGTTGGTCCCAGGTCCATACGTCATACCACGCCAGAGATATGGGCGTGACCCACTTTCAAAAATTTGGCCACGCCAACTTATTTATGTCAAAATGCATGTGTGTACGTCAGGAATAGGGGATCAAAAAATGTGATTTCCAGCAATTATGAAAAAATGCACTCAATGACCCCTAGGTGCCCTCCGTGACCTTGGCCCATATTTTGAGTCTCCATCAAGTGTCGACTCATTTGGTGTTGGCCCCAGGTCCATACGTCATACCATTCCTGAGATATGGGCGTGACCCACTTTCAAAAATTTTGGCCACGGCCACTTTTTTACAGCAAAATGCATGTGTGTACATCAGGAATACTTTAGGGGATCAAAAAATGTGATTTCCAGCAATTCTGAAAAATGCACTCAATGACCCCTAGTTGATCTCCATGACCTTGACCCATATTTTGAACCTCCATCGAGTATCGACTCATTTGGTGTTGGTCCCAGGTCTGTAGGTCATACCACTCCTGATATATGGGCGTGACCAACTTTCAAAAATTTTGGCCACGCCCACTTTTTTTACGTAAAAATGCATGTTTGTACGTCAGGAATACTTTAGGGGGTCAAAAAATGTGATTTCCAGCAATTCTGAAAAATGCACTCAATAATCCCTAGGTTACCTCTGTGACCTTGACCCATATTTTGAACCTCCATCGAGTGTCGACTCATTTGGTGTTTGGTCCCAGGTATGTAGGTCATATCACGCCTGAGATATGGGCGTGACCCACTTTCAAAACACCCCTACAGACACCCCTGACACCCCAGGATTCTGAAAAACATAGGTGGCCGAGAACTTGTGGCTGTTTATCAGCGTACCAAAAATCAACGAGATAGGGCAATTCGTTTTTGAGTTATCTTGAGGACAAAAAAGTGATGAGAAGAAGAAGAAGAAGAAGAAGAAGAAGAAGAAGAAGAAGAAGAAGAAGAAGAAGAAGAAGAAGAAGAAGAAAGAAGAAGAAGAAGAAGAAGAAGAAGAAGAAAAGAAAAAAGAAGAAAAAAAGAAAGAAAAAGAAACCGTGCAAAAACAATAGTCTGTGTGTTTCACACAGACTAATTATATTAAACAGTTATCTTATACAATGATCCGTAATTTTTGCGCATGTGCATATTTTAATGAAACAGAACACAACTGAAGTGGAGTACGGGGGTGGGGGGGGGGGGGTGGCGGGTGCTGTAATCATCGACCTGAAGTGATATTTTTCCTGCATTTCACTTCGACGCTCGTGAAATACTGGAAACATTCGCCCAAGGGTAGTTGATTCCTGTCCCACGTACTTCTCCGAGTTGTGTTCTGTTTTATACCACGATTAACCCTTTGACCTCTGGTAATATATTCCACGTCAGTTCCATGGAAGCAATAGGAAGAGTCCATATTTATTATTTGGGGGTACACCAATTAATATTTTCAACGTGCAGCCTTAGGGCACTTTGAAAATATTGATTGGTCTACACCACACATTTACTTTGCAGTCATCCATCTTAATGGCATTGTGGCGTAGCTTGTGACCGGCCGGAAAAACGGTCTCTGGAGTTCAAAGGATTAAACTGGAATTAAGTGATTTAATCTTACTTTCCTAAAGAAAACTATCACCTTCGGTGTTGTCTGATAACTTTCTTGCTTGACAATTTGTGTCAGAAGCACTTCACTCGCGTCATAACGTCACACAGACGCGCCACATCCAATCAGATGCGTTCTTACATGAAGTTCTTACGCGTAATTCAGATGCCACACACGGTGTGCCTACAACATTCTCATTGCAATTCATCAGTTAAATTTAATCACGTTGTTAGTCTGTGTGAAACACACAGACTATTGTTTTTGCACGGTTTCTTTTTCTTTTTTTTTTCTTTCTTCTTTTTTTTTTTTTCTTCTTCTTCTTCTTCTTCTTCTTCTTCTTCTTCTTCTTCTTCCCCTGTCTTCCCCTGTCTTCTGTCTTCTCATCACTTTTTTGTCCGCAAGATAACTCGAAAACGAATTGCCCCATCTCGTTGATTTTTGGCATGCTGATAGACAGCCACAAGTTCTCGGCCACCTATGTTTTTCAGATTCCTGGGGTATCAGGGGTGCCTGTAGGGGTGTTTTGAAAGTGGGTCACGCACATATCTCAGGCGTGGTATGACCTACAGACCTGGGACCAACACCAAATGAGTCGACACTCGATGGAGGTTCAAAGTAAGGGTCAAGTCACGGAGGTCACCTAGGGGTCATTGAGTGCATTTTTCAGAATTGCTGGAAATCACATTTTTGACCCCCTAAACTATTTCTGATGTACACACATGCATTTTGATGTAAAAAAAAGTGGTCGTGGCCAAAATTTTTGAAAGTGGGTCATGCCCATATCTCAGGCGTGGTATGACGTATGGACCTGGGACCAACACCAAATGAGTCGACACTTGATGGAGATTCAAAATATGGGTCAAGGTCACAGAGGTCACCTAGGGGTCATTGAGTGCATTTTTCAGAATTGCTGGAAATCACATTTTTTTTACCTCTAAATTATTCCTGACGTACACACATGCATTTTTACATTAAAAAAAGTGGGCGTGGCCAAAATTTTTGAAAGTGGGTCACTCCCATATCTCAGGCATGGTATGACCTACAGACCTGGGACCAACACCAAATGAGTCGACACTCGATGGAGGTTCAAAATGTGGGTCAAGGTCACGGAGGTCAACTAGGGGTCATTGAGTGGATTTTTCACAATTGCTGGAAATCACATTTTTTGACCCCCTAAACTATTTCTTACATACACACATGCATTTTGACGTAACAAAAAGTGGGCGTGGCCAAAATTTTTGAAAGTGGGTCATGCCCATATCTCAGGCGTGGTATGACGTATGGACCTGGGACCAACACCAAATGTGTTGACACTTGATGGAGATTCAAAATATGGGTCAAGGTCACAGAGGTCACCTAGGGGTCATTGAGTGCATTTTTCAGAATTGCTGGAAATCACATTTTTTGACCTCTAAATTATTCCTGACGTACACACATGCATTTTTACATTAAAAAAAGTGGGCGTGGCCAAATTTTTTGAAAGTGGGTCACTCCCATATCTCAGGCATGGTATGACCTACAGACCTGGGACCATCACCAAATGAGTCGACACTCGATGGAGGTTCAATATATGGGTCAAGGTCACGGAGGTCAACTAGGGGTCATTGAGTGGATTTTTCAGAATTGCTGGAAATCACATTTTTTGACCCCCTAAACTATTTCTTACATACACACATGCATTTTGACGTAACAAAAAGTGGGCGTGGCCAAAATTTTTGAAAGTGGGTCATGCCCATATCTCAGGCGTGGTATGACGTGTGGAGCTGGGACCAACACCAAATGAGTTAACACTTGATGGAGATTCAAAATATGGGTCAAGGTCACAGAGGTCACCTAGGGGTCATTGAGTGCTTTTTCAGAATTGCTGGAAATCACATTTTTTACCCTTAAAGTATTCCTGACATACACACATGCTTTTTTACGTAAAAAAAGTGGGCGTGGCCAAAATTTTGAACATGGGTCACTCCCATATCTCAGGCATGGTATGACCTACAGACCTGGGGCCAACACCAAATGAGTCGATACTCGATGGAGGTTCAAAATATGGGCCAAGGTCACGGAGGTCAGCTAGGGGTAATTGAGTGCATTTTTCAGAATTGCTGGAAATCACATTTTTTTCAGTATGGCCCAGTAGGCCACAGGGTTTTCACAGCTTCCAATTTCCTGATACAGTAAATTCTCCGCAAGCAATACAATGTTATGTTCACACTGGAGGCTATGTAAACACCAGTGGAGTAAGCTGTCAAAATGAAATCTGACCTTGTCATCATTATGGGATGTTAGTTCCTGAAACTAAATTGAGAGAAACCCTTTGCCTTGCAAGGAAATAAATTGTAAATTATTCAGTTCACTGCTTTTAACCCTCTCCAGACATCTATGTGGATTGCACATATTTTATTTCAGGCAGAATAAAGTTAACCCTTTCCATAAAACTGTACTGAATAATTGTTGAAACCTATCTTATTCAGTTCAATGCTTTTAACCCCTCTCAAGACTTCAATGTGGATTGCACATATTTTATTTCAGGCAGAATAAAGTTAACACTTTTAATAAAACTGCACTGAATAATTGTTGAAACCTATCACAAAACTGTCAGGGTGCCGGTAACAATGCAATACTGGCATGGTCGACTGTACTGTTAACTGTGTTAGTGCTATGACTGTTTAAAACTAATTTGTTAGAGGAGTTCTATAGCCTTTCACTGCGCTCATCTCGGCCTCACCGAGAGTGCAGAAACCTTTGGTGTCAAAGTGCCATTAAGGGAATGTCTCTGATTTGTGCCCTTCCATCCCTCCGGAGTGCAAAAGCAGGTACTGTCAGCTGAGAAACCTAATGTTTTTCGCTTTATTTTCTTAACATTTAATTCTATGTGGAATGGGACACCTTTTCAGTGTGCCTTCCAAAGTAAGGGATTCTTAACCCTTTAGCGAACATAACAGCGAAAACAGGTCAACATTATTCACAGAAACGTCTATTCAGTTTTAATTACCTTTTCATTTTTGCTTGAAAAAACATAGCTTATGACACTTTATTGGATTGAGCTCATTTTTTAAAGGATTATTTATTTATTGGCGTTTAATGTCACATATTTCTGCACAGTGGCTAATCATGACCACGACAGTTTTTTAGGTGGAGGAAGTCGGAGTACCCGGGAAGAACCACCGGGCAACAACGAGCAACTGTCAGATCCCCCACATACTAACTCCACACAAGCAGGGTTAGCATTGGTTGAAGATGGGTGCACAATCGATGTGCAGTACGCTTTAGAACACATCGCCACCATGCACCCACGTGGGCAATGGGGTGAAGTGGCTTGCCCAAGGACAGAGTGAGGACCTCACGCCTTGCAGCCTGCACCTCTGCCAACTGAACCAATGCGCCCCATTTAAAGGATTAAAATGGACTATTTAAAGGGAATATTTTAACCCTCTGAAGATCTTAGTATAGAGGCATTATTCAGAAAGACTTGGAAATGCATTTTATTACATCTTAATACATTTCTAAAGTTTATGAGTGTATTTCATCACTAAAATTAGTGGGCAGAGACAAAAATATCCATTTCTGATTCGTGTATCAAACCCTTTGAATGCTGGTCACATATATGCCATTTCTGGTTTCTTATAAGAATGTTCTGATTCCTGTATGAATATTTTCTACCCCCTTCATTTTGTCTTGACGATAACTCAAAAACAAATCATCTGTCCTGGGGGGCGCGGTGGATGAGTTAGTAGAGGTGCAGGCTGCAAGCCGAGAGGTCCTCGGTTCGAATCCCACCTGCGGCAACCACGTTGTGTCCTTGGGCAAGACAATTCACCCCCATTGCCCACGTGGGGGCACGGTGACGCTGTGTATTAAGGCGTACGGCACGCCGATGGTGCACCTGTCTTCAACCAATGCTAACCCTGCTTGTGTGGAATTAGTATGTTGGGAAACTGACAGTTGCTCGCCGTTGCTTGGTGGTTCTCTCCAGGTACTACGGCTTCCCCCACCCGTAAAACTGTCGTGGTCCTGATTAGCCATTATGCAGAAATATGTGACCTTACACACTAATAAATAAATAAATAATCTGTCCTGGGGCTGTTTGGCATACTGGTAGCCTGTCACAAGTACTGGCCCAGCTATGTTATCAGGGAACCTTTGGGAGGGGTCCATTGGGCCACAGAGTTTTTTATACCCCCTAATTTCTTTGTAACAGAAAAGCATCATAAAGAAATAGCTGTTTATATTTATATACACAAGAGAATAATGTAAACAATCAAATTAGAGAGAAGTTGCTATAGATGACAGCCTGACACATATTTACTCTTATCAGCTGTCAGATCAGAATTAAATTCCATCCCCAAACCAAGTTGAAAAAAACCCTTTGAGTGGCAAGAAAATTTGTTTATTATACAGATCTATCTTACAACACTTGATTTATTGTAGTTGAATAAATAACCCTTCACCTTTCATTGCATTTTTTTAAATTTTTTTTCATTCTCAATCATAACTCAAGATCAACAAGTTTCGGGCCGAGTGGTAAGCGGCTCTCTCGAAACACTTATCACAATTATGAATTAATGAAATGGAATATTTAAATGGTCTGTCTTTAACCCTCTTCATACTTCACCGCCCTCTTCATACTTCACCGCGAAGATCAAACAACATAATTTAACTTATGACGGTAGAACCTTTTGCACGCTTCCTGCCATATTGCCACTCTTTACGCAAATGCCATGATTCAATATTCCACCATCTTATTTTAAGTATGCCTTGTTTAGGGCACTAGATGCTCTTAAGGGTAGGCCTTTAAACGAGCTCTTGGGGCTTTTTAAGTTTTTTATGGCACTATCCCCAATATAGAGTCTATGCACCCTTTGTCGGCTCGATAACTCAAATACGAATCGTCCTATCTCTATTTGTTTTGGCATGCTGGTTACCAACAACCAGTTTGCACTCATCTTTGTTTTTTCAGCTAGTTTGAGGCCTTGTGTGTGATACAGTAGGCTGACTGCCTTAGAGGCTTCTAAATCATAATAAATATTTGCTATCATCGCCCAAAAATGTCAGATCTGTAGTTGGTGGAGCCATTTCTTTAAAGTAGGTGTATACATGGGACTATACCAACTGATTTAAAAATTGCTGGAGGTTCAATATATGGTCCGCCTGAAAGAGGTCACCAAGGTCATCCAGTGCATATTATTCAGAAAGACCGGGGAATGCATTTCATTACACCTTAATGCAATTCAAAAGTTCATGAACGTATTTCATCAATCAGCTTGGTGGGCAGAGCCAAAAATGTCCACTTCTGATTCGTGTATCAAACCCTTTAAATGCTGGTCACATATATGCCTTTTCTGGTTTCTTATAAAAAAATGTTCTGATTGCTGTATGAATATCTGTAAATACTATTAACGAAAATCCATTTCTGATTTGTTTGAAAATACTTTACTCCTGAAAATAAGCCTCCATAAATTCTCCTTCTGTATAGATTATTCCTGATACTTTAACCCTTTTCACACAGACTTGAATTTACTGGGTGCAGTAAATTCTGTTTCTCTAGTTCTTTCTGAACTCGCAATTTGATTGGCTGGGAGCCCATCGGTTTTGCGCTCTAATTTCAGATAAATTCACTCTTACCCTGCTCTAATTGTCGGGAGTGGGGCAGTTATTATATTTCTGTATCCACACAACGCGTGCCCAACAGCGCCGAACCGTTCGGATCACTGACTGAACACACCTCAGCATTGTTTTCTATGGTAACCGTTGTAAGATAAATATTGATCACCCACCTTCTTGATTTCGTTCCACGTATTCTGCCCTCATAATTTCAGCGATTGGAATGTTCCTTCCAAATATTTGTTACTTTCCAGACTGGTATTTTGTTCCATGATTTGTAGAATGTCACAAACACAAAACACTAAACACTTTGAGCCGGCTTTTGAAGTAAAACTGTGCACTGTGTAGCCAGTGCAAGTAACTTAAAATTGCAGTGTTTCGAATTGCAGTGTAGGCCTCGTTTATGATGTATATCACGTGTAGTCACACAACCGGTGAAAGATTCATTCAATTGGACAGCAAAAACTGCGGTTGTTTGATCAACAAATGGAATATATTTTCAATCTGAAAACTACTTCTTGTTTCTTCTGTCACTTAATTTCGTCACACCTTAGAATAATCACCCTTCTCCAAGCCAGAAAGTAAGCAGATTGCCATCTGGAAAAAGAGGTTCTCAGAGGGTGAATTTAGTGATGCTACCCTGCATAGCAGGGTAGCATCACTACATTTACCCTCTGTGAACCTCAATCTGAATCAGGGTCTCAAAACTAAACAGAAAGAGGTACCCAGCGGATAAATTGGCCCACTGTATGGGATAGCATCATCAAATTCACCATCTGGGGACCCCATTCTACAAATGTCAGACTGCTTATTTTCGGGCCTGCCCTTCTCTCTTATGAACTCTTAAGTCACCCGTGTCACGAATCGAACACATCCTGTTAATGCGGTCATGGTAAATAGACCGAGATCGAAAATGACATTTTTTATTTTTATTTTTTTCAAATAAAGCGGGGTTGAAGAATTTTTCATTTCTAACGATGACAGGAATTACAATGGAGATAAACGTCTCTTATTTTGTCAGACATTCGGGAATTTGACTGGAAAACTATTTCTATCTGATTTTCCATAGTCAAATCCACGAATGCCTAACTCAACGAGAGACGTTCATCTCCTAAATTTCTGTACTGTATCGGGTAACGCTTAGCACGCGCAGGCATCGTGATGTAATAATTCTAAAACTCACCGTTGGCCGTTCTCTTGAGTTCCAGCTTGGCCGTTCGCTTGAGTTCCACATTGCGTTTACGCTGGATGTTCAATATTTGATGGCATATAGCCAATGATACGGGTAACATCATGGTGGTGACGGCCGAGTTGCTAATCCACATAGATGTGAAAAATGTTACTAGCATCAACCCCAGCATAACCCTAGAAAGATTGATTGTAAAAAGAATAATAACTGGTAGAGTACTGGAAGCCCATATTTGGGCTTTACTCTGAAGTGTAGGTACCGTGACGTAAAGGCTACATATTCAGTCAAAGTGCTCCATATTATCTTTTAAGTGAAATTATTTTATATGTATGGATTTCCCTTGTTATAATTTATGGGAGAGTGCCCATAGGCACTCTCCCATAAATTGTAACTAGGCAAAGACATGTGAACAAATTTTGGTGATCAAAAATAATTCAGCACCCTACCAGTTAAGACAGAACACAAGGAGGCCGGAGAACGACGGACTGACATCAACGACCTGAGGCGGAGTTTCGCATGTCTTCGGCATGCGTGAAATACAGGAAACGCTCCACAAAGGGTCGTTGATTCCTTCCAATGTACTCTGTATCAGTTGTGTTTAATATTTATACCACGATTAAACTTGAATTAAGTGATTAAAGCTGATGTTTTTAACGAAAAATATCACCTTCAGCGGTCTGAAAACCTCGAAGCATCGAAGCATTTCAACCACGTCATAACGTCACCATACGTCCAATCAAATGCGTTCTTACACGTAGACGGCGTTTTACGCGTAATCCTGTTTCTTGTACATTTCTCAATGTCAGTATTCTATCGCTCATCGTTCAATACGTCCAACAAGCGTGACATAAAAAAACAGCCGATATTACAACAGAGACTTTCAAAGAGGTGCAACATTAAGTTCCCGTCATTCTTTAACCCTTTACCCAACGTAACGTCCAAAACCAGCCAGCGCTATTCTCAAAAATCGCCAATTAATTTTCATGATTTTTTCATTTTTTGTCTCCAAAACATAGGTTATGACCCCCTCCGAGCTCGTCGAGCTCGTTCCAATGAGGGGTCACAACCTATGTTTTGGAGACAAAAAATGAAAAAAATAGTTATTCAAGAATTTTTTTTGTAAGTGTCGTCTGCTTTTCATGTTAGGTAAAGGGTTAGTCAAGCACTGGATAAGCTGCGCCGGAAGATAAACGTGCACTGTCAAAGCGAAGTGTATTGCCAGTACCAGCTGTACCCTTCCAACGTCTGGCCAAATCATTTGGCTAAACATTTTGTTTTGTTGGCAGCATATGTATAAACTATTGATTAACCCCTTCACTGCCACGCCTACTTTAGCCATATATGTTTAAATTATTGATTATCCCTTTACCCAACATAAAGGCCAACACCGGCCAGTGCTCTTCTCAAAGATCGCCAATTAATTTTCATTATTTTTTCATTTTTTGTCTCAAAAACATTGGTTATGAGCCCTCTTTGGAACAACTCGTCGAGTTCGTTCCAATGAGGGGTCATAACCTATAGTTATTCAAGACTTTTATTTGCAAGTGTCGTCTGCTCTTTCATGTTAGGTAAAGGGTTAAACTTGTCTTGAAACTGCAACCAGAAGGTAGCCATAGATGCCGGAAGTTACCTTGAACACGAACAAATATTCTGGCACCAAAACGACAGACTTTTCACCACAGGGCTGCCGTATTTATGTGGAAATTTAGATTTAAAAAAGAAATATGAATTTTCTCCGGAAGGTTTTTCTGAATGCCGAATCGTTCTTTATCACACACCTATTAATGTAAAACATGGGATTCCACTGTTCTGCCTGTGCTATAAAAATTAAGTTGTATCACACATGTGATACAAATTTATTTATGAAACAAAACTCGTTCGATTTCGTTTCCAGCGTAAACAGAGAAGGAACTCGTCTAAATAAATCACGTCATCGTTGGTCGAATGCACCGGAGTCTAGATCGCTTGGAAAGTCCAAGTTCCTCATTTAGATTTGTTCACCCGAGATATTTAAACAATCAGATTCGAGTAAAAAAATTCAAAATAAAAATAACATTCTGACTGCTTACTACACTTACTTTCCACAACTGGCCATATAATGATGGAGTGTGCTAAAGTTATTAGCTATTTTAAAACTTTGTGCAGTGTTATTCCCCGCAGTTTAGTCAATATTTGAAATTGGATCATAGTGACGGTGACACTGGTCGCTGTTAATTGGTGTCGACCAACTGAATTGGTCTTTTTAATTTGCTTTTTAATTTTTACGGCATTCAATTGGTTGAAACTGTGATGTCTTCTTGGCATCGAAGGAAAAGCAGCAATTCGTCCCCTGAGTTCCAATGTGTTCTATGTGCCAGTAGGCACATAGAACACATTGGAACTAAGGGGACGAATTATCAACTCAGAAAGTGCTGTTAGTTCAATTTTCGTATAGATTGGTCGTTACATGGGAGGTGTGTGATAAATACAGAACCGCACATACGTTTGAATGGGTTAAGCACCCGTGATATCCCGGGCCAAAGCCATCTCGTGCGATAATTTTTAATTCATTCAAACATATGTGCGGTTCTGTAAATGTATTTACTTATTCACAAAATTTATCGACACTTACCACAGCCAGATTTGTATCGCGTTAGACTGCTGAATAGTTCTGTATTTACGTATTTGCAGGGTTTGACGACATTTTCCACAGCCAGATTTCTATCGTGTCGGACTGCTGAATATTTCTGTACTTACTTATTCACAGAGTTAATCGACACTTATCACAGCCAGATTTGTATCGTGCTGAACTGCTGAATAGATCTGTATTTACTTATTTACAGGGTTTAACGACATTTTCCACAGCCAAAGTTGTATCGTGTCGGACTGCTAAATAGTTCTGTATTTACTTATTTACTTGGTTTATCGACACTTTGCACCGCCAGATTTGTATCGTGTTGGACTGCTGCATAGTTCTGTATTTACTTATTTACAGAGTTTATCGACATTTCCCACAGCCAGATTTGTATCGCGTTGGACTGCTGAATAGTTCTGTATTTACTTATTTACAGAGTTTATCGAAACTTACCACAGTCAGATTTGTATCGAGTTGAACAGCTGAATAGTTCTGTACATGTATATACTAATTTACTTGGTTTATAGACATTTTGCACCTCCAGATTTGTGAGACTGCTGCATAGTTCTGTATTAACTTCTTTACAGAGTTTATCGACACTTTCCACAGCCAGATTTGGATCGTGTTGGACTGCTGAATAGTACTGTATTTACTTATTCACAGATTTTATCGACATTTTCTATAGCCAGATTTTTATCGTGGTGGACTGCTGAATAGTTCTGTATTTACTTATTTGCAGAGTTTAAAGACACTTACCACTGTCAGATTTGTATCGTGTTGGACAGCTGAATAATTCTGCACTTACGTATTTACTTGGTTTATCGACATTTTCCACAGCCAGATTTGTATCGTGTCGGACTGCTGAAAAGTTCTGTATATACTTATTTACTTGGTTTATAGACATTTCCTACAGCCAGGTATGTATCATATCGGACTGCTGAATAGTTCTGTATTTACTTATTCACAGAGTTTATCGACATTTTCTATAGCCAGATTTCTATCGTGTCGGACTGCTGAATAGTACTGTATTTACTTAGTTTATCGACACTTACCACAGCCAGATTTGTATCGTGTTGGACAGCTCGTCCCCCGAGTTCCAATGTGTTCTATGTGCCTGTAGGCACATAGAACATATTGGAATTCAGGGGACGAACTGAATAGTTCTATATTTACTTATATACTTAGTTTATCGACATTTTCCACAGTCAGATGTGTATCGTGTCGGACTGCTGAAAATTTCTGTGTATACTTATTTACTTGGTTTATAAACATTTTCCACAGGCAGATTTGTATCGTGTGGGACTGCTGAATAGTTCTGTATTTACTTATTTACAGGGTATATCGACATTTTCCACAGCCAGATTGCTATCGTGTTGGACTGCTGAATAGTTGAAATAGTGGCAACCGGGCGCCTCTGAGGATGACGCTTATACAAATACGTGACTTGAACATTGTAAAACAATTCTAAGAAAAACTATTTTGGGGGATAGATAGATAGATCGTTATTTTGCAGTACATTGATTACATAACATTACCACTTTGCGGGCGTTCCTAGCACATTAACGATGTTTTGTCGGGCGTTGAAACCTCGTAATGCTCAACAAGTACAAGTCATGTGACGTGTTGGGCTGTTATTGACTATAACAGCCCAACACGTCAATAACAGCCCGACACGTCAAAATATAGACAATGACGTCACATCTCTCAGCCGATCAACAATATTTTTCACAGATTTCCATTTGGATCGAAATTCAATTCGGATTTTTTTTAATTTGTAAACACAATTAACACATTTGTTTCAAGTGTTTCCCTTTGTGTCACGGATAGATAATGTATCAAATATAGGAAGCGAAACACACAAAGTAAGTCATGACATCTTTGATGAATAAACTCCTTGCTTTAAGTTCGCATTTCGAAGATATATTTCATCATCTAACGTCCCAAATTTCTCCGTACACTGATCAGACGATAGTCATGTAACCCGGTTTGTTTGTCAACAAATCAGACGATAGTGTCGCTGTTTTTTTTTAATTCTAAAACGTCAAACTTATTTATTTATCTTATTTCCCATATAATTTAATTGTAATGTCCCCGATGTACGAAAGTGGCAACAATAGAAATAACATGACTTTGTCGGGCATTACAGTGTATCAACAGCTCCACAGAAATGGTTAACAGCCCATTAGCTTATTAGCGGCCCTCGACTTCGTCGCGGGCCGCTAATAAACTCTTGGGCTGTTAACCATTTCTGTTGAGCCGTTAATACACTGTAAAGCCCTTCAAAATCATGTTATTGTTATAATAACATTACAACAAACAAGAACAAAAGCTAGTATACAGCATGGAAATGGCATCGCCCCTAAGGCTGTCTTCCTGCCGTTACCGTAAAAAGAAAGTTATTAAGTTTCTTTGGCATCAGTGTATCGAAGTGCTTTCCACAAGACGGGGTTGTCTGATCTTTTATTTGTAATTCAGGGGGACTAGAATGTATTTGAGAATTAAAGGATGGGAAGAGGAGGATGAGATGTCCGACGATTACAGCTGGCGCATGACACAGTCGGGGCACGTTGGGCTGTCACATTTGGAGTTAGGACGCGAATAATTATTCAAGGTTTTATCAATTAAGGACAACGGCATATACCAACATTTATTTAGGAAAAGAGTATTCGGTATTTTGTAGTTACGGTGACTGATTAGGGGAGAGGAGACTTGCCACCATGCTCTCTCTGCCGTGACTTTGCATAGTTTAAACTCTTCTGTTTATCACTGCTTTTTACTGAAGCAAGGCTTACTGAAGCGAGTAACACCAATATTGAATATTCAAAGAAGCCAAGACAATGATACTGATTTTATTAAACATAAGAAACCATTATCTCAGCAGTTGTCTATATCCAAGTGTCACTAACTTGACGAGAAACGGCTGATAAGGTTAACGGGCGTTTTCTCTGCACCAGAAACTATCCAAGTCTGAGCACCTGTTGTTGTTTCAGCGTCGGGTGCGCCGGATTGGTGTTTGGGCCCCAAAGAGTTATTTTTTTAAGATGCAGCCTCGTGCTATTTAATAATGCTAGTCGATCTACCCATCACATTCACATTGCACATTTCTTACTGAAAACGGTAGTATAGTTTGTGTTTTTTCAAGTTTGTTTATTTGTTAGTTTGTAATTATTGAAACTTCCAATAGTCAGTTTAATATCGTGCTCTCCTCAAACACCATGAAATGGGCAGAAGCAATTGAAATGATTGGCTAAACTTGACTTTTCGCTTGAGTTGCGGCCACGATATAGTCAAAAATGAAAAAGGTTACCTTAAACACCAAAGAACATAAACGTCGCGTCGGATAGTTTTACTAATAGAGAAAGGCTGAGTACCCGGAGAGACCCGTCGAGCAGCGCAAGTAACTATAGGTCTAAACGACTTACTAAATCCAAACAAGCAGGATAATCACTGGTTGGTGGTTACTTTACCATCAACATATTATACGCCTTACCATACTGCGACATCGCGCTCATACTGAGCATTGTGGATAATTAAGTGTCTTGCCTAACGATGAAACGCAAATGATGGGATAGGATCGAACCAACGACCAGGCCGTTGAGAGTACTCGGCGCAGAGATTCGATGGAATAACGACTTTAGCAGTTCAAATGTGATATCTCGGGAAATTATCACCATTTCACCTGGGAAACTCACGGATGACCATATGTCTTGGGGCATCATTTCGACCTCAAAAGTTGGAAATAATGAAAGGCCCACAATAAAATTCGCCTACGGCCCGATATTCCTCTCGCCAACCCTGCCTATGACCGTGAAATTTAGAGATAATAAAATCTCCACGCCTTGTATAACTCTATGGTGTAAATGATATCGATCTTTAGTATAAATTCCAAAGAAGCAAGTTCTATGAACTCTTCATTTAACACTACATATTGGTTGCCCCTGAGTAGTGGGAGATGTGGAGATCGTGCCTCATTGGGGGATCTCATGGGGGATCTCATATATGACGTCATAGTCACGTCACCCAGTGACGTCATGTTGTGTTGTCATGGTAACCCGCGTGAGCAGCCATCTTGTGACGTCATCCCCTAGTGATACGTGGTGTTAGTGCGCATGCGCAGCGCGTGTTGTTAGGGTGATACGTGTTTACGTCGGCCATTTTGTATACTGGAGGCCGCCATCTTGGTTTTTATGGTAGCACGTGGTTGCTATGTTACCCAAAGGCAGATTTATATTTTTATAAATTCCTACGCTCAATGATCTATTTTTAGTAACATCCTTAAATGACCCCCATCACTATTTTAATAAGTTCATTAACTTAATTATTTAATGTGAGGATCAAGATTTCAGTTTGATCGCCAAACTGACCAATGAAATAACAGAATTATCGATCAATCAGATTAATGTATTCCTATTGTGTTTCTTTCCCATGTACTTCTAAACTAATTTTCTAATTTTCCCAACTTTAACCTGTAATCCTCTAAGAAACAAACCCAAACGCCCACCGAGAATGAAAATATCGATGAAAAAACGCTGTGACGTCATTACGTTTTCAAAAACGTCCGTCACGTATAAATAGATTCAGTGACGTTGTGGCGTCGGCTTCATTCCATTTTCATCTCTTGACGGAAAAGTGTCATCTCTGTGTACTCAGATAATTCAATTGTTTTGTGTGTGTGCTATTTTTGTGCATTCATTATTCTAAGGATTATGGAGACTTCTGGATTTTCATGTGAGGATTGCGGGAAAATATTCACTGCCAGGACCAGTCGGGATCGACATAGGAGGATAGCTCACGGACAAGGTAAGACATATGACTGCAACAACTGCTATAAAACATTTTCTAGAAAAAATAAATTAGACAACTATAAAAAAAAACATGCTTAGGTTTATATACATGTTTGGAATGTGGACAGGAATTTAATCAAATTTTACAATTCAATAGGCATAAAACACCGCCCATCTACTTGTTATCCTTCCCAAGAAACGGAATTCTGAACGACCGGCAATGACCCTGAAAAAAACCCGTACTGTTTTGGACATTGACCCCATAGATATTGATCAGGACTTTTTGGCAGAAATAAATCATGAAATTCCGGAAATGTTTCGTAGGAATTGGAACACCATTCGGACCCACCACATAACAAATAGGAAAATATAGGACATTTTTAATTACAGGCTAGACACAACAAATTTATCTACCATGAACTATGGATTAAATAAACAATCTTTGAATCTCAGAAAAATAAATTAAAAATTAATTTAAGCTACGGCTTTATTGTAAGAAACAATGAAACAGAAGAACTAAGATTTTATCACTCTTCAAAAAATAATGCCCGGGTTCTTGATAGGCCACCCCTTATTGAAAATGCTGTAGATTTGGGGAATTTCCTTGAAGACCTTGGACAGGAAGACGTTTTGGAATGGGCTGGGCAGCAAAGACCCAACTCTAAATAGATTGTCCATCAATTGACCAATGTAACTTTTTTATGTAAACAAGATTAAAAATCATCCAATTGGTGGGGTCCCTGAAAATTTTCCCAAGTATATTTTGGAACATCGTTCGGTTGTTGCCCTTGTCAGTGATCAGAACCACCATTTTTGTTTATAATGACAGTCTCTGTTTGTTCAGGTGTTTAGCTCTCTGGGGAGGTTTTACCTACCATACTTTGAATACTACAACTCAGGCCCTGTATAGTAAATACACAGATGTACCTAAGGATAATTTTCCAGGTGTGAAATTAGATGAACTCCTCAAAGTTGAAAAAGTATTTGAAGTGAATATTGAAGTATTTGAACTCTTAGTGGAAGATGATGAAGTTTTGGCTAAAATTGTACATAGGTCTAATAGAAATTTGGAGAACACCATGTATGCCAATTTGTATGAGAACCATTTTAGTTACATCACTGACATTAATCAATATTCTAAATCCTTTGCTTGTCATAAAAGTGGTAAATTGTGGAAATCGGCATGGCCGATGCAACGCCATGAGCTCTCTTGTACTGATGGTGTGTCTTATAAGTATGTTGGTGGTATCTATCACACCCCAAGACCATTTTTGAAAAGTTATATGAAGAAGGTATTGTTAATCCAAAACATTTACGGACATATCCCTTTAGGCGTACATTTGATTTCGAATGTTATGTTGATAAAACTTCTCTCCCCACTTCAACTAATACTCTTGTCTGGGAAGCTCAACACAAACCCCTCGATGTTAGTGTATGTAGTAATGTGCCCGGTTTGAATAGTCCCAAATGTTTTATTACTGATGGTGACACACAGACATTGGTGGAAAATATGATGAATTATTTAATGGTAATTTCTCAGAAAAGTTACTCTCTCATGCAAGAGATTCACATGGCCCCCATATTATCCCTCAGCAAATGATTCAAGATGCTTCGGCACAGGAAGGTACAGATGATTCTAAACCCCACCCATTTGAAAAGTTAGTGCAGAATTTGATCATTACATGACGGAAATGCCCGTCTTAGATTTTAAATCTGGAAAATATTATGTGAAAGTGATTAAACGAGAATTTATGGATTATCTGAAAAAATATGACCCACTGTCTTTTGTAGTAAAAAAATAGTAACAACTTTATGTTTTTGGAAACAGATCATTTGAATGTTTTGGATATTTGCAATTACCTAGCCTCTGGATTCAAATATGATAAATTTCTCAAGGCGTTTGGGTGTTCAGTTGCTGAAGGATTTTGTCCCTATAAATGGATTGACTGTATTGACAAATTAGACACTACCGAATTACCTCCCCATGTTTCCTTTTATAGCTCTTTAAAAAGGAAAACATTACTGAAGAAGAATATGCTTACTGTCAGCAAGTTTTTTTGTTTTTGTTTTTTTTATTTGGGGGGGGGGGGGTGAGATGAGGACATTTAGGGACTTCCTAATTTGGTACAATAATAGACATGTCCAGCCAATCCTAGAGGCTATTGAGAAACAATCACAATTTTACTTGGAAAGGGAATCGATATGTTTAAGGATGGCATTAGTGTTCCAGGACCTACGCTAAAATATTTGTTTAGTACCGTCGACGAAGGTATATCCTTCGAGAACATCAACGAGAAGAACAAGGATCTTCATCATGCAGGAAATGCCAACATGTTGCTACATTAGATGCAAGGAAGAGACGGGCATCAAACCAGAGTAATTCCCATAAGTATGGTAGGATGGCCCATCAGTGACTGGAATTTATGTCTACCAGCAACGGTGTCCACATCCGACACGAATACAATGATACGGAAAAGAAGATTGGTAGACGTCAAGTGCCCGTAGATGGTTGGTGTAAGACACCAAAACTGTTTATCAGTTTCACGGATGTTTCTGGCACGGCGATGAATGTTATCTGAAAATGAAGGAGAACGGTACATTGGCCACTCACAATGCAGTCCGGGGGAAGTCTATGTCTGAGCTCAGGGAAAAAAACAAGGGAACCACCCAGTACCTGCAGAGCCTTGGGTATGATGTAATAGAAATCTGGGAATGTGAGTGGCATCAGCAGAAGAAGACCGATCCAGCCCTAAAGACCTTTCTTCGGGAAAAAATTGGGACTTCAGTGGACGGTTCGATGACATCCACCGAACTTCTCGAGAAGATCCGCACAGGCAACATCTTTGGCCTAGTGGAGTACGACATTTCTGTACCTAACCAACTGAAGCCCTATTTTGAAGAAATGACACCAATCTTCAAAAAATACAAATATTTCTCGGGAAGATATCGGGCCACATATGAAGGCTTACGCTGAGGCCAACAAATATATGCACCAACCTCGCCGTAGTCTCATTGGTAGCTACTTTGGCGAAAAAATCTTGCTAGCTACACCATTATTACAATGGTATTTGGAGCACGGACTTGTAGTCAGCCAGGTGTATCAAGTCATCCAGTACCAGCCCAACGAATGCTTCAAAACATTGGTGATCAAGTATCACAGGCCCGACGGGAAGGGGACTGTGACCCAAGTAAAGCCATCGTTGCTACACAATGAAACTATTGGGTAATTCGGGCTATGGAAAGACAGTCAGAAACGAGGCAAAACATAGGAATCTAGTGTATTGTGATGAAGATAATGTGTCCAACCTCATCAATAATCTAGCCTTTCGGAAATTGAACACCCTCACTGAAGATCTTTATGAAATTGAAATGAATGAAAGCAGAATCAAACTTCACTACATTGTTTTTTTCATGTATCAGTATATGCTAAGTTACGTATGCTCCAGTTTTACTATGGTTTTTTGGATGTTTTTGTTGATCGTAAGGATTTTGAACTTTGTGAATCGGACACGGACAGCCAATACATAGCCCTTTCTGGATCCTCTATTGAAGAAGTAGTAGAGAAAAAAGAACCATTCTATCGCCAAGCTCATAAATGGTTACCATCAGAAGCCTGTGACACCCATATGGAAAATTATGTGAAAACTAAATTAAAGGGAGATAACTGGATACCATCTCAATGTTGTAGGGACTGGAAAGCTTTTGATAAAAGAACCCCGGGTCTTTTAAAAATTGAATGAGATGGAGAGGGGGTTATTGGATTGTGTAGCAAAACTTACTATTGTTTCAACCCATCAAACAGACTGAGTTGTAAAGGAATAAATAAAAGATAAAATGATTTAACAAAGGAAACATATTTAAAAGTAATCAAAAACAATCAGACAGGAACAGGAAAAAATAAAGGCTTTAGACTTAATGGAAATGACATGTTCACATACGTACAGACGGAAGACGGCTTATCTTACTTGTATCCAAAACGACTAGTGCAAGATGACGGTGTATCGACTTTACCATTGACAATTTAATTCCTTTCTCTGCAACCAATGACTATTCTCCCACAATCTTCACAGAAATCCAGAGGTAAGCATAATTCTTATATTCAAATTATTCCAATCAATATTATTTTTATACTTACAGAGATGGTTATCCAAGATGAAAATTTTCTTTCTTTCTTTTTTCTCATGGGATGGGTGAAAGTAATTACTTGTACATATTTGTAAATAGTTTATGGAAGGAAATTTGTTCTTCATCAAATATCATTCATGTTGTACACTACTGGTGTAGGCTAAGTATTACCAATGCTCAAAAATTATGTTTTGTTTACAATGTTGATTCTTGGTATCCCTTAGGTTACCCCTACTGGGGCCGGATGACGACACCTAATTATTTTTATTTTCACAATACTCAAAAATTTATGTTTAGTTTATAATGTTGATTCCTGGTATCCCAATTGGAACTGGATGATACGTAATTATATCTTTTTAGTTAACAAAAATGTTTAGGTTATCCCTACCAATGGAGTAATTCATGTTGTCAATCCATCATCATCATCATTCTCTGTTGATCAAAGAATAAATTTCCTTCTACATTTTATAGAAAATTTAAAAATAAACAAAAACAAAAAATTAAAAAAAACCTACAAAACAATTTCTTGTTGGGATGGTAATGCTCTCGTGTTATTTGATCATTATCTTTGGCCAATGATCAATAAACTTGACCTGTCCCAAGTTCAGTACAAAATGCAGAGGGACATTTCTTACAGGATATCAGATTGAAATAGAAAAGAGTATGAAATGCAGGGGTGGGAATGCAATCGAGCTATTTGACTTATTTCCATTCGACAGAGGTTTGTAGCTTGGTCTGTCCCAAGTCTGTATAAAATGCAGAGGACCATATCCTACAGTTTGAGAATCAAGATTGCAGTTTGATCGCCAAACTGACCAATCAGATCGAACTTAATCAACCAATCAAATTAGTATATTCCCATTGCGTTTCTTTTCCATTACTTTCTATACTAATTTTATAGTTTTCCAACTTTAACCTATAATCCTGTAGGAAACAAACACAAACCCCGACCAAGAATCAAACAGTCAATCAAAATTTGTTGAACTGGGGCGATGTTTTCAAACACGTCCGTCAAAGATATATAAGATTAGATGAAGAATGGACTTGGTATCATTCACGTTCTAACCATTGACCAGAGAAGATGTTCCGACTTGGCAACAAACAGACTTATGCTAATGTCATTCACTACCAGGGTGAACTGTGGACACATCTTCGAAGATACTTTGAGGGTAAAGATCAGAAAAAAATCTTATCCTACGAAGACTGGGATTGCCCTATCTTTAGAAGAATGGAATGCCCTGAAATTCAAAATAGAAGAAGTAGATGCAGCCATCAACTCCTAACAAAGAGCTTTAACCGAAGACACTAAACCTGAAGAAAATGCATCAGGACCTGCTAATCATGATGACTTCAAAAAAAAAAACCAAGGGAACCACCTTTGAAGAAGAAGATCACAGTGAGAATAACCAAACCACTTCCATTGATCGTTGGTGAAATTGAGAGTGAACTCAGGCAAGTTCGCTTGCAACATGAAGTTTGTTTGATATGATGATGATATGCTTATTCACCAGTATACAAGAAAATTAATACAGTGTTTACGAATGTACATATACATTTATATAATATTTACGTTCAAAAGACAAAATAAACACAAACATGCAAAATCGAATACAATACCTATACTGGCCTGGAAAGTCATAGCCAGATTGGCTGTCTTCATGTAGAAGGGCGCGTAAAAAAAGAAAATTGAGAAAGAAGGAAGAAGAAGAATAAGGAAAAAAAAAGGAAAAAATAAAAGATTAACCAGTAAAAAAGAAAGAGAAAGAAAAAAAACAAACAAAAAAAAAAACGCATGTGCAACATTGTTCATTCCAGTTGTCCATTCACAACATCAAATGGTGAGAAACATATGCGGGTGGGTGCAAATGATAATTTCTAGAAGAAGCGGGCTCAGTCGACAAGGCCTCAACCAAAGACCAATCAATAATTGATATAATACAGGTTCAATGTGCACCTCCATACACACATGCACGCCCCCCCCCCCCCCCCCCCACACACACACAAACACACTCAATATATATATATATATATCTGTAGATTGTTACGACCTTTCGTCCTGAAACTCTTTGAACTATAGATGGAGTGGCTGGACTAACCCCACAGAAAAACGCATGATGGCTGTTCCCTAATCATACAATTGATACAGGGACAATTCGCAGAGTTATTGTTCAAAACTTAATACGCTGAAAGTTCCGGGTGGACGAGTTCACCCTCCCACTCTAGAGCCTGTGGGATGTGAGAGTGCACTGACCACGTCGAAAATTGTAGGTTGGTTGCTCCTCGATCGTGTATCTGTTTGACAGAAAGTGCCCTCGTTAATCACTATATCTTGTATTTTTAGCATTGTGTGTAGCTAGCTCATCGTATCATTTTGACTCTGACGATCCGTGCAGTGCGGAGTGAGGGGATTCATGATTCATGTTGGAAACGGAAAGTTACCTGCTTAAATTTCATCTTTTTATATCTCGATCAATTACTCCGTGTGTGAGAATTCAGTGATTTGTTATTATGAAAGATCGATCTTGTAATTTTAAAGCAATGTTGCATTTATAAGTAAATATTTTGACTCATGTAGAGAGTCCATCACCCCTCCTAATACACAATTTATCTGCCACATTTGATTCTTTTAGATGAGGCACATGTCACAACAAGAAAGATATTGTTTCTACTGCTACTATTACTGCAACTCCCACTACTAGTGCTATAATATCCAATATTTCATTACTGCAAATTATTCTGACAGGGCACGGTCATCTGTTGTGGTATGGTAAAATCTCAGTGAGCTCTTTGCAGAAATAACTACAGATGATGGTATCAAGTACAGATCAAATACTCTTTTAAAGCTATTCACCCTCAATGTACTACGGATGAGTCACTGACTGATCAGTGTCTATCCTCTCTAAAGTTAATGCGTCGTACGCATAGATTGTGTGGAAGTTCTGAATTAACATTTTGTAATTGCTGTCTCTTGAATACATATATATACTTCACTGTATATATTGTAATTTACTATTTACTAGATCATTGTTTTTTATAGATGACTTCCATAAAATGATGTCGTTACAAACATTATTTTCAGCTGTATCTGAAACATTCGAAACATGAAATTACTCATGCTTTAACTGAAGACAAGAAGTATTTTCTGCTGTAATATGTTATCCGAGTAAACACCTGGCACGCATCAATCACTTCTCTTAAGGAAATATCTAGATCACAGCTCTATTATATATTAACTTGACCCCCCCCCCCTTCCTGGTGTATTTTATTTTAAAATGTCGGTCTGATGACACTTTAAGTGCCGAAAGTACTTACCAAAGTTTTGTACATAGTGTAAAAATGACCAAATATTTTTTTGTATCCTATGTAAATGTGGATTACAATGAATAATACAGACATATAAAGAATTGTTTGAAACTGGAATCTTTTAGAATCTTCTTCCTATATATATATACACATATTTGTTTGGCATATGCTCATTATGTGGAAGAGAACATTGATGCTGTCGTGAAAGAAAAATGCTATGGATTGATCAACCAAGTCAGACTCAGCATAATGTATGCCTGTATGCCTCATGATGTCTCAAGAAGAGAAGATTATACCATGTTTTAATGAAGCACTTGAACGAGTTAACAAGAATGACGTCCACCTACTGTGGCACCATAATAGCTCGTCGAGCTCGTTCCAATGAGGGGCCATAACCTATGTTTTTGAGACAAATTTTTAAACACAAATAGATATTCAAGACGTGTTTTGCAAGTGTCGTCTGCTTTTTATGTTACGTAATGGGTTAAGAAAGGTTATCCAGTCACATGTCTTACAAGATGATAACGAGGAAGCATTGAAAGGGTCGTTCTGCACTGAATTGCACATAAAACTATTTAAAAAATCGAACACGAACTCAAGAAACGTGGTCGTGGTAAAAACAAAGAACTGTTCGTAAAGTGTTTGGGATATCCTACTTCGTTCAATTCGATCAAACAGAGTCAACTCGCCTATAAAAGGAAGTGAACTGTTGGGTTTCTCCAAAATGGAAGAAGGATCGAACGGATCTTGGCCTCTGTCGGTTTGGTAAAAATTTCACAAATAATCATTTGGTACATCATCATCATCACCAGTGTCGTTAATCTCACTCTCGAGAACACAGACAGCAAGTTGTGGACTGCTCTCTTGAGTAGTAGCATAGGATATTTGTTGCCTAATCCAACCACCAAGAAAAAGTAATGTTTTATTTGACTCTACCAAGTAACAGTTCTATGGACGTGTTTCCTGAAAACACGTTGACTACATATACCACTCAATTATCACAACCCTTGAATCTCACGGGGGAATGGGAAGTAGGTCTGGCAGAGATCCAGTATCCAAATACATGGTTCAATATTCGTGGAGAAAAAGCTTTCGTTACAGTGTTCTGGTCTTCGAAAAAGAATTATCGACTTACTCTGAAAGAAGGTCGTTATTCGGCTCCTGCTGATGTAATACGGTCTATCAATGTTGTTAAAGAATTACTCTTGCCTCGTCACGATAAGGTAGATTTTGAATTGGATGAAGTGACTGGTAAAGTTCTTATCACGGTACGTGATGGCGTCGTGGTCACATTGAGCCCCACTCTTCAAAATATTTTGGGATTTAATGAGTGTGTTTTTAAATCAGGAACTTACAATTCTTGCAGAGTTGCTGATGTCAACCAACGATTTTATTCAGTCTATGCATACTGTGACTTGGTCGTGGGAGTGCAAGAATACCCCTTCGTCGTATCGTACCTGTACGTGGAAAATATGGGAATATCATCTCCAAGACTTTTGAAAAGGTGTATTATGTGCCAGTGGAACGAAAAAATTTCAGCACCGTCCGGGTGTATATAAGGGACGATACAGGAACCATAGTGCCATTCGAATTCGGAAAAGTGACAGTGACACTTCATTTCAGAAATCGTAGATCTCTTCATTTCACATAAACATGACTTACTGTTGTAAGTCCAACTTATACGAAGAATATTCCACGAAACAAGCTGGGAACGGTCTTCCAGCTTTTTCTGAAGCTCAAATACAGAGACGTTATGGTTTTTGAAGTATATTGGGAGGACTGAAAAACGTTGTATTACCTTTATTGAAATATACAGCCAAGACCTTGGGAAGATAGCTCGCGAAAAAAGGAGCGACCTTTGCCGAAGATGTCATTGAATGGGAAAATGTTAAAAAGGCAGCAACAAAGAGAGTCAAACAGGCTGGTGTGTGCGCCTGGGATGAAGTAGTTTGCGGGTCGAAACCACCCGGCAGGAAAGGTATAAAAAGGCCAGCACCACGCAAAACTGGCAAATCGACAAAAAGAAGGAGAACTATACAGGCACCAGACATTCTCGGTGCATTGATGTTTCCCATCAATGAAAAATCTTGTGAGTGTGTCGACAGCGAACTCGACTTGTTTCCCATACCACCAACGCAGTCTAGTTGAGGCATCAATTGCACCCGATGCCAACGTGGGCCCAGTCAATTTATGGATGCATTCCTTATTTAATCAAATCGATATCAGCTTGAATGAAAAACTGGTATCTCCTTCCAACAACACTTATCACTACAGAAGATGTTTCCTAGAAACTTTGCTGAGTTATGGACCAGCTGCCAAGAAGTCACAACTGACTAATACACTATGGTACAAGGATACGGTCGGACACATGGAAGATTTGACAGAAGATAAGGGATTTATTTATAAAGAAAAGTAAAATCGTGGACATGAATGGGAAATTACATTTGGATATGTTTTTCCAAACTCGTTACTTGCTGAATGGAGTTAACGTTCATGTTAAAATGAACAGAGCCAAAGATGCTTTCGCATTGATGGCCGATACCGAAACATACAAGATCAAAATTCTAGATGTATCCATATTTGTACGCAAAGAGAGACCTTAATCATTCGGGGGAATGGCTTACGAGAAAGCAGTGACAAAAGCAACTGCAAAGTATCCGATCGAGCGTGTGGAAACCATGGTGTTTTCAGTGCCGAAAGGAAATCTGAGCATTACAGAAGAAAATTTATTTTTAGGCCAACTACCTAAACGCATCGTGGTGGGATGTATAGACAACGACGCTTTCAATGGAAACTTTTAAAAGAATCCAAATATAATTTCAAGAACTATAACATCAGTTACTTGGCTTTGTACGTGGGTGGGCAGCAGATGCCAGCCAAACCATTACAACCTCGATTCGAACAACAACAACAAGCGGTCAGATGTTATGCGACCCTGTTCCAAGGGACTGACTGGACAAATGTACGAGAATGAAGGAAACCATATCAGCCGAGAAGAGTACATAAATGGATACACCCTATTCGTATTGGACTTGATTCCAGACCTATCACATGGACAACACTTCCATATGTTGAAGAGAGGAACTTTGAGACGTGAAGTCCATTTCGAAAGCCCATTACCAACCACAATCAACGTACTGGTGTATGCAGAATTCCAGAACAGCATAGAATTGGATAAGAATAGACAAGTAATTTTTGATTACTCGACATGAACACGTTGCAGTTAGAGAACGCCCTTTGATCAGATAGTTGTTGTTTGAAGAGAATATGTTTGGGTGTATTTGCAAGGCACAAATTACCAACAAGATTACCAGATCACAGACCAGTGGCTTTGATAGCCAACACGGATCCAGACCACAGACAAGAACATTGGGTGGCTCTCTTTGTTAGTCACCACAACGCAGAGTACTTTGATTCCTATGGATTACTATCACAACACAGACCATTCGAGAATTTCCTGAAAAAGAATTCAGATATTGGAAATATAATACAAAACGCCTTCAAGGACCATTACCGGTGTGTGGACAATGCTGCCTGTTTTACTTGAATCATCGCTGTCGCGGTGTACCGATGGAAACCATATCAAACATGTTTACAACTGATTTAATGAATAATGATTTGTTGGTTAATGACGTCATAGAAGAAACCTGCCATTAGATGTCGCTGTATTGAAGAAAAAACTATAACAAAGGGCGCACTTGGTGTTCAGCTCATTTGTGTTTCGACTTCCAAAGAAGAAGGATGCCTACAAATGTGACCGTCTTCAAACTTAACAACGATTTACAGATTCAAGATTCAACTGTTCAAAAACGACGTTGGGTTCCAGTTTACCACTAGAGAGTGGGAACAAGTGACCAAAGCAGTGGATATTGCAAAGAAGATGAGCTTTGAGATAGGAGAACCCAAACCAAAGAGAGAAAGAAAACCAAAGAAGAACGAAGATAAAAAGGATTGAAGAATGTTCACTATTCCGTCTTTGATACAGATGGGGCTGAATGATTATCAATCAAGAAATCAAGAAACAAGAAATCCAAGAGACATTGTAGAGAGAATGAGCGTTTCATTCCAAGGTATTTTCGGGATGTTCCACCACCAGTACAGGATCAGGTATTACGTGGAGAAGATGAAGCTTAAATAAGAAAGACACCAGAACAAAGACCATCAAAACACATCAAGGATGCTTTGGAGGAAAATCGTCTCAAGACATTCGATTTCATGTTACTAAGTGAAAGTGTGAAAACCCCGAATGAACTGACAAAAGCTGGATTATTTTATTTGGGTGGGGACAGGAGACAGAACTCAATGTTTTCATTGTGGTATTATTGTTCATCTCTGGGAAACAGAAGATTATGTTATAGAAGAACACAGAAAATATTCTCCAGACTGTTATTACATTCATAATTTACCACCTGAATTCATGGACGTTGAAAACGTTCAAGAAGAAGAAATGGTCGTCAAAGAAGAAATTGACACATCAGTTCAAGGAGAAGACTCGGGGAGGACGAAATGCAGTGTGTGTTTATTAGCTGAAGCCAATGTCGCTCCGAGCCCATGTAACCAATTGTGCCTGTGCAAACACTGTTGTAAAACAGTGAGAAGAAGTCCAATCTGCTGAAATACTGTTTATGAATATCGGACAATCTACATACCATAGCAGAAACTGTTTCCATAAAAACTTTTACTTTTGTTGTTGAATAAAAGAAATTGAAATGTATGTAAAAATTGTGTTGTTATCAATGAGTCCAGTAGTACAATACCAGAGGTATCATCAAATTGTATCTTATGAAGGGTATCCTCAAAAGGTATCCTCAAATGATATATTGTCATGTCATGGGTATTCTCAAATACCGAAATGAGACTAAGAGGGATGGTAAATTAGACCTCGTTGAGGGATTTTGTCGTGGTGTCATACGACAAAAAAGGGATTCCCTTAGCTTAACATACGAGTAGATCCTCATATGAGTATATTGTGGGACTTGAGGTTAGCTTCGTGGCTTTCATGTACATATATGGGCCCTACTTTTATCATTCGAATAATAGTTAGAAACTACTCTTATAAACCCAAAAAGGTAGAAGCAGAGGATTCTGGGTAATAACAATACAAAGGGATGCGCTAATTATTGAAAACATGTAGGTTTCGTAGGGTAATCTGAGTCACCCCTGTTATTGGAGAAAAAAGCCCAATCTGGAGTTTCATATCAAATAAAAGTTGGTAGACGAAAACTATTGCATAGTGTTTTGGTGATTTGGAAGGATTATCGGGTTGTTTGTGGTAATTCTACAAAATATCCGAGGGCTTGGAGAAAATCAGAGCCAGAAAATTACTCTAGTTCATTAGATCTCACCCCGGGACCCCTCTGTACCATGGTATGGCGGTCCTAAAATGATTATGGGAGGAATAGGTATCAAATAAAAGTACATTTTGGTGATTTGGAGAGATTGTAGGGTTTATTTGGGTAATTCTACGAATCGGGAAATTACTCTTGTTTAAAGGAACATACCCTCCGAACATAGCCCTGTCCTATAAGAAGCGTTTGGATAACATAGCAACCACGTGCACAGAAACCAAGATGACGGTCTCCAGTATCCAAAATGGTCGACGGAAAAAACATATCATCCTAACAACACGCGCTGCGCATGCGCATTAACACCACGTATCACTATGGGGATGACGTCACAGGATGGTCGCTATGTCACAATCATCTATGCTCTCGTTGGACGTGTCATTTTCTGAATCAGCAAATCTCAGTCAAGTCAGATTTCGATATCGAGGTATACCCCCTAAATATACTGAAAGCGATACCGAACTCAAATTTCCAATACCGCCCATCTCTTGTCAGAAGATATGTTTTTTTATGAGAAAATGGTCATTTGTATTGTTACACAACTCTTTTTTTTTGGCGGGCGGGGGGGGGGGGAGATTCGCCCTATAGTTCTATTAAAAAACCGGGTTAAATTATACCATCACACCAAGAATCTGGGAAAGTACCACTTATAAGAATAATATTGAATAGCTGAACTACACATTGAAAGAAGTATGTGAAAGGTTCTGGAATTAGACCATCAATACCACAGCTTTTATTGTTGTGAAGGGACTGTGCGACCTTTTTACCTCGTCGTATGACATTCTGGAATCAAGATAATTGTCGATAATAATTATGTCACAATCATCTATGCTCTCGTTAGACGTGTCATTTTTTGAATCATCAAATCTCAGTCAAGTCAGATACCGATTTCGAGGTATACTCTCTACATATACTGAAAGCGATACCGAACTCAAAATAATTCCAATACCGCCCATCTCTTGTCAGAAGATATGTTTTTTTTATGAGAAAAATGGTCATTTGTATTGTTACACAACTCTTTTTTTTTGGCGGGGGAGGGGCGTGGGGATTCGCCTTATAGTTGTATTAGCTACAGTACGTGGAGAGTGCATTATCACTAAATCACCCCCAGAGTGGATATTCCACCCAAGCAATAACTGCAAATTTGTTGCAAGGCATAACAAGCACAAGCAAAGTTTCAGCCAATGGACCTCCGGGTTAAACCCGGAGGTCCATTGGCTGAAACATTGCTTGTATTTTTTGTCGATATGTACACAATTTGAAAATTATAGTTTGGGTGATAACTCCACTCCGCGGGTGATTTAGTTACAATCCACTCTCCACGTACTGTAAATGGTTAAATAAACTACATATAGCATACTAACCATTTAATTTTGGTTCCCATTAACCGTAGCATTCTGAAAGCAAATCGTTTGTGTAAATTCCACTTTTCGATGCCAATGGCCACTGCCATACTTCCGAGGAAGAAGAAAGACATCCCCTACAAAACAAGAATGAATTCTCAGTGTTTGTGGATATCATAACTATAACTTCTTTTAACTCTTAGCACGTTAGGGAGAGAAATAGAGAGCACAAAGAACGTGATTTTAACCCTATGAGCACTGATAGTACCTTCCATGTCAGTTCAATGACAGCAAGTGGAAGAGTCCATGTTCATTATTTGGGGGTAGGCCAATTGATATTTTCAACGCGCGGCCTTGGGCTGCACGTTGAAAATACTGATTGGTCTACCCTACCCATCCATTTAGGAGTCATCCTATACTAGCGGGAAAAAAACTCAAGTTTCTTTTCTGTGGCATCGATACACCTGGAACTTAATTAAGCAGACCCTGTTTTTTTTTTCGCAGTGGTGTTAATAGAAACTGTCATTACTTTCATGAAACTTTTAAGATGGCCAAAAGTGATTGTCTGCGGAACGAATGGTCTGGTGACAAATGAAAGACAACACAATGATGAAAATATGTTTTTGATGGAAAAATGTTCTCTCGACAAGTATGGTGCTGGAACGGTCAATGATGAAACAATGGCGGTAATTACTGACAAAACAATGTAGCTTGTGATCTGCTGAACACAATAGCAGTGCCTTACGTTAGTAGCGAGTGTATCTACCACGTGCCCGGATGACAGCCTGTGTCTCCTCCGAATTCTTCCAGTGAGCGTTCTGATACGGTCAACAAATAACTGCTGCCACTCCTCATGCAATGCAGCTTCAAATCGGCCAGACTCTGTGCAGGCGGATCCCTTGCTTGCACACGACGTCCAAGAAAGTCCCAGATCTGTTTTAAGGGATTCAAAATCGGAGCTCATTGCATGTCAAGGTAGTGTTGTAATAGCGTTGTTCTGACGGAATGCTCTCACTGCATGGGACCGATGTTCCCTTGCATTGTCGTTCATGAATACAGAGCGAGTGGCCAGCAGGTGGTTTTCAAATTGAGGCACGACAACCGGCATGAGAATATCCCAAATGTACTAATGGCCATTGAGATTCCCACGTAGAGTCACCATATCAAGTTTACAATCATGAGAGAGGCATCCCCAGATCAGGACTGACCTCCACCATAAGGAACAATAGGTCTGATGTTCCTGGGCAAGTAAGCAGTATTTTTCTATGCCTCCACACTCTCAGGCGACCATCTGTGACGTTAAGCAGGAACCTACTTTCGTCTGTTCAATGGACTCTCCTCCATGTCCTGAGATTCCAATTTTGTCGTGCTACACACCACTCCAAACGTCGTCTTTGATGCTGATCGAACAGAGCCGGATGCTTGATGATCCTTCTGGACCTCATACCCAGTGCTTTGAGACGGTTTCGGACAGTTCTGTTCCACAAACGCCTGTTGAGGAGCCAAAGGAGTTTCAAAACCCTACTTGAAGCAAAGGGTTCACGCCCAACGAGGCGTGCCAGACTCCGATCTTCCCGATCGTTGGTTCGTTGATTTTTTTCGGACAAGGCTGCTGATGACAGGATGACTATAACCAGGTTGCCTTTCGATAGCATTAAATGACATGCCTGTTGCATGCATGCCAACGATTTGCCTCAGACAGTTACCTCCTTGCCATGTCAATATTTACTGATAAAAGAAGTGGCAAATTTTCTTGTTTTATACCCAGATATTGCATGTGGATAATATCGACTTTTGTGACATTCGTGGGTAGCACGATTCACGTGGACGAGGGGATGTGTTTGGGGTACGCTATCAACCAGAAACATCAAGTTTCGCGAGATGAAATGTATTGCAAGACATAGCAATCATGAAAACCTAATAATCAGTAACAGCAACTCCACTGTCATGAAGCATTTCAGTAGTGCTTAATTAAATTCCAGGTGTATATTTCAAATGCGTTATAGATGATTATTTCATTGTTTGGATTTTTATGTTATTTCTTCATTACTGATTAAATTTTGACGAGTTTTGTTGTCTTAACACACTGCGTTAGCATGGATAACGTTCAAACGTGGGTACCCGACGCCATTTCCTGATCAAAATCAATAACGGGTGTGCCTAGGGCTTCACGGTATATCGATAAACCGATATATACCGGTATTCAAACCAGTATCGATTGAATACCGGTGTAATTACAAAAATATCGGTTTATCGTCATTATTTATTTACCCACAATTTAATTTTCAAGATGTCTTGAGTTTTTTAACTGTAGCCCCGAATGAATAATATTATCCCTTATCCAAGGAATCGTCTGCTTGTGCCCTCGTAATATATAAATTCAGCAGTTGAAAAAATAATTTTCAAAAATTTCAACAAAACTATATCATGTGACCCCTCATTGGAACGAGCTCGTTGAGCTCGTTCCAATGAGGGGTCACATGATATAGTTTTGTTGAAATCTTTGGGGAAAATCTGATAAATTAATTTTGAAAATAATAAATTTTGATATCGTCTGCGTTGGGTGAAGGTGTTTCGAACCGCATCGTCAAGGCATACTAATGCGTTCCGACTGTGATTTATTTATTTATTTATTTATTTATTTATTTATTTATTTATTTATTTATTTATTTATTTATTTATTTATGGGTTCTTAACTCCACATCAGCAGCTAAGACTATATCGTGGCGGGAAAACAATGGAAATTAAAAACTCATTTTAGTTATGAAGTAAAAAGATTGAATAAAAATAGAAAATAACTACAAGAGATCTGTCAAAGTCCCAAGTGTCCGACTGTGGTGCCTCGAGTCTCGATTGTGGTACTTGTGTTCATGTATCTGAACATTTTTCGATATACCGGTATACCGCGGTATTTTTTTTGAATACCGATACCGGCATTCTGTTTTGAATATCGTGCAGCCCTAGGTGTTCCCACCTTGGACTTCAGTCGCTAGTCTAACTCTTCTTGCCATTGACCCCATCAAGTTGTTCATGATCCTTTGTGGGATGTTATTCCACTCCGGAAGAAGGGTCTGCGTGAACTGAGCGACGTTGTTTGGAACGCTGATGCGCTTCCTGACCCTCCAGTCTAGCTCGTCCCATAAATGCTCGATCGGGGACAAATCTGGGCTGTAGGGTGGCCAATCGAGAACTTGGACATTGTTTTGGTTAAAGAAAGTCACGACAAACCCTAGCTACGTGCATCCTCGCATTATCTTTCTGCAACGTAAGGTTAGGCGCATGGATAAGTGGAAGGACGTGAGGCATGATGACCTGATCCCGATATCTTACGGCTGTACAATTGCTCTGGATGACCACGAGAGGTGTTTTCACGCCATGAGAAATCCCCCCCCCCCCCCCAAAAAAAAAATAAACTATAACAGATCCGCCCCCGAATATGTCGTTTTCCTTAACGCACGCGTCAGAATGTCGCTCATCTCGACGTCGATAGCAACGGTGTCATCCATCTGACCTGTAAAGCGTGCACAGAGACTCGTCAGTGAATAATACACGTCTCTCTCCAGTGGGCCGACTGGAGTCGATTTGGTGCATGTGCCCACAGCCATTGCAATCGTCGTTGACGTCGCATGGATGTAAGTTTCGGACCAAGATAGGGACGCCGTGGCCTTAAATTGAACTTCCGCAATCGATTCCTAACTGTCTTGGACACACTCGGCGACCATGTGTGCCTGCATCCTTACAGTCTCAGTCGCCGCCTAAGATCATTTACGGAGGTGTAAGCATGTATTTCTCCCCCAACTTCCTATGCAAGATATGCGTGTCTCATGTGAGAAGGCCATGTGAGATAGATATCTATCTCATATGACCCACGTGATCGTGTCTTATGTTTCGTTGGTTTTCAAAGTATTGTTGTTTGTTAATAATAACAGTATTGTATACAGTTTGTTCAATTTCTTAACTTAATTCCTATTGCTATAGCGTCCATCGATCGATTGATGCACGCGCTCAACTGACGTCATCGGAATGTGTCAATGTTCATTTCGCTACAAATCTGTATAACCCCTGTCTTGCCGGCGATGGAATTTAATTTCGTGGTATATACCTGTGGTATATACATAACTTTTGTGCGCTCTTTCCGATAAGCAAATCATTTCTTTCAGAAATGGACAACAGAATTGTTCGATGTAGCTGCACGTGATCCCAGATTACTTTTGATGACGTCAGAGTGTTTTGGTGGAGGGACAAATTATCCCTGATGGGGGTGGAATTTTCCCATCTCACACCCGCCCCCCATCAGGGATAATAATAGTCTTCATCTTGACGTGGCGACCAGTGGTGGCGCCAGGGGGGAGATCGGGGGGTTGGGGAGGGGGGTCCGTCGGAGAGTCTCGTAAACCCGACTTCACGAGAAATTTCCGACAATCGAATGTTGATATCTCGTCTTGTCTGTCTCGAACCCGTGCAGCACTGGCACTTTGTTAGAGAATAGTGAGTCTCACGAAATTCCTTAATGTCGTTCGTCAAACTGGCTTTATAGATGAAATATTTCCCGACCTTCTTATAATATGTTTACTTTAACCCTTCACGTAAGGTAACGGCAAAAACCGGCCAGCGCTATTCTCAAAAATCGACAATTAATTTTCATTATTTTTTTTCATTTTTTGTCTCAAAAACATAGGTTATGACCCCTCGTTGGAACGAGCTCGTCGAGCTCGTTCCAACGAGGGGTCATAACCTATGTTTTTGAGACAAAAAATGATAAAAATTAGTTATTCAAGAATTATTTTTGCAAGTGTCGTCTGCTTTTCAGGTTACATGTAGGTAAAGGGTTAAATAATCAACAAACATACTCAATTTGCTTCTATTTTGGTTCTCCAATTTACCAATTTTCACTCATTTTCCTTCGTTTGGGAGGTCAACTGTTATAGCCCCCCCCCCCCCCCCCCCTGTCGGAGAGGTCAGCCCCCCCCCCCCTCCCCTGTCGAGAAATCCATGGCGCCACCCCTGGTGGCGACGTAACGCGCGGACGTCGCTCCTGGGACGGTTAGCTAATCTTCATCTGGCTCTGAGACGCCCAACTAAACGAGCTATCGGTGACTCATGGACCCTAAATTTCTGGACCACGAAACGTTGCGATTGGTCCTTCATAATTAGAGCAACAGTCCTACCCTTATCAACTTTGGACATTCGCGGCATTTTGTTTTTCAATCGAGTTGAAATGAAATGTTGTGCAATCGATGTGTCCTGTTCAAAATGCCACTGATTATTAAAAAGTTTCTTTCTTTCATTTATTCTAAATAACTCGAATTGTTTACTAATTTTTAAAATTTAGAATAACCTTAAAATAACAACCCTGTGATATCACAGGGTTGTTATTTTAAGGTTATTCTAAATTTTAAAATAACAACCCTGTGATATAGTTTTCAAGTCCATAGCACGTGGGAGTGCCACGGATGCACGCTTTCTCGAAAAATCTGTTGAAAGCATGCAGCGTCGCACGTGGTAATGGTTGACTGAATTTTAACCAAAGACTCAAAAGGCAGTAGACTGAGATAGCCATGTGTCATATTTTACTACATTTGGTGTAGGGATAAAATAATATTACCAAAACTGAACTTGCATTTCTGTTTCCGTCAGTATACTTGAGGGTCCAATGTAACTTTGGGCATTTTTGGGGAAATTTCCACAATGCCCTTAAAGCGGTGAATAACGACATATTATATACCAAAATAATGACAAAAGTATACAAAATCCGAATTTATCCACTTTTTCAAAAACATCTTTATTTTTTTGCTTTTGATACAAAGAAATTGCCAGCCGCATAAGTAACCGTCAGGATTAACAAGGAGTAGATCGGTAATTCGAATGTCTGAGTTGTAAATAAAAGAATCCACACCCCATACTCGGAGAAAGCATATTTATCATTTCATCACCAACGTGGTGAGAACGCTGAGGGGAAAATGGATGACCACAAACTACAGATTGTGTTCGAATGACATGCTGGTTGTTACGATCACGTGTGTTTTGCCTTTTGGGCAAAGTTGGGAAATGATTTGATTTCCCACGATCTGAAATCTTTAAACATTTCACTGCTGTTTTTGAATCTGGGAGGCGATGTAATGTACAACTCACGACACATTCATAAGAATATATTCAACTGACAATGTGATAATTGCGAGATACAGTCCATAGTATCGCTGTTGAGATCACAAACTGTACAATGTGACGCAAGTGTCAGCAATAGATTAATAAGCCACAGATTGGAACTACTATTATTTAGACGATGACGATGATCAAAACATAACGGTGGAAAATTATATTTGAAAACAAAAATATATTCATATCAACATACACTACAGTCCTCACTCACAATTGAAAATTTAACGAAAAAATAATTTTACTGTTGCCGAACAATATTAGTGACGTAAAGAAGGCTTGATGAAGTCCGTTACGAAAAAAGAAGACCAATGTCAAGGAGAATTATCAGAAAGGTTTCTTCCTGTTCACCAAATGTCGTACCATCGTAAATTTAAATATCTCCCTCTCACAACCACATTGTGTATAAGACGGATCAACGTCGATTTCTAGCTTTGTTAACACCAACAGGTTGCGAAAATCTATGTGTCGTGACAGTCTGCAGACATAAATAGAAAAATCCGCTAGGCGGGCAAACATTTCACACGAATTACGGAAATGAGACCACAACGTGTCATAAGTGTTTAGATAAATGAATTTAAAAACCAACACAATTTCGATATTGTTCAGGCCGGTAACCCCCCGCCTGTAAAATTAGTATTGGTAAGCAGATCAGTTATTGATGTATGTTCTTAAATCTCACGAGAAAACAACAGTCAAGCCTTCCCAAACAGTAGCTAGGGAAGGCCGATAGTTCCAAAACAAATGAAGCATACCAAATCATGTACATAAATGAATTGGAACCCAAGATTTCTAACTAAGTGTAGCCGATTGGTGAAAGTATTCTGCACGCAGGAAAGGTCATTTTTGGTTGTTTTGGCCGCAATTGAACATTCAAATGACACTCTTAGCAGCTGGCATTGCTCATGCAATCCCATAAATGGACACATGTAATACTAAAGGAGGAAGTTTGGCAGTTTACCCTTTTTTGGTGTATCAATCTCATCGTATTTTACCAATTTGATACAGATCTCATACAAAATGGCACATGATTGTGGGGGTATGATCACAGCAGACTCACAAAAGCCACATTGTACATTCTTCATTTTTTATTGATGCACCCTCTCATAACTCCATACTTGTTCTTCTGAACTGTGTGGATTCGACCCTTGGTGAACTTCATAAAAGGTAAACAAACACAAGAAAAATGGCAGCCCTTTTGACATGTAGACATCCTTAACTACAGTTGGTCTCGTGGTCCGTTCCTTGCAAGAATATTAAAAAGATTTCTCCGAGTGTGTACTAGAAGGAATGCAGAATTTAACTTTTATTAAATAAAATCTGATCTCTTACTTATGCCATAGCACACTTTCAGGCAGTGTTTTCTGCCACATGGTAACGGTTTCATGGCAAATATTAGTTTCCACAAAGTCTATGTTTCATTCCAAACAAATTGCTATACTAGATATCACGGAGAGGGAATCCATCTCCGCGGGCCCCGCAGCAACTAACCGATGTTAGGTATAAACTGATGTGAACCGTAATACTAAAATATTTCAAGCAATAGGTAAAATCTGATTAAAATCCCTTCCCGGACACGAACTTATCAGAAAAAAACCCAAATTTTGAATAATTTGACCTTGAGGTCAAACTTCAAGGTCAAAGCATGGCAACCTTGGTACGCGACACGTCGTCTTGAGATTATCTACCCAAATAACAAATATCAAAACCCTATCTATTAAGGGAAAAAAGTTACAGCCCGGACACGAACTTGTCAGAAAAGAACCCCGAATTCGGAATAATTTGACCTTGAGGTCAAAAGTTCAAGGTCAAAGTATGGCAACCGTGGTACGCGACACATCGTCTTGAGATAGTCTACCCACATACCAAATATCAAAACCGTATCTATTAAGGGAAAAAAGGTATAGCCCGGACACGAACTTGTCAGAAAAGAACCCCGAATTCTGAATAATTTGACCTTGAGGTCAAAGTTCAAGGTTAAAGCATGGCAGCCTTGGTACGCGACACATCGTCTTGAGATAATATACCCACATGTCAAATATCAAAACCTTATCTATTAAGAGAGAAAGATTACAGCCCGCACGGACGCACGGACAGAGCGATCACTATAGTGCGTCCGCCTCACGGCGGGGCCCTAATAATTTATTGGGGTTATTCCTTTCTGACCTTCTCTGGACTTAGAGACAATTACTTGAAATTTGACCAAAATTACGTCCCCTTAATGAAATTATGAAGTTTCATGTCCCTGGGCCGGGCAAGAGACCTCTAAATTTCAAGGGGTTAAAAGTTTCGGCATGGTCACTCAAAAAGCAAAACACATGCATAGGGAGGGATTGAGAGAGGTTGTGTGAAAGGCAGATACATAACCAAGGATGTTTTGGGGATGAAACAAGAAACACAGTAACAACGGATTGGAAGGTGTAGACATTTTTGCGTGTAGGGTGGGGGTGGCATAGTGTAATGTATAGTTTTGATAGTATTGTTGCACTTGCATGGATGGGATAATCCCACACTGGCATTTGAAAATATCCAAAAAATACAGAGTAGGGAGAGAGCTGTCGACTCGTAGCCTTAATCGTTTTTGGAAATGGCATTTAATAGTAACCTTTTTGCGCCTGGAGTTATTGAAGTCACTATCAACATTTTAGTAAAGATTTCCATGCGTTGTTGCCAAATAGCGGTTTGACTGTGTCGGAAAGCGGGCTTTGTCGTTTCTGGGGGAAATAGATTTACGTCGCGTATTCAGTCAAAACTCAAGGAGTGTCGTCTGAACCCGTGCGTGAACGTATGTCTCACCCGTTTTCGTTTTTGTTGGGGTGGTTCTTATCCTGAAGGGATCAATGACTTTTCCCCGAAAAGCATAAATCAACAGGAGTTCACTGGAAACAACAATTTTAATACATTTATATATATAAATAAATAAGGTAATTTGTGACTTACATGGAATCCAATGAATAAGAAAAAACTAAAAGTCAATCACACTCCACCCACACAGTGTTTGAGTCACTTGCGGCCCCATATTGTCACTTTATCGGACGCCTTTGCTCTAACATGTGACGGAATGTCAATCTACCACTGCCGTCGCACGGCCACTAACGTATTGTCACTTTAATATATCGCCTTCCCTCTAACAAATGACGGAATGTCACTCTACCACTGTCGTCGAATGGCCACTAACGTATTGTCACTTTACTGGACACCTTTTACTCAAGCAGTTGTCATCAATGAGGGTAAACGCTCCCCTACATTTATCTCAGAATAATGTTCATACAGGCAAAGCCTACTCAGCCTACGATGGCTTGCCTTCTGCAACAGATATGCCGTCTTTCTAAATACCAATTGCTCCCTGAGCTCGTACTTCCTATTTCTGATCCCACACTCAGATATGGCCACCGAGTTGGCCCGCGACTGTTCCTGTGCTAAATATGAACTCTGCGACTCCGCTTACGTTACAACGTGCCAACGTTTGCGCCGATGCGGCACCTCATCCAATCTATAGCAAGGGACCTCCCCAGCTTTCTCGTTCACGACCCACAGTCTTGCACACCTTCAGACTGGAATGAATTTTTCGAGAAATCCCCTGATTTTTATTTCGATAGCCAAAACATTAATTTTCATCTTAATTGCTTCTCTTGAACTTGGCTGCTTAGATCTATCTTAATGCAATATTCGCTTTTAAGTTCCTTTGAAAATTTCGTCATCAACGGGAATGTCCACCTATGCGAAATGCCCAATCATATGTTTTCAAACATGTATGCTGAAGTGTTGTTTTCTTAGCACAATTTTAATACCATATTGCTTGAATATTCTCTGGTAAGTAGAGGTTGTTACTTGGTTAGTTTAATAACGAGAGCTGAAACGGTTGAGGGGTTTTCTTGATCGATTAAGCATGTGGATTGACCTTGGTTAACCGATTAATCACTTGTCCAAATAGATATCTGAATAACTGCCATACCGTTGATGATTTATAGCATGAACCCTTTACCCAACGTAACAAACAAAACAAAACCGACCACGCCTATATACAAAAATCTCCATTCAAATTTATTATGTTTTCAATTTTTGTCTCAAAAACATAGCTTAGGACCCCTCATTGGAACGAGTAATTTATGAATTTATAGTAATTCGTGAATTTATTTTGCAAGTATCGTCTGCTACCCGCAACGTTGATCGTTGATTAATCGGTTAACCGTTTAACCTTAATATCGGCAGAGATATCGGTCCGAGGTAACTTCATATCAGCCTGAGGCTGTAGGACGAAGACTGTTGTGAAGTTTCCGAGGAAAAGGGTTAAGAATGACCATTTCCAGCTACTGATACAGAATGATGATCATGCAAGTAAACAAGTATATCACCAAGTAACTTGCATGCTTTACTCTGTCTCATATAATTGGCGTGAGTCAGTGTGACAATGTTTGCCTGTTTTGGGAGCAAGTTTGTTCCTTTGTTAACCCATATAATACAGTAGTTCAAAAGTAACGACTAATCGTTCAATTACTTCAAGACGTTGATCATTGATTAATCGATTTATCGGTTAACCGTTCAGCTCTATTAATATCGGCAGAGATATCGGTCCGAGGTAACTTCATATCAGCTTGAGGCTGAAGGTTGAAGACTTTTGTGAAGTTACCGAGGACTGATAAGTTTTTCTCAGATCTCTTACAATTTTATGACAGTGTTATTGTATCTCATTCTTTAATTAACCCTTTACCCAACGTAACGGCTCGTTAACCCTCTACCCAGCGTAACGACCAAAACCGGCCAGCGCTTTTCGCAGAAATCGCCAATTAATTATCATTATATTTTCATTTTTTGTCTCAAAAACATAGGTTATGACCCCTCTTTGGAACGAGCTCGTCGAGCTCGTTCCAATGAGGGGTCATAACCTATATTTTTGAGACAAAAAATGAAAAAAATGAGTTTTTCAAGAAATTTGTTTGCAAGTGTCGTCTGCTTTTCATGTTAGGTAAAGGGATAAGTCCGAAGTTTTCTCTTCTAGTTCAGTGGGAAGCCACGACGTTCGGAAAACTGGACTACCTTTTCTCCTACTTCGACGAATCCTCGCTTACGACTGTGAATTTTAGTTTGAGATGTATTTTCTAGAGAGCTCTCTCCTTTTTTTCCTTCATCCATGGGAACCAGAAGATGGAAAGGGCAGGGCCGGGGTATACTAAATTTTAAGGCAACCCGGTCCCACACGAATACTAAATGGACACGCGACGGAATCATATGTGCTACCGGAAAACGAAAATAGGCCCTACATAACCCGCTTTAAGCCAAAAATAGTTAATTGATAAATTAACAACCCACCGTGGAGTGGAGCCACACTGGCACGTGCCACTCGAAATTGAGAGTGTGTCGGCATTGTTCGCTCGATTTAACAACCGGTAAAGGGCACTCTGTGGTATTTACTGAGGTATGTTCTTGAGGGAAAGTTGAAGTAATGTACATCCCGGCTGGACGGAGCACCTGTGCCCCCCCCCCCCCCCCCCCCCAGTACCTCCCTTGGAATTTGGCAGAGGGCAACCCTGTCTTCATCGACTTAATCATTACTTATTGTTATCATTTGTCTCAAAAGCATAGGTTATGACCCTTATTTGGAACGAACTCCTCGTCGAGCTCGTTCCTATGAGGGGGTCATAGCCTATGTTTTTGAGGCAAAAAAAAGGAAAAAATGAGTTATTCAAGAATTTTGTTTGTAAGTGTCGTCTGCTTCTCATGTTAGGTAAAGGGTTAATGTAAAGAGATTAGGTGCGCCAAGTTACACATCAAGAGAACCGTAGCTTGGTTCATATCAGCCGAGTTCGGCATCCTATCAGCTGAGTTTGAAGCCATATCAGCCGATTTTTTAATGGTCAATTCTGGGAAAGAAAAGCATATCTCATAAATAACGTTAATAAACGCAGCAGTCGTGGTATAAAGAGACAAACACACAAACCTGAAAAGCAGCTGATATTGACTATTTCAGCTATGTAGTCTTTAACCCTTTGGCCCAACGTAACAGTCAAAACCGGCCAGCGCTATTCTCAAAAATCGCAATTTAATTTTCATTATTTTTTCATTTTTTGTCTCAAAAACATAGGTTATGACCCCTCGTTGGAACGAGCTCGTCGAGCTCGTTCCTACGAGAGGTCATAACCTATGTTTTTGAGACACAAAAATGAAAAAATTAGTTATTCAAGAATTTTTTCGGCAAAGTGTCGTCTGCTTTTCATGTTAGGTAAAGGGTTAAAGTTATAATGCTTGTATTATTATTTTCTTTTCTTTGTCAGTCAGTCAAAACAACATTATATCAAAAGATTAAAAATGATGAAAACCAATTGTGTCCTGTGCACTAAACTAACCTTCGAATATCTTGAGGCTATGCTATTCAGTTTAGCCACTCCCAGCATTGGAAATATGACCATTGGTAGGAGAGCAGTGACAGATATCGGCAACGATTCGTTTATCCAGTAAATAGCCATCAGCAGGAGACCAAAAGAGCACTTTGAAACCTTTAAAATATGTATATAATTGTAACGTTTTAATTTTGCCATGTATAAAATGTACAAAATGGAAAGCCAAGCTCCATCTGTTGTCTTCTGCGTTTGTAAAAACAAATCAGTTATTCACGAAGTTGGTCCAACTGATTGCGGAGCGTGAGAAACGCGTCCGCAAATTTATTTCGTCTATGTTTCTATTGTGTTTCAAACGGAACAAAAACGTTATCTCCACGGACATGTATGGTATATGGAGATGTTATACCTGGATGTCTCGTTTAAACACTTCGCCTGTGTTCAAAAACCGATATCCAGGTATTAAATCTCCATATACCATACATGTTGGCAAAGATAACTTATAGTGGGCTTTGGACACATATGACACCATCTGGTTTCAACTTTTCACCATTATTTTGGCACTGAAGTTACAACCTATATACATAAAAAAGAAAAAAAATGATTATATGTGCATGTCTGTGGTGTGTTTAACAATACAATTACTGTAATTGCTTCGTCGTACTGTAGCCAGCGCGTTCCACACCTTCATGCTGCTGCCGAAAGGAAGATGAAGTGAGTGATCATGAGAACTTCATCTAAAAAGCTAGATTCCCGCCAACGTTTTTTGATGGTATGCAATGGTCTAGTGGTTTAGGTGTTGGACTCCTGATTGCCAGGCGGGGTTGCTAAGTGTTCGACTCCCGGCATGGGATCAGAAACCAATATTCTAAATTCCTCTAACACGTGATTGTGTCATTCGAACAACACACACAAGACGGCGCCAGTCTTCGTCTGAGACCAACCACAACACTTTCGGCGTAAAGTAGACAGCGCGTTCCACACTTTCATGCTGCTGCCGAAAGGAAGATGAACCGAGTAATCATGAGAACTTCATCTAAAAAGTTAGATTCCAGCCATCGTTTTTTTGATGGTATGCAATGGTCTACTAGTAGAGGTTTAGGTGGGGGACTTCTGATTTCCAGGCGCGGGGTTGCCAAGCGTTCGACTCCCGGTAGGGGATCAGAAACCAACATTCGAAATTCCTCTAAATCATGATTGTGTCATTCGAAAAACACACACAAGCCCGTGCCAGTCTTCGTCTGAGGCCAACGACACATTGCGTGTACAGTCCATGAAAAACCCAGTCACGGGAAGGCAGCTAATTATAACCCCAGTCAATCTACAAACAGACTTTCACAGTTGACTGGTTGGTAATGATTGACAGTGACTGCTGGGACTACATTCACTATGTCAACAAACAAGCGAGCTGATAAGTGTTTAATTAAGTAATAGTTACTAACTGGGCTGGAGGTATTCACAAATTTGAACAATCTGCCAACGTACGGTATGTGACGCCGAGCCGACGCCGAGGTTGCTCAAATTCATGAATACCGACAGCGGGGTTAGTAACTTACTTACACGCCAGTTCACAGAACACGCGGACCCAGTTATGGTAAGTTAGTAAAGGTGTTCAAGTGACGAACGCCTAGTCTAATGTTCTATCGGGTATTTCACGTCTCTTACCAACCCGGAGAAGACAAAGGAATTGGTGTGTAAATGACGTTACACACCAATTCCTTTGTCTTCTCCGGGTTAGTAATAGACGTGAAGTACCCGATTGTCACTTGAACACCTGTACTCACTTACCATACCTGGGTTCTGTGGATTGGCTTGTAAGTAAGTTACTAACCTCGCTGTCTGTAATCATGAATTTGAACAACTTGCCAACGTACTGTAACACCTCGTCGCTTCGCGACTCGGCGTCACATGCCGCACGTTGACAAGTTGTTCAAATTCATGAATACCTCCAGCTCAGTTAGTAACTATTACTTCTTGATAGAATAAATAAAGTAGCCCGGCATCTTCAGGACCATGGCGTAAATACCATAGTGGTTGGGAGACTTAATGACGATACCTGGAAGTGTTTTCATATTTTTGAACGCCCTCGTGAAGATTCGACTGAGCCTTCCTCTTTGGGAAATAAGCTGTTACAGTACAAACAGGCCTATTTGGTTACACCAGATGCGGACCCCTACATGTCGAGGGAAGCTTGTTCAGGAAAAGAAGCAAAGAAGTAGAATATTAAATAAAGGATAACAAGCAATTTTGTGGAGCACTTTCAGAACTGCTGACATTTCCAGGACAGCCCCTCCCCCCCCCCCCCCAATCCTCCACATGTACCAACAGTAGGCCTACACACCACCAATGTTCTGTCCCACTACCCAGTATTCTTATCCACGGGCCGATAATCTGTCACAGTTTAATGGAAGATATCACGAATTTAGGAAATCTGAATCACTAACATGCGAACACAAAATTCTGTTGTGGTAATTTGTAACCTGAGAAATAAACTGTGATATTAAATTTCTACTGTATTATCATGCCAAATGTTCGAAAAATTATATTAACTGTAATTATGCTAAATTAAGAAAGGACATCAGAGGCATGCTGTTGAAAACCCAAAACGGGAACAGGCGAACACTGAGTCCTGTTACAAGTATAAATAGTGAACATCAAAAAAATATAACATATACAGACAAAAAACCATATTGGTATGTGATAAGGGAATTTGACAGAAAGTTAGGAGCTTATGTTGCTCATCTCCCGGGTAATTCATAAATTAACACTAAAGGGTGGTATAATATAGTAGATGGACTCATATATATCGCCGTCTGAAACCCAGGTCCTATGGTCGATCACAAACTTGATCACCAGCCATGTGCCAAACCGGGACGCCGCATCCATATACAGCGAGGGCTGCCTAGAGGTCCCAAGATAGTGGACCTGGAGCAAACACCCGAAAGATCAAGATCATTCACATTTGATTTGACACCATCGTACTCGGCACAAGCAGGTAACCGCGAGTGCAAGGACACAACACCCCGGCCAAGGACGACAAAACCGGTGAGAAATTTGGTGGTAATTCTAGTCCGCGTAGAAAGATAAGCATGGGGAGTCAAACTACCAGGCAGCGATACATGATACTGTTTAAACCTTGCATGTGAATAAAGGAAAAGATGAAAAGAAAGTATAAAGAAGAGGAGCAATAGAAAACAGGGGATGCCAGCTTGAAAGCACAATACGCTGCCTTCACATTCAAGACATTCGGAAGTAAGCAGCCAAAGCACTGTTAGTTAGAAGTGAGAAGGAAGCAGCCTTGGTGGTGATCTATTCATTCGAAGAAAAGGTAAAGGAGAGTAGGATTATACGAACGGAGGTAAGTTCGCCATATAGTAGTAATCGTACGTGGTGATTTGATCCTCATCAGTCAATGGAAACGGCCACTTGACAAAATGAAGTCGTGCACCACTTCAAATACAGGACAGTTTTCCTGATTCTTCAAGAATTCAGATCCAAAAAGAAGTGTCAATAAGTTCAGAGCAAATGGGAGAAGGTTGATAGTACTATTACGGATATTTGAGTGCATTGGCCAAAGTAGGAAAAACGCTCTGGTGTCTCGCACAACCCACACTAACAGGAGGGGGTAGGTGACAGATGATTGTCGTATAAATGAGAATTAAGGTTACTACAATGCAATCGCAACCTGCAGTGATATATTTGGGCTGCGCGTGATTTCGCGCCTCTGTAAAACACAGGTGGTCGCTGATTTCCAACATTTAGGAAAGTCTTGAAATTGACCAGTGATGAGTTCCCGCGGACAGATAAAGGCAGCTTATTCCATTGGACCGTGACGGTCGAGATAAAAGAAGACTGATACAATTGAGTCCGACAAAACGAAACTTTGTGGTTTCGACGTGACCGGAGGTTGAGCCATGGATTTGACGATGAGACGATCGGGGCACTTTATTGGCAATATATGAGGGCGATACATTTCGAAGTACTGTAACAGCTTGTGGTTGTGACATCTTCCTTGTACAGAGTCCCAACGTGTTTCGGAATAAAGCAAAGACTTACTACAACTAGCAGTTGCCCGGGTAATGATCCTTGTGGCTGCGATCTGTATTTTCTCTAGCTTAGCGTTTTGAGCCGTTGAACAATTGTGCCAGACAGAATCAGGTATTCGAGTAGAGCCTACTACTAGAGGCCTAACGAAGGCAAAGTATATTTTCTCTGCGATCGAGATTGAATTTCTGCTTCCTCAGTAGGACTAAGCGATATTTTCAACGTGGTCGTTCCATGTACATGTGCTATTTAATATGACTCATAAATGTTTATGATTACTGACTTCGGGTATCCGAGAATCACCAAGGAATAAAGGTGGATGAGTAGTGTTGTTGCATTTAAGTGATATAAGCATACTCTCTGTTTTACTCGGATAAACTCAACCAACCACTTCTTAGCCCAACGTTCTATGGTGGCAAGGTCATTTTTTGATTAATCTCGAAGATTGCTCTGGATTCTCTACAATTAGATATAAGGAAGTATCATCTGCAAATAGGCGTATGTTACTGAATAAGTCCTCGGTTATATCGTTAATATATATAAGGAACAATAAAGGCCCAAGTATCGGACCTTGTGGAATACCAGCGGTAATGGTGCTCCAAGTTGATGCGTCCGACCCTATTACAACTCGTTGCGACCTATGCGATAGGTACGATCTCAGGAACAACAGAAGTTCACCCGAGACAACAATTTTCTTCAGTTTGTGAATGAGACCAACAAAAGCCTTATTGACATCACAGAAGACCACCCTAACTTCTTTGCCTTCACCAAGAGGTCGACTGAATTCATCGTATATGTCAGTCAATTGGAGGACAGTTGAATCACCAGGTGTAAAACCTGATTGGAATTAACTAAGGACATTGTTGTCAATCAGAAATTGCCACAAGCGTTTGAAAACACATTATTCAAATATTTTATTCACACAACTAATCAGTAATATCGGGCGATAATTAGTAACTGAATTTGAGGGCTGCTGTTTCAAAATTGGGGAAACATTTGCTTTTTTCCACAGTGAGGGACAGTAAGAGTTTAGTAGAGGCTCACACAGGGAGGATTTACATTCTTTAACCCTTTACCTAACATGAAAAGCAGACGACACTTGCAAAAATAATTCTTGAATAACTAATTTTTTTCATTTTTGTCTCAAACGAGGGGTCATAACCTATGTTTTTGAGACAAAAAATGAAAAAAATAATGAAAATTAATAGGCGATTTTTGAGAATAGCGCTGGCCGGTTTTGGTCGTTACGTTAGGTAAAGGGTTAAGCAGGAGCGGACTTATAAGATAGGAACCAGACGCCTTAGACATCGTTATCGACTACATTGCTTCATATACTTCACTACATTGGAGAGTGATACTATCAATAACTCGTGAAGTCTGAGATGCTGAATCGGGAAGGGAAGGGAGGCTTTCGAATCGTCAACTGTTGAGAAAGAACATAAGTATTCATTGAACACTTTTGTTTTCTCAACACTTGCGGAATATACTTTATTTAAATGGTTAATAGTTGGAATACCTACAGTTTTACTACTACTGACAAGTGTTTTTAGAGTCTTCCATCACAATGAAGACACATTAAAAGAAACGGTTGAATTTAGAAAGAAACGTGAAGCGTTTTGGATCAATTCGCTTAAAACCCTCTGGTCATATGGTATGACCATATCAGAGGGAGAATACGAAAGGAGGTTTATCATTCCTTTTACTTTAAGATACAACAGAATGAATATCGAAATAGCAAAAATAGTGAAAGATGAATTCAATTTAGCCAGCTCCAAATTATAAGAACCTTTAAATCATCGACCTATAAGAAAAACAAAAGTTCGCGTAACATCCTTGCAAGGAATAATTGGAGCCCATCAATGAATAACATGAATTATTGCCAGTCAGATTAATCAGTCCCTAAGCTCATCACTTAGTTTTAATCAAATTTGTGTGTTTTTTTATCATGTTTAAAGCCCAACAAGGTTCAGTAAAGGTATATTTTTCATGAAAACAATATTTCGGCAGCATATTATAAGAAAAAACGTTTCAGTCGGAAATGTCTGTGCCAGCGCGTAATTTTTATACCTTAAAAATGCACGCACAAATGCACAAACGCACGCACGCACACACGCACAAACGCACCAATAAGTGCGCGAGTTTGAAAAAATTACTAAAGTGTATGATATGGTATTATACAAATGTAGAAGGAGTGCCGAACTTGACAACAATTCGCCATTTGGGTTGCAGTGGTGGGAGTGTAGTATTGCATGAGGTAACTAAAACTGATTGCTTCAGAAACATTTGCAGCACCTGGCAACTAAGTTTGTTCTGGTAGTGCCTATACCGGGATGGTCACCATCCAAGGGCTTCCGTCATCTTCCAGTGGATCATGTGATAGGCTCTTCATGCGAGATGGCCGACCGCCTTTGATCGTTACTTTGAATAAAGGCTTAAAAAGTATATTAAGGTTCTCTGACTGTAGATTACATCAACTATTATTCAAAGGGTGGGAGTAGATACGTGGATATTAACCCATTACCGAGTAAATCGAGTGGCGTCAGGGGAGTATATCAATGTACAGATCGTTCTATTTACTCTCTGAATGCCGACATGGTGAAATTGGAAAATTAAAGTATTTTCTCAGAATGCCGATAGCGAGGGTTGTTAATTAGGTATAGTCTATTCTATAAAAACACTGCCCTTTCATTACTAAGTGTCGGTTTTCAGAGAAGTGACCACTGTTTAGATTTCTGTTACAAGGCCCTGTGCTAGTCGCAAACATTGTTGTTCTCTCGGTTATTAATTAATCAAGCTAACTGGCCAAAAGAGCAAAAGTGCCAATAATAATGCGCTGAAGACTAGCGATGAACTATGGCCATGGACGACAAGGCAAAGGCCAGCGCTTAAAGGGCTTTAAGGGCTTGAGGGTGTGGGTCTGTGAGAGGGTGTGTTTTCTTCTTTTTTGGGGGGGGGGGGTCATTTGGAATCTCCGCTTGGCCTGTGTGATTCAAGTGAATAAAATAAGGTTAACCGGGTCGCAAGGTATTTGTAAATCCCACATCGTCCCTGCGCGCCTTCGGCGCGCTAAAACATTTTATTCATTCATTTATTCATTCATTCATTCATTCATTCATTCATTCATTCATTCATTCATTCATTCATTCATTCATTCATCCATCCATCCATCCATCCATCCATCCATCCATCCATTCATTCATTCATTCATTCATTCATTCATTCATTCATTCATTCAAGTGTAAATACAAACTTTGTGGAGGATCTCGCTGAGGGTGTTCCAACCATATACAGTTGCCATTCTCAGCTGTATAGAGCACGTGCCAAAACAATCCCCAAACTGCCAAGGACTCAGCAAGAGATAGACCTGCCAGACCAATACACAAAGACACTTTCTAGTGATAATTTTTTATACCGTGTGAAGACAACAGAATGTTGATATTTTCAACAGCGGACAATCTTCGGTGTCTGTCTGAAGCAGAAACATTTTATTGCGATGGAACATTCAGCATGTGTCCGAATCTGTTTAAGCAAATTTACACGGTGCATGCTTTGGTGGAGAATAAAATAATATCCATACTGCAACTCAGGAATGGGGGCAAGGTGCCGCCCAAAAAGAAAAAGCATAGGGCATTTGAGCACAGGTTGGAGAGAGAGAAGGAGAAATTGGAGAGCGGCCAGATCACGTTAGATCAGTATTGTGATACCGTGTCTCATTTTGTAGGATTTGTAAATATGAAATGTAAAAATGTCCAAAATTGTTCGTTAAAAATATGGATGTTCATATGTTGTTTGTTAAAAAACATTCTTAGAAAATATCTATTTGTTAATTGATCTCGTCTTCATTTGATGAGAAATAATTTGTCCAAAATATAGATACAGGACATAGCTAGTTAATCCGATTATCACACCTTCACTGGTCCCTGTTGGAGAACAATAGATGTCGGAATTCCGGGAAGTCCCCGATCGTTCCATTAGGGAATTATTAGCTACGTTTTCTACACATATCCAATTTCAATTTACAGATTCAATCAATAAAGTAATGTATGGAATTGGATATGTTTCGAAAAGATAGCTCATGATTCCCTATTGGAACGATCTCGTCCAGTGAAAGTTAATAAGCTATAATTTTGAAGCAAAGAGCAACGTACATGTTTAGCCTGATGCAGATTGTGGTTGACGATTTTTGTGCACATTTGAGCTGATTTTGTTTTAAACTTAGTTACGTACTTAAGGCAAGTTGATTTCAATTAATTGGAAGGGCTTGGGAACCTATCCCGGGAAAGATTTGGATGTCAACTGGGCGATAGCTTCAGTTTTATTCAGTCTTGATTGGTCAGGTAGGGCGTTTTATGATAACATTACTTATAAATATAAGCAAGACTATATTCTCCAGAACTCATTGTGTATGCGCAAACAACGCTCGATATCCTACAGCCATTTCAACCAATTCAATATGCGCACTTATATACTCACTTAACAGATTGATAACTCTCCTTCAGCTCTTCTCAAACACCAAAACAATGTCAAATAACGTGCCCGTATTGGTTGAATTAAATTGCTGCTGCAATTTAGCTTGACCGATGAGAGTGAATATGCTAAACTGTAGCTAAAATTTATTAAATTGTGGCGAAAATTTAGATGAATTACAGGTACAATTTACTAAATTGCAGCCGCAATTTAATAACTAAAAATTACGTGGCGCTAATAAGCCGCCGTAGATTGGCACATTTGCATTCTCTCAAATTGTAAACCTCATTGCGTAATCGTGAAACATATATTTGGGTGTGTGGGCTACTAACTTATTCCCTGAATAAAAAAATTAATAACTGAGATTGTAGTTTTTGTGTAGCTCTTCTTGTGGATTCGGAAGGACTGTTAGATAATAGATCATGATGGGCAATACAAGGGTTTTCACCACTATGACTCTTCCAAGTAATGTTAAAATAATTAATGTCACTTAAAACTTTTTTCTTTTTTTCATCTCCGTTAGTACCCGTTACGTAATTATTTAATATGTAGTTATCATTATAGAAATTATATTCAATTTCTAGAATTGTTTGAGTTTTATCAAACTTCACTTTCAATCACGAGATTTTAGAAAAGATATGTACTTTGTTTGTCGCGTTATTTAAAGTGCGTCTGTCATCCTTTAGAAAGACCGAAGTGTCACCAGCGCATTGATTTATAAGATATTTAGAATTATTTATAGATGAACCATTTATACTGGGGTTATAGTTAAGTGCCACACTAAGTATTTCTACACCAAGTGTAAAAGCATGAGTTGAAAGTAGATCCCCCTGTCGTACTCCGCATTTTAGGTCAAATGTTTCTCAGTCATAACAGTTATTTACAACAATGGTAAAAACATTATTGTAGAATGTTTTGAACCACTATATAATTGATTATAACTGTATAATTAATTCTGTGCCAAATCCTAGAAATGTTAGTGTCTTTTTTTCAATGTATCACCATTCCGGTGAGTCAAATGCTTTCTCAAAATAAAACAGCGCTAGTAGCCTTGATACGTCTAATTCGTCGTATTTTTTTATCAAATCGAATATTAGGCAGGTAGATTCACCAAGGTATTTTCCTGACATAAAGCCGAGGTTGGTATCAGAGATTAGTGTTGGGAGATCATCCTGGATACGATTGGCCAGTCCTGACATTCTTTAGGAGTGCTGGACGCCTAAAAAAAAATTGAGGTGGGTAATTTTTTGCACCCTTTGATTTTCTGGAATAACAGACCTGTTTGGGTCTGTCTTTAAAATCTATTATCATTTCGTCCCCTGAGTTCCAGTATGTTCTCTGTGCCTACTGGCGCAGAGAACACATTGTAACTCATGGGACGATTTGTTAATGTTGCAATGATTCGCAATAATTTATGTCCCATTCTGTGTCGCATTTCGATAAATTTTGAGTGTAGAAGACAGTAACATTAGAATTGAATGCAACATTTTTAATAATGAGAAGATGTGTGTGCCAATGTTTCCACTATGTAGCTGAATATAGAACAGATTTTTCAGTCATAGTATTAATACCTTGAAGTGAATATAACCAAAATAGCATACACGTTTTTGCATTGAAAATTTCTGGTGCAATTGCACTCCCAAACAATCTGAGAAGGGTAATTGTTTTGCACTCCTTGATTTTCTAGATTGCCAGGCCTGATTGGCTTTCGGAGCTGATCCAATTTTACGTCTACATTTATTAACTATATGGCTCGCCACTTCTTTATGAATAACCTTGGTTTATTTTGTTTCGGTATACACGTGGTTATATCCCCTCCTTGTGTAATAAGACAGTTCTCCTACTGAATAGACATGGTTGAGGAAATAAACTAGAAAAAGACCCTGGTCTTTCCTAAAAAATATTGTAAAACTCAGCTGTAAATTCATCCCACCCTGGTGTGTTACTATTTTTCATCGATTTGAGGGCAGATAGGCTTTCGGGCAATGACAGAGGTGCCCCCAGAGATAGCTTTTCTGGTTTGTCTAAAAATTGTATATAGCTGAAACGGTTAACCGATTAATCGATTAACCAATGATCGACGTCTTGATCGATCAAAAAAGTAATTGATCGATTAGCCGTTACTTTTGAAATACTGTATTTTCAGGGTTAATAAAAGGAACAAACTTGCTCCAAAACAGGCAAACATTGTAACACTGACTCACATCAATTATATGAGACAGAGTAAAGCATGCAAGTTACGTGACGACATACTTGTTCACTTGCATGCTCATTATAATGTATCAGTAGCTGGAACTGGTCATTCTTAAGTTAGCCGTTACCCAATGCGGATAGCAGATGCCACTTGCAAAATAGATTCTTGAATTACTAAAACTTTTCAATTTTTGTCTCAAAAACATAGCTTATGATCCCTCATTGGAACGAGCTCAACGAGCTCGTTCCAATGGGGCATCATAAGCTATGTTTTTGAGACAAAAATTGAAAACATAATAAAATCTGAATGGAGATTTTTTTTATGTAGAGCTGGCCGATTTTGTCATTTACGTTGGGTAAAGGGTTAATGATATAAATCATCAACGGTACCGAAATTATTCAGCTACCTATAAGGTCAAGTGATTAATCGGTTTCGGTTAACCAAGGTTTATCCATGTGATTAATCGATCAAGAAAACCCTTTAACCGTTTCAGCTCTAAAATTGTAAAAGGCGTTATTGTCATCAAAGATTTTTTTTCACTTTCATAGCTTTCGAGTAACATAAATTGATGTAAAATTCTCTAACTGTAACATGTTCAGGTCGCACATTTAAAAGTTACAGGAAATTAAAAAATTTAAGTCCGAAAAATCGTTGATATTTTAATTTAGTCTATCAAATAATGAAAAATTGAGGATTTCAAAAATATTCACTTTGATGGAATGCAGCAGGGATCTATGAAACACTTGACCAAAAAACTAATATAGCCTTGTCTTTACAGCTTCAATGCTGTTATGCGATACGTTGTTCGAAATGACTTACTTTTTAGAATATGACGATCTTAAACTTTTCGATATGGTGGGACGAGAGGTAAAATTTCCCGAGAGTGTTTCCTAGTCTTTGAAAGCCGGTAAAAGGTTGAACGTTAACGAACTATATATACATTATCATGACCATGTGCATGTCCTGTAATTTGTATCAGATTCGAGGTCGTATTTACAATCGGATCGCAACGATCCCATCAGGGCGAGTGGCGATCCGATTGTAAACAAGACCGAGAATTTGATACAACTTACAGGACATGCATATGGTCCTGATAATACATTTATCTAACAATCCCGTTGCATAAAGCCTGTTTCCGTCATTTTCAGTTAAACTGGGCTGAAACTGGTCAAAATTTTGAATTCAGGAACTCTATTTTAATTCGTAATAACAATGCATATATATTATATGCGGTGTTTACCGGAAATTGAATCTGTCTGAGATGGAATTGGAACGGGGGAGGGAGCTGATACAGATGTTTTCCGAGTTTTGTGGTGCAAATTAAGTTGATTGTTAGATAAATTTCTTTAAACTATGTCAGGCCTTCGGGTAAAAACAAAACAGGCCAAAAACTTTCGTTTATTAATATTATTTTAAAGAATTACATTCGTTTAACGAAGGTAATGCTTTAAAATAATAAAAATACATGACCTGTTTTCGTGTGCACGACTAAGCGATTGCCATATCCCTTCAACGAACATTCTCAAGCAAACGATATTTGAAACAAGACTTTTCCATGACGAAAATTGTAGTTTGGCTAAGTGGTCATTTTTCAAGTTAGCGGCTTTCGGACAAAATATTGGCGTTAGAGCGGCTAACACTTTTTTCCGATTGACAACAAATATTTTCAACCCTCACCAGCTCCTGGCGTGCCCACTGTAAATATTCTATAATAAACACAATCCTCAACTTGTCAGAAAAAGAAGGAGTGGAATTGTTGAAACAGGTGTAGATAATTGGGCATTTCCCGTTTACTTTTCTCGGCCCAGTCCGCACATGAGAAAAGCATTATAGTCTACCAGAGTAAATCTTAGATTCTCTTAGATTGCTCTCTGGCATAGACTGCAGGGTCCATGGTAATGAACGTGGCGAGCTGAGTTCTGCCGGTAAATATCGGCAAATTTACTGACAGTCTGAGGGAGCATTTTTCAGTTTGTCTCTTCATTCCTGTCAGATAAATAATCTGCAAACCAGCGGACAATCTAAATGTTATCAATAATTATACCATGGTTACCTATTCTACTATATATGAAAAGCGTATGACATAAATTTTAGCTTTGTACACCAACTGTGGTGAACACGCCAGCAATGGCCTTACAATAGTTAAAATTTACACCTATAGTGGAACTACATTCCAGTTGACCTTTGGTGACGTCGACCTGAATGCAAACTTCTCTAAATTTATCACACGTCGCCTCGCGAAGAGTGAAGTGAAAGTGGCAATTATTTATTACGTTTTTAAATGAGTTTACCCCCATTAAACACCAAAAATTAACAAACATGCATTGTTTTGTGTTACTAAAGCATCCGAAACTCGAAATAGTATGTTATTCTGTTGTTAAAAAAGAAAAAGGCCCTGTTTCTTTTCCTATTTTGTTTAGGTGATAAAATTGACAGCGGAAGTACCGCCCACCGATGTTCGTGTAAACAAAAACAAATTCGCACTAATGTTTGGCTCTGTTCAGTAAAATAGAGAAAAATTATTAGCAACTCTTCATAATATGACGATCGTGGTATAAATAAAATATACCCATAGTAGTTTGGCGCACCAAATGTTCACCACTCGCGGTGAAGTGGTCTTAACCGCGCGCCAAAGGCTCGCGGTTAACACCACTTCACCACTGGTGGTGAACATTTGGTACACCAAACTACTTTGAGTATATTCTATATATACGTGTCTACAGAGTGATCTCGAACTGAAGTCAGTCAAGGAATATATAGAAAACAGGGTAATAACCCTTTGCATAACCATAATAACAGACCCTTACAGAAAAATTCTTTACCTTCTAAAAATATTCAATTTTTACCTCAAAAACACAGCTTATGGTCCCTGATGGGAGGAAGCACAGGGCGCCCGATCCAATGAGATGGCATTAACTGTCTTTTTGAGGAAGAAAATGAAAAAAAAAGTTTAATGATTGAGAATAGCGCTTGTCGCCCTTTCGTCAGGTGAGGGTTAAAATAAGGAAGTTTGTGTATGTCTTTGAAGAATAATTTTATCGTCTCTCCATCGATAATTGGCATCCTTCTGTTTGAGGTTATCTTCCGCAACAAGCTTTGATTTTCTAGGCTTATAAGAATCCCGACTTCCTTGACTCCCACTTTAAAATGCACATGTCACGGTTATCATAACATACCTGCGATTCTGCTAAGGCTAAAGGCAGGAGTACCATTGGGGTAAGAATAGTCACCAGAATCTTCTTATTTCTCCGCAGAATATTCAACAGTCTCATGTCTTCTGATTGTGTAAATAATTTCTTTGAATTCAGCGGAAAACGTAGAACAAATTCAAGCTATGCATGAACCAAATCAATTGTAAAAATCCGGCATTTCTTCGCAAAAGAGAATTTTATGTACTACAAAATGAAAGCGTGCGTACGTATTGGTTTCAAATAAATGACTGTTTTAGGAAATGAAATTTTGGTTTCATCGAAATATGTCCATCAAACAATTGACACCTTGGTCTTCCAATGGAATACATTCTGCACCCCGTAGAGTGAGAAGGTCAGCTGATATGTATTAAATCATAAGGTAAAACTAAATGTCTCTCATTATGTGAGATGAAAGGTCAGTCGCTGTTGTGTTGTATTATTATATGATTTGATACAGATCAGATAAGTTTATTCAGCAAAAACACAAAGTTCAGGCAGATTACATGATATACGCATAACAATAGCAATAAGTGTTAGATAATACAACAATATATATTGTATGGTAATGATAGTATTAGCTGTTCACATAGTATGTCATATATACTACGACAACAGTTAATAACTTAATACTATCATTACCATACAATATATATACAGATTATCTTGATAATGTGCATGTCCTGTGATTTGTGTCAGATTCGAGGTGGTGTCCAGAATGAGCTCTTAACGAGCTAGCTTTGCCGGCGAGTTGTGATCCCATTTTTGGACACCACCGAGAATCTGATGCAAATCACAGGACATGCACATTACCATGATAATTAATTTATCTAACAATTCTGCCACATAAACAGATTAAATCTTAATCAATACAGTTTGGGTACATAATGTTGGGCGAGAAAAAGTTTTTAAAAAAATATATTTTATGGAACTATATTGTTGTGCACTCTAACAAACAATGAGTAACTCTGTCACCTCAATTTTCAAAGTTGTGTTATCAAATTATTCACTCCCAGTGTCACTTCCTATGATGATACGCTTGAATTTACGAGCGTGTAATAATGAATTGTGCAATTTCTATTTATTGGGGGGGGGGGGGGGGGGGGGAGATTGGCTATTAATAGTTCCGTCGCTAACCGTGAGGGATTTTCTTTTGTTTTGTAAGCAATCAGCTGCTTCGATCACCAAAACTCAAAATCGAATGTATTCATGTGCCTGTTATGCCCGTCGAGTTCCCGGAAACGAGTCGTCTATATGATACGGAATCAGAATGAGTCATCTGTATGATATGGAATCGGAACACATTATGCGTATGATATATATATATGATTGTTAGATAAATTGTTGTAACTGTTACCGGCAACCATTGCTGCTGATGGAACTTCAGCTCGCGTCATTTACATAAAAGCAGGATCATATTACAGATGATGTTACACAGCTTGAGTTCATTATTTTCCATCAAGAATATGAATTTTCCTCTGCGTTCATTGCAGAGAAGTTTTGATTTTCAAGCTCTAATCTGCGAAAAAACGTCATTCCGGATAAACCTATATTCCGCACATTCCATCACGAAATGTAGTTCAGTTTCAACCACTCCCGAGTCACATGATCTGCAAAATCTTTCGTCTGCGGGAGTCGGAGGCTGCACATGTCTGCCCTTTTCGATCATTAGGTTACAATACAGTGTTTTCGTGCAAACAGTGCCTCTAGTGGTTTGCACCCAACCTTTAAGGGAGGATAAAAGTTTATGGAATTATCCGATTGGTGGACAATGAACTGCGCTTGTAAGTGTGAATAAAAGTTTAATGTGCATGTTTTGGAGAAGATATAAAATATTGGTGACTATTGTCTTCTGAAATGTGTGAGAGAAGATTAAAATTGGGTGGGGGTAGCTAAAAATATGTCTATTTCATTCAGTGCGAAACTGAACGGGTGTACTGGGAGCTCCAAATTTAAAGGCAAAATTCACATTGCGACCTATATTTTTTTTCAGTATCTTTTTTTCATAAATGGATAGAGGGTTGTTTTTGCCCAAATCAGCTTGATGAGATGGGAAGAGGAGGAAAGAATAGTACTGTCGTCAGTGGAAAAAAGCATTGCATTGTAACCATTAAACAATTATTACTGATACGTAATCGAGTAAACATCATTTTTGCTTCGGGCGATGCGGTGTTTGTACGTTTTAAGTGTGTCTATGTGTTTCATCGCGATGTTTTTTTTTCAAATGAGACCCGGTAAGCTGATTGGACCATCCCCAAACATAGTTTTTACGACTATTCATTGGAACGGGTTCCTCGGGGTCTTAGGCTAAGATTTTGAGGTAAACATTGAAAGAATAATTAACTTTGAATGGCAGTCCTGTAAACAGCGCTCGCTAAGCTGATTGGCCCATCCCCAAACATAGTTTACGACTATTCATTGGAACGGGTTCCTCGGGGTCTTCGGCTAAGATTTTGAGGTAAACATTGAAAGAATAATTAACTTTGAATGGCAGTCCTGTGAACAACGCTCGCTATTTATGCCCGTTACATTGGGTAAGAGGTTTACCATTTACCTAACACGAATGGTGGACGACTCTTGCCAAAAAAATCTTGAATAACAATTGTTTTCATTTTTGTGTCAAAAAATGGCTTCTGACCCCTCATTGGAACGAGCTCATTGGGCTCGTTCCAATTAGAGGGCTATAAGTTATGAGAGGGCCATAAGTTATGTTTTTGAAATAAAAAATTAAAAAATAATGAAAATCGAATGGTGATTTTTGTGAATAACGCCCGCTGGTTTTGTCCATTACGTTGGGTAAAGGGTTAACTCGCAACAATAAATCAAAATGTGAGCTCTTATGTGACGGTTGACGTTTAGATGAAATGAATGAGCGTCTTAATGAAATTGCTATTTCATCTCTCCGAGTCCACTTAACTCCTTTTCCATGACAGTTAAATATGTCTTTGTACATCATAGTTAGATTTCATTCAAATGCTTCACTTCGGCACACATTTGAGCCTGCCACTGAGGAGTTAATTTTACAATCTCTTTTTATCTAATAATTGAAAAGTGGTGAGTAAAACAAGGTTTTGCTTTTTCATATTCAGTGATAAAAGGAGTGCAATAATTTGAACCAGTAGCTACAATACAGCAAAAATATGGAATATACCCATAGTAGCATCACTAGCATGGTGTACCAAATGTTCACCACTCGTGGTGAAGTGGTGTTAACCGCGAGCCTTTGGCGCGCGGTTAACACCACTTCACCACGAGTGGTGAACATTTGGTACACCAAGCTACTTCTGGTATATTTTATTTCAGATTATTAAGAGTCGCTATTATTTTTCTCGATTTTACTGAAGGTATCACTGAACTAAATATTTGAATTAGAAATAGCCGCCTTGAAATGTTGCACTCGGAAGTGATGCAATCTCTAAAAATAAACAGCTTTGGGAAAATAAATTGTTTCAATAAACGTTTGAAGCATTCTATTGACATCTTGCATTATTGATATCCCTCTACTCGAATAACTACACCCTTGTCCCATATGAGTTATGGGTGTGTTCTATTTAAGACCATAGGGTTTACTTTGAGGGAATTACAAGGCTAATCAGTTTAACATTTTAGGTTTCTGCAGTGGCGGCGCCAGGATTTCAATTTTTTATTTATTTTTTTTTTTTTGGAGGGGTGGGGGGGGGGCTAAGTAAGATACGGGGGTTCAAGAACGAGATGCCGAAGGCATCTCCCGAACGCCGCATGCCTGAGCTAGAGGAGGATAGGCGAGGAGATAGTTCAGCGATCTGAACGTAGTGGCAACCACCCTTTAGGGGGTAGGCACTACGTTCAGATCGCTGAACTAGGGAGGAGGGTGTTCCCCTCTCGTTTGTGAGGGGGGTCTGGGGGATCTCCTTTGGAAAACTTTTCATATTTGGACGCCCTGGGAGCGATATATGAGCGTTTCTACAACACCTGGCATGATGCTTATTGTTGTGTGCCGTTTGCGGGTGTGATATTGGATGGTAAAACCACGGTCAGATAGTAATTTGAAGTTTGATTTTGGGGGACCGGGGGAAAAGCGGGGGGGGGGGGGGGCGTGACCCCCACGTGGCCCCCACGTGGCCCCCACGTGGCGCCACGTGTCGCCGCCACTGGGACTATGCTACCAATCAACGAAGCCTGTGATGATACAAAGTGCTCTAATATTCCAGCGCAATTATAAGCAATTATCAATTATAAGCAGGGACGTGGCGAGAAGGGGTGTCACTCCCCCCCCCCCCCCAATCCTGGCCAGAATTTCCTACAGTTGAAAATTCTGAGGGCAAGTCATGAGTAGTTGGATTGGAAACCTCTAGCCACGTCCCTGATTATAAGTCTTTCTAAATCAGAGTACTGAGCTTCTGTGTCAGAATATTTACCGTTACCGAGAATAAACTATAAGACTTCTCACAAATTATTTGTCAAATATTCTATTTGCCGTCTGATCCCTCTGTCGGGATTATCGGCTCGTGCTCAGTTAAGTTTCTGGTGTCTTATTTAGCGATGATTTGGGGGTCGTACTTATAAACAATTTTGGTGACAGTGGAAACGATAAAAAAGTATTTTCTCACAAATCGATGTCTTTGATCTTCTCATATTTGACATATCGCATCTTTTGTCATGACGAGTGACAAATTTCTTAGCGCTGTCTCCTGGGATGGTATATTTGTGCTGTGATTTTAAAACTGTGGTAAATTTACTAAATATATGTAATAATACATCAATAAACTTTCAGTAATAAACTACTCGTCGTGTCATCTGGAAAGTCGGCTTTCCTTCGTTGAAGTTGACTTATATACTATTAAAAAAGTAGGGGATATTTGATAAAAGTGAGATATATGAAGAAATATATTTATATTTTCATCAAAAAGACAGCTGAGGCATTGCTCTGGGACATCTGGAGATTTCAGCGATAGTTGTGAGTCTGACAAGCACACAATCCACGCAATGATCTGTGGAAGACATGGACGGCCAGTCAGAGAATTTACCACGATCAGTCCAAGACCCCAATACCTTGTAAATCCTCGGTTCGCGAGACAAGCGCGGATCCGACGTGGCACACTCCTCACCAAACGTCCAATATCTGCTTGACTGATGTTATTCCATTCTTCATGTAGTGCAGCGGCGAGTTCAAGGACATTGGTAGGGGGCTGTTGGTGTTGTCGTAGGCGCCTGCCAAGCATATCCCAGACATGCGCGATTGGTGGAAGGTGTGGACTTAGCGCTGGCCAAGGCAGTGTAGTGGTGTTCTGCTTCTTTAGGAACTCTGTAGCGACACGGGCCATGTGTGCCTTTGCATTGTCATCTTGGAAAATTAATCGACGGCCGTGGCGCCACATGAGCAGCTAACATATTGTCACAGTAGTACTGCCCTGTGACACGCCCTTGGATGACATGTAATGCTGTTCTGCTTGTCATGGTTATGCCTCCCCACACCATAACCGATCCACCACCAAAACGATCGTGCTGCCTAACGGTTAAGTCATGGTATCATTCGTCCCGCCTCCTCCGCCGCCACACTCAGTTTCGCCTGTCGTGGAAGTCGAGAGTAACCCCGATTCATCGGAAAACATTCCGTTGCTCCACCGACGATTGTCCCAGCGCTGTCGAGTGCCACACCAATTACGCCTTGCTGCGATGTGACGTTCAGTCAAACGTGGAATTATTCGAGGTCGTCGAGGGCACAAATTTCAGCTGTGTAGGCGAATTCGCAAAGTCTGGCCACTGACTCGCACATCTGTCGCTCGGTGCAGCTGCTGTCCAAATTCTAAGGCACTTTGATGGCGGTTACGTAATGCTATGGTTCGATGAAACGATCCTGGTTAGAAGTTGTCGCCCTTGGACGACCTGGCCGACGTCTGTCATCAACATTGCCTGTCTGACGGTAGCGTGACCACAACCTGCTAATCACCGATTGAGTGACGTTGAGAATTTGAGCCACTGCAGTCTGTCTGTTGCCAGCTTCCAACATACCACCGGCACGTAAACGTTCTTCGCGTGTCAGTCTTCGCATACCTCAAAATTTACGTTTCGACCAGAAACTATTGATGAACGAGTTCATACCAAGAAAAGAACGATGAGACATCCGAAAAAGCCCGTCCAGTACAAATGAAAATTTCAAAACGTACTCCACAGCCATTAACGCGGCACTCACGAAAAAGCTGCACGAAGTTTTCATGGGCCGGTGACATCCATGATCCACACTAAACTGGTAACATATTGATGTGTCCAACCACGCGTATCCAATACCATTTTACGAAAATATAAACATCAGTTTGGATATCCTCTACTTTTTTGAATAGTATATATCAGCTAGAGGATGACGTCACCAGTGTTCCAAATCCGATGTTGTAAAAAAAACCTACGCTATTTTGAACCCGGTAAAACCCATCCCAAAATCACCTCATTCCCCCACCCTCACCCCCTATTTTAAAGAATTGGGTTTATGGGGTATTGGTATTGGGTGTTGGGTTGAAACCAGCCTCCTATAGAAAAGACAGCTTTTCAGGGAATATTTGGGGAAACAAAAAGAACAGAAGGGAAGATAAAAAATGGCATCCTCTTTCCAATATCTCTTGTCATATGATTGTGCCTCTAATTTTATGCACGATCCTGCTGATCCTAGCCGGAGACATCGAATCGAACCCAGGCCCAGATAATGGAACTGGCAAACCTCCTCATTTGTTGACTATTTTCCACCAAAATATCCGTAGTATTAGATACAAACTTTCAGAAATTTCAGAAGTAATACTAGAATTCAATATCATATGTTTTACAGAGACACATTTGGATGGGAATTTCTGTTCTAGTAATATCCGTATTCCAGGTTTCTCAGATCCTGTTAGAAAGGATAGGGACCATAGTGGAGGTGGAATCGCCGTCTACTTCGATCAAGGTTTATCGTACATCCGTAGACAGGACCTGGAATTTCATGGCTCTATAATGTGTTTTGAAGTAAATTCCAAGTTAAAAAAGTTTTTTCTGGGGGTCTCGTACAGATCAGAACAGTACGCGCCTTCGAATTATTGGGACCTCCTAGACATTTTCACTGAAAAAGCACTAGACATCAACCAGTCTCTAATTCTCATCGGGGATTTTAATTCGGACCTTCTTCAGACCACAGGGAAATTATATGAAATTATAACTCATTATAATCTAAAAAATTATATAGATAAACCCACACGAGTCACTGCTAGTAGCAGCACTCTTCTTGATCCAATATTGGCCAGTGATCAAATCGACATAATGGAATGTGATACCCTCGATCTTGAGGTTTCCGATCACCTCGCAGTCTACTTCTGCATTAAATTTGATTATCCGTTAAATACACCCTATACTAGAGTTGTTAGGAATTATAAAAATGCAGATTTCGATCTTGCGAATGATCTTATTACCCAGGTGAATTGGGGTGATTTAATTCAAAATACTCAAGACATCAATATTGCCACTGAAAATTTTACTCACACATTTTTGGATATAATAGATAGATGTATCCCAAAATCTACAGTTGTTATCCGCCCGGAAGACAAGCACTGGTTTTCATCAGAATTGCGATGTCAGCGAGACAGATGTAGGAAAAAGGCCATGAGGTCCTTGTTACAGGAAGATTGGAATAAATACAAATCAATACGAAATTCAGTAAATAATATGAAAAAATTGCCAAACGCCAGTATGAATCCAGCCTTGAAAATTTATTATTGACTGAAACATCCTCAAAGAATTTCTGGCACGTTATTAAGGAATTGCTCAATAGGAGAAAATCATCCGGGATTCCACCCCTATACAAATGTGATAAAAGCACGCCCAGTAATGTAGCGATAACAGACGAAGAAAAGGCAAACTTATTAAACGATACTTTTATAAAGAACGGAGATATTGAAGACACAGATCACAAACTTCCGAAATTCGCTGCTCAATGTAGTCTTAAATTGAATGAAATTGCCTTCGACGTCGAAGACATTGTCTCGGCTATTAACTCTTTGAAAGCTAACAAAGCCCACTGCCACGCTAACATCAGCGTGAAAATGTTAAACAGCACAGTGATAAGTATCTCTGCTCCCCTGTATTTACTATTCCAGCTTTCATTCAGTTCCTACAAGTTCCCTGATAGTTGGAAGAAAGCAACTGTTATACCTGTGTATAAAAACGAAGACCCAACAGATAAATCCAACTATAGACCGATTTCACTCTTGCCATGTCTTGGTAAAGTACTGGAAAAAGTCGCCCTAAAATATATGTTTTCTTACTTCCAAGAAAATAATCTCCTCTATCAATATCAGTCTGGTTTCATTCCTGGCTATAGCACAACATATCATCTAATAGAACTTTATCATTCTCTGTGCGATTCTCTGGATAACAGACTTCAGACCTGTTCGATAGTTTGCGATATTTCGAAAGGATTTGAAAGAGTTTGGCATCAGGGGCTGATCTTTAAACTTAAAGAATATGGGATGGTCGAAAAAACGATCTTGTGGATTGAAAACTACCTACAAGGTCGCCAACAAAGAGTGTTGATTAACAATGCTTTCTCTCAGTACAAAACAGTAATAGCGGGTGTCCCACAAGGATCAGTGTTGGGCCCATTTCTCTTCTTAGTTTACATCAATGACCTGGCCAATATCCTCGATTCATTAGCGCGGATGTATGCTGATGATACATGCCTAACCTCCTGTAGAAATGAAATAGAAACTCTGGTAAATGCTATGAACCACGACATGGAGAAAATAAATATATGGGCCAAACAATGGCTAGTCTCATTTAACCCCCATAAAACGAAGGTAATATTCTTCTCGTGCACACCAAATCCCGACCTTCCATACATTACTTTTAATAATACTAATATTCGCCCATGTAACTCTCACAAACATTTAGGAATATTTATCCAAAGCAATTTAAAATGGGATGTTCAAATTAACGAAATTTGTAAAAAAGTTGCACCCAGATTATCACAGTTAAGGAAACTTAAATTAAAACTTTCTCGTAAAACTTTGGAAAAGGTGTACCTATAATACATAATACCTCTTATGGACTATGGGGGGGGGGGGGGTGTTGTTTGGGACTGTGCGCCTAATTACCTTCTCACACGACTAGATAGATTACATGTGGAGGCAGGACGCATTGTCACAGGTCTAACAAGATCAACCTCTACAGAGAATATTCTTTTGGAGTTAGGCTGGTGTAGACTAGCACAGCGTCGTGAAATACACAAACACTGCACATGTATAAAATAGTAAATCAAAAAGTCCCAGATTATTTAGTTAACTTATTACCTCCGCGTGTTGGGGACCGAGGAACCTACAGCCTACGCAACACAGATCATTTTACCATGTATCAATCCCGAACCGAACATTTTCAAAGATCCTTCTTGCCATCCATGGTAGTGGCTTGGAACAATTTACCTCAATATGTGTCATCAGCTGAAACTGTAAATGAGTTTAAAACTAAAATTAAGCTATTAAAATTAAATCCTGTCGTGAAATCTCCGCTTTATTTCTCCTCCGGAACAAGGAAACTGAACATTTAACATTGTAGGTTAAGGAATGGCTGTAGCGAATTGAACGGTGATAAATATGCAAATTATATATCTGATACATTCAGGTGTAGTTGTGGACACGTACTTGAAAACAGTTTTCATTACTTCTTCGAATGTCCTCACTACGTAGTCCAGCGTGAAATCCTCTTTAGACGACTTTCTCAATTTAACATTACAACCACAGACGATGTTCTTTTCGGAAAACCTAATTTATCACAAAATGAAAACAATCTGATGTTTAAGTTAGTACAGTCCTTTATTTCAGGTAGCAATCGTTTTAGTTAACTCTCAACCTTACCCCTTTTTGGTGTGCCTTCTCTCCAACATCAAGTTAAGGCTCGATGATGACTTGCGATGGCCGCATCCGTACGATAAGGACACAACACTCAACTATCCTCTGCTTTCTTTTGCTTTATACCATCTTATCCCATACCTGCATGTCGTGTCTTTCACTTCTCTCCAGCTACTATGAATTGGTTTGAAGCATGTTTATTGTATTGTAGATATAAAATGTTTTTGTTTTTTCTTTTTGTTTTTTTGTTTTTTTTTTTGTTTGGTTTGTTTTCGCATATTTTTGTTAGCTGCCATTCAATGTTTTAGGAGAGGAACTTATGTAAGTTTAATAACTTGTGTTCCAATCCTTTTGTCAGTTTTCAATCTAATGACAATAAAATATGTTTTAACTAAACTCCACAAGAGAGACATTTACGACGCTCACAACAGCAAATAAGTTTCCCTTTTAACCCCTTGAAAAAGAGTAGTCACCGTTTCGTCCAGAAACATGATACGTCATAATTTCATTAAATAGGATGGATTCTAAGTGCATGTGTGGTAGACCAATTAATATTTTCAACGTGCAGCCAAAAGACTGCACGTTGAAAATATTAATTGGTCTACCCGTAAATAATGGATATGGACTCTTCCAGCTGCTGTCATTGAACTGATATGGAATGTACCACCAGGGTTCAAAGGGTTGAGTTTGCAGATGATGTGTGGAAACACATAAATATCATCTTACCAGTTCGACTTGTATTTACATTCTCCATTTAGTGAGAGTGGGGAGGGAGGCACTGTGTGCAATTCGAGTGTTTACAATATTGGTATCACGGCCGACAAACAGAACCGAGGGAAAACACAAGTCTATTTTGTCCAAGTTCCATCTTGACGTGGTCAAAGCAGGGTTCAGTTAATGGAGCTGATATGATATCAAGTATTATTTTCACCACAAGTTTGCTTGTAAACATGTCTGCGTGTTGGGTGATCAAATATTTTTAATAGGTTTAGTTTTGAACTTTCGACTGTGTGAAGGATAGTCCAAGATAAAGGTGGCCTTTGCTAAATTAATTTCCCTTGGTGCATAAGTATGTACACATGTGTGCGAGTATGAGGTAAGTAATCTGGGATAGGTAATCGGTGGTTACAAAATACCACTAAGTCTGTCAATTAGGCCAGAGCTGACAAAATGCGAGACGGCAGTGCTGAAAAGATCGTTTTCTTGAGCAGTTTTTTTCCGGACTGAGTGTTATAGGAGTGTTGACTGATGTTATTCCATTGACAAAATGTAGATTGTTTGTGGATTGCTACTTTGGGTATGGATCGTCAGATTAATAAGAGTTTAAATGTTAATTATATCAATCCCTTTCCATCCCCTCGAGTGGACGATGTTAAAACACGGAATCCAAATTTTACGGACTCGGCTAGGAATCTCAATAACGGAATGCCTTATATGTATACAGGGGAAATCTGATTCAACCTTGATCAATGTTATAGTCCAGACTGAGATAGGTATGGCTAGGAAGTAATGGATGAGATATGGGGCAGAATAACAGAAGCCAATAGTACTGGTACAAGGCCGCAATGGAACAAGACTGTTGTAGAAGCTAATGATAGGACAGATAGACCATAGCCCTGTAATGGCCTTGGAGCTTTGGCGACAAGATGGAAGCGGTTGGTAAGACTTCATTAGACCCATTGAGGGTTTTTACATAGCCTAATGCGACAAAAAGGGATTCTCCAAAAGGTATCCTCGATAGGTATCCTCAATAGGTATCCTCAAATAATACAATACCAGGCCATAGGTATCCTCAAATACCCGTATGTGTCTAAGTGATAGGGCATATTGTGTCACATTGTGACTTTTCACATAAGCACATATGACAAAAGGGATTCTCCAGTAGGTATCCTCGATAGGTATCCTCAAATAATACAATACCAGGCCATAGGTATCCTCAAATACCCGTATGTGTCTATGTGATAGGGCATATTGTGTCACATTGTGACTTTTCACATAAGCACATATGAAAAAAAGGGATTCTCCAGTAGGTATTCTCGATAGGTATCCTCAAATAATACAATACCAGGCCATAGGTATCCTCAAATACCCGTATGTGCCTATGTGATAGGGCATGTTGTGTCACATTGTGCCTTATCACATAAGCACATATGACAAAAAGGGATTCTCCAGTAGGTATCCTCGATAGGTATCCTCAAATAATACAATACCAGGCCATAGGTATCCTCAAATACCCGTATGTGCCTATGTGATAGGGCATATTGTGTCACATTGTGCCTTTTCACATAAGCACATATCGGCACATAAAGCATATGCCTATGTGATAGGGCATATTGTGTCACATTGTGCCTTTTCACATAAGCACATATGACAAAATGGGATTCCATAGCCACAGGTGTTTTCAAAAAGGGGTGCTAAAATTGGGGGTGCCATTGGATATAGGCTTTTGTTATACACAAGGGAGATAACCCTGCATACAGATTATGGGAAATGAAGCAATCTGATTGGTTAGTTATATAAATGAAACAACAAGAGTACTTGGAATAGGGTCAGAACTAACAAGAATAGACCAGAAATTGCTAAATATAGCAATAATAAGGTAAACTGTTCCAGTTAATAGGCTCTTCTACACTACTGGGGTATACTCTAGAATAAAGGAACATGGCCAGATAAACAATAACTATTGCATATATAGATAGAAACAGAGAATTCTGGAAGAATTCGAAATAATACAAGTTGTCGGGTTGTTTGTGGTAATTATCCAGGGAAGTTTTTCCAGAAAATACTCCGATTCAATCGAACATACCCCCAAAACATACCCCTGTCCTATTGTAGGTCTTAGGTAACATAGCAATCACGTGCTACCATAGAAACCAAGATGGCGGCCTCTAGTATACAAAATGGACGACGGAAACACGTATCACCCTAACAACACGCGCTGCGCATGCGCACTAACACCACGTATCACTATAGAGATGACGTCACAACATGGCCGCTCACGCGGGTTACCATGACAACCAAACATGGTGGCACTAGGTCACGTGACATGACGTCACTTCCGAGATCCCCCGATGAGATCCCCCAGAATAGACCTCAAACGTGCGAGACATACTACTTACGTCTGATATCTTGTTTCGTAGAAAAGCATACTAAAAATATTGTTTTTAGTTTGACCAAAAGATAATATATGTTACGTTATTAAAAGCCATATTCCAATTGAAATTTGTAACTGAGGAACTAGATTATTCGGAATTTAACCACCCCCCACCCCCCAAAAAAAAAACCCTCGATTAAATTTGTAAAAAAAAATAACAAGAATCTTTATTTATTTTTGGCGTTTTATTTTTATTTGTTTTTTATTATTTATTCAATATTTTTTTTTTTACTTTTATATATTTAATAAAAATACATAATTTTGTTTGGTTTTTCTATTTATCTGACGACATATTGTATATCCATCCGACTGAGATGATAAGATGCTCTCAGAAATGACTAGATCAGATGCTTCTGTTTTGGCAGGAGCGTTGTTCTCGAACTGCATGTTGATCTGAATGTCTAAGATGCACGGTTAACACCACTTAACCATGAGTGGTGAACATTTGGTACACCAAACTACTTTGGGTATGGATCATCAGATTAATAAGAGTTTAAATGTTAAATATATCAATATTCGCACGTGTGAATCTGTTTTTGTTTACATGGGCATCGATGGGCGGTACTTCCGCTGGCAATTACTGAAACGAAATAGCAAAAGAAACGCACAAATTACGGGGCCTTTTTCATTTTAATAACATACTATTTCGAGTTATGAGTGCTTTATTAACACTAGGCAATCTATGTTTGTTAATTTTGGGTATTTTATGAGGTAAACTTACTTAAAGATGTAATAAATAATTGCCGGTTTCATTTCACTCTTCACGAGACGACGATTGATAAATTTAGACAAGTTTGCATTCAAAGGTCAACTTGGGTGTAGTTCCACTGTAGGTGTAAATTTTAACTACTGAAATTCCATTGCTGGCGTGCTCACCACGGATGGTGAAATTTATGTCATGATCTTTTTATATGTAGTAGAATAGTTAATTATTGTATAAATACAGGAGATAGAGTGTCTTGTGTTCGGTGGGACTGATTTTCGGATTGCTCATCAATTCGTCCATGTGATGATATTTCGATCTGAAGTCCGCTGCTTCGCCGTACATCCTACAGAAGTCATTCTTCACAACCGAGGCATTATTTTCTATTCTTGAAACCCGTCCTTGTCAGTTTGAAAGCCTATTATTATTATTATTATTATTATTATTATTATTATTATTATTATTAAATGTGGTCACTCTGAAGAAAATTTCACCGTCAGTCTTCAAACATAGGTTCTTGTTCTGGGAATATTCACCATATCGCATTCTGAATCCCGCCAGTAATAGAGCTTTTGATTCGATGGTTTTGTAGAGTTCGAATTTTCCCACGTCAGCTGGCTTCATGTGTGATACGAATCATGATATCTTGCTCAGTTTCACCCTTCAGGCATCCACATCGACAGCTCTGGCGTCGTCATCTCCCTTACACACTAGGGTGAGGTTGTGTTTGAATCCATATAGGATCTTGTCATAATCTTTTGTGAATCCGAAAACAAAACGAATTAGAAATAATTCAGAGGGAAATAAGACGAAAAGAATTGGAATCCCAGGGTCAGAACTCAAATGTAATTTCACCTAATAGATTTGATGCAACCAAACATGTTAGGCTAGTTCTCCCTTTCGAGAAAAAGAAGTTGATAAATATTTTTCTCCCTTGGAAAAGTGGCAGCAAGTTTAGAATGGCCAAGGAATGTTGGAGTTTGCTATTATAAAGTGTATTAAATGGGAAGACCCAAGAAATCTATTTTCTGGCAATGTAGCAATTATGAGGCTTAAAGGGGCTATATTTAAAGCATACGAACTTATTCCGTTGGCCTAAATTCAGAAATTATACTAAAAATGAAAATCCAACTCATGTGGAATTTTCCAGAGAAAAGCAAAATTTATTTGACAGATGGTGCCATTCCAAATCAATAGGGAATAATTTCTTAAAATTACAAGAATTTAATTGAAGACTTTAAAGGAAACATACATTCGGATATAAAAGCCCACCTGGGCGAACAAACGTTTATACCCTAAACAAAACAACAGTCTTAGCAGATGACTATGCCTTTACTCATAAAATGAGTCAAAACTCCTCAAATTTTTGGCCCCACAAGAATTCTTTCCAAAGTGAACATAGAGCAAATTCAGATAAAAGTCATCCTTCCAATCCTCCAAACCTTTCACAGCCCAAATTTAATACAAAATATAGTGCGAATAAGTCCTCTAATGCCAGTGCTACACAATTAAGACCAAACATTTCAACTAAAATTTATAATTATTGTAAGAAACCAGGGCATTTAATTTCTGATTGCTGGTTGTAAAAACGGAAAATGAGTCCTTTACTTTACATAATGCCCTAGCATGTGCTCCATGTCCTGAAAATAATGCAATAAAGCAAAATGCCTTGGGAAATTATAAGCCATTTATTTCTGAAGGTTTTGTTTTCCTTTGGGGTGTGTGGGGGGGGGGGGGCACTGTTTCTTACCAATCACAATACTGCGAGACACAGGGGCTACTCAGTCTTTAATGTAAGAAGGCATTTTGTCGTTTTCTGAAGAAAGTGCTACATAAGCACAAGTTCTAGTTTATGGTATTGAGTCAGGCTCTTTTAAATGTCCCAAACGTCGTAAAATAAAGTTCAGAAGTAGTTTTGTAAATGGGACTGTAACTGTAGGCATTAGACCTACTCAGCCTGCGAAACGCATTTCTTTTTTATTGGGAAATAACTTAGCTGGTGACAAATTCACTGTAGAACCTCACGTGGTGGAAAAGCCATGCACAGATGAAAATATTAGTAAGTTGGAGGGTTCATTCCCACTAGACCAATTCCCTGTAGACCAACTCCCACGAGGCCAATTCACAAAAGACAATTTCCCCTTCGACCAACTGGTGTGTTCTACTTTAAAAATAATTCTATATCAATAATTTGATATATTTATAAATATTTATAAATGTATTTAATGTTATTGATATTCAAGCCTGAAAATCAGCAGTCTGTCATTTGCAGAATGAGGTCCCCAGAGAGTGAATTGGCTGATGCTATCCCATACAGTGGGCCAGTTTATCCTCTGGGTACCTCTTTCTGATTATGCTTGAGACCTTGATTTAGGTTGAGGTTCACAGAGGGTAAATTTAGTGATGCTACCCTGCTGTGCAGGATAGCATCACCAAATTCACCCTCTGGGGACCTCATTTTTCAGATGATAGTCTGCTCATTTTCTGGCCTGTCGACATTTTATAGATGTTGGGCAGATTTTTATAAATAATTGTTTTCCTAATTATCCTTAATCAACCCTTAATCAGAAACACTATGTAGTTGGTCTAAGGGGAATTGGTCTAGTGGGAAGACACCAGTTGGAGGAATGTTTCCCTCTTGCCCTTTGGCGTGTGCTGTGACTTGGTCCATGTCAAAGGAAGTTGAGGTTGAAAAGAACCTCAATTGTGCTGACTTGAACAGTGCAGCTGAGAATAATAACAATCTGAGGATTATTGATTCTGGAGACATTGATTTGTATCAGACGTTTATGAGTCAATGTGATTACTCCTTCAAATATTATAAAGAGGCCACTCCTCCTGAAAGCGGTAGTGAGGCCTCCTTAAATGTCCTTTCCAGAAATTCTTCTTTAACCTTTAAGCCCCCATATAGCCCCAAACCGCTACTTTTATATTGCATTGAAGCAGGTGCTCCCTTGTGTAATCTTTTTTATTACTCTTGTGTGTAGACTGAATTTTCCCTGGCAGTGGTTCTACATCACTGCTTGCTGGCTGCCTGTATAGGCAGCCAGCAGTGATGTAGAACCACTGCCAAGTCATCAATAACTATGTAAACAGAAAAAGGCCATAAATACTTTAAAATTAATCTGAGGACTTAAGGGTTAATTCAGGAACAGGAAATTTATTCTGACCTTGCCATGCCACTTGGAAAGGCTTTAATGGAGGATGAAGCCAAGAAATTTTCTGCCTATTATTTTAAAAAATAAGACGTTTTCATGAGGAAATGGCGACCACCAGAAGTACCCTGGAGTAGTGATTGGGAGATTATTTATCTAATAGTTGCCACCACTAAATACCAAAATGAAATAATAAGCTTGGCTCATGAAAATCCCATGGTTGGACATTTGGGAGTACGAAAAACCTACTCTCATGTTCAGCAGTGCTTTTACTGGCCCAAGCTTCGACAGGATGCTGTCTAATTTTGTAAGACCTGCCACACCTTTTAAATTGTAGGGAAACCCAACCAGAAAATTCCTCATGCCCCCTTCAACCAAACCCCACTTTTAAAGAGCCATTTAGTGGAATTATTATTGATTGTGTTGGCATATTGCCCAGAATAAGATCTGGAAATGAATATCTGCTTACCATCATGTGTGCTTCCATACGATTTCCTGAGGCTATTCCTCTAAGAAATATTAAAACTGACACTGTAGCTGAGCCCTTGATAAACATTTTGACTACTTTCGGTCTAACCAGGTCAGAGCAATTGGACCAAGGCTCAAATTTTATGTCAAACATTTTCCAGCAGGTAATGTGTAAACTCAAAATTAAACAGTACCGGTGTAGCAGGATATCGTCCCCACCCCCACCCCCTGGATATCTCCCCCCAGGGCGGGGGGGGGATATCCTAGGTTATCTTCCCCTCACCCTGGGTATCTTCCCCCCACCTCAAAAATAAAATATGAAAAGAACTGAACAAAAAGATAAGGATAAGAACATTTATTTATGGAATTTTCATTGAAATTAACACAAAAAGTGGTTCAACTCTTTAATATATACATGACCAGTGAATAGAAAATAGGCAATCTCAGAAGCAACTATTTCACAAATATCAATAGGTTTTTTACACCGTGGGGCCAACCATAACAAAGTCCAAACAATGGCTGCAAAAGGTTCTTTGAATGTCTATTGGGAGTTTGACATGGGTGGGGAGGAAGATATCCATGCCTGGTTATCTCCCCCCCCCCACCCATGTCAAAAAATATAGAACAAATTAAAAACAGTTTCCACTTGGCTTATACCATTGAATAATGACCAATGAATTGAAAATAGGCAATCTTAGAACCTTTCCAGCAATTTTGGGGACTTTTCCAAACATGTGGATGGGGTAGGGGTGGGTGAGATGTCCAACCTGCATTTCTTCCGCCTCACCCATCCAAAAAAACATAGCTACTATTTCAAAAATATCAATAGGTTTTTTTACACCGTGGGGCCAGACATACCCAAATTAGCTAAAGGCTTGCAGTTAACACCCTTTCACCATTAATGATGAACATTTGGTACACCAAACTACTATGGGTATATTCTATATAAAAACATATTATGAGAGAGAACCAAACCCCCTACCCGTTTCAATAGTCACCTGCATGGATGAGGTGGAATATCCTGTGGAGGATAGTGGAGTATAAATGTTGATTCTAGCCCGGCAAAAGCCGTTTTCTCACTTAGGTAATTTCTTGCAATTTTCAATCTTATTTTCTCCAAAAATCGACTAAGTCCGAAATACTGGCCCACATTAGACTTCATGCAAAATGGGCCAGAATTTCATGAGATAAGACACGACATTTGCGAGTCAGAATGGGATGTGAAATCGAATCGCCAACAGAGATACTATGGGATTTGTTCCATCTTGTCTATTGAATCTCGAAGATTGAGTGAAAGATAAAAATCCCGAAACTGTCTGGTTCCTGCCCAGTCGAAGAATTCTTCACACTTTTTCACAAGATGACAGTGGATATACGTGAAATGTTCCAAAGCTGAGATGAAAATGACAGATGTTTTCCACAAAATAAACTTTGGGTTGACATGTCGCGTCTAGTGGCAATCAACCCCACATTAGGGAGAAATTTAAAGTGTGTGATGCGAACGTCACACTCGTCAAGATATGAAAACCTGTGATTTTTTATCCATTTTTTAAGTGTCTTTTCAACAGATTTCGTCGATTCGGTGGGATCTCTCGCATGTGAAACACTACAAATCATTAGGAAAATGCAAAAACGTGTATTTTTATGTCGGTGTTTTGAAATTACCAAAAAACGAGTTTTGCTGGGCTGGAATCCGCATTGATACTCTACTGTGGATATCAGTGGAAAAGGGCGAAAATATACCTCTGAGTTTGCAAATGTTCTGAAAGATCTACATAATAAAATGGATTATTTACCACCTGCCCAAAGAAAGAATTTAGTTAATGTAATTTTAAAATATCAACAATTATTTCCTGGTATGCCTAGTAGGACATCTGTTAATTTTCACGATGTTGATGTGAGAGGGGCAAAAGCGATGAAACAGCATCCTTACTGATTAAATCCTTTTAAAGCTGAGCTCATGCAAAAGGAAATACAGTATATCTGGGCAATGACATCACTGAACCTAGCCATAGCTACTTGAATCCGCCCTGTATACTTGTCCCAAAGCTTGATGGGAGTTACAATTATCCAATTTCAAGAATTGATAAACTTGTCCATGCTAAATTTATGATAAAACTTGCTTGTTAAAGGGTTATTGGCAAGTCGCTTTAACACAGAGAGCAAAAGAAATATCTGCTTTTGTTGCCCCTTTTGGGTTGTATGAATATAAAGTTACCCCTTTTGGTATGAAACATTTTCCAGCAACGTTCCAGTGCATGGTTAACAACTTAATAGCAGAACTAGGACACAGTGAAGCTTATATTGAGGATTTTATTATACACACAAATACAAATTGGGCTGAACATCTAAACCACATTCAAGAATCTTTTGATAAAGCGACCCAAGCCAACCTAATGATTCACTTGGTAAAATCAGAATTCGGCAAAGCAACTGTAAATTATTTAGGTCATGTTGTAGATCAGGGCCAATTGAGGCCAGTTGGGGCAAAAGTTGTAAGTTCTCCAGTACCAAGCTCTAAAACAGAGCTCATGAGATTGTTAGGCATGACTGCATATAATAGAAAATTTTGTTCAAATTTCTCTTTGTCCAAGTTATTGAGCACAGGCTTGGGTTTGTATGGATTGAAGAATGCCAGAAATCTTTCAACAGAATGAAAACATTATTAAAGAATTCCCTAATCCTGGCAAGTCCTGATTATAAAAAAAACTCTTCAAATTATTTACAGATGCAAGCGACAATGGAGTGGGTGGGTATATTGTCCAGGTTATGGGTATAATGCCCAAGATTCCCAAGGTGCTGATCGCCCTCTGTGTTATTTCTCCATAAACTTTCTCAAATATCAAATGACACCTTCACTTTAATTTGGGCATTAACTCATTTTGATGTATATCTAGGAACCACTCAATCCCTAATTATAGTTTATACCAATCATAATCCCCTAATTTTTTATCAATAAAATGAAAAACAAAAATCAAAGATTGTTGCCGTGGAGCTTAGCCCTGTAAGAATATAGTATAGACATTTATTGGATACTGTTTTAGAAGAAATAATGTTGTAGCAGATGCTCTTTGCAGAATATCCTAATTTAAAATAATTTGATCAGCCTCCCTTTTATATCAGTTTATATATAGTCAACATTTTGTAAAGATTCCCATGAATGTATATTGTAAACCAATCAAAATCTGCAAAAATTATTTTAAAAAAGCTTTCAGTACCTTCAAACTTTTTCTATCAAGGAGGGGTGGGTTAGGATCCTGTATTATAATATCAAAATTGATATGTCCTTAGTTAATAATTATACACAATGAATATTTTTCTAAAAGTATTTTTTGTTTTGTTTATTTGGAATAAGATGACACTGACTGATGTCATCACTTGTTTTTGATTCTCAGATTTTTTTTGTTACCATTATTGTTATTTTTACAATGTAACACTTATGCAAATTTATTCCAATGCCTGGCGAGTTTCTGAACTGATCATATGTCTCTGTGATGTTGGGAAAAGAACAGTATATTTCGAGATTCACCATTGTTATTTCATATCTCAGCTCCTTTTTCAATTCTAGTGGTGGGGTGAAGTTCATAGTGAAACTGGTTTTGTTATCACTCACTGTGATTTGAAAAGAACTTTTCATAGCCACATTCTCAGCTATCTTTTCTAATGTTTCTTGTAGCAACATTTTCTGTTTTTCTATTTTAATTTTTTTATTTGTATTAAGTTTTCATTTTTTTATTTATATATTTTATCATGAGCAAAATAAATGATTTTCTATTTTAATTTTACATCAGAATATAAAACTTGTTGAATCTGTTCCTACATTTTCCTTGGTATTTGCGATTGGTCAGATAGATGGCCACAAAATTATAAGGTCTATAATCCTGCACTGCCTTACTATATCTCCTGCGTTCATCTTTGCTTGTGTCGTTGGCCATGTGTTTGTCAAAGATGTGATTCAAATTCTTGAGATTTTTATGAAAGAGACACAGTAAATTCATGTTCTCTCTTATGATCTATCTGGGAAATCTGAAATAATTTTGAGAGAGATAGAAAAAATCCATGTTGCTGTAACGTCCTTGAATGTAATAAGACTCGCTGTTTCTCCAACAACAGATCATTGACAGTCATCAGATTTTTATCCTCAGAATTCAAATCTTTGGGATTGGGCGCATCATCTGCATTACGTAAAAATGACATTCCAGGTCTGATTTGAAATTATTTGTGTGTTTTCTTGATGCCTGTTACAAGAAAGTTGTGTACAACATCTTGCATTTATCTGTCTCATCTTTATGATTAAAAACTCTCCCCATCCAGACCTTCAGTAATTTCTCATTCAGAGATTCTCACAATAATTTCTATTCAGGTTGAGAAAGACTCTTGCTGAACACGAATAATCTTTCATAATTCAGCCACTTGGGTTGCAAGAATAGATTCAACAACATATTCATTTCCCTGCAATTGGATTTTCCCATGATCAGTCCACTTATGCTTCTCCAAAACAATGTCTGGTTCGATCTCTTGGTCTTCGTTTTGCTCCACTATAAACCATTGATTTCATTATTTTTTATTTTATTTATTTAATTCAATTTCTTTTAATACCTGTAGATTGGTCTTTATTTTTTTAAATACATTTTTTTTATATTTTGGACTGAGATTTTTTTCCAAATTACATTTTTACAATCCTGATCCATTCAATTTCTTGAAAATTTCATTATTTTCATGATATCACCGCCACCATGGAAATCCATCACCTTCAATAAAATCTCTTCCCATCTTGAAGTCATTTTCACTTAATTTGATGGCACCATCAATTTATGAATTGAATCAGTAGTTCTTTTGCCAGTTTCAGTCATGATCTTGTTGCTCTCTTTTTTACAGTAACCCATTACAGTCTTTTTCTGTCCTTTGCAACTGATGAAGACATCTGTCTCTTGCCGCACCTGTGGTGAACAATTCCTAAAAAGAATTACATCAAAGAGTTCATAATGCAAAAGATGTAACATCTTGTAAATCCTCTGTTCTTTATGACTGACTCCTTTTTCGTTTAATATAGTTTAATTTTTTTCCTACTTAATAATTATTTTATTAAAGTACTCATGATGGTTTTATACCAGTTTCTATTCATGATATCTTGCCTCAACAATTTTTTTCATATACTCATAATCTTGTTTCTCACTTCCTTGTTACTGGCTACGCTACTGGCCATCAAGAGCTCCAATTTCTCTACAAGTGCATTAAGATTGCAAAGAATGATCATCACCATACCATCAATAGCCATTCCTGACTGACCTGACAAATACTTTTTGGTTGTCCCATATAGTTTCCACAACTGGTTTCAGTTTATAACTTTTACTTTATTTCGGTATCTTGGAGTTAGGATTGTTATTCCTTTTTATTCCTTCAAGATCTCTCCATAAGTGTTGAGGTAATTTTGACTGTACTCATCTGGATGCCAATCCGATCAGAGACCACAGTCCTCATGTACACACAATCACCATCCACAATTAAATTATTACCTTCTATTTCCACTCATTTATTTTCCATGCAGAGATTTCCATCGGATTCTTTTTGAATATTGTAAGCCCAGTCGGCGTCCGAGGGAACCATGTTTTATATATCCATGTAAGGTTTACTCAGATCTCCAAAATCTTTCGTATCTGTGATGGCCATTGTGTCAGTGATCATCAGTTCTGTATTTGCTTTCTCTGAAGGGTTTCAATTCTTTGGCGATCTCTTTTTCGTCTGTTCCTGAGTTACTTTGATGGGTTTGAATAATTTAATTGTCTCACATTTCAGTTTGATATCTCCCAAATGTCTCATCATATCACTGTCTTGAATATTTCTTTTTGATTCAAGAAACCATTGAAACATCTCTTCTCTGTTCTTGGGATCTTTGATTTTTAAAAATGGCATTTCGTCCACTGAGTTCCAATGTGTTCTATGTGCCTACTGACACATAGAACACAGCGGAACTCAAGGGACAATTTATCTTCTTTTTCTTTTTTTCTAAATTTATTTAATTAAATACATATTTTGTTCTTTTTTTTCTTTTACATCAATTGAACAGGATATTTCCTATTCATCAACAAATGCACAATATGTTCTCTATTCTAGTCATGAGATTACTCGCCGAACTCCAAAAATACATGTGTTCTAAACCAGTTCTTGTACATGCAAGACCATCTCTATCCAACTTCTCATCATGTTGCACTTACGCACCATATTTAATGCTGGCGATAATGCACATGAAAATTGCATCTTCGTATTCCATGTTCTGACTGATATGTTGGTGGTCATTGTCATCACAATTGCATTTGCGACCGGGACATTTCATCATCAAAGCTCTAGGAATATTTGGTTTTATGAGATCAGCAAATGTTCCATAAAGCACTTCTCCGAGAAATGTATTTTTTCGGTTTCAAATTTCATCTATTATTTGATACATTTTTTTAAAGTTCGCTTCATTAATTAAATTATTTTTGTTCTTTTACATATATTTTTTGAAAATAAGAAAAAATATATATTTAAAAAAAAAAAAAATAATTTCCAAAAATAAGAAAAATATATAAGAATTTGAATTGTTTTCTTTTATTTTTTAAATAATTTTTTTTTTAATTATTTACTGAAATCATTTTTTTACCATACCCTGAAAGAAGTGGCAAGTTCCTCTTCGATATTCCATTCGATTTGCATAGGAAAAACAAAGCGATCTGTAAAAAACATGCCACCACTACCATTACAACATTTTTAAGATGCTGACAATTTTTTATAAGGTTCCAAAAAGGTTTGCACTGGAAAAAATAAGCCTTGTGAAAAACGATCGATGCAGCAATGAAAGGCATAATTTTGGGGGTCCACAACATACCCGTGCTCGAAATTCCCAACGAGTTTACTCGTTTTTCCCCATAAAAATCCAGTGGTTAATTTGAGGGTTCCTTATTTTATCTGAGCACAGAAAACGCTTGAAAAATACCTGCATTTTTGTGCTCGAAATTAACAGTAACGTCTCACCAGTTTAATGCCATTTATTGCTATATCTATTTTTCTTGTTTTCCTCGATTTTGGGGCATAGGAACACTCGGCATTTAGTGTACTTTATTGCAAAGTATCTAAATTTTGAAATGTGCTTGAAATGCGGGTGGATTTTGAGATACACAGATATTGCTATGTAAAATACGTTACATCGCGATTGATTTTGAGCACACTTATTTGGTCACAGTAAAGGTGTGGTGCACCAATGCCGATATCATAACTACTCCTACACACACCATCCCTTTCCCTGGCCTTGTGGTAGTCCCACTCAAATCCACACATATCCCTTGATATGAGGAGCCCTTTCATCCCACCCAACCCATGTCTCCCTACTGGCCTATCAAGTTCAGATTCGCATCCTCCACCAAGGTCGTAATTTTCCTTACCTTTCTATGGAGACCTTCGATGTTGATGTATCCCACTTTGAGAACATGTGTGTTTTCTGAGATGTTATTCTTATGTATTTGAGATGATGGGGGGGGGGGGGGCATTTTCTATCTGTTTTACCTTTAACCTCCCCATATTGCTTTTGCATGTAATCTTTTCCCACCCTCCCTGCCTTATGCCAAAAAGGTTCCATCCCAAGTAACAGGTTACTTCCCAACACATCCGTACTCCTCTTGTACTCAGACATAGGCTGGCGCTACCAAGTAACTCCCGCTCCCACTTTGATTTGGATGTCTCAATGGTCAATAAAAGGGATCCCAAACCAGGCTTTGCCGTTGCCTTGGGGAAACCGATTCGTGCCACATATTCAGCCAAAACTCAACGAGTGTCACCTGCGTCCATGCGCGAACGTATGTCTCAACATGACGAACCCACCCATTTCGTTTTTGTTGGGGAGGTTCTTTTCCTGTAGGGATCAATGACTTTTCCGCAAAAAGCATAAATCAACATATTGTATTGTCACTTTGTTTGGATGTCTTTCCTCTAACATCTGACAGAATGTCATTCTACCATTGCCGTCGCATGCCCACTAATGTATCGTTACTTGCCTGGATGCCTTTCACTCAAGCGGTCGCCAATTTAAGGGGTTGAGTGCTCACCTGCGTTTATCTCAGAACAATGTTCATACAAACAAAATTTGCGCCGTCTACGTATGGCTTGCCTTCTACAACGGGTATTACCATCTTCCTAACTGCCATTTTTTAGCTCCCGACGCTCCTACTATTTCTGACCCTATACTCATACATGGCCACTGACTTGGCCTACAACTGTTCCTATTCTAAATATGAGCTCTGTTGCTCCCCTTCCATTACAACATGTCTATACTTTCCCACCAACGTGGCACCTCCCCTAACCTATAGATTGGGACATCCCTAGCTCGTCTCCTACGACCCACTTGGGCACTTAGATCTATCTTAATTAAAAATTTTCTTTCAAATTATTTCAAGTTTGCTATTCTTTGACATTTCTGACAGTATCCTGGCAAAAACTGCGGAAGTGCATACAACATAGGCATTACATGTGTGCTACGAAAAAATAGGCGATTATCGACACTAATAACCTTATAATTAGATGACTGATTACCTTGGATGGCTAAACGAGTGTCTTTTGTTTGTAGCTTATAAGACTAGATCGTTGTTTCAGCCCAGGTAAGCGTAAATTTGCGTTACAGGCTCCTATTAAGATTCCTCTCCATTAAAGCTATCATGTTTGTCTGATTTATTTCTATTAAGATGCACAGATGGCTTACTTGACAAACTGGTTTGTCAGTGCCCGGCACATACCTATATTTACACTTTTACCCCAAGCGAGAAAAATTATAAAAATATACACACTTTTAAACAGCAAAATCGAAAATTTGAGCTCTCATCTTGACACCCTAGGTCCTTGCAGTATTTCTCTTATTCCCCGTTTCGCCCATAAGTCTAGAATTCTGTTCACTCCCTCCATTCTGATAGAAGCTCCGACCTTACGACAGTCGAATTCTTACTATGTAACTTGGTGATCAAGTCCCTGTATGTATCCATATTCGAACTTACCTCCTTTCCCTGATATTATTCTTACATGCACTGCCACGAATGGATCTGTCCCAGGCCCTTAACAACACCATCCACTCCACCTCTAATATCCTCTACCTGGGGAACACAGATTAGTTCAGTTTAGACTATCTGGATCACAAACCACATTATCTAGTCTCCATTCTATAGTACTTCCCGCCACCGCCATTTTTACTTAGACTGTATGCTATATATATACTTTCTATCACTCCGCCTTTCCTACACTGACTTATACTCCATCCACACACACGATAACACTCCTCCCCATCGTCGATCACCTTCTCGGAACCCTCAGACCTACCTGCCACTCCTTCAGTACTAAACCTATTTTACATGCTACACCCCATCACCTTACCATACCACCCTATACTTTCCTATCAGCTAACCTCTTGGCCATTCATTTTGCTGACACTCCCTCGTCTTCATCCTGAGACCGTCACTCTAAACAACGTTTAGTCTTTCTATCCGTATCCCCACTCAGACCTATCGGTTCCCCTTCCCTACTCTCCGGACATTCCTGTTGATTTTCCCCTCATCCTCGACATCAAAAGTTCTCTTTCTAACACCTACCCCCCCCCCCCCCCCCCACACACACACACACACACTCACTTCCTCAAGCTGCCAAAGGCTTTCCATCCAACATCTGATCAAATGTTACCATCATCGGGTTAACTATCAACAATCCCACCTTACTTAACTTCTCCCTTAACCCCCCCCCCCCCCCCGAGCTTTACATACGCCTCCTACAACCGTAAAACGTCCAGATAACTAGCACAGACCCGCTGCTAATCCAACCCACGGCCATCCTGATATACCATTAAATGACTGACTGATACCGTGCCACATCCTTCGTCTGCATTCCAGTACTAACACACTTACCGCACTTACCGTCGACACACCACTCTTCAAAACACGCCAAAACTTACCATCCACGTTTACAAAATACAACAAAGATAACCCCAATACATCGAAGTACACGAAAGAAGGTAAACCAAACAACCTCACTTAAAATTCCCAGAAAACGAGTATCCTTACACCTACTCCCTTCACCTTATATTATCCACTAAGCATCTGCAACAAGGATGTTGACTAAAGGGAACGGGACAACTCGGCCTCGGGACAAGACGGCCTCGAGACAAATTAGTCTGGGACAAGTCGGCCCATTTTCGAATTTATATGGAAAATTGGTTATGATACTCAGGAGGTGTTAGTTACAAAGGTGCTATATAAGAAAGAGAAATGTGTTTACTTTGAAATTCCTACCTCTGAGTCTGCTACCGTATTCGTGCCAGAACTAATAATAAAATAATATTTAGGAGAACAACTCGTGGCCAAGTGCCCTTTTGACTGATATCCAAGAACAACGCTAGGAAAGCAAAATCTTGACCCTATATTATGGGTCATACTAAACACCGAGGGATACCGAGGGATGCTCAATATCTCGTTCTATAGGGGGTTTCTTGATATAATGTTTTGATATTTCAATTAGTAAAGTCAATATCTACCCTGATGCGAAATTTGAAGTCAATTGGGTGAATAAAAGTGAAGTTATAAACATTTTACAGTCAACATACTAAACACCGAGGGCTAATCTTTACCGAGCGACAATCTTAATTGGTTTTCACAGTGAGCGTACGCATAGCCAGTAGTTAATTAATTGATGCAGATATTGTCGCTCGGTGTTTAGTAGCTTTGTCAGCCCTCGGTATGGTAGTCTCAGTTACTTGTAAAGTATATGTGTATGCTTAGTTCAGGAAAACAGTTAAGTATTCCATATCCAGGGCCACCACGAGGAGGGATACACATCAGCCCCATATTATTTTTATTTAATAAAATTCAAAGACTGCATATTTAATGAATTTTAAATTCATTTAATTTATAATTTTATTCTGTTTTATTTTATTCAAGAGTTTCATATCCAGGGCCACCACGGGGAGGGATACACATCAGCCCCATATTATTTTTATTTAATAAAATTCAAAGACTGCATATTTAGTAAATTTTAAATTTATTTAATTTATAAATTTATTCTATTTTATTTTATTCAAGAGTTTCATATCCAGGGCCACCACGGGGAGGGATACACATCAGCCCCATATTATTTTTATTTAATAAAATACAAAGACTGCATATTTAGTGAATTTTAAATTCATTTAATTTATAATTTTATTCTATTTTATTTTATTTTATTCAAGAGTTTCATTCAAAGAGTTTAAAATTTATTTCAATTTATACCAAACGCTGGCGTTTATTAACGGATTTAGTTTTGCATGATTTAACACGTTTTACCTGCCCTGGTTTTTTTGCGATAGTCGCAGTCTTTGGTATTGTCAATTGTCCGTCTGTTGAAGTCTGAAGCTTCGAACTATCACAAACATGCGATAGCAAGCGCTTCGTGCGTCTGTCCTTCTGGTCTGGTGCTAACAAGATCCATGTTTTGTGCTTAACTCTGAGAGCACGTGCATGCTCGGATAGTTGGTAATCACCCGAGCCATACAAGACGCCCCGCACATCACGCAACTGATCTGTGACGATTTTTTCCAGATTGTCTGCTAAGTCAGTTAATTTTAGAGCTTTCCAACTATTTTCTAATTTGATGATGTTGTTTAAACTTTCACAATTGTTGTTTGTCCAAGATTTTGGGATAGTTTTATTCTGTTTGGGTGCATCGAAAACCTTTGTCCGGAGTTTGACAACAAAAGTATCCAAATAACCGAGCGACTAACTGCTGGTCAAATCAGCCTGACATTCCTCATAAGATAGTTAGTCCTCAATTGAAATCAGACCTTTATCTTTATTGAAGATCTTGCCCACAATTTGACTCACAGTATCTTGATTTACTGTTTTGAGCAAATTGCGGGACAAGTTCTCCTTTAAGTGTCTAGTACATAATGTATGAGTGGCACCCGGAAAGACAGTTGTTATCGCCTTTACCAGAGCCGCCTCATCATCCGTACCAAACACCATTTTCTGTTGAGGAAAATCGATTAACTTCAGAGACAGATAAGAAATGAATCTGTGGTAGGTATGAAACAAACCATCCCAATGCATCAGAAGAGGGCCTAAAAGAATTGGGCTATCTTCGGGACTTGACTTCCGCACAATGTTTGGGTTTTTGAAACAAACAGTTGTTAGGAAACAAGCGCCCAAGTTGAAAGTCCTATCCAGACCAATTATACACCCAGATGAAATCGCCGACTTCAACAACTCGATTTGTTCTTCAGTATGGAGAATCACCGAAGGTGGCATACAGGGATCACTGGCGATGAACTCTTTTATAAAATTATCGCCCTCTGAAAATTTATTCATGAGAGCTTGTAGATCATCCGCCGTGTTCTTTCTGTATTGACCTTCTGGTCGAGTATTCTTTCTACTGTTCTGTACCATGTTTTGGACTTGGCGAATAGTAATTTGAGAATCTGGACATTCACTCTGTATGACACGCTTAATTTCCTTCGAAGTCTGACCATGTGAAATACCTTCCTCTATCAAATTCTTTTGTTTTGTTGTCATACGTTTGTATGAACCGGAATTCGACTTGGCATTGCCGTGAACTTGCTCCTCTTTTGGATAGGGACCAATGTACTCGACAATGGCCGTTGTCAAACCCGAAAAAGTTGTCACTCGCCGTTTGTACGCTAACTGTCGTCGGAGTGAGCTATATTTCCGTCTCACCTCAAGGACATCAGTTACATTGGGTTGAGGACTTTTAATACCAGCTGGAATATCAGGGTGCACATCCCCGTCACAAGAGGCCATCTCAAACAACTTTTCGACCGACGGAATGAAAGCCCCATTTAAACCATTTACTTTAGGATTGCGATATGGGTGATATACAACTGATGACAAGCAAGTTACATCGGGACCAAATTCTTCACCACTTGTGTCCTCAATATCCTCACTTGACTCAGAAGCAACATCAACCACATCATCAACTGAAGGAACATCAACAACTGGAGACTCAACGACAACAGGAGACTCAACGACAACTGGATACTCAACGACAACTGGAGACTCATCGACAACTGGAGACTCAACGACAACTGGAGACTCATCGACAACAAAAGACTCCTCGACAACTTGAGACTCAACGACGTCGGACCGACCAAATGACGATACATCTTCATCGGGAACCATGTGAACAATATCCGGTATACTTTGTGTAACTGGCAAGAGAGGAACGAAATGATTAGGTTCCCACCAAGAATTAACATATGGACTTCTACCAGCCCACAAAATCGAAACAGGTTGTGCACGTCGAGAACCAACCCGCGGATAGAATGTCCGGTTCAATACACGAGCAATCTTATCCTTGGGTCCATTCGTTGTCGGATACACCGATTCCAACGGTCGCCCGATCACTGATGCAACACCGTGCATTGTCCAAGCAGAGGAGAAGCATTTTCGACCTCCTCCATTCCTGGCGCATGCAACGATGTCCTCATCCAGTGACGGACTGATGGTTGGAATACCAGGGTTGTTTAAGTCCTGTTCCTTGTGTTCTTTGAGATAGAATGACTTCTTGTTGAATAACTCCACACATGTTCGAACACGGAGCTGTGTGGCGAAACCTTGGTGTCCATACAAAGCGACGGAAGTTGAGTTGAACAAACAATTCCCATCATCACGGACAGCAACTGGCACAGAATCCTTCCAATTACTCCCAAGAAGAGACATTGCCTGCAAATCCCTAGTGTCTCTCATTGGATGGTACTGTTGTACATGGGTGGCACGGATCACATCCATTTGACGCATAAAAATTGATTAACGTTTTATGACGTCTTGGATATTCACCTGATCCACCGCTGCACACGGTCTCATGTGGGAATATTCCCAGTCGAACCCCTTCCCGGGATTCAGACACTGAGAACAATAAAAATCAAGAGTGGACTTCGAGAAAAACTGGAAATCCTTCACCTTCAGCTGTTCACAATCTGGGTGGAACCAGCGGTCACACATAGCGCATCCAATACTCTTGATGTCGTGGCATTCCATGTTACAAACTCCACATGGATACTGAATGATAGCAGTCATTGTTGTAGAATTGTAGAAGCACAGATATAATTATGAGATAATGAATGAATGAATGAAGGGTTTTAGCGCGCCGAAGGCGCGCAGGGACGATGTGGGATTTACAAATCCCTTGCGACCCGGTTAGCCTTATTTTATTTCACTTGGATCTTGGATCACACAGGCCTAGCTTTCCTATTGCCTCAAATGGGGTATGAAGGGGTATGCACGCGGTTAGAATTCCCGGCAGTTTGCATTGGAGTGATAGATTGTCAAAGACCAAACCCTCAACGCCATTAAGACTATTAGAGAGTGGGCTCTATTCGGTTTCAGCTTGGCGATGGTAGAGGTTTGAGTCCCACCATGGTGGCGAGCCAGAATATAATGTTGTGCGATGGCAATTTTAAGGGAAAAAGAAAAAAGAAAACCAAACAGCAACGCCGGTTTGGTAGCGGCCCCAGTATATGACCATAGCGGTTACAAAAAAGGAATGGAGAAAGCTCCAACAGTTTAGTTTGAAAAAAACCGGGAGTCATCCATCAAGCCTTCTGGGAGATAGGATGCCGTATGTGATTTGAGGTATCTGGTTATCCTTCGGGAATTCCAAATGACCTCCAACACCCCCCTCCCCCCCCCCTCCACCCACACACACACAAAAAAGGGCTGTTTGCTGGCAAGATTGTTTCAATCCTTGCCTTGGTCTGTTTGGTTTTCTGCACATCTTTGCTTGAGGATTGTTTCAATCCCTCATAGTTTGTCATTCAGTTTGGTCGTGTGACTGATGAGATAGAGGAGGTAGAAAAGATAGAGAGCTGGAAATTAGAGCAATTCGGTTTTTAATTTACAACTTTTCCGTCCTTTTGGATGGGGAAGCCAGCATTTTTCCCCCGATATCTCAGGGAGGGGAGACCCGGCAGCAGGTGGAGATTTTCCTCGCTGTTTGCAACTCCCACTGGTAAATGAGGCAAGCTTTCGTGCGTATCGTGTCACCCGCAGCCAGTTCTAAATTTAGGTCACAGAATGCCTGGCTCACCCCATCACAATGATGTAATCTTTAACCCTTTCGATAGACATGCCCCAGATTATTTAGTTTTCCTATTGAGGACGCGATGCGCATTGAGTTCTATTATTAATTCGCTGTCTTGAAGTCTATTTAGCGTTTTGCTTTGAAGATCTTTTAAGCGCATTGCTATAGTGTCTATTTTTGCTATCTCGTGAAGTTGTTTTATCGATGTCCACGTGGGCTTGCACAGAGCCACGCGCAAGGCATGATTTTGGACCCGTTGTAGTTTTGTAGTTTTTCAATGTTGGTTTTATTCAGGTCACTTGTTATTATGGCCCCATACTCTATTATTGGGCGTATATATGATTTGTAAAAATTGAGGAGAATTTCTTTATTGGCTCCCCAATTTTTACCTCTAATCATTTTCAGGAAATTGATGCGTTTAGTGGCTTTGACGGTGACTGAGTTTATGTGATTGTTTAGATTGAGACTGCTATCCAGGTTGAATCCCAGAAACTTTGCCTCATTACTAGCTTCAAGTTTATGATCGTAAAGCTTAAGCTCAATATTAGGGACAGGCTTTTTCCTTTGTTTTTTATAAAATGTGATTCTTTGTGTTTTCGTGGCATTTAGCTTGATGCGCCACAGAGCGCACCAGTCTTGCAGGTCGCGGATGGTATCCTGCAGGCGGTTTTGTATTATGTTTCCAGACTTACTGGCCGTCCATATTCCTTTGTCGTCTGAGAATTGAGATAGTTCAACATGGTTCTTCCCTAGTTTGTCAATGTCATTCACATATATTATAAATAGAAGCGGGCTGAGGACCGAACCCTGTGGAGTGCCCGCTTCGAGTTTTACCTCGGCTGACACTTCGCGGTTGACCCTCACTTTGATTTTTCGATCAGATAAAAATGATGATATGATCCTTAGAATTTTGGTAGGTAGCCCCATTTTAGCTAGTTTGTTTCTCATGCCATTGTGCCAGACAGAGTCAAACGCTTTTTCTACGTCGAGTAATAGCGCGGTTCCTATTTCATTTTGACTGAACGCCGTTTTCATATAATCTACCAGTCTATAAACATGCTCGATTCCCTCTCTTTGGCTCATGTATGCCCTTTGCCACTTATTGAAAAAGCTGATTGATTCGAGATGGCTGCGGAGTCTAGTCGTGAGAATCCGTTCGAAAATTTTTCCAATACAGCTGAGTAGGCTGATTGGGCGGTAATTAGCTGGGTTGCTCAAATCCTTGTCGGGTTTGGGTACCATGACTCCTGTAGCTACTTTCCAACATTTTGGGAAGTATCCACTAGAGAGACAGCAGTTTAGGAGGTTAGTGAGTCTACCGAAAAAACTGTTGGGACATTGTTTCAGGATTTTGTATGAGACCTCGTCCCCTCCTGGGGAAGAAGAAGACTTTTTAATTGTATTAGCCACTTCTTCTTTGCTTATCGGTTCCGGGAGTTCATGGCCATCCCCGTCCTCGGGCGTTTGGCTGAAGTTGGCATCGTTAAACGTTGTCTTGTTGTCTTGAACAAATTTGTTTACGAGATAATGAATAAAGATTGGAGTTTATATACTCTATATGCCGATTGAATAACAGTTTGCTGTAATCATATGCAGTGATCAGTGTTGAACAATGTTGTTACGAGTAAATAATGAGTACTGCATCACTTAAATCACAAGTTGGAATGGTAGGTTCACTAGAAGTGTGACCAAAGTATTGTGTTTGTCAAATAGATGCACCAGATCTGTCGCTGAGAGCACCTTCCGGTAGCCTCGCTATTTATTTCTGTGTGCCTTCAGATTGTTTTCATTTCTTCCGTGTCTTGATAGGGAGTTTTCCCCTGTCAAAACACTTAAGCAATTAAAGCACTTTGAAATATTAATCTAATTAAACCCACGAGACCTATCCATATAATGAAATGTAAAATGCATTGTATAAAGTCAACTGCACTGAATAACAAAACGACAATACATGTACCCCATTGCCGACTTGCAAACCCAAAATGATATGCTTCTTCTTGTATGTTGTTTTGAACAACTCAGCTTTAAAAGTTTGTTTTTATAAGGTCTTCTGAAGCAATGATCAAAGTTCTGGCCTCTGATGACACTTTGGCCGGCCGCTGATTTGCCGTGGTTCTCGGGTGAGAAGACCTTGGTTACCCATGTGCTCCCAACTGCCTCTCTATTCCCACGCTTCTTCCCCCCCCCCCTCCCCCCAACACTCGGAGACGAACTGCTTGTTGGCATCCCATGCCCCATTCTTCCTAATCTCTCCGATTAGATTATCAACCCTCTCCTTTGAGTCACTCGCTAACCATATGCCCTTCACTATCCCATCCCACTTCCCATAAAACTCCCAGTGAATCTTATTCTTTTAGACTGGTATTTTGGGCAATCTAGAAGGACTATAACTATGGCCCTCTCTCTTATACTTTTGTGTTCTTAATAAACATTACATGTATGTTTATTAATTTGGGGGAATTTTTCCACCCTGTATGCATCTTATTTGGGCCTGTTGTTTATTAAAATTGCCCTTCGAACAGGGAGGAGATCTTAAAATTAGTAAATCTTCACTAGACTGTGTAATATTCTTTTGTTTAGCACAGTGTATTCATTGTTGTAATCATGATGCTTAAACGCCTATCAGTTTTCTTTACTAAACCTAACTGCACTACTGGAAAATAAGTTGGCTTTTAGATAAAATTAACTAGCATTACAACCCAACCCCAAGGATTTCCACCCTGTACTATTATTAGACTCTGTACTTTTATTAAATTTTGATAAACTTTCCACCCTGTACGTTTATTCTCACCTGTACTTTTATTTGGAACACAAGAGCAGGTTGGTGGATGACTCCCAGCTTTCAAAACTACATATCGGTGGATTTTGTTTCCTTTTTGTAACCCTTATGGATAACATGCTGGGGCTACTCCCAAACCAGCGACTGTTTGGGCTTCTTTTTCTTTTTTCTAAAACAACCAACAAACTGCGGTTTCGGTATTCATAAGAAAAAAAAGGACAAAGCAAATAAAGTTATTCGAATCGCAAGGGATTTAGCTCCCATATCGTCCCTGTGCGCCTTCGGCGCGCAGAAACTTTTCATTCATATATAAAGAGAAAGATATAACTACATCTAGATTTTTGAGGTTGTGTGCCAGTATATATAAAGTGTAAATGTATTTTATATTGTTTATATTTTATATTACGCGGTTTTGGTTTTTTTTTTGGGGGGGGGCGGGGGGTGGGGGGTTGTAATAGAGGTATTTAAACTCGTATTAAACCACGTCTCTCTTAGTCTCCCGAGTTGAAAACGGAGGCCGAATGTTCCCAGCACGCATGTTCCAGGGGCCGGGTGTTCCCGAGGCCGAATGTTCTCGAGGCCGAAAAGATTCGCTCCCTGTCACGCAACCCTGACTAACTGAGCAAAAGCTAGTCTCCTGCGCAGCCCACTTGGTATTCACCAAGAGATCTGCTGTCTGCTCCAACCATTTTAAAATGACGAATCAAATAGAGTAGAAGAAAGACGCTTTTCGGCAGGGAGTAGAAAGTGTGTTATTGTGTGAGTTAAAATTGCCCAGATCTTTCCCATTTCTACCCCAATCTCTTTTCAAGAGATTGTGTGATCGTCTGGAACAACAATGAGTGCATGTCACCGCCAAACAACAGCTTTCGTCGCGTTTTAATGGGCGAAAGTCATGTCGATAATTCATGTTTTGATCTCAAATGTTTATTTCTACGTTCGGCATAGCATCTCGGTATGGTGTATCATAAAGTACGCCCGGTACCTGTCATCTGGACACCAACCACACTACTGTGCTGCAATTGGTTCAAAAGTTACAGCCGATTTTAACTTTTCGGCCTCACCACGGGAGATGGACGTATGGGACTTCGCGTACAACGTGATACGGCGGTATGGCGAAAGGACACAATTTCTCACTTTAAAATAAAAAAGGTATAAGAATCGACAATGATGAATGAAAATCCCGGTGCAATTCCCAAGTACAGGTAATGGGATTTTCAACTGATTATTTCCAAATTCCAGGTGCAGTATCACGTCCTCAAATGATGCATATGAAATTAAGGTCCATGGCTGTTATAGTCATACCAATTGCCCCCATGTTTATGCTTATTTTAAATTCTGCTGGTAATTCCCTCCCCCTCCCACCCAATCCATTGCCCACACACCCGTAGAGTGGAAGTTTACAAAACATGCTGCCATTTATTCTTCCACGTTGAAAGAAAATATGCCAAAGAAAGAACTGGGAATTCAAATGTTCGGTAATATTACATTTTTTCAACTTATTCAGATATGCATATAAACTATTCAACATCCTGATAAAACCCATCCTTTAAAACGGCAGTGAATTATGGACCACGGAAATCAACGATGCTGAAGTTGATAAACCGTTCATATTCAATTCTGGAAGTTAGTCCTGGGTGTGAACAATAAAGCATCGAACCATGCAGTGTGAGCTGAACTTGGACAGTACCCACTGCATATAGATGCCAAAAATCCAGATGGCTAAGTTTGTATCAAAATTATATGATCTCCAAACCCCTTCCTAACTATCAGAGGCTAGAACAGAATCCGAGAATTACACAATGCCGGACTCAATATTGGTTAAATATCAGCAGCTTATAGCCAATTATAATCCTGAAAATAAATTTGAACAGAAAATCCCGTTTCAGCCTGTGAAAAACATAACAATAAGAGAAAAGAGACCCATTTAAATAATTTTTTATGCTATATTTGACGACCACAGGAAAAATGGAAAAATAGAAACTGCGAACTTATCGAGGGTTTAAGAACAAATATCACCTGGAGCCTTATTTGATCTATACAAGATCCCTCGAGGCGAGAAATATATTTACCCGTTTGCGTGTAAGTAACCACAGACTTATGATAGAAAAGTGGAGGCATATGCAACCACCCATCCCCGTAAGTGAACGCTTATGCGCGATGTGCGGCTCAGGTGCAGTGGAAACAGAGTGGCACTTCGTTATGGAGTGCAGTGAATATGCAACTCTAAGAGAACGTGCATTTAACAAATTTGAACGTGAATACCAAGAGGTCGTTGAGATGGACACATCCGAGAGATTCATATTCCTGATGAGAAACAATGTGCCACAGCTGTGCGGTATCATCTGTAATAAACAACGAGAACAAGCTTTGTCAATCTGACACCAAGAAGTGTCATTAACAATATTATATTACAACCACTATAAACCTTAATATTTTCGTTTGTCATTTGGAATTAGTATTGTTTTGTGTTTCTGTTTATGTTGAGTTTGTATGTACAAAGCGATCTGCCTTTGTTCTGATGTATTTGCTCATCTTATCTTATCGTATCATCTTATCTTATCTTATCTTCTAAAGAACGGGTGTTAAAATGTCAACCTGACAGCTTAAGTTAAATAGCATTTATGAAATATCAGCAAAGTTAATAAATGCACGTAACTGAACATGAATGCATCTGGAGAGTGGATTGTCACTAAAACTCTTGCAGAATGGACTTTTAACACAGACTGTGGTGCCCATAGATAGAATAGTATAAAAACGTTTCTCGACAGGGAGTAGAAATTGTGCTGCTGTGCAAGTTAAAATGCCCAGATCTTGCCCATTTCTGTTCCAATCTATTTCCGAGAGATTGTGTGATCGACTTGGACAACATTAATTGCATGTCACCGCCAAATAACAGCATTCGACGCGTGTTAATGTCCGAGAGTCACGTCGATTATCAATGTTTCGTTCTCAAAATTGAAGCAGTGGATAAAATAAAATGGTTTCAGCATACCCAGAGGTCTATTTATGGTAATAGCCAATGGGCGGCTACTGAGGAAAGTGGTAGGGCAAGTGATAAAAAAGTAAGGGCCACGTCTGTTAAATCGAATAGTCCTAAGAGAGATAATGAAGGGAATTTTAATAGCAGCAGTTTAGAGATTAGAGTGGCTAAATTGGAGGAAAAATTTGATAGCATTTAGAATAAAATTCTGGAAGAGCTTAAAGGTTCCCGAAGATATGGCAGAGGGCGCGGTTTGAGGCGGTCCCCAGATCGTTCTAATATGGATTTAATTAGTGTCCAATGCTATTCGAGTTCACCTTAGTGCCCATCAACTCTCCAGCAGTATTAGTATTCTGGGGGGTGCTGGCTTTCCTGGTAAACCAATTATCAGAGGGGGAGAGAAAAGCCCTGGAAGTGGTGAATGGCTTTGGGGTATGGATGGCTAGACACGGAATGAAAAAGGTGGGTGATAGCCAGTCCAAGGTATCAGAAGGTGAACAAGTGGAAGATGCCTCGGAATATACTGCACCAAGGTGCTAGCCATTGCAGGTCAGAAAGGGGATTCGACAATGTTGGTTCCTTCGAAATCCGACTCCGTGGTCATTCGGCCCCCAAATTATTGTCCAAATTGATCAGGCAGATGAGCAGGCAAGTAAGACGCCTATCTTTGCTCAGGTCATATCGTCGCCGCCAGGGCTGCAATTACATGCGGCACCGATGGTATACAGTGCCATGGACATCCATTTTCACCGGAATAGAATGGCAATATCATAACGTTTGCCCAAATCTATGCCGGTGACAACAATGATGGAAAAAATGTGGTCATTGCCGCGACTGCAATGGCAGAGGTACCCCCAATACGGGATTAATCTGATCGGTTGAATCGATGATGTGTGACCCTGAGGACTATCCTTCTGAAATTCCATCAGAATTGAAATATATCTGGACTGTCGGAGTTCACCCAAAGAAAATACCCTCCTTTACTATCTAGGACAGGTTAGAGTTCTGCCAGAAAACCACAGAGTGTTTGCTTTGAGTGAAACTGGATTGGACCGATCGGTCCCTCCACAACATTGATGGCAGCAATCAGAGGCTTTAAATGAATTGTTGCCCCCGACACTGAGAAATAGGAATCCAATAATCCTACATCTCAGAGGTTCACACCCTGAACATATGGAGGATGTGGGATACCATGCTTCTAGGAAAATGAACAGGTATTGTTCAAAACTTCAAGAAGTGCATCTATACTGCTTTACGGGGGATGCTGAACTCGTGGAGGCTGGGAGCATGGATTTTCCAAATTGCTATTTTGGTTTCACGGCCACAGCAAAGAATTTCAATGAGCATCGGATTGCTGGTCTAAAAGCGGTCCCAATGGACAGGCTTCTAATTGAAACCGACGCCCCGTATTTCGGGCAGCCCTTGGAAGTTGGTGCCACTACCCCGGCATATGTGGGGGATGTTGCAGCGATTGTAGCTGAGCAGAAAGGTGTCAGTTTCGAGCAGGTAGTGGTGGCAACCGTAAATAATACGAGCCGCCTCTACCAGATCTGATTGAGTGGCGGAATCCTTCTCCTCTGGATGCCTGGGAGAAGGCACAGATGTATAAGCCTCAATGAATGGGTTAATTCTTGAAGACACGGAGGAGTGTGGTGTATTTGGGCCGAGTCGTCGAGTGACCTAATTGGATGCCCATATGGAAATCCTGGTTCCCGATGGAAGTGATACGTCACATGGAAATTGACCAATCCATGCTCGTTTGTGTCTTTCGGAAAAGAACGAGTCTGAGGCACTTCTTGGTGCAGATGAACGAAGACCGCTGTGACTGTCGTATGATATTTTGGCGGTCCTGCGAAAAGTCAGGCGAAGCAAGAAACAAGAGTGCTGTAGATAAGGCGAATTTGGGAAAACATTATAGTAAGTAGATTTCCTAACATGTCTAACGTTTAACACACAAAATACACTTTAGTACGATATCGGCAATCTGACAATACCGTGATTGGTGTCAACTTTGGTTCCGTGATGATGACGGAACCAATGTGGACCACGTTCGTCTCAGCAGACAGAATTTTGCTTCGATTGGTGTCCATGTCTCTGTCTACGTTTTGATATCGTTCAAAAATGACGTAATTTCCGCCAACAATTTGATGAAAAACGTGCTTCTGTGGTGCAACTGTTTATACTGAAATATTGCGAGTCCACTCATGACAGCATTTTGAGCGAGCTTTAATGTTATCCTGCTGACAGTCGGACGTCCCAGTGTATCTGCAATTAAAGTATTTTACATTTTTGAGGAAACAGGTGAGGTTTCATATCTTGTTGACTGTGTGAAAATGTTTTTTCTTTTTCAAGTTTGTTTTCGACTGTCCACATGAACACCGGAATTGCCCTGCAGGATTACCTAAGGACTGTGTTGACTGGTGAAATATACGGAGGGTGTACAGAGAAATCGGCCCCTTGCGAACTCGGCCCCGGAGAAGTCGGCTCAAACAAGTTCGGGTAATCCTTTACAATAGCCAGTCGGGCACAACCACCAATCGAGCTATTATAGTTAATCGAACTAGAAATATAAATTATAATAGATCGTTCGGTCTATACTTTTTTGACTCAAAACGGCCTTTTTTCCAAATAACTTTTGTTGCGCAAAAAGTCGCATCAAACCGCCAACAAAAAAATCAAGACTTCACAGCTGTTTCAACATTTGTCAACAAACAAGTTCGAATTCCACTTTTGCAACAATATGTAATTTGATTTTTCAAAGATATATTTTGACGGTGTTTAGACTTTATGTTGTAAATAAATCATTTTTTATGCTTCTGTTCCACAGGTACTCGGCACAAGCTGGGGAAATCGAAAGAAAAATGATATTTGATACGGGTGCACCTTTACGAATACACCCAAACCGTCCTCTGACCGAACCGTCCTCTAGCAATTTGACCCAAACCGTCCTCCAATCTAACCCGAACCATCCTCCACAGCGACCGAACCGTCCTCTGAGCAATTTGACCCGAACCGTCCTCCAGGGAAAGAGCGAATGAGAGAGAAGAGTGGTAGAATAATAACATAAAACTGGTTGTTTATTTATTGATTTTTTCATTTTCAACTACGTTTCAAACGTTTTTTTTTTTACAAAACATAATAATGATTACGTGACACGAATACACGATAACAAAACAATTTTTGTGATAATAATAATAGTGAACAAACACGATTTGTGATTACTTAGAGGTGAAGAGCTACTTTCTATTCTTTCTTTTTTTTGGGGGAGGGGGGGGTCGTTTACGAGTGATTTTCAGTTTTAACCAGGCATTATTTCTTTTCGGGGGGGGGGGGGGGGGGGGGGGGGGGCTGTTTACAAATATATTTTTTTTGTTATCTTGGCTGCACTGAAAATTACCGGCAGTGATTTTCAATGCATGATAACAGAAAATAATATTTGTAAATAGGCATTGTTTCTTTACGGGGTGGGGGGGATTCTGTTTACAAAAAAAAAAAATTGTAAACCTGTTTTATGTCTACTTTTTTCCATTTGCTGACTTATTTTCCCTTTTTGATTCCTCCGACGGTTTTATTAGCTCCAATTTTCCGTTTTCGAACTGTTCTTTTTTGGGCCCCAAGATCCGAGCGCAGACCCTCAATAGTGTCGTTCAATCTGGCTATCTCTTTTTGAAAAACCATACAACATCGATGTTAAATCCACTCCCGCAGTGGGTTCAGTGTTGGAGTTAGTTGCCATTTCACTGTTCAGTTATCAGTTATTGTCTAAGGCCAGAAGAAGACATTGCCTAAAAACAACAACACCGGTACAATCTTTGTATTTACTATAATTAGTAATAATTAAAGTAACAAACAGTGAGTGAACCATTGGGGGATTAACTGAACTCAACTTGTGTTTTCACAATCAAAAATCAAAGAACTTCTACTAAAATATAATCAAATGTAAATTAAAAAAACATGTTCTCACAATAATAGTTTCAAAGTTTATTCAACATGTTAAAAAAATTTATAGAAACATTCAATTTCTTTTTCATTTTCTACTTATTTTCACTGGGGGACGGTTTGGGTGTATTAGCGGATGGTTTGGGTCAAAATGTAGCGGACGGTTTGGGTCAAATTGCAGAGGACGGTTTGGGTGTAATTCCGCCTTTATACCGCAGATCCCCGATTTTACTGCAGGCTACCACAGGTCCCTCAAAATTACCGCAGGTCCCTTGTTTTGCGGGGTATTATCTTTGTTTTAACTAATAGTTAGAGGCAACTGTCGTCTCGTTGATATTTGGGGGTATTTTACACCAAAAATCAATAATAACGGAGCATATTTTTCCATTTACGCTATAAAAACAACATAAACTTATCACGCTCTTCGTGTCAAAACAACGTGTGCAGACCTATAAAACTATAACTAATATAAAAGCTGTCTTCTATTGTACATAACATTCCGATATGCAATTCATCAGGCTTTCAGAGCTTGCCATGTGTCAGGAAAATTACCCATGATGGCATCCCACCCCATGTGGCCCCCGCCGCACTCGGGAACATGATACAAAATATTTCAGCGTTGCAACTTTTTAACACTACTATATTGTATTTCTTGGTTGCGGCTTTTTGGTAATTTATTGCATTTATTGGGCATAAAAGGCAGGCTGTCGAGCATGACCACAGGTCCCAAAAACTACCACAAGTCCCTTCTTTCGCAAAACAAGATGGCTGTTTCTTCCACAAGTCGAGGGACCTGCGGCATATTAAAACTTTATCACAAGCTAGCGCAGGTCCATATGAATTATTTCCCTGCCCCCCCCCCCCCCCCCCCCCAAAAAAAAAATCGGGCAATGTACCAGAGTTTTATGGGGGGGGGAGGGGAGGGGTGAGAGAGGGCTACCGCAGGTCCCTTTCAGTTTTTCCCCTCATCTTCACTATCTCCGTCATTTACTACAGGTTAATGCTGATAAATGTTTTGTTTCGCGGGGATTCAGGGATGAGACCGGTCTGTGCCGTGGGGGTATCCTTACCACAGGTCACTAAATCCTTCGCATATTTATTTTTAATATACCGCAGGTCCCTCCTTTTGCTGTTACTCCCACAAATCAAGGGACCTGCGGTATATTAAAAATGTTACTATCGCAAGCTACCGCGGGTCCTTTTTTTAAGTATTTCCCTGCGGCATGTTAGAACTATCGTGATCTAACATAAGTCCCCTGGTCATCCCACTCCAAGCCTCACTTTTAGGGTGAAAAATTCATGAAACAAGGAACCTGCGGCAGAACAAAACTATCAGAAGCTATTGGAATTGGGATGCATTACCATGTAAAAAAATTATAATGAAACTGTTTTTTAGTTGATCAAAACTGGTTCTCTTAACATATTTTTAATATACCGCAGGTCGCTTGTTTTACTGTTACCTTCACAAAACAACGGACCTGCGGTAAAATAAAAGCTACCGCAGGTCCCTTTTAGTTTTTCCCCTCATCTTCACTCTCTCTGTCGTTTACTGCAGGTTAATACTGATAAATATTTTGTTTCGCGGGGACTCTGGGATGAGACCGGTCTGCGCCGTAGGGGTATCCTTACCACAGGTCACTAAATCCTTTGCATATTTATTTTTAATATACCGCAGGTCCCTCGTTTTGCTGTTACTCCCACAAATCGAGGGACCTGCGGTATATTAAAAACGTTACTATCACAAGCTACCGCGGGTCCTTTTTACTTATTTCCCTGCGGCATGTTAGAAACTATCATGATCTACCATATTATATTTCTGATTTTATGCAGGCTCTTGTTTTGCTGGTATCACTCTTGCCCCTGCTCCATATAACTGCAGAGTTCGTTATGGAGGTACTGGCAAGAAAAAGGACAACAATGATAGAACTGTTTTTATTTAATTTATTTTATTCAATTTACGGATAATGAGTAAAATCTACACAACGAAAAAATATAAACAGAACAAATAGGTATCACAGGCACCGTCATTTAGCAAATTGGTCGAACCGGCGAATTGATCCGGTTCCAATAATATCCACATACGACCGAAATCACTGGCATTTTACCCAACGTTATGGCCGAAATCGGCGAGCGCTATACTCGAAATCGCCATTCAAACTTGGCCTATTCTAAATTTCATCTTTTGCTTCCAAAACACAGGTTATGGCTCCCCGTTCGAGCGAGCGTGCCACGCTCGTTTGAATAAGGGACCATAATAGCCTATGTTTTTGAAGCAAAAATGAACATTTTAGGTTACTCGATTTTTTTTTCTCCAGTGTCGTCTGCTCCAATCGTTGGGTATCGGTTTAAAGCAAAAAGTACCAAGTGAGTAGTGTTCAAACAAAGGCTAGATAACTATAATAAGAGAGTTTTCAACTAGTGTGGTGTAAGAACAGGATACCACTACAGAGTAGACCGGTCTCACCCCAGAGTCCCCGCGAAACAGGGGGAAAAGCTAAAAGGGACCTGCGGTAGCTTGTGATAGTTTTATTATACCGCAGGTCCATTGTTTTGTGAAGGTCACAGCAAAACAAGCGACCTGTGGTATTATTAAAAATATGTTATAATAACCAGTTTTGGTCATCACTAAAAAATAGTTTAATTTTTTTTTTTTTTTTTTTTTTTTTTTTTTTTTGTCTTGGTAATACATCCCAATTCCATGCAATAGCTTCTGATAGTTTTTGTTCTACAGCACTGGCAGGTTCCTTGTTTCGAGAATGGTGTGGTACATTGCTAGAATTTTTTATTTTTTTGGGGGGGGGGGGGTGCAGGGAAATAATTCATATGGCCCTCTGGTACAGTTAAAACTAGAAGTCCTGTCCCGTATTCTGCACTAATTTGAAATAATAGCGCGTTAGGTTAGCGCAGCAAATCATCAGAGAATCACATCTGATGCACGGTAGTGTATCGCGATTTCTGCAGAATTGTAACGCGCGACGGCTGATTGATATTCAGTACTTGAAACAGGCAATCAACAGTAATTAAGTCGCACGTCCTACTGACATGAGGTGGCAATTAAATATTAGAATGTAGATACTCAGAGGACGAAATGATGTTCATTCATCTGCTCCCCCACCCCCCTTCTCCTTATCAATTCATTTCGCGACAATACAAGAAGTATTTAAAAAACGCGTATTGCGTGATTTTTGTTTTCGAAGATTGATGAGAAAATCATGCAGGTTGATTCAAGACTGCTAAACCTTGAGAAGGTAGAAGTAATGACGTTTTTATTTCGAGAATTTTTAGCCTAGTATGTATGAATCGCAGCCCCCGTTCTTATGGAGGAACTATGAGAAAACAAGCGTGGTTGGAAACAAAGAACGCTCTCCACAGCCTACCGAACTGACAGTGTATCGAAAGTGTTGCGAGTGAATTAAGAAATCGGAATGCTCAGATATTTATAAAGAAAGTTTCAATTTCAAGAGATAGTTGGTGTTCTGTAAAAAAAAAATATGCATTTGGGTGGAAGCTCAAAAAGAAATTAATTATTCGTCGAGAAACTTTGAAAATCAACAAAAAGAAAAAAGATGTCCCACCCCACACACTCCCTTTCCTGGGCAGAACCCTCAAGTCCTCATGTACCCTTATCCCCACACAGAGGGAAGCATGAGCAGCAAACTGCCAATTCCTCACACACCACAATTCCTTATCCCCCACACTAGCTTCGTTTTTTTTAAGCAAACGGAAATTTGAGTATTCTCAAATTTTGCTGGTGGCCAATGCGACGTGCACCTTCGATCATTGAAGGTAAAACAAGGTTAACATTATGAGTTAGATTAAAAACATCGATGCGTAATTATTTTGTGTGAGTTCGTGTGGTGGGGGGGATTTTATATCTGGAAAAATCCCCCCCCCCCCCCCCACCCCGCCAACACAAGTTTCCACCACTGCATGGTTCGAATCGGTGGGCATGCTGTGTTAACAATTTGATTGATAAGGGCGGGCCTATCCTTCACAACACTTTTTCTGGGACCTACATTCCTACTCTTCCATATGTGGTCAGTTAAATTTGGCCTTTTAAAATTCACAGTACGGCATTTTTAAATTTCTCTCAAATACTGGCAACCGCAATAGAATATTAAACCCTTCAAGTTGGGCTTGACATGCATATATTTTATTTTTATTTTAGAAAGATATCCATGAAACATTTCAAACAATCGTTGTCAATATTTGATGGAGTGTTGAAAAAGCTGGGGCAACTGAAAAATGTCCACATGCTCATGCAAGAAATCAATTAAAATCCTTTTTTTATTTTCTGTCCGCGGGCGGCTTTTTTGGGGTGAATTGATATTCTGACGCATTTCACTTGATAGGTTAATATGTCATGAGAGAGCATTTCCAAATGACTGAGAACAATCAAAAGCCTGTAACAACTATTTATTCGTGAAAAATATCTGAAAGAATGTTTGAGAAAGCTCAATGAGCATGAACATTGTGGACAATTTTCTCGACCACATATTGACACGTGGTTTGAGATGTTGAAACTTCCTCTCTCAGTTCGTACCACAGGTGACTCGACCCATCGTTCTTGTGAATTTCTCATCCACCGTTAACGAATGCACTTCTGATTGTGGATATTCTGTAACGTGTCTGAAACCCATGCACGGTACATGGTATATGCTTTTGTACAGAAACACCAACAAAGTGGAATTTCCACGCATTCTGGATTGTGTTATGTGAAAGAAACATTCTCAACTTCAAGTGAGCTTCGAACCAATATAAAAAGCCCAATCAGCAGAACCATACTGTGAGTTCCTTGTGTTTGCTTTGTCACAGAAAACTGAGTATATCATCTGGGTGGATATTCCACCCCTGGAGTGATTTGCAGACACCCCAATTATAAGGAGTTCTTTGAAGAATAACTCGGATCATCTAGCGAGTTGATGAGCACAAGTGCCAAGTGGTGTTTCCTCGAGTTGAAATGTGCAGGACTTCAGTCCGATATTCCAAACAGTGGGTGGGGGAGGGGAATTGTATAGACCCATCCCACACAAGACCCTATCATATCTCTAATATAGGCGGACAGTTCGTTTACAATGTAACTGCCATTGAACCAATGCACGGTGAAGTTTTTACTCTGCACACTTGAAAGTTGTTAGTTTTAATTTTCATAAACTGTCACCAGTTCTTTTTATTATTCAACTTTATTGCTCCACATTTATGGAACAAATATGATTATTATTTATTGGTGCTGAAAGCTACATCAGAGGATTGCGCTATATTGTGGCCTGAATGGGGAGGATTTTCTGCGGCAGTTTTTCAGGTAGCAATTAGTAATGTTGGCAATTACCATCTGTGCGTTTTTTGAACAACAGAAGGTGTGAATACGCTTTGAAAACACTCCTGTCAATATACTAAGCTCTCCCGTTTTATGACTTCAATTTGGAAATGGGTTACTTAATAACAATTAGGTGTCAAATTTATATTTATGTTCTTTTATCATCAGTGATTAAAGAATAATGATGAAGAATGATTGAAAAGAACTGATCCGAAGAAAAATCCGTTTGGGATAAAAAATTAAAATAAAAAAAAAGACTCATTTTTTCCGGCTGCTTTATTTGTTTAAGGGGATGGAAATTCATGTCCCAAATGCTGAAATTTCTAGAAATTAAATATTTCTAAATCAACAGGTTCACCCTGTGTTCTTATATTTAAAAAAAAACCCTGATTTTTACAAATTTATTTTGAAAACGGAATTTTTGCAAATTTCAGCGAATTTTGTTGCTTAGCGTTCTCATCTACGGAAGCCTATTAGCTTCACGTCATTTTTATTTATTAAATTGTAGCTACAATTTAATAAATTGTACCTACAATTTAGCTAAAATATCTCATCCCTATTGTTTACTGATAATTTTATAAGATACACTTCGCTTACGGTGAGAAGGACAAGACTGTTCGGAAAAGTTGAAGATCGGGGGTGGGGGGGGGGGGAGCATTCAAGTAAGTTGTGTAGACTTATGACCTATTTTTAACCAGTCTGCACAGGAAGGGGAAGGGCGTTTTTCAATCAACATATCAACATTGAAAAATTATTGTTTATTTAGTCCTTAGACCAATATGAACAAGCGCGCCGTTTGCCAAAACAAGAAAAACTACCGCCTCAAAAACCCTGCTTGTGACCACCAAGTCATTATTTCAAAATCTTGTTAGGGGGGGGGGGGAGGTGTCGGTCTAAATATTCTGGGGACGGTTTGACTCTGGGACGGGCGGGGTGAAATCGTTCGCCAGCCTTACGGCCTTGCCACTGAAAATGGGTTTGGGTCAGATAGTGGAGGCGGGGTTCGGATCAAAACGGTGCGGATCGATTCGGGTAGGGGAGGCTCTGGGCGATTCCCATCGCACTGAATAGCGAGTCGCGGCCTCACTGTGTTTGTAATTATTTGATGTAGCAAGTGATATGAACAAGGCCTTATATAGGAATGAGAAAGTTTTAAATGATATTGAAAATTTGTTGCGAATTACTTGTTGAAATTCCGACGGAGACTGAGCGGTATTATCGGTATTTGGATTTTTATGTTGATTTTACGAACAAATTTATCCATGTTTTCCAAGTCGAACGAAGTTACGGATATTAATTAATTGATAAAATGTTGCTGTCAAAACATTTTTATTAGGTTATTTCAAAACGATCATGTGCTGGGTTGTTCGTCCATACACATCTCATACAAGTCTCGTCCCCGCGTTCATCAGTAGCACGGAATAAAATCATTTAAAAGACGATTATATCCGATTTGGCAATGACTTTGATTTCACTGTCCCGGCTTCTTGTGAAAATTAAAACTGGTCATTTCGACATTTTTTTCTGTGTTTTTTCATTCATTGTCACGACTAATTTATCAGGCGAACCTGATTCGAAATAATATCGACTGATGTCCGAGTCCAGTTACCACACATTTCTTTTCCTAATGATATGTGTCGGAGATCGATGTTAATGACCTCGGGAATAGCGCACTACGTTCTGCGTTACATAGCGCAGAAGTTATCGCATGTTTAACGAGGTTTACTTGACTGTTCTGCACTAGATAGCGCATTAGCTAACGAGCGTTTTCTGCACTAGACGTGACAGGACTTCTAGTTTTAACTGTAGCTTGTGATAGTTTTAATATACTGCAGGTCCCTCGACTTGTGGAAGAAACAGCCATCTTGTTTAGCGAAAGAAATCTATTTGAAGGGACTTGCGGTAGTTTACAATCGATTTTGGGACCTGTGGTCAGGCTCGACAGCAGGCCTTTTATGCCTAATAAATGCAATGAATTACCAAAAGCCGTGCCCCGAGAAATACGATATAGTAATCAGGCGTGGCAATTTCAGGAGAGCGATTTTTTAGCTCTCCTTACTGCCCTCCTGAAAGAATTAAGGAGAGCGAAAAATTGCCCTCCTAAATATTTTGGTCTGGGATGATTGAGATTACATGTATTATGCTCACATTAAATTTTTGTTATAAAGCAAAAATGTAATTTAACTTCGAAGTCACATAACATCACGTAATTTCATTTTGAAAGTGGTTTAGTGGTAAAAGGTAATGGCTGCAACCATACCCAAACACAGTTGCAATCATTTGAAGCAAAATGGGTCACAGCAATATTTTTTTTTCTGTCAGTTTCAAGTTCAACAACTGACATCACAGTTTGAGGGGTAATTATTCAAGGAATATTGACACTATAATATACTAGCATTACTACTGTCACTTGCACCAGGATGTGACTGTAGATTCAAGCAGACCTGTTGTCCAAGAAAGTCATATGCCTACCACTACCACCTTCAACCCCCTTGGGGGGGTTTACCGCCTACCACTACCACCTTCAACCCCCCTTGGGGGGGTTGAAGGTGGTAGTGGTAGGCGTATGACTACCACTACCACCGGGGTTGGGGGGTTGAAGGTGGTAGTGGTAGGCGTATGACTACCACTACCACCGGGGGGTTGAAGGTGGTAGTGGTAGGCGTATGACTTTCTTGGACAACAGGTCTTGTCAAGTGTGTGTTTGGTTGTTGAGTGAGACATCTAGATGTCTAAGAGATTTCGCTTTACCTTAGTAAAATCACTGATGTAGTCTGTTGGTTTCAGTTTCAATGAGTTCGTTCAACTGGATACTTAAAATGCTGTGTAAAGCTAATTGCTCTCGTAAGCTGATTGAGGAGAGCGATTTTTTGCCTTCCTGCATTTTTCAGAATGCCAGGCCTGAGTAATGTCACAAAGTTGGGCTAACCTGCATCGCTGGAATATTTTGAATCATGTTTCCAATTGTGTGCGTGTGTGTTGTTTAGACACGAAGAGCGTGATAGCGTGAATAGAAAAATACGCTCCGTTATTATTCATTTTTGGTGTAAAGTACCCCCAAATATCATTGAGACCACATTTGCCTCAAAATGTTAGTTAAAACAAAGATAATACCCCGCAAAACAAGGGACCTGCGGTAATTTTGCGGGGCTGCGGTTGTTTAGACGAGAAGAGTGTGATAAGTTTATGTTGTTTATATAGCGTAAATAGAAAAATACGCTCCGTTATTATTGATTTTTGGTGTAAAATACCCCCAAATATCAACGAGACGTCAGTTGCCTCGAACTGTTAGTTAAAACAAAGATAATACCCAGAAAAACAAGGGACCTGCGGTAAAATCGAGGACCTGCGGTATAAAGGCACACCGTTTGATACCATTTTTGAATCGATGCTGATGTGCCCCTATAATGGTATATAAATATTAACAAGGTAAACAACTCGCTTTTCGAAAACGATAGAACACATCTTCGTTATACCCCCCTCAAATTTGATTCACACAGCGTATCCAACAGCATCCGGTATCAGTGGAAAGGGGAATGAATAAGCTTTACAGTGGTGTATTACACGACCGTTGGGTGTTCTTGGGTTGTTCATGATAACTGGGAGAAGTCGCGGAAAAGGCCGACTTGGCAAAAAACATTTAGTCGGACAAGATAGTGCACAGTGAAAAGTGGATTACGAGCGATAATTATCTGATTTATTATAATAATTTGAGGTCTTATTGTCTATGGAGGGCAGATTCAAATATTAACCGTACACCTTTATCAATTACTAATCTCGGATCCACATTTATTTATTTCTGGCGATCACATTTGCCATTTATATATTTTTTAACCTTTCTTTGGAAACAAAGCAAGCTAACGGAACTGAACGGAATCCATAGAAGCGAAGATGGTCACGAAAACATCCCATTGGCTACTATTTATGCCGAAATGAAAGTAAGCCAATGGGAGGAATGGGGGAAAATATTTGCACAAGTCGAGTATCTATGGACGCCATCAGCTTAGAAACTGACTGTGCTTTTAAATCTCAGTTTTAATGATGCCAGGCACAAATTAATGGTGAATTTGGTGGATCCAAGGACACATTAGGATGATGGAAGGAAGAAACGGTGGTTTGGAGCGTTCAGGGCTGTAACTTTATAATTGTGACAAAAATTATTTCATGTTTCCCAATTTCGGGACATGGGCCTGACGTCATCATTCTTGCTAATGATTTTGCCATTGTTTGTTGTTAAGTGTTCCTTCCCTATAATCAGCATGATTTTAACCCCTTTTAAACATTTTCAGACTTACTTTCTTTGTATTTAAAATTAGACTTTGCCACATACTTACTTACTCTAATTCTTGCATGGTCAATACAACTTAATGATTCCATTTACATCGATGATTTCTTTTATCGGTTTTAGGAAATATTTAACACTTCTTTTTTTCATTTCGGGCAAGGTCTACTGAAGCTGTACACAGTTGTTTCAAATAATATTGGCATTAACTTAACCCATTTCATAACGCTTTTCGAACTTAGTTTCTCTAAATTTCAAGGCTTCTACCACATACTTTGTTACTTTTTATCCCCTATAGGGAGGGATATAGCACAGAGCTCACTCTGTCCATCTATTTGTCAGTCCATCTATCTATCCTAACTTTCTTTATGCCATAACAAAAGTTAACGGATTTCAATTCTTTTCAGTACATGTCTCTAGGTCAAGAATTGATGACCACAATTATCCAATGAAAATTGTTGAAGTTATTGCTCTGGCCAGCCCCCGCCAATTAGGCATTTTTTTCTCTTTCCTCCAATATGCATTTTGAACTATTTACAGTCACTACATGAGGAACTTTTTTTAAACTCACATACCCCCCCCCCCCCCCCCCCCCCCCCACGACAATTAGCACTTTTTTTTTCTTTCGTCAAAAATGCATTTTTACAGTTTTGCGTAAAGTTTGTGGTTAATAACCCACATCAACCCCCCCCCCCCCCCCCTCCCTCGGTGGCAGTTAGGCATTTTTTCTCTTTGCTCAAAATGCATTCTGAAGGATTTAGACTGACCAGATGCGGAAAAAATGGACTCCCCTAACACCCTCCCCCCACCTCCTCCTTACCCAGGGCCATTTAAGCAATATTTTTTCTTCGGTAGAAAATTAATTTTTAGCCTGGCTGTTTACAGTCAGGGCTGTAGTCATGTCTTTCGTCCGTCCATCCGTCTGTAAACAAAAAGTTGATATGTGTATTTTCAAGCTAGCAATACAGGCCAGGTTCGAATATAGGTTCCACAACACCCTCCCCCCCCCCCCCCCCCCCAACAGTCATTTAGGCTGTTTTTTCCAAAAAAGCTTTTTGAAGGATTTGAAATGCAAACAAACAAAAATAAAGTACTATAACACACCAAATATTTTGAAGGATTTGGAGTTATTAAATGCAAACAAACAAAAATTGACTACTATAACACACCACCACAATCCCCCTCCCTCCCCCCCACACACACACAAACACACACACACATGTGTCACTTAGGCAATTATTCCCAAAATGCATTTGAAGGACTGGGAGGTGGATAGATAGATAATTCTTTATTCACGGTATGCAAAATGGTTTGCAGTACAATTCACATAATCTTGTGTTACAGAAATAGGCACACCTTAGGGAATGATGTAGCCAGATTGGCTGTCTACCCGACATTCCCTTGGGAGTTATTACATGCAAAAAAGAAAAATGACTCCAACTAGTATAGCCCAACATTGCTTTATGTTCTGCATCTTTAATCCTTTACCTAACACAAGTTGAAGCCAACAGTACAAATTATTTTTCTGAAACATCAGATTTTTTTTTCATTTTTTACTTCTAACCATGACTTATTATCCTTATTGGAACAAACTCATCAAGTTTGTTCCATTAATAGGTCATGATGTATGTTTTGAAGTAGAGTAATGAAAAAAATAAAATTTGAATAGCAAATTTTGTACATTACAAGTGCAGATATGGCAGATTTGTTAGGTAAATGGTTAATAAAAAATGGCTCCGACTCTACGACTATTTTGTGTGTAAGCATTGCCATTGCTGGGACAGTTAGGCTGCATGCGTGATATCACTCTAGTTATGAATAATTTGTGTACAGTTAAAATTAGAAGTCCTGTCACGAATAGTGCGCTTATCTAGGCTTAATTGCGCGTTGGGATTGCGCGCAATTGCCATATCGAATGGCATCCAAAGCACGGCAGTTTCTCTTGGTTACTCAAAGCAAACACATGCAATGTTTCTGCCAATGGACCTCCGGGTTACCCGGAGGTCCATTGGCTGAAACATTGCTTGTGCACAGGCCATATGTACAGAATTTGATAGCTTTACTTGGGCCATAACGCGTATATTAACGCGCATATCAACGTGGTATTTGTGCGCATTTCATGACAGGACTTCTAGTTTTAACTGTATATATAGTTTGACTTTTATGGAATATGAGAGGTGGGCATTTCAAAGTAAACAATTTTCCCTCAGGCCTGGCATTCTGAAAAATGCAGGAGGGGAGAAAATCACTCTCCTCAATCAGCTTACGAGAGCAATTAGCTTTACACCGCATTTTAAGTATCCAGTTGAACGAACTCATTGAAACTGAAACCAACAGACTACATCAGTGATTTTATTAACTTTTACTAAGGTAAAGCGAAATCTCTTAGACATCTAGATGTCTCACTCAACAACCGAACACACACTTGACAAGACCTGTGTGTGTACCCAGACCTGTTGTCCAAGAAAGTCATATGCCTACCACTACCACCTTCAACCCCCCGAAGGGGGTTGAAGGTGGTAGTAGTAGGCGTATGACTTTCTTGGACAACAGGTCTGCTTGAATCTACAGTCACATCCTGGTGCAAGTGCTTCAAGTGACAGGATAGTAGTAATGGTAGTATATTTAGGGCCCTGCGAATCGGGAAGTTTATGTTCGAATCGAATCTCGAATCGAATCGGGACTGATGTCGACATCGAATCGAATCTCGAATCGAATCGGGATAAACTCGAGAAATAATTATAACTGGCATTATCTTGTGCAGAGATGTCCGGAAAGCACTGCGAGAAGAGATCGTTGACATAACTTGACAACTTGGCGTTGTTTTAATTTTCATTCTCGTTGAATGGCCATCCAGATGTTCACTTGGCCCGACAATAAATTCAAGACATAAATATGGACAAATTAAGGTGTTACTGCCCAGAGACATTTAAGACAAACCACTAAATTGAAACATGAGACTTAAAAGCACAAATGTAATACAAGTGGCACATTAATCCCATGGGTGAAGTCAGCTACAGCCGCTAACTTCAGGTACGTTAGCATGCCTAAATACATTATTGTTATGTTTAGTTGTTTTGTATTATCAGAATTTGGGTCTTGTAGATTTCGGTCCGTTCTCTATTCAATAACACAGTATACATCAAAAGCAGCGAAGGCGTTAAACTGTGTTAGTTTCTGCATTAGTTAACTCGAATAGTGACGCAGTGCTCATTCACACAAATTGCTTTTACTTCATTCCAACTTCCAAGTACCAACTCCGAACAATGCAAAGAAACTACAGAGGTTTTTCCTCCCACAGTTTTTCTAACACAATAATGGAAGCGCTCCAGGCGACATGTCGCCATTATTGTGTTAGAAGATTCCGGGACTGGGAGCAGGCCTTAGGCCCATAGCTGGATATTTCGGTTGTATAGATGGGCGTGAACAGGTTACAACTTGGACAGAGCCGCTGAGCAAACGGGATTCCGCGAATAACTCTCACACGAATTCCTGGAAATCTATAAATAGCGAATTTGCGGTGAGTGGTTTTCTGGGAATCTGAAACTGAAAGTGAAACGACAGAAATTTGCAATGAATTTGACTATTTTCCTGATAGAAACATTAAAACTAGAAGAGTTCGCTCCTTATTTCAACTGATGTCGACATTGTCGAACACTGATTCATTTTCCTCGAAGCTTCGTTTGACTAACGAATCGGCAAACTATTCGAGATCGATATACAAATACCAAAGCGATGTCGACATCGAATCGAATACTCGAAGCTTCGCAGGGCCCTAAGTATATTATAGTGTCAATATTCCTTGAATAATTACCCTTCAAACTGTGATGTCAGTTGTTGAACTTGAAACTGAAAAAAAAAAAAATATTGCTGTGACCCATTTTGCTTCAAATGATTGCAACTGTGTTTGGGTATGGTTGCAGCCATTACCTTTTACCACTAAACCACTTTTAAAATGAAATTACGTGATGTTATGTGACTTCGAAGTTAAATTACATTTTTGCTTTACAACAACAATTTAATGTGAGCATAATACATGTAATCTCAATCATCCCAGACCAAAATATTTAGGAAGGCAATTTTTCGCTCTCCTTAATTCTTTCAGGAGGGCAGTAAGAAGAGCTAAAAAATCGCTCTCCTGAAATTGCCAAGCCTGTTCCCTTACTTATATAGAGATACATGTAACAACTCCCAGTGTGCACCAGAAATAAGTAGGCCTGTGAACGAAAAAATATGACTGCAAATTTTAAGGTAATTTCCCTCATCTAGATCACACAAGATATAGAGATACATGTACATAATGTATCAGGGCATAAGCATATCTTTACATCCCTGTGCTTTATCGAGAAATTTCCTGCATAACATTTTGCTATTTTGATCGGCTTGTAGACTGTTAATTTTCATGGATTATATCTTTCAGGTTCTGTTGGTTGAAGCCTTTGTGCATGAAAATGGAAGAGGATCAGAAGGATATCCCATCAACAGAGGAACAGAAGAAAATAGAAGTGTCAACGGATCAACAGAAGGATGCCGAACGTCTTTCTGAGGAAGAGAATAAATCAAAAGAGGAACAGAAGAAAACAGAAGTGTCAACAGATCAACAGAAGGACACGGAACATCCTTCTGAGGAAGATAATAAATTAAAAGAGGAACCGAAGAAAATAGATGTGTCAAGAGATCAACAGGACACAGAACATCCTTCTGAGGAAATGGAAATGTCAACAGATCAACAGAAGGACACTGAACATCCTTCTGAGGAAGAGAATAAATTAAAAGAGGAACCGAAGAAAATAGAAGTGTCAACAGATCAACAGGACACAGAACATCCTTCTGAGGAAATGGAAGTGTCAACAGATCAACAGAAGGACACCGAACATCCTTCTGAGGAAGAGAATAAATCAAAAGAGGAACAGAAGAAAACAGAAGTGTCAACAGATCAACAGAAGGACACGGAACATCCTTCTGAGGAAGAGAATAAATTAAAAGAGGAACCGAAGAAAATAGAAGTGTCAACAGATCAACAGGACACAGAACATCCTTCTGAGGAAATGGAAGTGTCAACAGATCAACAGAAGGATGCCGAACATCCTTCTGAGGAAGAGAATAAATCAAAAGAGGAACAGAAGAAAACAGAAATGTCAACAGATCAACAGAAGGACACGGAACATCCTTCTGAGGAAGAGAATAAATTAAAAGAGGAACCGAAGAAAATAGAAGTGTCAACAGATCAACAGGACACAGGACATCCTTCTGAGGAAAAGAATAAACTTGTTGAGCAGTCTGAAGATAAAATGGAAATTGGAGCAGAACAGTCAGAAAAAAATGTTAGAGACAAATCATCAGAATCAATTCAGGAATCAGGAAAACATCCTTCCGAATTGGAGCAGAAAATAATTCGACAGGTTGAGGTGAGCACCAATAATTTTATATATTTTTATTGCATCATGTGCAGTACTGTGATGATGATTAGAGCTGAAATGGTTAAAGGGTTTTCTTGATCGATTAATCATTTGCCCTAATAGGTACCTGAATAATTGCCGTACCATTGATGATTTACAGAATTAACCCCATACCCAACTTAACAGACAAAACTTGTCTGTGCAATATTCAAAAATCTCCATTCAAATTTTATTGTGTTTTCAATTTTTAGCTCAACTTGACGAAGTCAGGCTCATTTATTGCCATTACTTCCAGTCCATCGTCATATATCAAAGATCGCTTTGAAACTTGGTATGCTTGTTTGGGGTGACCTCTGGATGAAAGGTAGCGATTTTCTTCCATTTCCATCAAAAAATGTTGCCATTGCAACAGCCGTTGAACTTAGTGCAGTTATGCATCAATATTTCCATTTGGCTTACCCTCAAGCTGGGCATTCTTTAGAAATGCAGGGGTGCTGCACGCCTAGAAAAAAATGAGGACAATTTTTTGCACCCCTTGATTTTCTGGAATGCCAGACCTGTTTGGGACTGCCTTTAAAATCTATTATCGTTTCGTCCCCGGAGTTCCAATGTTAACTCTGAGGATGATTTGTCAATGTTGTATTGATTCGCAATAATTCATGACACATTCTGTGTTGCATTTCGATACATTTTGAGTGTAGCAGACAGTCACATAAGAATTGAATGCAACATTTTGAATAATGAGAAGATATGTGTGCCAATTTTTCCACCATGTAGCTGAATGTAGTACAATTTTTTGAGTCACAATATTAATACCTTGAAGTGAATATAACCAAAATAGCATACAAGGTTTTGCATTGAAAATTTCAGGTGCAATTGCACGCCTAAGCAATTTGAGGATAGCAACTGTTTTGCACTCCTTGATTTTCTAGATTGCCAGGCCTGTACTAACTTTTTTAAATTCAACAATATTGTAAAATATACTGATTATTCTATGGCATATGTATCGTAATTCTACCCTGCACTGGGAAACCTCTTGCTGTAATGCATTTATTTTTCATTTTAGTACTACTTTGGAGACATAAATCTTTCAAAAGACAGATTTTTACAAGAGCAAATACAACAAGATGATGGCTGTATCCTTTATTATGTTCTTTATTTAGTGCTTTATTAAATAAATATTGCCTGTGGTTGCAGTCCACATGGCAGTTTATGAACAGCTTGTTAACAGCTAGTTAAGGCCAAAAATAGGTAAAAATCTGTTTCTCAGGCCCCCCCAGATGGTCATTTTGGCTGTCGCATGCTCTCTTTTTATAACCAATGCAAACTTGAAAAAGCAAAAATATTTTACCCAAATTAATAAAATTGATAAATTTGTCCCTTAAGTGCAAGAAGTCTTTGCAATGCTTTAGCATTGCAAAGCCTTCTTGCACTCAAGGGCCGAAATGTACCACTACCCATGCTTTTCTGTTGATCATGAGATCTAAAACATAAAACAAACCAAGAATATGAACTTTTGATGGCAAAGAAATAACTATAAAAAATAAAATAAAAAACCTCCCACCCGCAAGCAATTTTACAAACATTTTGTGGGGCCAAACCTGTAATGTGTATATTGACCAAACTTTTTTCTATGTTTATGGCTCTAGTAGCATATGTTACCACCTGATGTCACCATGCAAAATATTTGAGGTTGCTAATTTCGCAATTATTCCCTGAATGGAACGACTTGCAAACTTCTCTTTTTAAAGATTTTTTCTCACATGCACAGCAGGCAATGTTCTGAATGAAGTGTTGTTTAAATTACAAATTGGTTTACGATTGGAACTAAGATCGAGTGACCTTGACCATAATCTGATTTATTGACTATTTGTTCAGTGACATTGTGGGATAAACGAGATTTATTTATTTACTAAACTTGTGATCATTAAAAGTTGCCTTGTTCATTTCATGATGTGCATTTGGGACTATGGGTAGGATCTTATTGGAACTCCTTATAGTGATGAATTAACATTAACATGTTCTGAGATTTGCAGCTTGGGGTGTATGTTCAATATCCCCCTGCCCGCTCTCAGATTCAATTTGGATTCAAATCTTCTGTGAGATTCGAATCCTTTTCAATCCCTCAATGGGTTTTTGAAATTTCGAATCCATGACACAGTTTTGTTATAGTTATTAGTACGATGTTTTATTGATGAATTCTCCTCAATGCAGCTGTCAAAAACTAATATACACTCGTAATATAACAACCATGTTCAAGAACTAATATACTCTCGTAATATAATAACCAGGTACAAGAACTAATATACTCTCGTAATATAATAACCAGGTACAAGAACTAATATAACCTCGTAATATGATAACCAGGTACAAGAACTAATATACTCTCGTAATATAATAACCAGGTACAAGAACTAATATACTCTCGTAATATAATAACCAGGTACAAGAACTAATATAACCTCGTAATATAATAACCAGGTACAAGAACTAATATAACCTCGTAATATAATAACCAGGTACAAGAACTAATATAACCTTGTAATATAATAACCAGGTACAAGAACTAATATACTCTCGTAATGTAATAACCAGGTACAAGAACTAATATAACCTTGTAATATAATAACCAGGTACAAGAACTAATATACTCTCGTAATGTAATAACCAGGTACAAGAACTAATATAACCTCGTAATATAATAACCAGGTACAAGAACTAATATAACCTCGTAATATAATAACCAGGTACAAGAACTAATATAACCTCGTAATATAAGTTACATGGCGTGTAACTGGCTGATACATTTCCATACAAGGCGATGAGTGTTCATATCAGGTGAGGCGAAGCCGAACCTGATATGAACACTCAGAGCCTTGTATGGAAATGTATCAGCCAGCTACACGCCATGTAACATATTTATTATGTCGAAAGTCCATGTAAATCAAGCGATTAATAATTTTCTCCATAAACAAACAAGGGCCCGGAATTTATTTTTCAGGAACCACTATTGATAGCACCGCGCAGAATCATGAACAGTAACAGGCACCGGTACGTGTAACCATGGTAATTGTAAACAAATCATCACTTTGTGAAGGGCGATTGCCGTACTTGTTTACAAATGAAACGAATCGCTGCTTGCCACTGAGATCAGTGCTGCTTGCCAACTCGGCATAATCTGGAGGCCCCTTGCCTACATTTACTGTTGTTATTACCTAAAAAGGACTAATAAAGCAGTTTTGAACATTAAAAATCACTTTTTTACTGTAGAGCAAACAATAACAATAACGCAACTTGAACTTTGATGTTGAATCTGAAACGCACACCGACTTTCTGTTAATTCTGTTTGATCGGAATGTTTCAAAAACAAGTTTAATTACATATTTAATGTTTTAAATCACAAAATACGGTATCTTGAAAATATTTTCGGAACCTAAATTCTCTTATTTTGTTTTAATTCAGATTTTGAAAATTCGAAGTGAGGGGAATTGCATCAGAATAGTAATGGCGGCTACTCACCTGATATTAATTAATATCAGGTGAGTAACCCGATACGGTGGAATCTTTAGAAGGTATTCCAGCATTTTGATTGGACAAACTAACTTTGAGACATAATAATATAATAACCAGGTACAAGAACTAATATAACCTCGTAATATAATAACCAGGTACAAGAACTAATATAACCTCGTATTATAATAACCAGGTACAAGAACTAATATAACCTTGTAATATAATAACCAGGTACAAGAACTAATATAACCTTGTAATATAATAACCAGGTACAAGAACTAATATACTCTTGTAATATAATAACCAGGTACAAGAACTAATATAACCTCTTAATATAATAACCAGGTACAAGAACTAATATAGCCTCGTAATATAATAACCAGGTACAAGAACTCTTTTGTTAGTCTTGTTATTAGATTTGTAATCTGTACTCGTCGAGTCAGCAAGTGTTATCTTTAAATCAACAAAGAATTACAATATAATAATAAAAGCAAATCTGACTCGCAGTCCTGAAAATGAGACGGCGGCAAGTGCAATTGCTCCCGTCAGCACCCATGTTTTCTATTTTACGGGAGCCAAAAAATGCACTTGTTGAAAAATATTGTGGAACACTAATATACAGTGAGGACATATAAATGGGTGTTGTTTTGAGAAAGCTGCCCCCTGTGGTCAATGAGAAGTTACTGTCATAGTTCATCAGCTCCTTATACATTTCAAGTTTCTGGTGTTTGGTGGCAATATTCCCTCAAAATTGATACGGAAGCATTTTATGGGTGCAATTTACTCCTGTCACTGATTTCACAGCTTAAAACTGCTCCCGTCAATTTGGTTCATTTCCAGCACTGGACTCCCAGTTCCTTCTGTTGGAACTCATATACTTTTACACGTTTCTCAATTTATTTACATTAATATTACGTCATGGGATCAACATGTGCTCACACACTGTGACTATTGATTGAAATCCCCATAGACAGTGACTAAACCAAAATACGAAAGTTAAAATGGCAGAAATTTGTTCTCTTTTCGATACACAAGAGGTTGACAAAAAATACGTATGTAAAGAATGTTCGGTGTGACCGCGTTCTGTTTGCTGCATCAATATAATGGAAATGAAAATGTGTAGTTAACAGGCCTGAAAATAAGCAGTCTGGCATTTGCAGAATGAGGTCCCAGAGGGTGAATTTGATGATGCTATCCCATACAGTGAGCCAATTTATCCTCTGGATACCTCTCTTTAGTTTTGAGACCCTGATTCAGATTGAGGATCACAGAGGGTAAATTTAGTGATGCTACCCTGCACAGCAGGGTAGCATCACTAAATTCACCCTCTGGGGATCTCATTTTGCAAATGACAGTCTGCTTATTTGCTGGCTTGGTAGTTAAACTACTTATCGTTTTGTTGCAATGTTTTCCAGTTGGATTGATAATTATCATTGATTGCATAATACGTGAAACATCGTGCAGTTCGCTAACTTTACTAGGTATTTAACACAAGGTCGGATTCGATTCAGATTTAAATCCTTAAAATTTGATTTGTTATACGATTTGAGCCGACAATTATGATTCGCAGGGGCTAATGTTCAACCCCGACACTTTGCATCTTGGTTGAACATTAGCTCCAAACTACAAACCTCAGACCATGTTAGTTAATGTCAATACATCACAATAACTTATAATATGGATTGACTGTCTTCGGTCCATAAAGTGCCATATGGCTTGCAACCTCGTGAAATATTTGCTATGTTATCCAGAAGGAACCTGATTTTTTGGCACATTGGAACTCAGGGGACGAAACAGTAACACGGGTTCCCCTTGCAAATTTGGTTGGCGATAAAATGTGTTCTTTTTGTTGATAGTTGTCAAATGAATTGCTGAGTGTTCTTCTAATTGTTTTTATATACGTAAAGGCATGCAATAAACATAGAACGACATGTCATCGCAGTAGGATAAAACTCCAGGCCTGTGGCCTCTCATTCTATCCTTCCATGCTGGCACTCGTGCCATATTGATTAACCCATTCACACACGTGTCTATTTACCATTATCACTCTTATTCTCATTAAACCCCTCATTACGATCGAACAGGATATTTGCCCCCCCCCCCCCCTCCCCCACAGTGTTAATTTGCATAACTGTTTAAGTTAAAACCTAACACAGCAACTAACAGCTGCTAGTAATTCTGGCATGGTTTTTCTTCCCATAGATAACTGAGTACACAATGTTTTCACACGAGCTGCTTTGGGTCCTTTCGGACAGGTTTTCTTGAAGGTTCACTAAGTCTCAAACTTTCTATTTCTGTAACAGCTCAGAGCCGATTTCTTTGTATACTTTTAATTGCTTACCAAAGTCCTAGATTCTTATGACCCACTAAGTGACTGAAAGAATTCTTTCTTGATTCACAAATATTGTTTGTTTTAGAACTATCTGACCTGGGCACATATCCGAGGTGCAAATTCCATTGAGGGCAGTTTTCCTAGCTGACATTTTACCTGGGGCACACATATCCTACAGTACGTGGAGAGTGGATTGTAACTAAATCACCCGCGGAGTGGAGTTATCACCCAAGCTACAACTTTCAAATTGTGCACATATTGACAAAAAACACAAGCAATGTTTCAGCCAATGGACCTCCGGGTTTAACCCGGAGGTCCATTGGCTGAAACTTTACTTGTGCTGGTTATGCTTTGCAACAAATTTCCAATTATTGCTTGGGTGGAATCTCCACTCTGCGGGTGATTTAGTGATAATTCACTCTCCACGTACTGTAGGTGGCAATTTCTCTGGGGCAGTTATCCAACTGGCTATTATTCGCACAAACCTGAAATAAAAGATCAGCTTTTTTGATGAATTGTGTTGGTATGAAACTTGACTTGCGTCGAAATGCCTGTGCAATCAAAAGAAAAGGGAGATAATCAGAAACAGATCACAATTCCGGTTTCAATTTGCAGGCAAAAAGGAAAAACAGATTTTAATATTGAGAAAGAGATGGAGATAATTGAATGATAATTACCGAGGAATGTGTGAGGTTGTCAGCTCTCCCGGTCTTTGAATGCAGCACGAATACTAAAAATGAGAAGCGACCAATGCAACTTTCCACCTTTCACCGAAAAGGTTTCTCTGCAGACATATCGCAAATTGGGGCAAAATATTCACACAGACATCTTATCTAATATAATCAAGGGTGGATGTATCATATCAAAAATGTTTTTAAAAACTACTTTAATACAGAAATACGTAATTTGAAATCTTATGTCAGCACATTCATTTTCATTCAAGGTCAGTTGCGGGTGGCATGACACAACACCAATACTGACCGCATTGAATATGGTGAATTCCAGTTCAAGATCTCTAACCGAACTCTGTCAATAACTTTTGTAACTGTGTCCACGACTTTTTCCAATGGAGTATCTATCAAACTAGTGTCCACAAAGATTTAATTTCTTGACCAAATCAAGGAAAACATTTCCTCAATGTGAATTTTCCCCATTGTGAAAATTGGATTTTCATAATCAAAATTGCTCCGAGGTTATATTTTCTTTTTAATTAATTGATCAAATTCCAAGTCTCATTCCTGAAATTTTACGAGGATTCATCATAAATGTTACTGAAAGATATAAAAGTTAATGTGGGTTGGGAATTAAAATCAAATGTTCAATATTAAAAAAAACCCTCTAAAATATACACAGTCATCCGGGTCAATGGTGGTTACGGCACAGGACATGCCAGATTGAATTTTTGGCAAAGGGCTGAGTTCATTGCATCAAATCTATACTTCTTCTGAATCCAGCATGTTTATGAGAGTACTAAGGCTGTCTCGATTTTTTAATTTAGGAGTCGATTAATCATCGCAAATAATCGATAATAGTCAATTGCTCATACCTAGTTGACTCCCTCTCTTTGAAGTGGGTAAAAATGAAGTTCAAGTCAGTTGATATACCTCAAGTAAACAACAAAGATGATCCCCTTTTAGGTACATACAAAGCTTTGATGTTCTGAACTTTTAAACCATCAGTGTAATAATCAAGACCGGTCGTCAGTTGCGAACGTCGATTTTCTTGACCTTTTACCTTTAGAAACAATAATTTTCATCAAATTCTTTTTTTTAATTATTAAGCGTAAAAAACGAGGTAAAATTTACCGATTCTTCGACAACTAAAAATGCTAATGGATTTTCGACATAACCGATCAATTAATCGCCTAATTGTAACCGCCCTAGAAAGTACTGTGACTTGGTAATAGGAACCAACCCAAGTGACACCACATTGTCTCCTGAAATTGTCAATGGGATTTCTAGATGGAATTTTTTGCAGACATGGTTGCAAAATACTGCAGTATGCTATAAATTCAGAAATATTTATGCCAGCTTATTATGTTTGTGCAATAGAGAAACAGTTTTTGTAAAAAAGTATAATAGGAAAAATTTAAAAATCTTAACTTGGTTCAATGTGAGGAATTTTCCTTAAAAAATTTAAGTTTGTTCAAATCCGTTCTTCAGATCCACCAGTCAGAAATATTTCTTATTTGATATGCAGCATCTGAAGGGCAAAGTGTGGGAGGGGGGGAGGAGGGGTGTGGTGTGCAGATTAAAGTTTCTTGAAGTTATTCTGTCTCACAGTACCTTTAAGGTTACTTCGAACTTGCATACGGGGCGGGGGCAGGGCCCCATGCTTTGCATTGCCCGTGTAATGGAAGAGGTCTAAAAGTTTGGGAAGTCCCGTCCGAGTAATTCTTCTGAAAATCAGTAATTCTTTTAACCCTTTATGCAATGTGATGGTCAAAACCGGTCAGCTCTATTCCCCCCCCAAAAAAATGTGACACTCTTTCAGAACTATCTTGACTCAAAAGTTGAGTATTGCATCGACATATGAATAGAATGACATTCTGTTTCCATCTTAAAAGAATTTCTGCCAACAAACTAACATGCAATCTAGACGGAAATCCCATTAAGACATAAAAAAGCATGACTGGCGTAGTAAAAACAGAGAAGCATCACAATGGCCTTTTCCCTGTGGGTTACCACAAAGCTGTATTGCGTAACCTACCAACAGGTTACAATGTAAGACCTTTATTTCCAGGTCAATATTCAAAATATATTTTATTACAAATTATCGGCGAGTACTTACTTGCACTCTCCAATAATTTGTGATAAAACAAATTTATACAAACAGAATATTATTTGCATCTGAGTATGAAAGATAAGAAAGAAAAATGTTGGCTTTTTTCTCTGGTACCCTCTTTTTTATACCCCCTGCAATGGGTTGTTGGGGTTGGAGGGTATACTGGAATCATCTTGTCCATCCATCCATCTGTCTATCCACCCATCCATCCATCTGTAGATATAATTTTGTCCAGAGATTTTCTCAGACGTTTATTGATCGATTCCTTTGAAACTTGGTATGGATGTTCACTACCATGGGAACCTGTGCATCAGCGATTATAGGGGGTGCAGTGCCTCAGTAGGTAGAGGTGCAGGCTGCAAGCTGGGAGGTCCTCGGTTTGAATCCCAGCTGCAGCAACGGCATTGTGTCCTTGGGTTAGACACTTCACCACCATTGCCCATGCGTGGGTGCATGGTGACATTGTGAACTAAGGCGTACTGCACAGTGATGGTGCACCTGTCTTCAAACAATGCTAACCCTGCTTGTGTGGAGTTAGTATTTTGGGGAGCTGACAGTTGCTTGCAATTGCATGGTGGTTCTCTCTGGGTACTCCAGCTTCCTCCACCTGTAAAACTTGTGGTCATGATTAGCCATTGTGCAGAAATTTGACCTTAAACACCAATATATAATAATATATGTGCGATTATAGTTTCGATCAGACTTTTTTGTCAAATAATCATGTCCGGTGGGGGTGGGGGGCAATTAGCACTCAATAAGTTAACAGGGTTTCTAAACTAAGAAATATCCAATTAGTAGACACCACTGTTGTGTTGGCATTCCACAATGACAGGTATTCCCAGTATTCTTGACCGTGTTTAGTTTGGCATCTCCAATTATCTGTGTTAATTTCAAGGGCTGCCATGAAAAGATTGTTTGTTTTTGTTTTTTTTTGTATTTCAACATCTAAGAATCTGTCCCTCAGTCTTAATCGATACATGTCTATTTTGTCGTTTGTCAATTTTCCTCAACTGTTTGTCTTTAGGGGTGACTATGGAAATAATGTTGAAATTTAAGCGACTGCAGCAGCTGTCTGAAGATCCTGATGTCATTGTAAATGCTCTGAGAAAGTCAGCTGCACAGTTAATGGAGGTGAGTTATGTTTTATTGTATACTTGTTGTCTGGTATGTCATATGTCATATCAGAAAGTGATTGCTAATTGACTAAATCCAGAAAGCCTTCAAATGTCAAATGTTGAGTTCTGCTGTGCATTTCTTTTTGGAAACTCTTCAGAGCTTCAGATATGATTTTAGTACAAAGTATCCATCAGCTTCTTTTTCAGTGCATATTTTTTACCCCGTGGAAACTTTTTGCAAAATGTATGTTAACCCTTTATCCAATGTAGACCATATCAAAATTTATTATTTTAAAGATCATTTTTTTTAATTTTTCAAAAAATTTCAACAGAACCATATCATGTGACCCCTCATTGGAGCGAGCTCATTGAGCTCGTTCCAATGAGGGGTCACATAACATGGTTTTGTTGAAATAGTTTGAAAGAATTAATTTTTTCAACTGCTCAATTTGCATATTACGTGGGTGGATGCGGGTGATTCGTTAGTTAAAGGGTTAACCCCTGACCTAACATTGTGGCCATAACCATCAAGCTCTATTCAAAAAGATTAATGTTATATTTTTTTTATTCCCCCCACCATAACATGGCCGGGGGCATCAAGTGTTACCGCTGTCCATCAATAATTCTTTCATTCCATTATTATACCCCCGCTTCGAAGAAGTGGGGGCTATATAGGAATCGCCCTGTACGTCCGTACGTCCGTCCGTCCGTACGTCCGTCCGTACGTCTTTCCGGACATGAAATTCTTGTATGCGCAACTCCTCCTACATTTATCAATCAATTTGGACAAAACTTTTCAGACATCATCACTACTAAGTGAACATGCGCATATTCCAAGATTTTTGATCTGCGACAATTTTAACCAGGTTTTCTCCCTTTGACTTAGATTTATTGTGTCTTTCCATCCGAACAAATTCTTGTGTGCGCAACTCCTCCTACATTAATGAACCGATTTTGATGAAACCTTTCAAACATCATCTCTACTAAGTGAACATGTGCATATTCCAAACTTTTTAATCTGCGACAATTTTAACCTGGTTATCTCTCTTGAACTTTGATTTAATATGGGTTTCTACATGAAATTCTTGTGTGCGCAACTCCTCCTACATTTATCAATCAATTTGGACAAAACTTTTCAGACATCATCACTACTAAGTGAACATGCGCATATTCCAAGATTTTTGATCTGCGACAATTTTAACCAGGTTATCTCCCTTTGACTTAGATTTATTATGTCTTTCCGTTCGAACAAATTCTTGTGTGCGCAACTCCTCCTACATTAATGAACCGATTTTGATGAAACCTTTCAAACATCATCTCTACTAAGTGAACATGTGCATATTCCAAACTTTTTGATCTGCGACAATTTTAACCAGGTTATCTCTCTTGAACTTTGATTTAATATGGGTTTCTGCATGAAATTCTTGTGTGCGCAACTCCTCCTACATTTATCAATCAATTTGGACGAAAGTTTACAGACATCATCACTACTAAGTGAACATGCGCATATTCCAAAATTTTTGAGCTGTGGCAATTTTAACTAGGTTATCTCCCTTTAACTTAGATTTATTATGGGTTTCTACATGAAATTCTTGTGTGTGCAACTCCTCCTACATTTATCAATCAATTTGGACAAAACTTTTCAGACATCATCACTACTAAGTGAACATGCGCATATTCCAAGATTTTTGATCTGCGACAATTTTAACCAGGTTATCTCCCTTTGACTTGGATTTATTATGTCTTTCCGTTCGAACAAATTCTTGTGTGCGCAACTCCTCCTACATTAATGAACCGATTTTGATGAAACCTTTCAAACATCATCTCTACTAAGTGAACATGTGCATATTCCAAACTTTTTGATCTGCGACAATTTTAACCAGGTTATCTCTCTTGAACTTTGATTTAATATGGGTTTCTGCATGAAATTCTTGTGTGCGCAACTCCTCCTACATTTATCAATCAATTTGGACAAAAGTTTACAGACATCATCACTACTAAGTAAACATGCGCATATTCCAAAATTTTTGAGCTGTGGCAATTTTAACTAGGTTATCTCCCTTTAACTTAGATTTATTATGGGTTTCTACATGAAATTCTTGTGCGTGCAACTCCTCCTACATTTATCAATCAATTTTAACGAAACCTTTCAAACATTATCACAACTAAGTGAACATACGCATATTCCCAAATTTTTGATCTGCGACAATTTTAACCAGGTTATCTCCCTTTAACTTGGATTTATTATGGGTTTTCAAATGGGATTCTTGTGTGTGCAACTCCTCCTACATTAATGAACCGATTTTGAATACATGTTGCACATTGTAAATGTGTTTTTCCAAATGTAAACCATATATGTGTGGGCTCTTTAAGTATTCAGTGCTGTTCTGTGGAAGGCCACATGCAAATACAAATTTCAACAACAAAAAATGATCTTTATGTATACATTTCCTTATGGCCTTCGCCTACATGATCAGAAGTGCATTCCTCTGAAAACCCAAAGCGGGGGTATTAATCACCTTCAGTGATAGTTCTAGTTTTGTTTGTTTGCATGATAACTTCAACAAATATTTTCCAATTGGTTTGATATATGATATGTGAGTTGTTCTTGACACTTTTATGATCATGTTAAAAAATCAGCCCGATATGATGATCAGTGGTGGAGTTATAGCTCTGAATTAATCAGTTTTAATGAATTTCTTTCGTCAGCACTATAACTTCAACAAATATTCATTGATTGGGCCAGTATCCAGTATTTGAGTTGAATATTTTTATTATGCCCCCGAAAAATTTTCGAGGGGGTATATAGTCGAGGTCTCTGTCCGTCCGTATGAAAATTTTGTATTATATCTCGAGCATGAGTTGTCGGATTTTAATGTTCTTTGGTATGGTGATAGGGCAGCTTGTGGGAACGGATGCCCTCGTACCTAGCGTTTCGTCCATTCATGTTTGGTAGAATTATGGCCGCTGTTTGTTTTTGGCCTCTGTTTCTGACTAAGGTAAATTGTACCATAGCCTATAGGGTTGTTTGGATGAACCAATTCTCTTCAGACATTCAGAAGTTATTTATTTACATGAAAGTCCGACTTTGCTACCTTCGCGGGCATCAGCACACGCATTAGCATTGCTCTTGTTTATTTATTTATTGGTGTTTAAGATCACATATTTCTGCAAAATGGCTAATCATGGCCACGATGGTTTTACGGGTGGTGGAAGCTTGAGTACCCGGAGAGAACCACTGAGCAACTGTCGGCTCCCCAACTTACGAACTCCACACAAGCAGGGTTAGCATTGGTTGAAGACAGGTGCACCATTGACGTGCAGTACACCTTAGTACACAGCGTCACCGTGCCCCCACATGGGCAATGGGGGTGAAGTGTCTTGCCCAAGAACACAATGCGGTTGCCACAGGTGGGATTCGAACAGAGGAGTTCTCGGCTTGCAGCCTGCACCTCTACCTACTGAACCACCGCGCCCCTATTTGAGTTGAATAAAAGAATCTAGAGATGAAGTTTGAAAACCAGCCTGGTCCAATGATTAGGGGAGAAGTTACAGTTCCTAATTCGATTTAAACCAAATTTTTGTTCATTAGCCTGATAACTATTGATTGGGCCAATATTCGGTATTTGAGTTGAACTGAAGAATCCACAAGGTCAAGTTTGAAAACCAGCCCAGTCTGATCATTAGGTGCTCAGTTACGACTCCTAATTAGTCCAGTTTAATGAATTTTTCATTCGTAAATGTAATAACTTCAACAGTAATTAATTTATTGGGGCAATGTTTGCTGTTTGAGTTTAACCGAAGATCAAGTTCGTAATCCAGCCCTGTTTGATTGTTAGGACAGAGTTATGGCCCCTAATTAGGAAATTTTTGCAAATTTTTTTCTCTGTTAACCCTTCACCAAACTTGAAAAAAAGCAGACAACACTTGCAAACAAAATTCTTGAAAGACTAATTTTTTTATTCGGTATTTGAGTTTCTCACATTCTTCTTTTTAGAGTTATCCCCCTTTTTGACTTAGAAATTGTAGGAACTAGACAATATTTGTCTGTTCAGCCAGTATCTCAGGTATGGGTTATCAGATTTCAGTGAAATATGGCATGCAGTTTGCCTATGACAAAGGCTTCTGCCTCATTGCATAAAACTTCCAAACACCATACAATTTACCATACCTTTTGACTTAGAAATTGTTGGAGATTATTGAAAACTTTTGAAGAAAATGGGGGGGGGGGTATACTGGATTACATGCGTCCATCTGTGCGTCGGTCCATGTGTGTCCATCCATCCGAGAATATTCATAACTTCCATTATGTTCTATATTTGTTGGTTATAGGTATGCCCACACTAGGCGGTACACCACATGGGGGTATGCACTAGACAGTCCAGCTCTTGTTGATTTTATTTTTTTCCGTGTTACTTAACTTCAACTTTAATTTTAACTTTTTTCGCTTCTCACCAATTTTAGTGTGCCTTTGTCATAGGCACCTACTAGTAGAAATTGAATTTTACAGAGCTTGATTCACGTTTTTCCAAAGTTACTTAACTTTAATTTAAACTTGAAAGTACTCAGAAATATCAGTTTTTCAGATATTGCAAATAGTGTTCAACCGATGATCGTGGCCACCGCAATTAGCCAATTATGGGCAATCAGATGACAATGGCAACGGCTCTTGGAACAGTGGTTCAAACGATTGTTGCCAAGCATTTTGTGATGATTTTATTATCTTCTGCAATTGTTCAATTGTTAATGTAAAATGATGTCAATGATACCATTCAATAAAGTTGAGAAACAACCACCATGTGTATTCTTAATCTCTCTAGATGCCCGTTTATGGGATATACAAGTTAAACGACATGTAAAGCTTACAGTTGAGCTATTTGCAGCAATTGCCAGTTCATACCGTAAAATGAATGTTGCACTCCATTGCCTCAGGTCGCAGGTAAAATTACCAGTTGCATGCGCTTGGGTGGTAGACATAGCTCTGAGAACCATTTACTGCCCAATTGTGAAAAATGCTCTGTTTAATGTAATTCTTTTTGGGCTGTAGGTTAACCGAAACCGAACCGAGGTTTTTAGTTTTTTTTAAAAACCGAAACCGTCGACACCCCGTAACCTAAGGTTTTTCGTTTTTTTATTAAATACTCTCTTGCTGCAGAAATTCACAGAATGTAGCCATCTCAGAGTAGTGAGAGTACCCAGACACTGCCAATGGCAGTGTCTGGGTACTCTCACTTCTCTGGGAAGGCTACATTCTGTGAATTTCCGACATTTCAGTTTAGTTGTGTTTGCAGCTTTCCTCAAGTTGCGTGTAGGTGTCAGGCCTCGAAAAATGGCCAAGCACAATAAAAGTTCTGTATATTTAGGTAATTATTATATTGGCTTTCCTGATTCTTCATGTATTATAGCTTATTTCGGGCATTCATTAAGTTTCACATCCCCGTGGGAACCCCGGGAAGTAAGCAGCACTTGTTTACTGTGGTAAACCAGTTCCGCTTTACTAGTAAAATAGGACCCAGTCACCAATGCTTGGGGTGAAAGTCTTCTAAAATGGGCAACATGTAGATCAACGATTGACTAAACTTGACTTTATCTCCACGTTGTGTCACGATTAGCCATGGTGCATAAATATGTGACGTTAACCACCAACAAACAAACAAGCATTAAGTTTCACTCAATTTCACTGCCATTCAGTTATGACTCTGGACATAAGAATGAGTTTTATTGAATTTTATTTGGCCTCATGAACAAACCGAAAACCGAACAGAACAGAGGTTTTACTCCCCCTGAAAAACCAAAACCGAAACCGAACAAGAAATTTAAAAACCTACAGCTCTAATTCTTTTGAGTCTCGACTTGTCTAGTAGTGCATGGTATTACAATCGGAATTGGTCGATTCTGAGGTCAAATAACCGGTAATCGGTCAGCAACTATTTTGGGTAATCGGTTGAACACTAACAAATTGCAAATGGATATTTCTCTTATTTGTAGAGATATTGTAAACAGTTAATTTGTTGACTACCATTTCACTCCATTCATTCACGCAAGTGATGGCTTCCAGGAATATTTAACTGACTTTCAATACAAAATTTTTACCAACCTAGGCGGTCTTTTCAGTGGGGAGCCCTTTTTGTGATTTTTCAACATAATCTCAAGCCTATCGTGAGATGTGTGCTGGGAGTAGGGGTGAAAAACACATCATTTGTTAGAGCCTTTTTGGTGACAGTCATAGAGCTGAAACGGTTGGCTCATTTTCGTAACCGACTAACCAAGAGCTATAACCAGATAATATCCGGTTATCCGTGGCCATTATTTCACCGAATATGGTATCAAAACTACAGGAATTGGAAAGCAATATTTCTCAAACTATTCCATAGTGTGTATACAAACGAACGTTGTCGAGTACTCGACAACGTTCGTTTGTATAAACACTACGGAATAGTTTCTGCAATTACTCATTACTCACGGAAACTGCCGATCATTAACGAAGTCTTGAAGGACAAAGTCGATTATTTCACATGATATATACATATATATTAGATGTGCAATCTATCATAAAGGAGAAGCGGCAGATTTATTATGTTTTAAACATGAAATGACAATCACTATCGATATTTTGGATAACCGGTTGATGGTTTTTCTAATCGGTTAGGCAGCTAACTGGTTTCAAACCGTTTATCCGGTTAACCATTTCAGTACTAGACAGTCACTGCAATATGCACCTATGAACAAGATGACACTTCCTGTTTTGCATCAATCTTTCTGATCCTTCAACACTAATACCCTTATTTCTTGTAGACTACTTGATCCAGGTGAGCATATTAGGCTCCCTCAAGCCTCTGGTTTGAGAAACTGTTTTCAATTCGCTCTTACTTTTTCAGATCAGTGAAGATAATAAGAAAATTAGGAGGTCACCTGATCATGCATTGCCTGAAAACACAAAGGAAAGAAGAGATGAGATGTTAGAGAAATCAATATATGCTGTGAGTAATCCTCTCTCAGTATGGAGCAGGGCTTAAAATTACACGCGAATCCGCGAATCGATTCTCGTAATGATTCTGGCAAACTACACTGGCGCGAATCCAAGTGGATTCGCGTCAATTTACTGCTTGGATTCACTTTATGTATGATGTCGTTGATTCATGATGAAGTTCTGACCTGGGTTATCATAAAATATATAATTATGAAAAACTGTCTATTCATATTTCTTGAGTTTGGTATCAAATCAAGTCATGGCTGCTGTAGCAGCCATGACTTGATTTGATACCAAACTCAAGAAAATGTGAAGCATGTGGTAAATCATGGGTGGAGATTTTGACAACTTATTTCATGATCTCACCAGCAACATTCAGCTAGTTTTTGAAGAATTTCATATCATTATTTATTTATTTAAGGGTGTTTAAGGTCACATACTTATGCACAATGGCTAATCATGACCGCAACATGGGTATAAAGTCAAGGGTTTTCAATCATTTATACCTCATGTTGCACATTTTAGAGGATTTCCACCTCAATCATTGGCTTTACTTCCCGGGTCCCCACTGGGGATTTCATATCATAGTTTAAATGGATTCGCGTGAAAATATTTCGCGAGAATTATGTTAGATTCACATGATGCCAGACGAATTTTAAGCCCTGTGGAGTCATATTGGAAGCCATTAATTACATATCACTTTTTATCGATCGAACCACCAAGAGTGTGTGGTGAGTTACCATATTGGAAACCCCTTTCTTACTATAAAGTTTTGATGTGAAAAGTAAGGGGCGCGGTGGCATCGCGGTAACCGGTTCTCGTCAGATCACCGAAGTTAAGCAACGTCGAGCGCGGTTAGTAGTTGGATGGGAGACCATTTCAGCGACTGATTCGTGCTCCCGCATTGTGTCCTTGGGCAAGGCACTTCACCCCGATTGCCCACATGGGGGCCTGATGACGCTGTGCACTAAGGCGTACTGCACGTCGGTGGTGCGCATATCTTCAACCAATCTAACCCTGCCTGTGCCGCAGTTCAGAGTTACGGCGTTGGAGAGCTGACAGCTGCTCGTTGTTGCCCGGTGGTTCTATCCGGGTACTCCGGCTTCCTCCACCCGTAAAACTGTCACCGACATGATGTGGCTCTGGCTGTTAATGTGTCGTTAAACCATAATAAAAAAAAAAAAAAAAAAAAAAATGGGAAAAGTAATTTGTGAATAAAATGTTAAAATACTTTTATTGCACCATTTTGTTGTACAAATTCCTGGAGTTTTTCATTTTTTCCCCCCTTTTTAGCTGGTACAGTTGAACCTCGAAGTCCTGTGACAATTAGTGCAGAAAATGCTTGTTAGTTAATGTGCTCCTTACTAAAGAAGAATGAAGTAGTCTGAAATACACAAACGTTTGCTGAATGCAATGCAAAATATAATGTGCTATTAGTGAGGTCAGTAGTGAAATCACAAATGAACCGATCAGACATAAAGAAAACATTGAGACTACAGTGTGTGGAGGGTTGAGTACCATTAACCCTTTACCTAACGAATCTCCCACATCCGCCTGCGTAATTTGCAAATTAAGCAGTTGAAAAAATTATATTTTTATACGTCGGTTTTGAAAAAAACGGGTCGTATTATGGTATACCACTGTCCGTCTGTCTGTCTGTCCGTCCGGTCACATGTCGTACGATAACTCAAGAACGCTTTGAGAGATTTTCATGATTTTTGGGTAGGTGGTGTATATCGATGGAGGGAAGCTCCCTTTTGTTTAGTGTCACCACTAGATTAGTCATTCCAGAGTTATGGGACTTTATTACTTAGAAAATTGTTGATTTTTTAGACGTACGATAACTCGAGAACGCTTTGAGAGATTTTCGTGATTTTTAGGTAGGTGGTGTATATCGATGGAGGGAAGCTCCCTTTCGTTTAGTGTTGCCATTCGATTAGTCATTCCAGAGTTATAGGACTTTATTACTTAGAAAATTGTTGATATTTTTATACTGTACCAATGACCCAGACATAGCTGGTGCTAACTCTTAAAATATAGGGCCAAACACAAATTTTGCCCCCCAATCCCCAAAATTTGCATCTAAAACTAAAGAAAACATGTCCTGAAAGGCCCTCCACACTTCGCCCCTACTGCGCATGCGCAGTGTCAAGGACGTTCCGAAATTGGCGCCATTTATCATTCTAAGTTTGGCCCTTCATCAGTTAACATCTGACTGATCTTTGTGCTTTTAAATCTCAGTTTAAATGATGCCAGACACATAAATATTAGTGAAATGGTGATTCTAAGGAGGATAGAAAAGGAGGAGAGGAAAAGAATGTGTGACAGAATATTATCAGGGCTGTAACTTAAAATTTTTTAATGAAATTGTGTTAAGTTACCTATTTTCAAGGCAGCAGCCATTTTGTTGTCATTCTGATTATTTAGTTACACTGTTTTTACAAGTGTTTTCCTCTCTCCCTGTCCTTTAAGTTCCCCCTTGCTATTCTCCCATGCTTTTGGCATAGTTTCTGTAATTATTATTACTAAAATTTCTTGGGAGTTTTAGCTGAATAACAGAATGAATTCTGTTCTTTCCCCATGTTTACGTCTTCACCTACGGGTGGTTAGGCGTTGTGTTCTGCATCTACCATCTGATGTTCTGCAGTTTCTTTCCTGGAAGTCTCTGTTTTGCATCAGATAGTGTATTTTTGGTAACTGATTTCGGGCCTGGGTGCCTGGAGTCTTATTTTAGTGTTTTTACACTCAGTGTTTACATTTACAACAGCCCTCTGTGTGAGGGGGGGATTTCTAAAAAATAATATCTTTGTTATTTTAATCATAACTAGATACATTATTATTGTTCGTAAGTGTTGAATAAATTGTTTAAAATATTTTTAAAATTTTTGTCCACACTTAGGCTTGGGATCCATTGGGGCTCAACGTTACTTTTCAGAAACTTGGGCTATTCTGAAAAAATATTTTTTCAAAATATTTTGATTTCAATTATTTTTTCTATATTAATGGATCATATTATTATTATGTATTTTGATTGCCAGGGGTTAGTGCGAGTACCAGGACTTGTTTTCTTTTCACATTGAAAGGATATTGATCAATTGTTTTAAGAGGAAGTCTTCCTCTGACTTTATTATCATTCTATATGTGGTCAGTGTACTCGCATTAACTCCTGTTCTGTATCGTATGATTTCGATGACAATATGGGAAGCGTATGTCATGGTATGTTGTTGGGGATTTGGACACTCCGGTCCTTTCCCCGCAGGGTCACTCTACTTTATCAATTTCTATTTCAGACGATCAAGATTAGGGTGATGTATCTGTGATGTCTTCCAACAGTGTGCCTCCGTCGTCACTATTAATGAAGGGCTAGCGGAAAAGTGCTCATGTTATACGCCAATTGCCTAAGAGGACCCTAGTAGGTTCGACGGCCTTTGACGTCCGCTAGCTCGCCCGGTGTAGCGTCCATTCACCGAATGGTTCGGCAGCCGGGTTCGTCCGTTGCGGTCTAGAAGGAATTTTGGGGTGATGCGAGCACTATAAAATTAACTTAATGCACACCCAGTGACGGCGGATCGGAGGGAGAACCGGAGGGAGAACGGAGGAGAACGGAGGAGAACGGAGGAAGCCTTTTAGTCCGGTTCATAGCTCGTTCCGGTCCATCCGGACGGCAAGCGAGAGAGGCCCCTCTCTCGTTCAACAACATCTGGCCCCAGATGTTGTGGTACAAAATGTGTCGCTAGCGGAGCATACGTCCGTCGCTCGGGACGCTCCGTTGTATAGGCAGTCCGCTGAGACTGCTAAGGCTTCCTCTTCTCGTCAGCGCACACGACCGCACCTTGGCTGCGTGACCGCCGATATTTTACCAGCTTCGCCGATCAAGGATTCTTCGGCGACCAGGTCACACCATCCGGCAGCCAGGGATCCGGACGGCAAGCGAGAGAGGCCCCTCTCTCGTTCAACAACATCTGGCCCCAGATGTTGTGGTACAAAATGTGTCGCTAGCGGAGCATACGTCCGTCGCTCGGGACGCTCCGTTGTATAGGCAGTCCGCTGAGACTGCTAAGGCTTCCTCTTCTCGTCAGCGCACACGACCACACCTTGGCTGCGTGACCGCCGATATTTTACCAGCTTCGCCGATCAAGGATTCTTCGGCGACCAGGTCACACCATCCGGCAGCCAGGGATTCGAGACCGATGGACTCCGGACGTTCGCATAGGAAAAGTATGCGGGAGCCATCTGATGCGGAGCTGCCCTCGGCGAAGCAGCGATAGACTGCGCCTCCGCAGGTCTCGACGCCGGACATTCTTGTGCACATAGCACAGCTTATCGCAGCATCCCAGCAGCCGACAGAAACGGTGTCGGATCGCGAATTATCCGACAGCGCTGGGTCGGTAGCCGGGGACTCGAGGCCTGCAGACTCCGGACGTTCGCATAGGAAGTGTGCGGGAGTCAACGTACACGGAGCTTCCGGCGGCAATGCATCGTAAGTCCGCTACTGCACAGGCCTCGGGAACGGACGTGCTTTCCTTAATAGCACAGTTTATCGCAGCATCCCAGCATCAACTGAATCTGTTGCATATATTTTATCCGACGATGCTGGGTCGGGACGCTCCGCGGAAGCGGGTACGGACGTCCGAAAGTTTCATCCGGTCCGACGGGATACCGAAAGGGATTCGGAGGATTTCAAGCTTTCCCTTTCGGAACAACATATGCTGCGATGCCGGATAAGAAACTGATAGCGTCGGTGGACTTAGAAATTTTTGGTTCGGTTCAGGGACATCGTCCCTCAGTTCCGACATAGTCCAATAATGTCACACAAACTTTCGAATTATTGAACGACGCTATATATATTATTATTTTATGCTTATTATACGTAATCCGCCTTACTGAGTCGTTATCATTACGTCTTCAAGAAAAGATTTACGGGATATTATTCTCAATGTAATTTCTTTTGAGGGCAGTAGTTTGTACACGTATAACTCCGCCCTTCAGTGGCTGATTGGAGTTGGTTAGACGTGACGCAGCCCTAGCTACATCCACACGCGTGGATAGTAAGGTTAAGAACTCTCTCAGAGTCGCTTCGTTCTCGGAGGAGCTTCTCTTCGACGGCAACTTTCCGGCAATCCATGAATTGCTCGATTTATACATTCTCTTGTCTATCTAGTGTTACAAGAGATTCAGACTGGGGCAAACATTCGGTGGTTGACTCAGAGAGTGCGACCGCAGTTGCCGGACCCGAGTGTGGCTGTTATGACGGTTGCCAGTCAAACAGATTGGGATATATACTGATCCCTACGGATTCGAAGTGCCAGGGTCTTTGGGTTCCGCAGTCTTTTAGCTATCAGTTTAACTTCCGCGGAATAATGTTTTTTAGGCTTGCTTTATGTCTTTGCATGAACATTATTCAGAAACGCATGCCCAAATTCCTGTCCTTTAATTCGACAGTAGTGGCGTATCTCCGGAACCAGGGAGGCACTCTTTCGTTTCCGTTATTCAATTTAATGGAAAGAATCCGTCTGTTGGTTATAGTACACCAAGTTCAGTTTTGGTCCGTCATATTCCGGGTCGTCTGATTGTTTTATCGGACTCCCGTTCTCTTACGGGTCGCTTGTTGCTGTCAGAATGGACTCTCAACAAACAAGTATTCAATCAGATTTGCTATCTATGGCAGCGCCCAATGATGATTTATTTATGACACAGCTTGCTAATCAATTGCAGACGTATGTGTTGGCTTGTCCAGATCTCTGAGCTAATAGTGTTAACGCTCTATTGATCTATAGGACGGAATGATAGGATACACGTATCCTCCGGCGCTGTTGTTTCAGCAGGTATTGCTAAGATAAACAACCACAATACATTTCTGTTGATAGCATCTCTATCTTCACAGAGATCATGAGTAATTTACTCTCTTGTCTACTGTGGGTCTTAACGTGAAATCTTCCTCTATGTGAGGATCTTTTTTCACTGGGTAAATCGTGTCATCTTTATCACAACCAGCAAGGTCGCAACCTTCATGTATTCTGTTGTGTGGTCCGTATTGCATTGTAAGCACTGTACTGGACGAGCTTTGGACGCGATTTCTTATTATAGGAGATCCTCTTCTTCGCTATTCTATGCGACTAAAGTGGAGGCTCTTCCGTCGTGGTGTAGGGATCTTTATGTTCATATTGTTGATCCCTCCATACTACTCATTGCTATTTTTTAGTATACTTGTTTCACAAGATCTACTGCAGCCTGTTATTATTTAGGTTATAGGTTTATGTTACCTCATACCTATGCACTCTACGATAGTTTACAATTGAGTCTTTTGTCTCTTTATCTAAGTCAGTTAGTAACTTTTTGATAAATAGACTTAGAATCTTTAGATTAAATTCCTATACGGATTTTAACTTCGGTTCTTATTTAGCTAAGTAATCATTTGAGCCTCTGGAAACAGTAGTTTTCAAATTCTGACCTTTTAGACAGTAATTCTGTTGGTTTCTCTTTTACTGTAGAGTCAGTGAGTTTCATGCACTATCGATGGATGATTTTCACTTTCATAGTTTCGGAATCAATTCTTCCGTTACTATTTAGGTTGGATTGTTGCATAAGAGTTAGGCTCATATTATCCGGAACCTATTATTTTAAGGTCCTTCCGTCTTCGTATGGGCATAGGCCTTTACTCTTTCCGGGTACAGTTTATGTATTTATAAACAGATATCTGTTTATTACAAGGGCGTAAGCTTCTTCTGTCTTTGATGTCTAGTAGAAGGACGTTACGCTCCATTTTATTATTAATGGATTCTATTAACTATCGGTACTGCTTATGGTATATCATTGACTTAGCAGTTGTGCTTAAGATTTCGGCTCATGAAGTAAGAGTTCTTCTACTTCTTGGGCTTACTTTAATAGTGTCGCTATTATAGATTTTTGAAGGCCGCTCATTGCGCTCAGCCATCCACATTCATGAATTTTATCTTAGAAATATCGAGTCAATTTCTTGAGGCCTCTTTTGTTAGGTCTATTATCTACTGCTCAGAATGTCATTCTCTTAACAGTTGCTACTATAGCTAGGTAGGCTGTCTGTTTCGGCAGTGTCTCCGTTCGGCTGCCCTCTTCGCTCTGGGCTATTTGACCCAGGGCAAGAAAAAGGGGGGGGGGGGGGGGAGGGTGTTCCCTTGGGTCACCTGTTTTACTATGAAAACAAGGGGATACCTCCTCCAGAGTTAGTAATTCTGAGCTGTTATTGGGATGGTTGTTTAGTGAGAAGTTTAAGTTTATAAAATTCATTCAAGTCTTAGTTTTTAAAGTATAGCTTTTGAATATTGCATATGTCAACGGACATGATTATGCAATTCTCAGACACTTTTAGGAGTATAAGAGTCTCTATTCTCTAGACTTACTTTATTATTGGCTTACTTTAAAAATTATTAGTATAAGGATTATATTGGATATTAATAGAGTACATGGATGTTTGAAGCTCAATTTTGGAAGGTGTTGTATCTTTCTAATTTACCATAAATAAGAAAGATACATGTAAGGCCTATTACTTCTTTTCCCTACAGGGGATGACTCTATTTTATTTTATTGAGCGTATTCCATTTTGCTCTATGTCCTTGGCCCTCCAGCCTTTTTACTATTCAGCTATGTCTGGGTCATTGGTACAGTATAAAAATGTTAAAAAATTTATAGTAATTTATATATTTTTTATACTTACCAATGACCCAGACGGGGATGGCCCTCCCAGGAGTTGGGAACTCTTGCCTCCCCGCTGAGTACATAGCGCTTACCAGGCACTGGTTATTAGAATGATAAATGGCGCCAATTTCGGAACGTCCTTGACACTGTGCATGCGCAGTAGGGGCAAAGTGTGGAGGGCCTTTCAGGACATGTTTTCTTTAGTTTTAGATGCAAATTTTGGGGATTGGGGGGCAAAATTTGTGTTTGGCCCTATATTTTAAGAGTTAGCACCAGCTATGTCTGGGTCATTGGTAAGTATAAAAAATATATAAATTACTATAAATTTTTTAACTTTTTACACGTCGTACGATAACTCGAGAACGCTTCGAGAGATTTTCACGATTTTTTGGTAGGTGGTTTATGTTGATGGAAGGAAGCTCCCTTTCGGTTGGTGTCGCCGTTCGATTAGTCATTCCAGAGTTATGGGACTTTATTTTTCACATGTCGAACAATAACTTGAAAATGCTTAGAGCAATTTTCACGATTTTTTGGTTGCAAGTATATGTTGATAGAAGGAATCTCCCTTTCGATTTGTGTCGCTATCCGATTTGTCATTCCAGAGGTATGGGACTTTATTCATCAAAATATAGGCAATTTTCCGCATGTTGGACTTTGGGCAATTTTCATGATTTTTTGGTGGCAAGTATATGTAACCTGACAAGTACACATGTATACTCATATTGTGTGGTTCCCTCTTGTAATTAATAAAGGGCGTATCATGCGCTCATGGCGCAGCTGTTCATTCAAAATATTTCAACAAAACCATATCATGTGACCCCTCATTGGAACGAGCTCACCGAGCTCGTTCCAATGAGGGGTTACATGTTATGGTTTTGTTGAACTTTTTGGTAAAATTTAAAAAAATAGTAATTAAAATAATAAATTTTGATATTCTCTATGTTGGGTAAAGGGTTAAATCACTGTGGGATAATTATTTCACTCAGTAATTATTTATAATTTCTGAGGACAAGATACAAGAAGCACTTGCAAACTTTCATCACATGGACCACTGGGTTGCACCTGGTGGTCCATATGATGAAAGTTTTGCAAGTGTTTCTCGTGCAGTTATGAACAATTATAAATACTTTTCGAGTGGAGAATATATGGCGCTGCGATTAAGTAGTAATCCACTCTCTTCATTCTGTACATGCAGTCAAATTTTAATATCTATTTACATTCATTGCGAATTCATGTATCCCAGTAGAGGTCAGGAATAATGTTAATGATCTCTATTTACTAGTATAAAATTGTTGGGCACACTGTTTTTCTACAGGAATTGAGTTATGCTAACTGATAGAGACAAAAAGTGCACTTACTCAGTGTGTTATTACTTCAGAATAGTGCACAATACAGTGATAGGACTAACAGTTTCAACTGTAGAGTGCTAGAAGCCACTATCATGGCTCTATTTAATAGTGCTGAAAGCCACTATGGTCACTTTACATTCTGTGCATTAGCCTGATGTAACAAATCTTTAGGCTACACAAAGTAGATCTTCTGTTTCTCAGGCCATTATTTGTGAAATTGCATGCAGGCGTGTGGTTTTTTAGCTGCGACGAGGAGCTCTATATTTGGCAATGTCGGCCGGTCGGTCTGTCACCAATGAGTTTTAAAAACACCATAACTCCTAAAATACTTGGTATGCAAGTGTTTCTTCATTATGTCTACACCCTCTCAATAGTGCATGTCATTCAGATAATTTCTGTCACATTTATGGACTTGTCACCAATGAGTTTTTTTGTCACCAAGTTTTTTTGTCACCAGCAAGTTTTAAAACATCTTTGGCGTTGCACGAATCGTCGCAGCTACGGCACTGTGACACTGCGCTCTAGTTATTTTATTTTTTATTTCTGTAATTATTTCTTTGCCATCAAAAGTTCATGTTCTTGGTTTATGTTTCAGGCCTCATAATCTATGGAATAGCATGGGTGGTGGTGTATTTTGTCACTTGTGTGCTAAAGCGTTGCAAAGCCTTCATGCATTCAAGGGACAAATTTATCAATCAAAATATCAGACAAAAACCATTTAATTTTTATTTTTTTGAAGTTTACGTTGGTAAAAAGCGATCAAGCAGCAGCCAAAAGGACTATGCAGGAGGGCCAGAGAAACAGATTTTTAATTTTTTTAGGCCTAATATAAAATTGTTTTGTAGCAGTTGTAGCACTCTCCAATAAATTGTAACAAATCAATTTATCTTTGAACAAGATTTTGATAAATCAAGGCACTCCTTGCTGGTAGCAATAGTATCTTTAAGAAAATACTCAAGTTGCAAATCACCTTTGAAAAATAATTCAGCCCTCTATCAGTTAATCAGATCCTACTTTGTTGCAGGAAATATATTCCAGTATGGTGTTTAGTATAACCCTTCCCTGAGGAAGCTTCGGGAAATGAAGCAGTGATTGTTTTTTGTGGTAAACAAGCTTTGTTTTACCGGTAAAATAGGACTCTGTCACCAATTCTTGGGGTGGAAGTCCTCTAAAGTTGGCAAAATGGGTATTCGATTGACTAAACTTGGCTTTATCTCCATGTTTGTGCCGAGATGTCCTTGGTTTGAATCCCACCTTCAGCAATCAGGCCTGAAAATAAGCTGACATTTACAGAATGGGTGAATTTGATGATGCTATCCCATACAGTTGGCCAATTTATCCTCTGGGTACCTTTTTCTGTTTGGTTTTGAGAAACCTAATTCAGATTAAGGTTTACAGAGGGTACCCTCTGGGGACTTCATTTTGCAGATGACAGTCCGTTTATTTTCTGACTTGGCAGCAACTGCGTTGTGTCCATGGCCAAGACACTTCATTCCTATTGCCCACGTGGGGGCATGGTGGCGTTGTGTACTAAGGCATACTACACATCGATGGTGCACTTGCATTCAACCAATGCTAACTCTGCTTGTGTTGAGGAGCCTGACATTTGATCAGTGGTTCTCTCCAGGTACTCCGGCTTCCTCCACCCGTAAAACTGTCTGACACGAGGTGGCTCTGGCTGTTGAAAGTGTTGTTAAACCCTAATAAAATAAGTAAATAAATAAATCTCCATGTTGTGGTCATGATTAGCCATTGACATAGCTGTTTTGTTAGGTGAAGAGTTAACTCTCTCCACACTGATGTCAAAATATCAAAATTTCAAAGAGCAATTTTTTCTCATAATGCAACTACAGGGATTGTTTTGGGTGCCCGCAGGGTCCGAATATGGGACCCTTTCCCAATGGTATTTTGGCATGATTTTTCCCAATTCAAACCAGAAATTCCCAATAGTGTTCAACCGATGATCGGAACCGGCCACCACAATCAGCCAATTGTGGGCAATCGAATGACAATGGCAACGGCTCCTAGAACATTGGTTCAACAGATTGTTGACAAGCATTTTGTTATCTTTTGCAATTGTTCAATTGTTAATTTAAAGTGATGTCACTGATACCATTCAATAAAGTTGAAACACCACCAAAATGTGTATTCTTAATCTCTCTAGACGCCCTGTTATGGGATATACAAGTTAAACGACATGTAAAGCTTACAATTGAGCATACTTGCGGCAACCGCCAGTTCATACTGGAAAAAGTGAAGGTTGCACTCCATTGACTCGGGTCGCAGTAAAATTACCAGTTGCATGCAGTTGGGTGGTAAACTTGGCTCTGAGAGGGTAGCATCACTAAATTTTGACTCTGTGAATCTCAATCTGAATGAAGGTCTGAAGCCGAAACTGATAGAGGCACCCATAGGATAAATTGGCCAGCTGCATGGGGTAACATCAGCAAATTCACCCTCTGGGGACCTCATTCTGCCCATGACAGATTGCTTATTTCCAGGCTTGCTGATATCAGTGTTGACCCTGCAGGGGTGATAGTTCTTTGAAATGATTGGCAAATATATTCATGTTTTGGTTATGATATAGCTGGAGATGGTGTTATCTACATCTCCAATAAACATACTAGTAAACATAGTCAATTTTTTAACAGTGGTTATTATACTCCACGCAACAAGTTGTGGGAGGTATGCTGGAATCACCTTGTCCATCCATCCATCTGTCTGTCCATCCATCTGTAGATATAATTTTGTCTGGAGATTTTCTCCGACGTTCATGGACCAATCTGCTCGAAACAAAGTATGAATGTTCACTACCATGGGAACCTGTGCATCTGCGATTCTATTTCCGGTCGGATTATTAGTTCACCGAAGGGAGCTAAACTTAATCACTTGCTGTCCGTCGTCGTCCGGCGTTGTGAACATTTTTCAAACAACTCTGAAACTGCTAGGTCGATTTGCTCGAAACTTGGTATGGATGTTCATTACCATATGTCAATTCAAGTTTGTTCAAATGAAATGGACATGCCCACTTGGGGCTCCATAGGGGGCATAATTCTGATAGCGCCCTATGTATATTAGAGAAATTACTAAAAAATCTTCTTCTCCAGCACAAGTGGGCAGAATCATTTGATATGTGGTATACAGCATTATGGGGTGGATCTGATTCAAGTTTGTTCAAATCGCCCCTCCCCCCCTCCCCTCCTCCCCCCCCCCCCCCCCTGGATTCATATTTGGGCTCACTGTAGGAGCCTCAATTCGAACTTAGTGCATTTCAGGCAAATTTCTTAAAAAAATCTTCTTCTCAAGATCCAGTAGGCAGAATCTTTTGATATTTGGCATGCAGCATCCTCTGGGGGGTGAGATTCAAGTTTGTTCAAGCCAAGTCCCTGGGTTCATATTTGGGCTCACTGTGGAAACCCAAATGATAACTTAGTTCAAAATGAGGAATTTTATTTAAACATCTTCTTCAGATCCAGCAGTCAGAATGCTTTTGATATTTGGTATGCAGCATCCTTTGGGGGGTAAGATTCAAGTTTGTTCAAGCCATGTTGCTAGGTCCATATTTGGGCTCAGTGTGGGGGCTCGAATTGTAACTTAGTTCAAAATGAGGAATTTTCTTAAAAAATCTTGTTCAGATCCAGCAGTCGGAATGTTTTGATATTTGGTGTGCGGAATCCTTAGGGGGTGAGATTCAAGTTTGTTAAAGCCAAGTCCCTGGGTTCATATTTGGGCTCCCTGTTTGAGCCCGATTTATAACCTGGTTCAATATCTAATATATAAATGCGAATGTCTGTATCTATATCTCTATCTATCTTTGTTCCGGGTGAACTCCTCCGTTTCTCGACCGATCGATCTCAAATCCCTGCGAGTAACATGGGATGGGTGCCATGCGGGGTGACCTTGAAATTGATGACCTTGACCTTTTATTTCAAAAACAGCTGGGCCGATCGGGCTAAAATTTCATATGTGCGGGTATATTGACCCATCGATCATTTTGACTTTATCGGGGTGGCCGTGCGGGGTGACCATGACCTTGAAATTGGTGACCTTGACCTTTTATTTCTAAAACTGCTGGGTCAATCAGGCTAAAATTTCATATGTGCTGGAATATTGACCCATCGATCATTTTGACTTTATCGGGGTGCCCGTGTGGGGTGACCTTGACCTTCAAATTGGTGACCTTAACCTATTTCGAAAACGGCTGAGCCGATCATATCTGAAGGTATATTGATATAACCATATTCTCCTGTGCAATGCCGGGTAACACCCGCTAGTGAGGAATATTCTTTAAAAATCTTTTTTTTTTTAGATCCACTGGTCAGGATCTTTGGATATTTGGTATAAGCTTTTCTTAGGAGTGGCAGATGGAACTTGTTGAAATCAATTCTTTGGGTTGATATTTAGTCTACGTTGTCAGGTGAGCACCCTCAGGCCCCCTGGGGCCTCTTGTTTTTAACAGAATTGTGCACCTTTTCAACTTGAAATAGCAGGCATAGAATTTTGTCCTGAGATTCTCTACCATGGGAACCTGTGCACCTGCAATTATAGTTTTGATCGAACCTTTTTTACCAGAGTTATGCCCCTTTTCATCTTAGTATGTGCGAATATTGTCCAGAGATTTTCTGAGATGTTTATGGGTCGATTCATCTGAAACTTAGTATGGATATTTACTACCATGGCATCCTGTTCACCTGCGATTATAGTTTTGATCAGACTTTTTTTAGCCCCCTTTTTCGTCTTAGAATGCCTTAATTGCCTAGAATTTTGGCCGAAGATTTTATTGTAGTTCCAGTCGGATTATTTTTTCCAGAATTGTGGCCCTTTTCAACTTGAAATAGCAGGCCTAAAAATTTGTCCTGAGATTTTCTCGGATGTTTATGGGTCGATTCCTTGGAAACATGGTATGGATGTTTACTACCATGGGAACCTGTGCACCTGCGATTATAGTTTTGATCGAACCTTTTTTTTGCCAGAGTTATGCCCCTTTTCTTCTTAGAATGCACAAATTTTGTCCAGAGATTTTCTCAGAAGTTCATGGAACGATTCCTTGGAAACTTGGTATGGATGTTCACTTCCATAGGAACCTCTGCACTTGCAATTATAGTTTTGATTGGAGTTTTTTTTCCAGACTTATGGCCCTTCTTTGCCATAGAATGTATGAATTTTGTCCGGAGATTTTCGCACATATTTACAGGTTGATTCCTTTGAAACGTGGTATGGATGTTCACTACCATTGAAACCTGTGCACCTGTGATTGTAGTTTCGATCAGACTTTTTTTGCAAGAGTTATGCCCTTTTCATCTTCAAATAATGGCAGTGGAGGGTATGGACAGGCCCGTCTGGGACAGTCATACCTCTAGTTGTTTTGGTTGATAGAATTAATCAGCCAGGTTACAGCATTTATGTGTGGTTCATGTTTTCATTGAAAAAGATCTCAAGTATTACAAAATGTCGACCAAAAATTCAACATCAAGCGCCATCTTATCATCTGCATGTAATTTTCTTCTTTCTTCAACAGAAAGGTTTCCCGTCAGATGCAACCCTTGATCAGCTGCTGGAATATTTTGGACAATTTGGAAAAGTGGAAGGTCTTTTTATGAAAAAACTTATAGATCATAAAACCTTTAAGGTAAATTATTTATCTTTTTAACCCTTTATTAACCCTCTCAACACTGGTGGTATCTTCCATACCAGTTAAATGGCAAAAATTGAAAGAGTTCATTATTTGGGGGTAGAGCAATTAATATTTTCAACGTTCAGCCTTCAAGCTGCACTTTGAAAATATTAATTGTTCTACCACACACGTTCACTTAGTAGCCATCCTGCTTAATGAAATTATGATTTATCGTGTTGCTGGACCGGAAAAGTGGTCTCTCGTATTGAAAGAGTTAACAAATCGACTGCATCCATCTACGTAATTTACAAATTGAACTGTTGAAAAAAATTATCAAGAAAACCAAATGACGTGACCCTCCTCATTGGAACAAGCTTGTTTCAGTGAGGGATCACATGATCTGGTTTTGTTGATAATTTTTCGAAAAATATGAAAAACATTTAAAATAATAAATTTTCATATTGTCTGTATTGGTAAAGGTTAATGTAATAATTTTAAATTATGATCATTGTAACATTGAATTAACCTCTTGGATTCATCATCAAAACACAGTGCTTGGTAAATATAGTTATTGCTTTTAGTCTTTCTAAATGTTAAAGTTTAAATGTATCATACAGTACATGGAGAGTGTAATATAATTAAATCACCTGCAGAGTGGAGATTCCACCCAAGGAATAATTGCAAATTTGTTGCAAAGAATAACAATCGCGAGCAAAGTTCCAGCCAATGTACCTTCAGGTTTAACCCGAAGGTCTATTGGCTGAAACATTGCATGTGTTTTCTGTCCATAAATACAGAATTTGGAAGTGATATTTGGGTGATAACTCCACTCCATGGGTGAATTAGTTACAATCCACTCTTCTCGTACTGTACTTATAAAACATAGCCTAGTCAGCAATGATTAATGGTTTAATCCTTTGAATACTTGTATCTTCGATGTCAGTTCAATGGCAGCAATTGCAAGACTGCATATTCATTATTTGGCAGGGATGTAAGTTTTCCGGCCTTTTCCGGAATTTTGTTACTGTTTTCGGCCTTTCCAAGTCTATATTTAGGGACATGAATTTCTTGTAGGGTTATTTGTACTTTTTACTTGGATTCTTATGGTACGCCCGAAGTGTTTCATTCTTTGCCATTGAATTTAGCAGTATATTGTATGCTGTTACAGCTAAATCAGCGTTGTGTCACAGGGGTAGCCAACATGTTGTGTCCTTCTCTTTGGAAGACTTTTCCTCACTCCAGGCCACTCTGGGCATGAACGAGCCCAGATTGACCTGGGGTGGGGCTGCATCTTACATCTACTAGTTATGATCGCATCAGGTGTGATTCTTTTGGATTTTTGACCTGTTTTTGACTTTTGACTCATATTACCCCTGTTATGAATATTCAGGCCTTTTGTCTTGCTGGAACTTATACCCCAGATTTGGGGGTAGACCAGTTAATATTTTCAGCGTGCAACCTTCAGGCTGCACATGGAAAGTAATGATTTGTCTTCTCTAAGCAGCCATCCTACTTTAACCCTTTACCCAACGTAATGGCCAAAACCGGCCAGTGCTATTCTAAAAAGTCGCTAATTAATTTTCATTATTTTTTCGTTTTGTCTCAAAAACATAGGATGTGACCCCTCGTTGGAATGAGCTCATCGTGCTCGTTCCAATGAGGGGTCATAACCAATGTTTTTGAGACAAAAAATGAAAAAAATTAGTTACTGAAGAATCTTTTTTGCAAGTGTCGTCTGCTTTCCATGTTAGGTAAAGGGTTAATGAAATTGTGATGTATCATGTGGCAAGACACTTCACCCACATTGCCCACATGGTGGCATTGTGTACTAAGGGGCGTACTGCACTTCGATGGTGCACTTGTCTTCAAGCATGCTAACCCTGCTTGTGTGGGGTTAGTATGTTGGGGTGTCTGTTAGTTGCTCGCCGTTGCTCTGTGATTCTCTCCGGGTACTCCGGCTTTCTCCACCCATAAAACTGTCTGACACGAGGTGACCCTGGCTGTCGAAAGTGTCATTAAACCCCAATAAAGGAATAAATGATGTATCATGTTCCTGGGCTGGGAAAACAGCCTGTAGGATTCGAAAGGTTAAGACTACTCAGTTAGGCTTCAGAGTTGTAGGTGCAGTGTTTCATTTTCCTACAAGTAAGTCACACATGCAGTCGGTCATACAAATGGAATTCTGTTATGTATTACCCGATTTGGAGTATTGAAGGCCCAACATGACCAATTGTCCAGTACAGTTTGTGTTAGTTAATTAATATGTTTTGTCATGACTACTTTTTATTTTATATATCCACAAATATATTTCAAAGAAGTTTTGAACTATAATCCTAATTAAACTAATATTCCAGCCACATCATCAGGTCATGCCTTGATGAAGTAGTTGAAATACTGCATCATTTTTAATAGGGCTGAAACCGTTGGCTCATTTTCACAACCGACTAACCGAGAGTTATAACCGGATAATATCTGGCTAACCATAGCCATTATTTCACCGAATCTGGGATCAAAACTAGGAATTGGAAAGCAGTATTCTCAAAAACTATTCCATAGTGTGTACACAAACGAACGTTGTCAAGTACTCGACAACGTTCGTTTGTATACACACTACGGAATAGTTTCTGCGGTTACTCAAAACTCACGGAAATTGTGATGGTAGGGTCTATACAATAATTTACTTTATTGTATGTATTTTGTACATGTATTATATCCATAGATATATTGATTTGCTTCTGAATCAGAAGTTATTATAACACACTGTTCGGTGGTGCGGAGCTCAGTAGATAAAGGTGCAGACTCGGCTCAAATCTCACCTGTGGCAACAGTGTTGTGTCCGTGGGCAAGGCATTTCACCCTCATTGTCCACATGCAGGTACTGATGCACTTGTCTTCAACCAATGCTAACCCTGTTTGTGTGGATTAGTATGCTGGGGAGCCCGACAGTTGCTCACTGTTTCTCGGTGGTTCTCTCTGGGTTATCCGTCTTCCTCCACCCGTAAAACTGTCCGACATGAGGTGACCCGGCTGCCAAAAGTGTTGTTAAACCCCAATAAATAATTAAATAACATAATGTACAGTAATAAAATCAATTGTGGCACTTGTTCCAACCAATGCATACTGTAGATCAATGGTGCACTTGTCTTCAGCCTCTGGTAATTTTGCTTGTGCAATAATGTGTAAATGTTGAAAATGTACCCCATGCAACCTTGTCAGGTAAATGAGCAAGCCTGGAAATAAGCAATCTGTCATGTGCAGTACAAGGTTCCCAGAGGGTAAATTTGCTGATACTATCCCTTATAGCAGGCCAATTTATCCTCTGGGTGCCCCTATCTGTTTAGGCTTGAAACCTTCATTTCGACTGAGGTTCACAGAGTGTAAATTTAGTGATGCTACCCTGCACAGCAGATTAGCATCCCCATATTCACCCTCTGGGACCTCATCCAGCAAATGACAGTCTGCTTATTTCAGACTTGAAGATGAGTGAATAAACAGAATTTAATTTAATTTAATTGAATAAATAAGTTTGAGAGTTTCAGGTCTTCACAGTTCCTCACGGCCAGAGAGCTCAATTTAATCTGAATGAAATGTTCCATCCACAGTTTAGGGAATCATCATGATGAATATTTTACTAACAGTCTGTATGATTATGCTTCACCTGAGGCATAAAGCCCAGACCTACTTGCACTTAAAGACCAGGTAGGCATGTGGTGAGGCTTACAAATGATAAAATATGTCCCTCTGCTCCTGTTTCCTGAGCATGACAAAATGTGTACCTTAGTTAAAAATAAGATACGTTATAGGTTCACCAGGACAATAGCTCACTTCCAAATTAACCCTTTACCTAACATGAAAAGCAGACGACACTTGCAAAAAAAATTCTTGAATAACTAATTTTTTTCATTTTTTGTCTCAAAAACATAGGTTATGACCCCTCATGGGAACGAGCTCGACAAGCTCGTTCCAATGAGGGGTCATAACCTATGTTTTTGAGACAAAAAATGAAAAAATCATGAAAATTAATTGACGATTTTTGAGAATAGTGCTGGCCGGTTTTGGCCGTTACGTTGGGTAAAGGGTTAAAGCACTGCAGATAATTTCGATAATTTACTTGTTTGTTTTGTTTGTTTGTTGAAGACCAGTATATCATAAATATGGATGATGGAGATGACCCACATAAGCTCCAAGTTTCATGTCAAATCCCTCCTTTAATTAGCAATTTGTTTAGGGTCAAATATATGCTATATTGTGAGCTACGGTGCCTTGTGCTGTTACTTTTTTGTTGTTGTTGGTCAGTTTTGTAACATATAGCATATTCTTTGAATGAATATTGTTTAAACTAATATGGATGAAACCCCAGTCTCCTTCGACCTTATCCCAAACAAAACCGTCAACTTGCTTGGAGAGAAATCTGTCAAGATTAGAAGTATGGATCCGAAAATGACATCTGACACTGGTATTGGCTGTATCTGCAAACGGCGACATCTTACCACCAATGGTCATATATTTTTATACTGTACCAATGACCCAGACATAGCTGGTGCTAACTCTTAAAATATAGGGCCAAACACAAATTTTGCCCCCCAATCCCCAAAATTTGCATCTAAAACTAAAGAAAACATGTCCAGAGAGGCCCTCCACACCTCGCCCCCACTGCGCATGCGCAGTGTCAAGGACGTTCCGAAATTGGCGCCATTTATCATTCTAAGTTTGGCCCTTCATCAGTTAACATCTGACTGATCTTTGTGCTTTTAAATCTCAGTTTAAATGATGCCAGACAAATAAATATTAGTGAAATGGTGATTCTAAGGAGGATAGAAAAGGAGGAGAGGAAAAGAATGTGTGACAGAATATTATCAGGGCTGTAACTTAAAATTTTTTAATGAATTTATGTTAAGTTACCTATTTTCAAGGCAGCAGCCATTTTGTTGTCATTCTGATTATTTAGTTACACTGTTTTTACAAGTGTTTTTCCTCTCTCCCTGTCCTTTAAGTTCCCCCTTGCTATTCTCCCATGCTTTTGGCATAATTTCTGTAATTATTATTACTAAAATTTCTTGGGAGTTTAGCTGAATAACAGAATGAATTCTGTTCTTTCCCCATGTTTACGTCTTCACCTACGGGTGGTTAGGCGTTGTGTTCTGCATCTACCATCTGATGTTCTGCAGTTTCTTCCCTGGAAGTCTCTGTTTTGCATCAGATGGTGTATTTTTGGTAACTGATTTCGGGCCTGGGTGCCTGGAGTCTTATTTTAGTGTTTTTACACTCATTGTTTACATTTACAACAGCCCTCTGTGTGAGGGGGGGATTTCTAAATAATAATATCTTTATGTTATTTCAATCATAACTAGATACATTATTATTGTTCGTAAGTGTTGAATAAATTGTTTAAAATATTTTTAAAATTTTTGTCCACACTTAGGCTTGGGATCCATTGGGGCTCAACGTTACTTTTCAGAAACTTGGGCTGTTCTGAAAAAATATTTTTTCAAAATATTTTGATTTCAATTATTTTTTCTATATTAATGGATCATATTATTATTATGTATTTTGATTGCCAGGGGTTAGTGCGAGTACCAGGACTTGTTTTCTTTTCACATTGAAAGGATATTGATCTATTGTTTTAAGAGGAAGTCTTCCTCTGACCTTATTATCATTCTATATGTGGTCAGTGTTCTCGCATTAACTCCGGTTCTGTATCGTATGATTTCGATGACAATATGGGAAGCGTATGTCACGATATGTTGTTGGGGATTTGGACACTCCGGTCCTTTCCCCGCAGGGTCACTCTACTTTATCAATTTCTATTTCAGACGATCAAGATTAGGGTGATGTATCTGTGATGTCTTCCAACAGTGTGCCTCCGTCGTCACAATTAATGAAGGGCTAGCGGAAAAGTGCTCATGTAATACGCCAATTGCCTAAGAGGACCCTAGTAGGTTCGACGGCCTTTGACGTCCGCTAGCTCGCCCGGTGTAGCGTCCATTCACCGAATGGTTCGGCAGCCGGGTTCGTCCGTTGCGGTCTAGAAGGAATTTTGGGGTGATGCGAGCACTATAAAATTAACTTAATGCACACCCAGTGACGGCGGATCGGAGGGAGAACGGAGGAAGCCTTTTAGTCCGGTTCATAGCTCGTTCCGGTCCATCCGGACGGCAAGCGAGAGAGGCCCCTCTCTCGTTCAACAACATCTGGCCCCAGATGTTGTGGTACAAATGTGTCGTTAGCGGAGCATACGTCCGTCGCTCGGGACGCTCCGTTGTATAGGCAGTCCGCTGAGACTGCTAAGGCTTCCTCTTCTCGTCAGCGCACACGACCGCACCTTGGCTGCGTGACCGCCGATATATTACCAGCTTCGCCGATCAAGGATTCTTCGGCGACCAGGTCACACCATCCGGCAGCCAGGGATTCGAGACCGATGGACTCCGGACGTTCGCATAGGAAAAGTATGCGGGAGCCATCTGATGCGGAGCTGCCCTCGGCGAAGCAGCGATAGACTGCGCCTCCGCAGGTCTCGACGCCGGACATTCTTGTGCACATAGCACAGCTTATCGCAGCATCCCAGCAGCCGACAGAAACGGTGTCGGATCGAGAATTATCCGACAGCGCTGGGTCGGTAGCCGGGGACTCGAGGTCTGCAGACTCCGGACGTTCGCATAGGAAGTATGCGGGAGTTAACGTACACGGAGCTTCCAGCGGCAATGCATCGTAAGTCCGCTACTGCACAGGCCTCGGGAACGAACGTGCTTTCCTTAATAGCACAGTTTATCGCAGCATCCCAGCATCAACTGAATCTGTCGCATATATTTTATCCGACGATGCTGGGTCGGGACGCTCCGCGTAAGCGGGTACGGACGTCCGAAAGTTTCATCCGGTCCGACGGGATACCGAAAGGGATTCGGTGGATTTCAAGCTTTCCCTTTCGGAACAACATATGCTGCGATGCCGGATAAGAAACTGATAGCGTCGGTGGACTTAGAAATTTTTGGTTCGGTTCAGGGACATCGTCCCTCAGTTCCGACATAGTCCAATAATGTCACACAAACTTTCGAATTATTGAACGACGCTATATATATTATTATTTTATGCTTGCTATCCAAGCATTTCTGGTTTCTTGTTCGAAGAGTTATGGAGATGTCTTTCAAAAGTGTGCCTCTGTCGTCATAGTTAATGAAGAGTTAGCGGCAATAAGTGCTCATGGAATATGTCTATCGCTTACGGAGTGACATTCGCTAGCTCACCCGGTGTAGCGTACATTCATCGAATGGTTCGGCTGCCGGGTTCGTCCGTTGCGGTCTAGGAAGGAGATTTGGGTGATGCGAGCACTTTAATTACTTTAGTACTCACCCAGTGACGGCAGATTGAGGACAGATCGGAGGAAGCCAACAACATAGGGGACCGCATGTTGTGGTTCAGATATTTTACATTCGGAGCATATGTCCGTTGCTCGGGACGCTCCGTTATATTGACAGTCCGAGAGACTGTCTTTAATGCTTCCTCATCCTCACAGCAGGGCACACGACCGCACATTGGCTACGTGACCTCGAGTATCCGATCAGTTTCGGCATTTAGTGATTCCACAGCGAATAGGTCGCGCCATCCGGTAGCCAAGGGACACGAGGCCTATACACTCCGTTCGCTCGCATATTGGAAGTATGCACGGGGTAACGATCTCGGAGCTTCCTGCGGCAATGCATCGTAAGACCGCTGCTCCTCAGGCCTCAGTGACGGACGTGCTATCCGAGTTAGCACAGTTGTTTCGCAGCATCCCAGCAATTGACGGTTTCTCGGTCGAATCAGGAATTATCCGACGGCGCTGGGTCGGTGCGGTCCGCGGTTGCATCAAGCTACGGACGACCGAACGCTTTATAGGGTCCGACAGGATGGCGAAAGGGATTCGAAAGATTTCGAGTTTTCCCTTTAGTAGTATCGGAAGATGCCTTTCATATCTTCTGGCATTTCCTCCAGTGATTATTTTTCGGACTTCATTGCTGCGATCTTGGATAAGAGACTTATAGCGTCATTGGACTCGGATTTTTCGATCGGTACAGGGACTTTGTCCCTGACTTACCGACGCAGTCCAATATTGTCATTACAACATGTGTTTTATTTTTCGACGCTATATATTTATATATATACAAGACGGCTACTAAGCATGATAGTTTAGTTTCTTGTCCGCGTGGCTCATTTCTGCCATTTTATCTTTTTTACATATAGTTTATTTTGGCAGAGCAGGGCATACCGAGAGTTCATATGCGTCTAGACGGTGTGATTAAAGACTGCATATATTCTTTTTCACCGTTTATGTCTTTTCCAATTTCAATGTTGGGAACGACATTATGTATTAGACTTAACTTAGACGCTTTATTATACGTAATCCGCCTTACTGAGGCGTTATCATTACGTCTTCAAGAAAAGATTTACGGGATATTATTCTCAATGTAATTTCTTTTGAGGGCAGTAGTTTGTTCACGTATAACTCCGCCCTTCAGTGGCTGATTGGAGTTGGTTAGACGTGAGGCAGCCCTAGCTACATCCACGCGTGGATAGTAGGTTAAGAACTCTCTCAGAGTCGCTTCGTTCTCGGAGGAGCTTCTCTTCGACGGCAACTTTCCGGCAATCCATGAATTGCTTGATTTATACATTCTCTTGTCTATCTAGTGTTACAAGAGATTCAGACTGGGGCAAACATTCGGTGGTTGACTCAGAGAGTGCCGCCGCAGTTGCCGGACCCGAGTGTGGCTGTTATGACGGTTGCCAGTCAAACAGATTGGGATATATACTTATCCCTACGGATTCGAAGTGCCAGGGTCTTTGGGTTCCGCAGTCTTTTAGCTATCAGTTAACTTCCGCGGAATAATGTTTTTTAGGCTTGCTTTATGTCATTGCATGAACATTATTCAGAAACGCATGCCCAAATTCCTGTCCTTTAATTCGACAGTAGTGGCGTATCTCCGGAACCAGGGAGGCACTCTTTCGTTTCCGTTATTCAATTTAATGGAAAGAATCCGTCTGTTGGTTATAGTACACCAAGTTCAGTTTTGGTCCGTCATATTCTGGGTCGTCTGATTGTTTTATCGCACTCCCGTTCTCTTACGGGTCGCTTGTTGCTGTCAGAATGGACTCTCAACAAACAAGTATTCAATCAGATTTGCTATCTATGGGAGCGCCCAATGATGTTTTATTTATGACACAGTTGGCTAATCAATTGCAGACGTATGTGTTGGCTTGTCCAGATCTCTGAGCTAATACTGTTAACGCTCTATTGATCTATAGGACAGAATGATAGGATACGCGTATCCTCCGGCGCTGTTGTTTTTAGCAGGTATTGCTAAGATAAACAACCACAATATATTTCTGTTGATAGCATCTCTATCTTCACAGAGATCATGAGTAATTTACTCTCTTGTCTACTGTGGATCTTAACGTGAAATCTTCCTCTATGTGAGGATCTTTTTTCACTGGGTAAATCGTGTCATTTTTATCACAACCAGCAAGGTCGCAACCTTCATGTTTTCCGTTGTGTGGTCCATATTGCATTGTAAGCACTGTACTGGACGAGCTTTGGACGCGATTTCTTACTATAGGAGATCCTCTTCTTCGCTATTCTATGCGACTAAAGTGGAGGCTCTTCCGTCGTGGTGTAGGGATCATTATGTTCATATGGTTGATCCCTCCATACTACTCATTGCTATTTTTTAGTATACTTGTTTCACAAGATCTACTGCAGCCTGTTGTTATTTAGGTTATAGGTTTATGTTACCTCATACCTATGCACTCTACGATAGTTTACAATTGAGTCTTTTGTCTCTTTATCTAAGTCAGTTAGTAACTTTTTGATAAATAGACTTAGAATCTTTAGATTAAATTCCTATACGGATTTTAACTTCAGGTTCTTATTTAGCTAAGTAATCATTTGAGCCTCTGGAAACAGTAGTTTTCAAATTCTGACCTTTTAGACAGTAATTCTGTTGGTTTCTCTTTTACTGTAGAGTCAGTGAGTTTCATGCACTATCGATGGATGATTTTCACTTTCATAGTTTCGGAATCAATACTTCCGTTACTATTTAGGTTGGATTGTTGCATAAGAGTTAGGCTCCTATTATCCGGAACCTATTATTTTAAGGTCCTTCCGTCTTCGTATGGGCATAGGCCTTTACTCTTTCCGGGTACAGTTTATGTATTTATAAACAGATATCTGTTTATTACAAGGGCGTAAGCTTCTTCTGTCTTTGATGTCTAGTAGAAGGACGTTACGCTCCATTTTATTGTTAATGGATTCTATTAACTAGCGTACTGCTTATGGTATATCATTGGCTTAGCAGTTGTGCTTAAGATTTCGGCTCATGAAGTAAGAGTTCTTCTACTTCTTGGGCTTACATTAATAGTGTTCTATTATAGATTTTTGAAGGCTGCTCATTGCGCTCAGCCATCCATTCATGAATTTTATCTCAGAAATATCGAGTCCATTTCTGGAGGCCTCTATTGTTAGGTCTATTATCTACTGCTCAGAATGTCATTCACTTAACAGTTGCTACTATAGCTAGGTAGGCTGTCTGTTTCGGCAGTTCTCCGTTCGGCTGCCCTCTTCGCTCTGGGCTATTTGACCCAGGGCAAGAAAAAGGGGGGGGGGAGGGTGTTCCCTTGGGTCACCTGTTTTTACTATGAAAACAAGGGGATACCTCCTCCGGAGTTAGTAATTCTGAGCTGTTTTTAGGATGGTTGTTTAGTGAGAAGTTTAAGTTTATAAAATTCATTCAAGTCTTAGTTTTTAAAGTATAGCTTTTGAATATTGCATATGTCAACGGACATGATTATGCAATTCTCACACACTTTTAGGAGTATAAGAGTCTCTATTCTCTAGACTTACTTTATTATTGGCTTACTTTAAAAATTATTAGTATAAGGATTATTGGATATTAATAGAGTACATGGATGTATGAAGCTCAATTTTTGGAAGGTGTTGTATCTTTCTAATTTATCATAAATAAGAAAGATACATGTAAGGCCTATTACTTCTTTTCCCTACAGGGGATGACTCTATTTTATTTTATTGAGCGTATTCCATTTTGCTCTATGTCCTTGGCCCTCCAGCCTTTTTACTATTCAGCTATGTCTGGGTCATTGGTACAGTATAAAAATGTTAAAAAATTTATAGTAATTTATATATTTTTTATACTTACCAATGACCCAGACGGGGATGGCCCTCCCAGGAGTTGGGAACTCTTGCCTCCCCGCTGAGTACATAGCGCTTACCAGGCACTGGTTATTAGAATGATAAATGGCGCCAATTTCGGAACGTCCTTGACACTGCGCATGCGCAGTGGGGGCGAGGTGTGGAGGGCCTCTCTGGACATGTTTTCTTTAGTTTTAGATGCAAATTTTGGGGATTGGGGGGCAAAATTTGTGTTTGGCCCTATATTTTAAGAGTTAGCACCAGCTATGTCTGGGTCATTGGTAAGTATAAAAAATATATAAATTACTATAAATTTTTTAACTTTTATACTATAAACCAATGGCCCAGACTAGCTGGTGCAAACTCAAAGTTATCAAGGGCGAAACACAAATTTTGAAGCACCCAATCCCCCAAATTTGCTTGCAAAACCGAAAATTTAAAGTCCTATCTGGTCCGCCATACTTTACTCTCCGTGCCTGCTTACATCTTCTGCTTACATGGAAGCGCACGAAAGAGGATTAGTCTAGAAGTTTCTAAGCGGGATACTCTGCGAGATCTGGGGACAGATCGCGAGTGCAGAGCATTTTTTCGTCCTGTTCACAGTCAGGGACGACTGTTTTGTGTTGTAAGAAACTTCAGGCCTGTCGATTTGAGGCGAACGGCCGTTTGGGTTGCGCAGAGGTTACCTAAAATGCAAAACACCCAAACGAAAAATGGGTTGCGCGAAATTGTTACTGGGTCACGCAAAATTTTTGCCAAGCTGAATGATCTAGTACGAATGAATGGTGGAATGATGTTGATCATCAACCAGTCACCCGCTGCACAGCAGGTGTTTGTATCTGCCTGTAGTATAGCTGCTCTGTTGGCCAATTATTGGCCAACAGAGCAGCTATACTTCAGACAGATGCAAACACCTATGCTGATGATTGGTTGACGCCCAACATCATTGCAAATTGTTGATCATCTTAAGATGTAGCATAGGTACAAAATCAAGAAATGGCAATACTTTGATGTCTCTGCCACAAATAGTGGTTAAGGATGTCATACTCTTCTGCAGCAAACTAACCCTTGCCAAGATTAGGCTATAATTGCAACTAATTTGTATCTGAATTGCTGCAACACAGCATCATTGTTCCTGAGGGCTCATCTCTATTCATCAGGATATTGCCCATATGAGCAAGAACTTGGCTTTGAGACATCAGTTCACGTATCAACATAGCTACGATTCTTATATATATATTTAGGTTACCTAATGGGTTACATGAATCGAGTACAGAGGAACGAATGATAAAGTTACCAAAGCTCAGATCAGGTGAACGACAAATGGGTTACGCACAATTCTGAAAATACCAGGCCTGAACTCCAGTGAGGAGGAGTATCCGTCCTCTGTGACGAGCCCGGATGCTTCTTCCGCACTTCAGCCGCGGTCGGCTGTGGTTACGGTTTCCTCTTCTTCCATGGATATGCGCGGTAAGGGATAGATGCCTTCAAGTTTCAACGGAACACTCGGCAAGGTCTGGAGCAGACTGTGAGCTGGAGAACCTTCTCTTTTTCGTCAGCAGCCGGGGTTGACTGTTTTTGGTGCGAGAAATTTTAGTGAGTTGGGACTCCCATTCACGCTTGCGGTTCGGGACGCTCCCTTCACACTACAGCTGGATTCGGTGGCAGCTATGGATCTTCCCTTCCTTCATTAATGAAGCACGTTGCCCTCAGACTAGCTATCTGACTTCGCAGGTTCGGGTTGATAGCTAGGCGTTTGAGTCTGGTACTACCGTTTAACAGACTCCGATGGTGAGCTGTCAGACAGTGCTGCGTTGGTCCAGTCATCCGTTCAGTCGGATGGAGTTGACCATATTTGCAAATGGAACATTTGGATGGTGAGAGGGATACTGAGTATGAGTCTCCATCTCTCACAGAAGGGCACTTTAAGACTATGAAAGTCTTAAACTCTTAAGAATATTGTTCCATCTGAATATAAGTCTGTGTTTAGATGAGCAGGCCGGGGATGAAAATAATTCCCTACCTACATCGTTTAATATATGCTCAGAAATAATGAATGCTATTTCATTGAAAAGAGCTATTCTGGGCGCAATGTCCTAAGCAGATCACCTTACCAGAGCTATGGCGCAACATCTCAGTGGAAAGAAATATGAGGATGTGGTTTCTCGCTAAGAGCTGTTTCCAGGGCAGTCATGTATGCCACATACAACTCCGCACGGGCAGTGAATTTGGAGTTGGTAAGATGTGATGCTGCCCTTGCGTCGTCATCACTTATAGATGACAAGGTGAAAAGCTCCCTTTGAGTTGCTCCGGTTACCAGAAATATACTATACTACTCAAAGTTTGCTAAGCACCAAGTATATCCAACTAACTGTTTTACATTTTAGTTGAAATATTGTAATGAAAAGTGTATATATTTTTTATTTAATTATATCTTTAATGATTTAAGTACAGAAATTAAGATTTTGTTTGTTTTTGACATTATCTTTAAGCTTTTGAATACGATAACCATGGAAAATGGATATAATTGGTAAAAGAGGAAAGTTTTCAAATTTGCCAAAAAGTTGACGGAGCGAACTGGTGTGGGTTCAATATTGAGTACGAGACCCATTACTGTTAATTACAGCTTGACAACGCCTTCTCATGCTCCCAATCAGGTTCCTGGTGGTCTTTCGTGGGATGTTGTTCCATTCTTGGACCAGCATGGCACCAAGCTCCTGGACACTTCTTGGCTGGACTGGGCAGGCTGAAATTGCAAGCTTCAACTCATTCCAGACATGTTCGGTTGGATTGAGGTCAGGGGATCTTGCTGGCCAGTTCATACGTTCAATCCCCTCCCTCTGTCGGTACTCTCCAACAGCATGGGCAACATGAGGACAGGCATTATCGTCCTTCAGAATGAATCTTTCCCCCAGTGCACCTGCATACAATCTGACATGGACATCCAGGATCTCATCAGTATACCGCTGTGTAGTCAATGTATCACATTCAAGCACACAGAGCTCTAAGTTCATCCCTGCTGATGCCGCCCCAGACCATAATTGACCCTCCACCATAGCGGTCATGCTCAGCAGTGTTGGCTGCATGGAATCGCTCTCCTGGTCTTCATACCTTAGAACGCCTGTCTGTGTGCTCTAGGCAGTACCTTGACTCATCTGTAAAAAGGACAGGTCGCCAATCTTCTCTGGTCCATCCAACGTGGTCCATTGCCCATTCATATCGTGCCTGGCAGTGGCTTTGGGCCTGCAGAATGCGAATACATGGTCTTCTCGAACAGAGACCACCTTCATGCAACCTTGCCCAGATAGTCTGCGTCTGGATGCATTCTGATGGTCACGGCGAAGCTGAGTTGCTGTGGCAAAGCGGTTCCTACGTGCCTGAATGATCAAAAACCAGTCTTCAGCTGCAGATGTTGCCCTGTCTCTGCCACCACCATGCCGTCTTACTGGTGTGCCATTCTGCTGAAATCTTGACCAGGCTCTGGTGATCACTATATGGTGCACACCAAGGGCTTCACCAACCTGACGATGGGTAGCCCCTTGCTCCACCATACCTACAAACCACCACATTTCTGCTTCAGACAAATGTCTTCTTACATTTGCATTTGCCATATTCAATCATTAAATCACAAGGGTTTGTGTTGAAATGAAGATTGAATACCCTACACATGTCATGTACATGTAGACAGTACACGAAAACATCATGAAAATCAAGGGGTACATGCTTTCCATGACTGTCACGAAAAGTCTGCCTGTCAAGAGAGCTAATGTAAACACTGGGGACCATCTCAATACATTCCTCAATCACACCCACCAAATATTTCGCAAATATGTCACAAGCAAATTTCACAATGATGTGTCAGATATGTGGTGCTTAGCAAACTTTGAGTAGTATATTAGATCTCATGCTTTGAGTACATGCTCATACAGAGCGTGCAGTGAAAACAATGCAGATTACTTTTCGCTTGTGAACACTGTGGTTTTTCAAACTTAAATTATCTGTTGCATTGTTTAAACACTGCATAATTTGGGCACAATTATATTATTTTGGCATCGCTGTTTAGGGGATTTAAAGACCTGGTGAGGATGTCAAACATGTATTTGCATCACGGTCATCTGGTCATCTGCCGAGAATTGCTACCATGTTGTTTTTTCCTTGATAAATAACAAAGTGGTGTTCAACCGGTTACCAAAAATGGCCGCTGACCGATTACTGGTTATTTGAACTCACAATCGGCCGATTTCAATGCCGATTCCGATTTTAATTCTGTGCACTATTAGACAAGTCGAGGCTTGCAAAGAACTACATTGAATTGAACATATTTTACAGTTTTTCATTCCGTTCACCACTAGATAAGTCAAGACTCGAAAGAACTGCATTAAATTGAACATATTTCACATTGTTAAACTCTGTTGACTCAGGTCCAGTAAAATTACCAGTCGCACACACGCAGAACCACGTTTACCACACGATTGCCGCAAGTACGCTCAATTGTAAGCTTTACATGTCATTTAACTTGTATATCACATAAAGGGGTGACTAGAGAGGTGAAGAATACACATTGTGGTGGTTTTTAAACTTTATTAAATGGTATCATTGACATCATTTTACATTAACAATTGCAGAAGATAATAAAATGCAGTTTATGAATCATCACAAAATACTTGGCAACAATCTGTTGAACCAATGTTCCAAGAGCCATTGCCAATGTTATACAATTGCCTACAATCGACCTATTATGGTGGCCGGTTCCGATCATCGGTTGAACACTAACAAAAAGTTGAATAACTGTGACACAATTTACTCTAGAGCAACATACTTCAGTTAATTGTGAAATGAATTATATAAAAGCAGAATAAAGTCAAGATAAACTACACTTTCATTGACAGTTTCCAAGTCCAAACTTGTCCCTTTCTGGTTTCATTTCTAACTGGACCTTTGTTCTAAATTAAATATACTTTGAAGCATATCTTGTAATCCTTTTTGTTATTTTTTTTTTCCAGGGTTCAGTTTATGTGACCTTTAATGAAAAATCAGGTGCAGTCATGTTTCTTGAGCAAGATCGAAAATTTGGTGAATCAGAAATTATCAAATCATCAAAGTAAGAATTTTCAGCTATTTCATTTGGCTTTTTCAGCTAGTTTTTCATCTGAATTGAATTTTTAGCTCACCTGACTTTCAGTCAGGAGAGCTATAGTGATCACTCACCGTCGGTCGTCGAGCGTCCGTGAACATGGTATTTGTGTCTTCTCCTCCTAATCCGCTGAACCAATTTAATTGATATTTGAGATAATAGTTTGTTATAACATCACAATTTGATTTTGTTCAAATCAAGTTGCCTTGCCCCTTGGTAGGGCCATGCCCAAAAAGTGTGCCTAAATCTTAAAAAATCTTCTCATGAACCAGCAATAGCAGAGACTTGATATTAGGTGTGCAGCTTCCTTTTGAGGTGTAGACTCAGATTTGTTCAAGAGAAATTTGTGGGGCTATATTTGCCGTCGTTATGGGAGGGGCAAGAATTTTTGCCCCTCCAAAAATTTCTATATTTTTATACTGTACCAATGACCCAGACTTAGCTGGTGCTAACTCTAAAAAATCCAGGGCCAAACACAAATTTTGCCCCCCAATCCCCAAAATTTGCATCTAAAACCAAAAGAAATCATGTCCTAAAGGACCTCTATACTTTGCCCTTACTGCGCATGCGCAGTGTCAAGAACGTTCCGAAATTGGTGCCAATTATCATTCTCTGTTTGGCCCTTCATCAGTCAACATCTCACTGATCTTTGTGCTTGTAAATCTCAGTTTAAAGGATGCCAGACACGTAATTATTGGAGAAATGGTGATTCTAAGGAGGATATAGAAGGAGGAGAGGAAAAAGGAGTGACAAAAAATAATCAGGGCTGTACTTAAAATTTTTTATGAAATTATGTTAAGTTGCCTATTTTCAAGGCATGGACTTCTTGTTGTCATTCTTGCTATAAAGTTGCACTGCTTATTCAGTGTTTCCTCTCCCCTGGTCTTCTAAGTCCCCCCTTGCTATTCTCCCATGCTTTTGGCATATTTTTGAGAAAGATCATTTCTAAATTCTCTTGGGAGAGTTTGCTTGGTTACAGAATGTATTCTGTTATATTTTTATACTGTACCAATGACCCAGACATAGCTGGTGCTAACTCTTAAAATATAGGGCCAAACACAAATTTTGCCCCCCAATCCCCAAAATTTGCATCTAAAACCAAAGAAAACATGTCCTGAAAGGCCCTCCACACTTCGCCCCTATTGCGCATGCGCAGTGTCAAGGACGTTCCGAAATTGGCGCCATTAATCATTCTAAGTTTGGCCCTTCATCAGTTAACATCTGACTGATCTTTGTGCTTATAAATCTCAGTTTAAATGATGCCAGACACATAAATATTAGTGAAATGGTGATTCTAAGGAGGATAGAGAAGGAGGAGAGGAAAAAAATGTGTGACAGAATATTATCAGGGCTGTAACTTAAAATTTTTTAATGAAATTATGTTAAGTTACCTATTTTCGAGGCAGCAGCCATTTTGTTGTCATTCTGATTATTTAGTTACACTGTTTTTTAAGTGTTTTCCTCTCTCCCTGTCCTTTAAGTCCCCCCTTGCTATTCTCCCATGCTTTTGGCATAGTTTTTGTAATTATTATTACTAAATTTTCTTGGGAGTTTTAGCTGAATAACAGAATGAATTCTGTTCTTTTCCCCATGTTTACGTCTTCACCTACGGGTGGTTAGGCATTGTGTTCTGCATCTACCATCTGATGTTCTGCAGTTTCTTCCCTGGAAGTCTCTGTTTTGCATCAGATAGTGTATTTTTGGTAACTGATTTCGGGCCTGGGTGCCTGGAGTCTTATTTTAGTGTTTTTACACTCATTGTTTACATTTACAACAGCCCTCTGTGTGAGGGGGGATTTCTGGAAAATAATATCTTGATGTTATTTTAATCATAACTAGATACATTATTATTGTTCGTAAGTGTTGAATAAATTGTTTAAAATATTTTTAAAATTTTTGTCCACACTTAGGCTTGGGATCCATTGGGGCTCAACGTTACTTTTCAGAAACTTGGGCTGTTCTGAAAAAATATTTTTTCATAATATTTTGATTTCAATTATTTTTTCTATATTAATGGATCATATTATTATTATGTATTTTGATTGCCAGGGGTCAGTGCGAGTACCAGGACTTGTTTTCTTTTCACATTGAAAGGATATTGATCATTTGTATTAAGAGGAAGTCTTCCTCTGACTTTATAATCATTCTATATGTGGTCAGTGTACTCGCATTAACTCTAGTTCTGTATCGTATGATTTCGATGACAATATGGGAAGCGTATGTCACGGTATGTTATTGGGGAATTGGACACTCCGGTCCTTTCCCCGCAGGGTCACTCTACTTTATCAATTTCTATTTCAGACGATCAAGATTAGGGTGATGTATCTGTGATGTCTTCCAACAGTGTGCCTCCGTCGTCACAATTAATGAAGGGCTAGCGGAAAAGTGCTCATGTAAATACGCCAATTGCCTAAGAGGACCCTAGTAGGTTCGACGGCCTTTGACGTCCGCTAGCTCGCCCGGTGTAGCGTCCATTCAATGAATGGTTCGGCAGCCGGGTTCGTCCGTTGCGGTCTAGAAGGAATTTTGGGGTGATGCGAGCACTATAAATTAACCTAATGCACACCCAGTGACGGCGGATCGGAGGGAGAACGGAGGAAGCCTTTTAGTCCGGTTCATAGCTCGTTCCGGTCCATCCGGACGGCAAGCGAGAGAGGCCCCTCTCTCGTTCAACAACATCTGACCCCAGATGTTGTGGTACAAAATGTGTCGCAAGCGGAGCATACGTCCGTCGCTCGGGACGCTTCGTTGTATAGGCAGTCCGCGGAGACTGCTAAGGCTTCCTCTTCTCGTCAGCGCACACGACCGCACCTTGGCTGCGTGACCGCCGATATATTACCAGCTTCGCCGATCAAGGATTCTTCGGTGACCAGGTCACACCATCTGGTAGCCAGGGACACGAGGCCTGCAGACTCCGGACGTTCGCATAGGAAGTGTGCGGGAGTCAACGTACACGGAGCTTCCGGCGGCAATGCATCGTAAGACCGCTACTGCACAGGCCTCGGGAACGGACGTGCTTTCCTTAATAGCACAGTTTATCGCAGCAACCCAGCATCAACTGAATCTGTCGCATATATTTTATCCGACGATGCTGGGTCGGGACGCTCCGCGGAAGCGGGTACGGACGTCCGAAAGTTTCATCCGGTCCGACGGGATACCGAAAGGGATTTGGAGGATTTCGAGCTTTTCCTTTCGGAACAACATATGCTGTTGTGTATGTCATCTGACTTGGTCTTCTACAGCTTCTTTCGTCGGACCAGAATGCTGCGATGCCGGATAAGAAACTGATAGCGTCGGTGGACTTAGAAATTTTTGGTTCGGTTCAGGGACATCGTCCCTCAGTTCCGACATAGTCCAATAATGTCACACAAACTTTCGAATTATTGAACGACGCTATATATATTATTATTTTATGCTTGCTATAACCAAGCATTTCTGGTTTCTTGTTCGCAGAGTTACGGAGATGTCTTTCAAAAGTGTGCCTCTGTCGTCATAGTTAATGAAGAGCTAGCGGCAATAAGTGCTCATGGAATATGTCTATCGCCTACGGAGTGACATTCGCTAGCTCACCCGGTGTAGCGTACATTCATCGAATGGTTCGTCTGCCGGGTTCATCCGTTGCGGTCTAGGAAGGAGATTTGGGTGATGCGAGCACTTTAATTACTTTAGTACTCACCCAGTGACGGCAGATTGAGGACAGATCGGAGGAAGCCTGTTAGTCCGGTTCCTGGCTTGTCCAGGTCCGTCCGGGCTGGAGCGAGAGAGGTCCCTCTCTCGTCCAACAACATAGGGGACCGCATGTTGTGGTTCAGATATTTTACATTCGGAGCATATGTCCGTCGGTCGGGACGCTCCGTTATTTTGACAGTCCGAGAGACTGTCCTTAATGCTTCCTCATCACAGCAGGGCACACGACCGCACATTGGCTACTTGACCTCGAGTATCCGATCAGTTTCGTCATTCAGTGATTCCACGGTGAATAGGTCGCGCCATCCGGTAGCCAAGGGACACGAGGCCTATACACTCCGTTCGCTCGCATATTGGTAGTATGCACGGGGTAACGATCACGGAGCTTCCAGCGGCAATGCATCGTAATACCGCTTCTCCTCAGGCCTCAGTGACGGACGTGCTATCCGAGTTAGCACAGTTGTTTCACAGCATCCCAGCAATTGACAGTTTCTCAGTCGAATCAGGAATTATCCGACGGTGCTGGGTCGGTGCGGTCCGCGGTTGCATCAGGTACGGACGACCGAACGCTTTATAGGGTCCGACAGGATGGCGAAAGGGTTTCGAAAGATTTTGAGTTTTCCCTTTAGTAGTATCGGAAGCTGCCTTTCATATCTTCTGGCATTATCTTCCAGTGATTGTTATTTCGGACTTCATTGCTGTGATCTTGGATAAGAGACTTATAGCGTCATTGGACTCGGATTTTTCGATCGGTTCAGGGACATTGTCCCTGACTTACCGACGCAGTCCAATATTGTCATTACAACATGTGTTTTATTTTTCGACGCTATATATATATATATACAAGCCTGCTACCAAGCATGATAGTTTAGTTTCTTGTCCGCGTTGCTCATTTCTGCCATTTTATCATTTATACGATTAGTTTATTTTGGCAGAGCAGGGCATACCGAGAGTTCATATGCGTCTAGACGGTGTGGTTAAAGACTGGATATATTCTTTTTCGCCGTTTATGTCTTTTCCAATTTCAATGTTGGAAACGACATGATGTATAGTAGACTTAACTTAGATGCTTTATCATACGTAATCCGCCTTACTGAGGCGTTATCATTACGTCTTCAAGAAAAGATTTACAGGATATTACTCGCAATGTAATTTCTTTTGAGGGCAGTAGTTTGTTCACGTATAACTCCGCCCTTCAGTGGCCGATTGGAGTTGGTTAGACGTGACGCAGCCCTAGCTACATCCACACGCGTGGATAGTAAGGTTAAGAACTCTCTCAGAGTCGCTTCGTTCTCGGAGGAGCTTCTCTTCGACGGCAACTTTTCGGCAATCCATGAATTGCTCGATTTACACGTTCTCTTGTCTATCTAGTGTTACAAGAGATTCAGACTGGGGCAAACATTCGGTGGTTGACTCAGAGAGTGCCACCGCAGTTGCCGGACCCGAGTGTGGCTGTTATGACGGTTGCCAGTCAAACAGATTGGGATATAATACTGATCCCTACGGATTCGAAGTGCCAGGGTCTTTGGGTTCCGCAGTCTCTTAGCAATCAGTTTTCTTCCGCGGAATAATGTTTTTTAGGCTTGCTTTATGTCATTGCATGAACATTATTCAGAAACGCATGCCCAAATCCTGTCCTTTAATTCGACAGTAGTGGCGTATCTCCGGAACCAGGGAGGCACTCTTTCGTTTCCGTTATTCAATTTAATGGAAAGAATCCGTCTGTTGGTTATAGTACACCAAGTTCTGTTTTGGTCCGTCATATTCCGGGTCGTCTGATTGTTTTACCGGACTCCCGTTCTCTTACGGGTCGCTTGTTGCTGTCAGAATGGACTCTCAACAAACAAGTATTCAATCAGATTTGCTATCTATGGGAGCGCCCAATGATGATTTATTTACGACACAGCTTGCTAATCAATTGCAGACGTATGTGTTGGCTTGTCCAGATCTCTGAGCTAATGTTGTTAACGCTCTATTGATCTATAGGACGGAATGATAGGATACGCGTATCCTCCGGCGCTGTTGTTTCAGCAGGTATTGCTAAGATAAACAACCACAATACATTTCTGTTGATAGCATCTCTATCTTCACAGAGATCATGGGTAATTTACTCTCTTGTCTACTGTGGGTCTTAACGTGAAATCTTCCTCTTTGTGAGGATCTTTTTTCACTGGGTAAATCGTGTCATCTTTATCACAACCCGCAAGGTCGCAACCTTCATGTATTCCGTTGTGTGGTCCGTATTGCATTGTAAGCACTGTACTGGACGAGCTTTGGACGCGATTTCTTACTATAGGAGATCCTCTTCTTCGCTATTCTATGCGGCTAAAGTGGAGGCTCTTCCGTCGTTGGTGTAGGGATCATTATGTTCATATTGTTGATCTCTCCATACTACTCATTGCAATTTTTTAGTATACTTGTTTCACAAGATCTACTGCAGCCTGTTATTATTAAGGTTATAGGTTTATGTTACCTCATACCTATGCACTCTACGATAGTTTGTAAACTGACAAAAAATTCCGAGAGGGCCTATAGGATAAGTAATCCCTCTATTATTGCCTGACCGGTTTCGATCAATTGGTGATCTTCATCAGAGGCGTTGGGCTTATTGTCCTCTGTCCTTATATACAGTTTGTTGGCGAATGACTTGGCGAGTGCACTTGGTAGGTGCGCTTGGCGAATGACGTGGCGAATGCATTGGCGAATTACAGTTGTTGTGGCGAATGCATTGCATGTACGTACAATAGCAAGGGAAATAACTCTATCTATTATTTTGCACTCTACGATAGTTTACAATTGAGTCTTTTGTCTCTTTATCTAAGTCAGTTAGTAACTTTTTGATAAATAGACTTAGAATCTTTAGATTAAATTCCTATATGGATTTTAACTTCGGTTCTTATTTAGCTAAGTAATCATTTGAGCCTCTGGAAACAGTAGTTTTCAAATTCTGACCTTTTAGACAGTAATTCTGTTGGTTTCTCTTTTACTGTAGAGTCAGTGAGTTTCATGCACTATCGATGGATGATTTTCACTTTCGTAGTTTCGGAATCACTACTTCCGTTACTATTTAGGTTGGATTTTTGCATAAGAGTTAGGCTCCTATTATCCGGAACCTATTATTTTTAAGGTCATTCCGTCTTCGTATGGGCATAGGCCTTTACTCTTTCCGGGTACAGTTTATGTATTTATAAACAGATATCTGTTTATTACTATGGGCGTAAGCTTCTTCTGTCTTTGATGCCCAGTAGAAGGACGTTACGCTCCATTTTATTGTTAATGGATTCTATTAACTATCGGTACTGCTTATGGTATATCATTGACTTAGCAGTTGTGCTTAAGATTTCGGCTCATGAAGTAAGAGTTCTTCTACTTCTTGGGCTTACATTAATAGTGTCGCTATTATAGATTTTTGAAGGCCGCTCATTGCGCTCAGCCATCCACATTCATGAATTTTATCTCAGAAATATCGAGTCCATTTCTGGAGGCCTCTATTGTTAGGTCTATTATCTACTGCTCAGAATGTCATTCACTTAACAGTTGCTACTATAGCTAGGTAGGCTGTCTGTTTCGGCAGTGTCTCCGTTCTGCTGCCCTCTTCGCTCTGGGCTATTTGACCCAGGGCAAGAAAAAGGGGGGGGGGGGGGGGAGGGTGTTCCCTTGGGTCACCTGTTTTACTATGAAAACAAGGGGATACCTCCTCCGGAGTTAGTAATTCTGAGCTGTTATTGGGATGGTTGTTTAGTGAGAAGTTTAGGTTTTTAAAATTCATTCAAGTCTTAGTTTTTAAAGTATAGCTTTTGAATATTGCATATGTCAACGGACATGATTATGCAATCCTCAGACACTTTTAGGAGTATTAGAGTCTCTATTCTCTAGACTTACTTTATTTATTGGCTTACTTTAAAAATTATTAGTATAAGGATTATATTGGATATTAATAGAGTACATGGATGTATGAAGCTCAATTTTGGAAGGTGTTGTATCTTTCTAATTTATCATAAATAAGAAAGATACATGTAAGGCCTATTACTTCTTTTTCCCTACAGGGGATGACTCTATTTTATTTTATTGAGCGTATTCCATTTTGCTCTATGTCCTTGGCCCTCCAGCCTTTTTACTATTCAGCTATGTCTGGGTCATTGGTACAGTATAAAAATGTTAAAAAATTTATAGTAATTTCTATATTTTTTATACTTACCAATGACCCAGACGGGGATGGCCCTCCCAGGAGTTGGGAACTCTTGCCTCCCCGCTGAGTACATAGCGCTTACCAGGCACTGGTTATTAGAATGATTAATGGCGCCAATTTCGGAACGTCCTTGACACTGCGCATGCGCAGTAGGGGCGAAGTGTGAAGGGCCTTTCAGGACATGTTTTCTTTGGTTTTAGATGCAAATTTTGGGGATTGGGGGGCAAAATTTGTGTTTGGCCCTATATTTTAAGAGTTAGCACCAGCTATGTCTGGGTCATTGGTAAGTATAAAAAATATAGAAATTACTATAAATTTTTTAACTTTCCCCATAGTTACGTTTTCACCCATGGGTGTATAAACGTTGTGTTCTGCATCTTCCATCTGATGTTCTGCAGATTCTCCCCTGGGAGTCTCTGTTTTGCATCAGATAGAGTGTAATTTTGATGACTGATTTCGGGCCAGTTTTGTCAGTGCCTGGAGTCATGTTTTCTGGTGTTTTTACACTGTTTGTTTACATTGGCAACAGTCTCTTTTGAGGGGGGCTGTTTGCCTTTGGAGTAGTTTATCTCACTATAAGATACATTATTATTATCCGTAAGTGTTGCATTAATTATTTAATATAATTTTAAAATTTTTGACCACACTTAGCCTTGGGATCCATTGGGGCTCAACGTTACTTTTCAGAAACTTGGGCTTCGCTGAAAAAATATTTTTCAAAAATTATTTTGATTTTCAATTGTTTTTTCATTATTAATGGATCATGTTATTATGTATCTTTGTGTTAGGGGTTTGTGCGAGTTACTAGGACTTGTTGTTGACTTTTCACAATGAAAGGATATTGTTCAAATTGTAATAGGAAGAAATCTTCCTCTGACTTTCATGATCATTGTATTAATTGTAGTCAGTGTTCTCGCACTAATCCCTGTTCTATATGTCAATATTGGGATGACAAACATTGGAAACATGTGTCACGATATGTTGTTAGTGGAGAAAAGGCTATGCCGGCTCTTTCTCCGCAGGGTCACTCTACTCTATCAGTTTCTATTTCAGAGGAACAAGAACAGGGTGATGTTTCCATGTTATCTTCCGCAAGTGCGCTTCCGTCGTCACAAATGAATACAGAGCTAGCGACAAAAGTGCTCATGGAGATAAGACAAATGTCGTCTGCTAGCTCGCCCGGTGTAGCGTCCATTCACCGAATGGTTCGGCAGCCGGGTTCGTCCGATGCGGTCCAGGAGGAAATGTTGGGTGATGCGAGCACTATAAACATTCAACGTGCACACCCAGTGACGGCGGATAGTAGGAGAGATCGGAGGAAGCCTTCGAGTCCGGTTCCTAGCTCGTCCAGGTCCAGCCGGGCCGCGAGCGAGAGAGGCCCCTCTCTCGTACAACAACATCTGGGACCAGATGTTGTGGTACAAAATGTGTCGCAAGCGGAGCACACGTCCGTCGCTCGGACGCTCCGTTGTATAGGCAGTCCGCAGAGACTGCTCAGGCTTCTTCCTCTCATCAGCGCACACGACCGCACCTTGGCTACGTGACCGCCGATATTTTACCAGCTTCGCCGATCAGGGATTCTTCGGCGACCAGGTCACGCCATCCGGTAGCCAGGGACACGAGGCCGGTGGACTCCGGACGTTCGCATAGGAAGAGTATGCGGGAGTCACCAGATGCGGAGCTGCCCTCGGCGAAGCAGCGAAAGACTGCGCCTCCGCAGGCCTCAATGTCAGACGTGCTTGTTCAAATAGCACAACTTATCGCAGCATCCCAGCAACCGACAGAAACGGTGTCGGATCGGGAATTATCCGACGGCGCTGGGTCGGTACGCTCCGCCGAAGCATCGGGGGCGGACAACCGGGAGCATCATGAGGTCCGATCGGATGGTGAAAGGGATACAGATGACTTGGAGCTATCCCTTTCGGAACAACATAAAGCTGCCGTGGACTTCATCTGGCACTTTCTTCCTCAAGTTGTTCCTTCGGGCCAGACTGCTGCGGTTCCGGACAAGAGAATTATAGCGTCATTGAACTCTGATTTCTTTGAGCGGTTCAGGGACATCGCTCCCGAGTTTCCGTCTCAGTCCAATAATGTTGCAAGAACATTTGAATTATTGAACGACACAGGGTATCCCGAGAGTTCCTCTGCGTATGGACGACGAGGCGGAAGACTTAGAATTATCATTACCGTCGTCTGCGTCTATTCCAACCGCGGTGTTGGAGACAACTATTTCGTCCAACAGAGCCAGTTTAGATGCTTTATCTTACGCAGACCACCTTACTAAGGCGTTATCACTGCGTCTTCAAGGGAAAGAATTCCAGGATATACAATCCTCTTTAAGACTTCTTTCAAGGGCAGTAGCTTATTCCACATGTAACTCTGCCCTTTCAGTGGCAAACCTGGAGTTGGTTAGACGTGACGCAGCCCTAGCTACATCCACACTCGTGGATAGTAAGGTGAAGAACTCTCTCAGAGTCGCTTCGGTCTCCGGAGAACTTCTCTTCGACGGCAAGCTTTCTGCAATTTACGATAAAATTACTAAGAAAGCTTCGGATTCTCTGCTGTTCAAATCTGCTTCTAAGAAGTCGGACACGGCAGATAAGAGTAAGACAGGCACTTCTGGGTCTAATGCGCCCAAGAGAGGTTCCTATAGAGGTTCCGGTGCGTCCTCTTGGTCTTATTCAAGAGACCGTCAAGGCAGCGACTCACGTTCGGGACGTCCTTCGGGCCGGGACAACCGGTCAGACGCTCCAAGGTCGACGGGACGAGGTGCGGGTCGTGGAGGACGTGGTTTCTCCTACCACAGGCCTCGCAGATCCAGGAGGTGATGGCTTCAACCTCTATCGCGTGCCGGTTGGCAGAAGGTTGTCGAGTTTTTCACAAGAGTGGGCGTCGATTACGGACGACCCCTGGGTGAGAGGGGTGATTTCGGAAGGTCTAAAGATATCCTTCAAATGAAAGCCCCCATTAACTCGAAGTCCAAAATGGACTCAACTTCCGTCAAATCCGCAGAAAAGAGACGCTCTGTTATCAGAGGTGCAGTCTCTTTTAATGAAGAACGCGGTAGAGGTCGTAGAAAACCAGGAGACACCGGGATTCTACAGCCATCTGTTTCTGGTTCCGAAACCAGACGGCTCGTTCCGTCCAGTCATAGATTTGAGCTGGATAAACAAGCTGATCGTCGCTCCGAAGTTTTATATGGAGACGATTCGATCGGTCAGAGCGAGTATTCGGGTGAACGATTATGCAACAATTATAGATCTCAAAGATGCGTACTTTCATGTCATGGTACATCTGACATTCAGAAAGTATCTACGCTTCGCAGTCCTAGGAGTGGTGTATCAATTCCGGGCGATGTGCTTCGGATTGAATCTAGCACCCTGGGCTTTCACTCGGGTAATGAACTCGGTAATGATGTATTTCCGAGCTCATTCGTCTGCGGTAACGTCGTCCTACCTGGACGACATTCTTCAGAGATACGGCAACGAGTTAACGCTTCAGAACGATGTGCAGAATCTGCTTCTATTGCTCCGACGTCTCGGTTTTATAATAAACGAGGAGAAGTCGGATCTGGTGCCGTCCAAGTCATTCACACATCTGGGAATGAGCTTCGAGACGCACAACAATCTCGTTTGTCTGCCGTTAACCAGAGCAAAATTAGTCAGTTGTTACGCTCGCTATTGTCTGCACGCAGACAAAGTCACAGGGAGTTCATGAGACTGATAGGTCTGTGCGGAGCCGCTGCGGATCTCATTCCGATGGGGCGGTTACGCACGCGTCCTCTCCAAATTTTCTTGACTCAGAATTGGAGTGTGAAAATTCATTCGCTCGACATAGACGTTCTCTTGTCAGATCATGTGAAACGAGAGATTCAGACTTGGGCAAACATTCAGTGGTTAACTCAGGGAGTTCCGCTGCAGTTGCCGGATCCGAGTTTTACCATTATGACGGATGCCAGTCAAACAGGTTGGGGTGCATCATTGATCCCAACGGATTCGAGATGCCAGGGTCTTTGGGATCCGCAATTCCTGGGCAAGCACATAAACATCAAGGAGATGATGTCAATTTGGCTTGCATTACGTCATTGGATGGACATTATTCACAATGCTCATGTCCAAATCCTATCCGACAATACGACAGTAGTGGCGTATATACGGAATCAGGGAGGCACTCATTCAATTCCGTTGTTCAATCTAACGGAAAGAATCCTTCTGTTTGCTCTAGAACATCAGGTTCTTCTTTCGGTCCGTCATATACCGGGTCGTCTGAACGTACTAGCAGACTCCCTTTCACGAAAGGGTCGATTGTTGCCGTCGGAGTGGACTCTCAACAAACAAGTATTCAATCAGATTTGCTACCAATGGAAACGGCCAATGATAGACTTATTTGCGACACATCTCAACAATCAGTTGCAGACGTATGTGTCTCCGTGTCCGGATCCAAGAGCATTTGCAGTAGATGCTCTGTCGATCCCTTGGGACGGAATGATAGGATATGCGTATCCTCCAGCGCCGTTAATTCAGCAAGTATTGCTAAAGATAAAACAATCTCAATGCAAGATTCTGTTGGTAGCATCTCTGTCTCCACAGAGACCGTGGATAAATCTACTCAGGTGTCTGTTGTGGGACTTACCGCGAAAGCTTCCTCCACGGGAGGATCTTCTTTCGCAGGGGAAATCGCTTCAACTCCATCACAACCCGCAGGGTCACAACCTTCACGTTTTTCCGTTGTGCTGTCCTTCTTGCATGGCAAGCACTTTACAGGACGAGTAGTGGACGCGATTTCTAACTGTAGGAGGACCTCCTCTTCGCTAAACTATGCGGCTAAGTGGAAGGTTTTTCGTCGTTGGTGTAGGGATCATTCTGTTGATATTTTGGATCCCTCCATACCAGACATTGCAAACTTTCTAGTATACTTGTTCGACGAAATCAAACTGCAGCCTGTTACTATTAAGGGTTATAGGTCTATGTTATCTGATACCTATGCACATCATGATAGTTTACAAATTGGATCTAATGTCTCTTTATCTAAGTTAGTAAGAAACTTCTCGATAAATAGACCCAGAACTCTTAGGTTAATTCCTAAGTGGAATTTAGCTTGGGTTCTTCTTAAACTGAAGGAAAAGCCATTTGAACCTCTTGGGACTGTAGATTTCAAATTCTTGTCTTATAAGACAGCTTTTCTCTTAGCTTTCTCTTCTGCTAGAAGAGTCAGTGAGCTTCATGCACTGTCGGTGGATGATTCTCACTATCGTAGTGTCGGGAACACTATCACCTTCACTACTAATGTGGGATTTTTAGCTAAGAATCAGGCTCCTAATAAATATCCGGAACCTATTGTTATTAAGGCTCTTCCGTCTTCAGACGGGCGTAGGCCTTTACTCTGTCCTGTTAGAGCGTTACGTATCTATAAACAGAGATCTCAGTTTATCAGAAAGGGACGAAAACGTTTCTGTCTCTGATGCCTAATAGAAAGGACATTTCGGTCCATTCTATTGCTAGATGGATTCAATTAACTATCCGTACTGCTTATGAAAATTTATCTTCTTCTCAGCAGTCTGTGCTTTAGATTTCGGCTCATGAAGTAAGAGCTCTTGCTACTTCTTGGGCTTACGCTAATAGTATTGCTATTACAGATTTAATGAAGGCTGCTTATTGGTCTCAGCCATCCACATTCACGAATTTTTATCTCAGAAATATTGAGTCCATTTCTGGAGACCTGCATTGTTTAGGTCCATTATCTGTTGCTCAGAATGTCGTCCACTGAACAGTTGCAACTATAGTTATGCAGGCTTTCTGTTCCGGCAGTGACTCCATCCTGCTGCCCTCTTCGCTCTGGGCTATTTGACCCAGGGCAGGGGTAAGGGGGGGGGGGGAGGGTGTTCCCTTAGGTCACCTGCTTTATAGTGAAAAGCAAGGGAATGCCTCCTCCGAAGTCAGTATTTCTGAGTCGTTTCCGGGATGGTTTTAAAGTGTAATATTAATGTTAAAAATTCATTCATGTCATATTTTTAAAGTGTAGCTCGGTGTGAAGCATTTGTATATGTCAAGTGTCAAACGGGCGTTAATATACAATCCTCGGACACTTTTAAAGAATATAAAGAGTCTCAATTCTCTGGACTAACTTTATTTATTGGCTTACTTTAAAAATAATTAGTATAAAGGGTTATACTGGATGTTAATAGAGAACATGAATGTTATTGTGCTCAGTTATGAAGGGTATTGTATCTTTCTAATTTAACATAAAATAAGAAAGATACATGTAAAGCCTAATACTCCTTTTCTCCTTGAGAAGTTGACTCTATATTATATAGTTGAGCTTATTGGATTTTCCTCTATGTCCTAGGCCCTCCAGCCTTTTTACTATCAGCTAAGTCTGGGTGATTGGTACAGTATAAAAATGTTAAAAAATTTATAGTAATTTATATATTTTTTATACTTACCAATGACCCAGACGGGGATGGCCCTACCAGGAGTTGGGAACTCTTACCTCCCCGCTGAGTACATAGCGCTGACCAGGCACTGCCAGTAAGAATGATAATTGGCGCCAATTTCGGAAAGGTCCTTGACACTGCGCATGCGCCGTAAGGGCAAAGTATGGAGGTCCTTTAGGACATGATTTCTTTTGGTTTTAGATGCAAATTTTGGGGATTGGGGGGCAAAATTTGTGTTTGGCCCTGGATTTTTTAGAGTTAGCACCAGCTAAGTCTGGGTCATTGGTAAGTATAAAAAATATATAAATTACTATAAATTTTTTAACTTTCCAAACCAAGGGGCAGATTTGTTACAAATTTGATATGAGGGCTTATTGGGTCATAAGTACTTAATTTATGCCCAAATTTTTTTTTCCTGTCACCCCATGGGAACCGCAGGAGCTAAAAATAGAAAAAAATTAAAACGCCCACCATATCTCCAAAGCTACACGGCACTGAGAATTCTTATTTGGTGTGAAGCTTCCTTGGGACCAACAGAATGGAATGGTAAAAAAAAATTGCTATCGGTTTTATCATGGGGTACTTTTTGGGGACTTTGAAAAACTACTTTTCTCCCAAACCACTGCTCCAAAAGCTTTCAAATTTCACATATTACATCTTTGGAAGATTGTTTCACATGTTTATTGAAATCAAATCCCTGGGTCCATATTTGGGCTCTGTATGGGAGCGCAAATGTTTAAATTAGTGCAGTATGAGGAATATTCTTTAAAAATCTTCTTCAGATCTACCAATAAGAATCTTTTGATATTTGGTATTCAGCATCCTTGGGAGGGGGGGGGGGGGGGAGGGAGGGGGGGGAGGAGATTCAAGTTTGTTCAAGCCAAGTCCTTGGGTTCATATTTGGGGTTCTGGTCCGCACTCAGAATTTTTTTACCCAAATCCGGAAATGTTTTTTTTGGTTTTTTATGCGTTTTGGTCAAATTTAATACAAAAAAAAAAATTTATTTTTACTCTGAAAATTTGGGGTCCCAGTGAGACTCAGAAATTTTGGACCAAAATCCGGAAATTAGTTTTTTGATTTTTAATGCATTTTGTTCAATTTTAAGACAAAAAATTTTTTTTTTTGACACTGAAAATTTGGGGTCCGGGTGGGACTTGGAAAATTTTCGACCAAAATCCAGAAATGAGTTTTTTTTGTGTTTATGCGTTTTGGTTAATTTTAAGAAGAAAAAAAAAAATATTACTCTGAAAATATTTTGTTTGGACTTCGAAAATTTCCAAACGAAAATTTAAAAAAATCTGTTTTTTATGCATCTATCTCAATTTTGGGACGTAAAAGGGCAGGAACTGAATATAGAAGGAAAATTCTGTGTATTGTGTGGGCACAATCGCTTCATCTAGTTGGTATATGCTTTTCTTAGGAGGGGCGTATGTAGCTTATTCAAGTGAAATCCCTGGCTTGATATTTAGACTACCATGTCAGGTGAGCGCCCTCAGGCCCCCTGGGGGCCTCTTGTTTTTATTTCTATCATTGCAAATGAATGAAAACTCTCGGCCATCTTGGACTTGCATCTTGTTAAATCTTGTGGTCAACCCAGTAGCTTGCACCCCTTGAACCAATGATTTTAAAATCGTATGTGTTTGTTCAGAATGGCATCTAGATGTGAGCTGCTGATTGTCTCCAACTTTAACTCCTTGCTTGCTGCTGGCAGATATTCCTGCCCAGGATCGGTAATCTTGTTCCATTAAAATAAGTCAAATTTGGGGATATTAAAAAGTACACACTTTTTAACCCTTTACCCGACGTATCTGCAAAAGTGCTATTCTCAAAAATCGCCAATTAATTTTCATTATTTTTTCATTTTTTGTCTCAAAAACATAGGTTATGACCCCTCGTTGGAATGAGCTCGTTCCAATGAGGGGTCATAACCTATGTTTTTGAGACAAAAAATGAAAAAAAATGAGTTATTGAAGAATTTTTTTTGCAAATGTTGGCTTTTCATGTCAGGTAAAGGGTTAACCAATTATTTCTTATGTCAAATTTTCATGAATTTTTCATCAAATCTTGTCGTGTCTGCTTCACAGTAGCCATGACTAGATTTAATGAAAAATATTTTGAAAATACTCTGTGGGTTAAGAGTTAAATGTAAAAATGTGGCATAGTACCCTGCGATTATTACAATTTTGAATCGATTCTCGAATTAGAATCCTGATTTGATTTGATTTACTACCAACTCATGGCGGGGATTGAGCCAAGTAGATTGAGAAAGGGACCTTTTTTCTTTGCTCTTGGCAAAATTATTCAATTGTTTCTGTAAACATAAAACCACCTGGAAGATTTTTTCCAGAGAGAATACAGATGAACCATTTGATACTTTTGTATGTGTTATTACGTACAAAATCTTTTGTTTAATTTAACCCTTTGATACTTTTGTAAGCGTTATTACGTACAAAATCAAACAACACGTTGATACTTTGTGGTCATTTGTTTTATTATTTTTCGATTTTTTAAAGTTTTAACCTCAAATTCCTATTTTCTCCCCAATAGTGCTCACTGATAACCGTTGAGTAAAATGTTATCGCAGCTTAAAATACTAACATAATCCGACTGTCAAGACTTCTTGACTGGTTGAGTGCTAGAAGCCACTATCAGGGCTTTCAAAAATGAGGATACCAGACCAAAAGCCAACTCTTTGCTTGCTTATATTTCATATTCAGTCAAACACAAATAATATTTTGTTTATATAAATTTGTTATATTACAAATTATTGGAGAGTGCCTGCAGGCACTCTCCAATAATTTGTAATAAAAACAAGTTTTTAATAACAAATTCAGATCACCAAAAATAATCGAGCCCTCAACCAGATAATCACGAATGTGAAAAATATCTTGTTATTTGTACTTTCCGACATTTGACATCGCATTTTGAAAAACGTTGAAGAAACTGAATTTCCATTGACATTTGAATGTCTGGGTAATTAAAGTCTCAGAGGGTTAAACAGTGATGAATAGGAGCAAAATGGAGGCGAGTGGAAAATCGCTCACCTCAAATAAAGTTTGGGAGAGTGAAAACTGTGAGGAGAGTGAATTTGAATGAGTGTTGATCTCATTGTTTAACTTCCACTGACAAGCGTCCTTCGAAACGAATGTATGAATACAACTGAACATGGATGGAAATTTTGACGGTGAAAATATATGTAACCCACTAAAATTAGTTCTGGATTTTAAACGGCAGATTATTAAAATCGTGGAAAATGGATGCGTAAATTCCTAAACGGGCACATTAATTCGTGTCACTGGTGAATTGGAGTGATAGGGGTCACATGTATGAAAAAAAAAACAAGGAACGGAGCAACATTCCGCATGTCTTTGATAAAAAAAAAAATACGGAAATATTAAAATGCTTCTCAGAACTCAGAATGGTCACCGTTTTTTTTATCTGAGCATGCGTGTTCGCTTTGTGGCGGGAGTAAGCTCTGGGTGAGTTGTTAATGTACAACTCCCTTACTGTTAACGTGTCATGTGTGGATGTATAAGCGAACTACTGTGTCATGGTCATACCGACGGAAAAGAAAATTGTTTGTAATTGTACTTTAAACGCTTCAAATTGTGAGTGATTATTAAAAATTTCCCAACATCAAAACTTAATTGAATGTTTCTGTTGACACAACTCAAAAGGATGAAGACACACCCAAGAATAGAGGCGAGCGATTATCCGCACACCTTGGACAATTTTTGCGTGGGCAATGGTGTGCGAGAGCGATCGCGCACCTTTCCCATGCGTCACTGGTCAAAATGGGTATCACTTCATTAGATTTAACTGTCAGAAGAGCACACTGGCTATGTAATTTTGTGATTTTGCTGTTTAAGTTTGGGGATTATTATGATCCCCAATGAGTCTGGAGGTGGGATGGGTCAGGTTCAAATATCTTGCCCTGAGGGTGAGATTTCCCCATTCCCACCTTCAGACTCATCGAGGATGATTTTTCTCCCCACACACGAGGATTATGTTATTATAGATAATTTGCTGGTCACGTGCTGACATACCCAATTTATCAAGTCGTAGCCCTTTCGAAACACGAACAATCTCATCGGAAAGATCATACAAAAGTTAGGTATATACCATAGGTATACACTAAAAAATTGATTTGTAACGCTGTCCGTTAAGGGGTTAATGAATTTGCGCTTGTCAATGTAAAGGGCATTGTGAGATTATTGATCGATCGATAAATTCGCGCAGTGATATTATTATACCCCCCGCAAACAAAGTTTGGGGGGGGGGGGGGGGGGTCTATAGAAATCACCCTGTCCGTCCGTCTGTCTGTCCGTCCATCCGTCCGTGTGTCCATGCTTACAAGCGCAACTCCTAAACCGTTTGAAGAATTTTCATGAAACTTTACACAATGGAAGAACTCCTTTTGAAGATGTGCATGAAGCAATATAATTCCGTTCTGACATTTCCAAGGGGAGATAATCTAACTTATACATTTCAATTGCTACATCATATGTTTGTGTCCTCGTAAGCGCAACAACTGAGGCGTGGGGGGTATCACTTTGTGAGCTTGCTCACAGTACCTCTAGTTAAATCTGAAGAGAAACATGGCGTTGAAACAAATCAAGTTTAATATTTGAATAATAATTAAATACTGAGTCCATATTTGCAATTCGTGAAGCCATTTTGTTTATTTACAATTGTGCAGACGGTGGTGAAATAGTTCCGGCGACCTAATAAAATATGCAAATGAGTATGTCACGCGGCGTGGGTGGGATATTTCTGGGTGGAATAGAAATATCCCACCCTGCTGTCTCACCCAGGACACGCGTATGTTTCACGTATAGTGGGAGGAGAAAATAGTGTTTTGTGTCAGAAATTGGGAATTTCAGGTCTCGACAATTCAGGCGATCGATCGTACCATTCCTGTAGAGGTTACGCAAACACAAAATTTACACGAACGGACTATTGGTTAACCAAAACGATCCATCGGTTAACCAACTTTTTAATGATCGGAATATTAGATGCCTGGACAGAAAGTAATACACATACAAATATTAAATTTGTCTTATTATTCAGCTGTAAGCATAGTCCAACCATGGCCTGAAAGTCCGTAATATAATTTTTTGGTTTGGTACATCCTTGAAAGGAAGTACCAAACCAAAAAAATTATATTACAGACTTTCAGGCCATGTAAGGACTACTGTAAGCATAATTAGAAACATGTTACAGTTTATGGAAATTGAAATGCACTGTGGCCTGATGTATGATGGGGCCACAGCCGAATAAATTATGGACTTATTCACCGCTATATGCAATGCTGCCAATAGAAGAGACACAACTCTATATTTCTAGTGATTGCGTATTTCTGTTTCGTTGATATTTTTATCGTCAGAAGTCATCACATGTTGCCAACAGAAGGGGCATAACTCTACATTTCCCTCCCAAACCCTCCCACCAGCACAGGCCTACAGCTTTTGGGATATGCCTGTGGCATATCGTGATTGGATTTTTAGCTCAACTTTGACGAAGTCAAATTTGAGCTATTGTCATGGCCCGTCGTCCGTCTGTCCGTACGTCAACAATTGGCTATGGCTCGGGCTAGAGGTTGTATTTATGAACCGATCTTTACGAAACTTCTTGGGTACCTTTGTTAAGACCGTGGGACGAGAACGAGTGTTTTTGGGCGCGGTCCAAAATTCAAGATGGCTGCCAGCCGCCATTTTGTACCGATGATGCAGAAATCTGTTTTTTGTACAGAACTTCCATATGAAAGCTCTGATTTGAATAATTTTTTGTATGATACGGGTTTTTTTCTCGTGCGTAAATTGTGCAAATTAGACTTATTTTGATGTTTTTTGGTGTTAATTTCAGCACTGTAAGTGCAAATGCCAATACGGCTCGGGCTAGAGGCCGTATTTATGAACCGATCTTTACGAAACTTCTTGGGTACCTTTGGTATCACTGTGGGACGAGAACGAGTGTTTTGGGGTCCGGTCCGAAATTCAAGATGGCTGATGGCAGCCATTTTGTACAAAATTAGGTGCAATCAGATTTTTGCACAGAACTTCCATATGAAAGCGCTGATTTGAATAATTTTTTGTGTGAATGTTTAGTACCATGGGTTACATCACATATAATACGGGTTTTTTTTCTCGTGCAGAAATTATGCAAATTAGATGAACTTTGATATTTCAGTGTGACTTACACACATTAAGTACACATGTCTATACGGCTCAGACTTGAGTCTGTATTTATGAACTGATCTTCACGAAATGTCTTGGGTACCTTTGTTATCACCTTGGGACGAGAACGAGTGTTTCTGGGTGCGGTCTAAAATTCAAGATGGCTGCCAGTGGCCATTTTGTACTGAAATTAGGCTAATCAGTTTTTTGTACACAACTTCTATACAGCTCAGACTAGAGGCCATATTTATGAACCAATCTTTACGAACCTTGTTGGGTACCTTTGTTATCACCGTGGGATGAGAGCGAGTGTTTTGGGTGTGGTCCGAAATTCAAGATGGCCACCAGCAGCCATTTTGTACCAAAATTAGTGCAATCAGTCTTTTGTACAGAACTTCTGTATGAAAGTTCTGATTTGAATAAATTTTTGTATGAATGTTTAGTAACATGGAATACATCACATATTCTAAGGGGGTTTTTTTCGTGCAGAAATTATGCAAATTAGATGAACTTTGACTTATTCAGTGCTACTTGCACAATGTGAGCACACATGTCAATACGGCTCAGGGTAGAGGCTGTATTTATGAACCGATCTTCACAAAACTTCTTGGGTACCTTTGTTATCACCTTGGGACGAGAATGAGTGTTTCTGGGTACGGTTCAAAATTCAAGATGGCTGCCAGTGGCCATTTTGTACCAAAATTAGGTCCAATCAGTTTTTTGTCACAAGTTCTATACAGCTCGTATTTAGGAATTGATCTTCACAAAACTTCTTGGGTACCTTTGTTTTCACCTTGGGACAGGAACGAGTGTGTTTTGGGGTGCCTTTGTTATCACTGTGCTATGAGAACAAATATTTTGGGGTCCAGTCAGACCCACTCTGGGACTCAAAGTTTTCTTTTCTAGTTTAGCATCTGACTGTCACCCACCTTTACAATACTTTACCTATACATTTGTTACAGGCAACGGTCAGTATTTATGTTCAGACCATTACAATACTTTATATGTACCTTTGTTATCAGGTCATTACCTAGATGTTTGTCATTGCTGTGTCACATACTATACATGTGCATGTCTTTGTCTTGACAAGTTGAGCTACAGTGTCATTGACACTTTCATTGGTTAACCAGCAGGTTAATGAAACAAATTTACATAACCTTCACAAAAGGTTAATGAGCAACTAAATGGGTAACCTGTTAATGGGTTAATCAAAATTATGGGATTGTCAAGGCCTGAATTTGATACTATGTACCCCAAAAAGGGTCTAGATTATACCCTGCATGGACACACAATGAATTGGATCAGCCATGGCAAACACTAATCGTGTCAATTTACTATCCCTTTGAAAGATTGGGAATACGAACAACAGCATTTAACAAACTATATAAATTACTTATTTTTAGCTAAGAGAGCAATAATAGTTTCTGCTCCGCCCTCATTCCCCACACCTCCCATAGACACTCTCAGGTTTTTGCCTTCTTAGACACCTCTTCATCCAGTGTGATGCACCAATGCCAACCCAAGTTAAGATGATCACACTATGGCCCTTGTACATTGTCTTGTGTAATTTGCAGAAAGGGTAGCACCCTCCTATCATATTTTTATAGTGCGGGGGGGGGGGGGGGGGGGGGGGAGAGGTCTACAGTGTAGTTGTTAACAAAATCTTGTGTGTGCATGTTAGTTGCAAAGTTGGCTGCAAAAAGCTGTACAAATTTCTAGTTTCTCCGTGACTAGCAACAACATCCATCAATGGAATGTAATCAATACACACAATCAGTTTTCCAGATAAGGCCTGGAGAGAGGGAATCAGTAACATATTCTTTGAAGAAACTGCTAGAAATCACGTCCATCTGTCAATTTGTAGATGTTGAACATGTAATTGCATCCACTACATAATGGTGAAAGTGGGAAGGTGTGAATGTTACCATTCAGCCGATTTGGATCGAAAACAGAATTGCTTCTCATATTTGTTGCCCTGTTCAACTTAAAAATTGATCAAAGCTCTTTTATAATAATCATTTTAAATTTTGATTATTTTTCAGTTGCAATTCTTTTAACACACCCAGCAGCTTCATTGGCTGCACGATATTTCGATATACTGGTAATACCAGTATTGAAACCTTCACTGGTTGAATATCGTCCATTTTATTGGAATACCGGTACAGTAAAACCTGTCTTGAGAGACCACCGTCTTGAGAGACCACCTGTCTTGAGAGACCACATCTACCAGGCACCGATTGGTTTTACTCTATAATGGACCTGCTATGGGAGACCACCTGTCTTGAGAGACCACCTGTCTTGAGAGACCACTGTGACCTGGTACCAACTTGTATTTTTATGCCATAATGGACCTGTCTTGAGAGACCTCCCCTTTGAAGACTGAAACCATGACAAAAACTTTCTACCTGTTCTGGAATTAGAAAATCCATTGTGGTTATACTAACATAATTAAAAGTATTAAAAGCTCTTAATTGGGTTTCAATTGCTAACTCATTACAGATTGAGATATTTTTATAAGACCCCTGTGAAAAGATTAGAATTATTGCTGAATAAACAATTTCATACATACCTGAAATGTGACAGATAGGAATAAAAATAAATTTGTGTTGAAAATCTTTTTGTAACAAATTGAAATGGACTGTTATAAAAATTATAAAAATAAATTAGTGTTGAAAATCTTCAATGAATATTTTCAACACTAATTTATTTTTATAATTTTTATAACAGTCCATTTCTATTTGTTACAAAAACTTCTTCTCCATTTCTGAATTTTGTGGTTGGTTATTCACTGACTTCAGAAAACCTGAAACCTGTTATGAGAGACCACCTGTCTTGAGAGACCACTTTTGTGTGGCCCAAAGGGCGGTCTCTCAAGACAGGTTCTACTGTATATCGTCTCTGACGATATTAATTTTTAGCATGTGATATAAAACACATTGGTCTTCGTTTTCCCCAAAATCGATTCAATCAGACAGCTGATCAGAGAAACAGAAAGTTTTTTTGCACTTCTCAGACAAACGTTGAACGAGACATTACCTAACGTCGACATCTGATCATTGAACTATGCGATGTATCGACAAACAGACATGATTTTCAAGACGCATGGGGAATATTAGTGTGTTTATTTTTATCAATAAACTGCATACCTGGTACAAGAAATATTCTCAACATATATTATTAGCCAACATTCTCCCAAGCGCACAACAAATCCCCATTGTCCATTAAACTGCTGTAAAAACACTGTCGGTCGGTGTTGGTAACTTAGTGCTCACTGACCCATGTTATTGCAGTAATAACTACTCTTTGTAAGTTGCTAATGTGCGGCTAGAGAAACAAGGATAAAAAGACAATAATACTTTTGCCTTCTCTCTAAGTTGTCATAATGGTGTCAGGCCCACTGAAGAAATTTTATATTCCCACTGCACAAACAATACACTTTAAAGAGTTTATTTTGCCCTAATTTTATCCGTAAATCATATCAAACCTTTCATTCATTCATTCAAGTCATATCAGTATTTGTCTAGCTGTAATGGACCTGGTCACAAAATCTGAATCAACATCAATAATATAAAAATAACTTGTTTCTGGTTGTGCAGCTCATATTGTGCACATTTTGTAAGAGTTTAGGTGGTGCTCACTTTCTTTCAATCTGGTGTCCTTTATATTGTATTCGTGCCATGTATAGGACTATCACTACTGTATTTAACCTTTATACTCCATACTGGTTTTCGTTGTTTAAAAAATACAAAACAATGTAAATCTTAAGTCATTTTAAGTTGTAAAAATTTTGCTTCAAGTCCATTTCTTTGAATCACATGGCTGCATGGCTTTAGTATTGCATCTGTGGCTTGTTTTTTAGCTCAACTTTAACGTCCAAAATTCAAGATGGCCACCGGCAGCCATTTTGTACCAAAATTAGTGGAATCAGTTTTTTGTACAGAACTTCTGTATGAAAGTTCTGATTTGAATAAATTTATGTATGAATGTTTAGTAACATGGAATACATCACATATAATACAGGTTTATTTCTCGTGCAGTAATTATGCAAATTAGATGAACTTTGATTTATTCACTGTAACTTATACACAGTAAGTGCACATGTCAATACGGCTCGGGCTAGAGTCTGTATTTATGAACCAATCTTCACGAAACTTCTTGGATACCTTTGTTATCACCTTGGGACGAGATCGAGTGTTTTTGGGTGTGGTCCAAAATTCAAGATGGCTGCCGGCAGCCATTTTATACCAAAATTAGGTGCAATCAGTTTTTTGTACAGAATATCTATATGAAGGTTCTGATTTAAATAAATTTTCATATGAATGTTTAGTAACATGGAATACATCACATATAATACATTCTTTTTTCTTGTGCATAAATTATGCAAATTAGATGAACTTTGATTTATTCAGTGCTACTTATTCACAGTTAGTACACATGTCAATACGACTCGGTCTAGAGGCTGTATTTATGAACTGATCTTCACAAAACTTCTTGGGTGCCTTTGTTATCACCTTGGGATGAGAACAAGTGTTTTGGGGTATGGTCCAAAATTTCAAGATAGCTGCCAGCGGCCAATTAAACTTTGATTTATTCAGTGCTACTTATACACAGTAAGTGCATAAGTGCACTTTTCAATACTTCTCTGGCTAGAGGTCGTATTTATGAACTGATCTTCACAAAACTTCTTGGGTACCTTTGTTGTCGCCGTGGGACAAGAACAAGTGTTTTGAATTCGGTCCAAAATCCAAGAAGGCTACCGTACGGGTGGCCATTTTGTCCCAAAATTAGGTGCAATCATTTTTTTTTTGTACAGAACTTGTATATTTATGATGACGTTTCCTTTGGAAGGAGTTGATGAGTTTATTTTTAGCTCAACTTTGACTTTGTCATATTTTTTTAGGAAACTTTTGGACTACGTTTGTTATCATCATGGGATGATAATGAGTGCTTTTGGGCTTGGCCCAAAATTCAAAATGCCTGTTGGCAGTCATATGGGAATTGTGTGTATTACATTTTTTGTACAGAACCTGTAAAGAAGATTTTTTATGTCAGTAATGTTTGCTATAAATTTATTGGGTGCCTTTGTTATCACTGTTGTATGAGAACAAATATTTTTGGGTTCAGTCAGACCCACTCGGGGACTAAAAAAGGGAGATAATTAAAAATCTTTTCCAAAAACCCCAGACAACATTTATGTTTCTAGGATGTGTATAATTATTCAAATGTGTTTAAGCCAAGTTCCTATGTTGATATTTGGTGTTGTTTGGGGAGGGTAAACATTATTAGCACAACCCGATTTTCTATTTCCAATGAGAAAAATAAAACCTCCTCACCCATCGGAACCCTATGAGCTAAAGATAAAAAATTCAAATTCCTACATTTTAAGAAGGACCGGACAAATATTTATTAATTAGTATGAATCAACCTTAGAAGAGTTTGAATCAAACAGGCCAAAACAATTGCTAACATTTGGCTTATGGAGCACCATACAAGGATCCCCATTGTAACATTAACCCCATGGAGATTTCTTTTGTAGTTTAGCATCCCACTGTCACCCACCTTTACAATACTTTACCTGTACATTTGTTACAGGCTACGGTCAGTATTTATACAGACTTTTAAAATACTTTTTCATTTATTTTTGTTATCAGGTCCATACCTAGATGTGTGTCATTGCTGTGTCTCATACTATACATGTACATGTCTTACACAAGTTGAGCTACAGTGTCATTGACACTTTCATTTTTCGATCATCTGACTGAAAGTCAAAATGAGCTCTAGTGATCACTTCGTCCATGAACTTGGTGTTTGCACCTGCTCCTCCTAAAAACCACTGAACCAATTTTTGTTAAATTTGAGGTGATTGCTTGTTCTGGCATCAAATTTTGTTTTTATTCAGATCAACATGCCCAGCCCCATAGCGAAGGGGTGTGGGGAAAATGCTCAATAATTCTTAAAAAATCTTCTTCACTGACTTGATATGTGGTATGTAGCTTCCTCTTGAGGTGTAGAATCAAGTTTGTTCAAACAAAGTTCGTGAATCAATATTTTGCCTTTGTAATGGGAGGGGCAAGATTTTGGGCCTTGCCCAAAATTTCTAATTTCTGAACCGAGAGGCCGATTTGAACCAAATTTGATATGTGGTATTTTTGAGTCATTCATACTTGATTCATGCAAAAAACATTTTCGATGTCCCCTTGGGAACCCCAGGAACTGAAAATAGAAATACTTTCAAATGCGCATATTTCCCAAACCACATGGAACAGAGAACTGCTATTTGGTATGAAGCATCCTTAGGGACCAGTAGAAATGAATGGTAAAAAAAATTGCCATCCTATATTTTTATACTGTACCAATGACCCAGACATAGCTGGTGCTAACTCTTAAAATATAGGGCCAAACACAAATTTGGCCCTTAAAATATAGGGCCAAACACAAATTTTGCCCCCCAGTCCCCAAAATTTGCATCTAAAACCAAAGAAAACATGTCCTGAATGGCCCTCCACACTTCACCTCTACTGCGCATGCGCAGTGTCAAGGACGTTCCGAAATTGGCGCCATTAATCATTCTTAGTTTGGCCCTTCATCAGTTAACATCTGACTGATCTTTGTGCTTGTAAATCTCAGTTTAAATGATGCCAGACACATAAATATTAGTGAAATGGTGATTCTAAGGAGGATATAGAAGGAGGAGAGGAAAAATGTGTGACAGAAAATTATCAGGGCTGTAACTTAAAATTTTTTAATGAAATTATGTTAAGTTACCTATTTTCGAGGCAGCAGCCATTTTGTTGTCATTCTTGTTATCAAGTTACACTGATTGTTCAGTGTTTTCCTCTCTCCCTTTCCTTTAAGTCCCCTCTTGCTATTCTCCCATGCTTTTGGCATATTTTCTGTAATTTTATTACTAAAATTTCTTGGGAGTTTTAGCTGAATAACAGAATGAATTCTGTTCTTTTCCCCATGTTTACGTCTTCACCTATGGGTGGTTAGGCGTTGTGTTCTGCATCTACCATCTGATGTTCTGCAGTTTCTTCCCTGGAAGTCTCTGTTTTGCATCAGATAGTGTATTATTGGTAACTGATTTCGGGCCTGGGTGCCTGGAGTCTTATTCTAGTGCTTTTACACTTATTGTTTACATTTACAACAGCCCTCTGTGTGAGGGGGGATTTCTTGAAAATAATATCTTGATGTTAATTTAATCATAACTAGATACATTATTATTGTTCGTAAGTGTTGCATAAATTGTTTAAAATATTTTTAAAATATTTGTCCACACTTAGGCTTGGGATCCATTGGGGCTCAACATTACTTTTCAGAAACTTGGGCTGTTCTGAAAAAATATTTTTTCAAAATATTTTGATTTCAATTATATTTTCTATGTTAATGGATCGTATTATTATGTATTTTGATTGTCAGGGGTTGGTGTGAGTACTAGGACTTTGTTTTCTTTTCACATTGAAAGGATTTTGGTCAATTGTAATAAGAGGAAATCTTCCTCTGACTTTTATAATCATTCTATATGTAGTCAGTGTACTCGCACTAACTCCTGTTCTGTATGTGATGATTTCGATGACAACATGGGAAGCGTGTGTCACGGTATGTTAGTGGGGAATTGGACATTCCGGTCCTTTCCCCGCAGGGTCACTCTACTTTATCAATTTCTATTTCAGACGATCAAGATTAGGGTGATGTATCCGTGATGTCTTCCAAAAGTGTGCCTCCGTCATCACAATTAATGAAGGGCTAGCGGAAAAGTGCTCATGTAAATACACCAATTGCCTAAGAGGACCCTAGTAGGTTCGACGGCCTTTGACGTCCGCTAGCTCGCCCGGTGTAACGTCCATTCATCGAATGGTTCGGCAGCCGGGTTCGTCCGTTGCGGTCTAGAAGGAGTTTTGGGGTGATGCGAGCACTATAAATCAACCAAATGCACACCCAGTGACGGCGGATTAGAGGGAGAACGGAGGAAGCCTTTTAGTCCGGTTCCTAGCTCGTCCAGGTCCATCCGGACGGCAAGCGAGAGAGGCCCTTCTCTCGTACAACAACATCTGGCCCCAGATGTTGTGGTACAAAATGTTTCGCATTCGGAGCATACGTCCGCCGCTCGGGACGCTCCGACATATAGTCAGTCCGGAGAGACTGTCAATAAGGCTTCCTCATTCTCATGGTAGCGCACACGACCGCTCTTGGCTACGTGACCTCAGATATCCAGTCAACTTCGCCAATCAGAGAATCATCGGCGACCAGGTCACACCATCCGGTAGCCAGGGACACGAGGCCTGCAGACTCCGGACGCTCGCATAAGAAAGTGTGCGGGAGTCGACGTACACGGAGCTTCCGGCGGCAATGCATCGTAAGACCGCTACTGCACAGGCCTCGGGGACGGACGTGCTATCCCAAATAGCACAGCTTATCGCAGCATCCCAGCAGCAACTGAATCTGTCGCATAATGTATTATCCGACGATGCTGGGTCGGGACGCTCCGCGGAAGCAGGTACGGACGTCCGAAAATTTCATCCGGTCCGACGGGATACCGAAAGGGATTCGGAGGATTTCGAGCTTTCCCTTTCGGAACACCATATGCTGTTGTGTATGTCATCTGACTTGATCTTCTACAGGTTCTTTCGTCGGACCAGAATGCTGCGATGCCGGATAAGAAACTGATAGCATCGGTGGACTTAGAAATTTTTGGTTCGGTTCAGGGACATCGTCCCTCAGTTCCGACATAGTCCAATAATGTCACACAAACTTTCGAATTATTGAACGACGCTATATATATTATTATATGCTTGCTATTACCAAGCATTTCTGGTTTCTTGTTCGCAAAGTTACGGAGATGTCTTTCAAAGTGTGCCTCTGTCGTCATAGTTAATGAAGAGCTAGCGGCAATAAGTGCTCATGGAATATGTCTATCGCTTAATAGGTCCCTTGTAGGATCGACGGAGTGACATTCGCTAGCTCACCCGGTGTAGCGTACATTCATCGAATGGTTCGGCTGCCGGGTTCGTCCGTTGCGGTCTAGGAAGGAGATTTGGGTGATGCGAGCACTATAATAAGACAATAGTACACACCCAGTGACGACGGATTAGAGGAGAGATCGGAGGAAGCCTGTTAGTCCGGTTCCTGGCTCGTCCAGGTCCGTCCGGGCTATGAGCGAGAGAGGTCCCTCTCTCGTCCAACAACATAGGGGACCGCATGTTGTGGTTCAGATATTTCGCATTCGGAGCATATGTCAGCCGCTCGGGACGCTCCGTAATATTGACAGTCCGAGAGACTGTCGATAATGCTTCCTCATCCTCACAGCAGCGCACACGACCGCACATTGGCTACGTGACCTTGAGTATCCGACCAGTTTCGTCATTCAGTGATTCCACGGCGAACAGGTCACGCCATCCGGTAGCCAAGGGACACGAGGCCTATACACTCCGTTCGCTCGCATAATAGAAGTATGCACGGGGTAACGATCACGGAGCTTCCAGCGGCAATGCATCGTAAGACCGCTTCTCCACAGGCCTCAGTGACGGACGTGCTATCCAAGTTAGCACAGTTTTTCGCAGCATCCCAGCAATCGACAGTTTCTCGGTCGGATCAGGAATTATCCGACGGCACTGGGTCGGTGCGCTCCGCTGTTGCATCAGGTTCGGACGACCGAACGCTTTTTAGGGTCCGACAGGATGGCGAAAGGGATTCGGACGATTTCGAGTTTTCCCTTTCGAAACATCGGAAGCTGCCATACATTTCTTCCGGCATTATCTTCCAGTGGTTGTTCCTTCGGACTACATTGCTGCGATGTTGGATAAGAGACTTATAGCGTCACTGGACACGGAATTTTGGATCGGTTCAGGGACATTGTCCCTGACTTACCGGCACACTCCAATAATGTCATTAGAACATGTGTATTATTTATCGACGCTATATATATATATAAGCCTGCTACCAAGCATGATAGTTTAGTTTCTTGTCCGCAATGCTCAATTCTGCCTTTTATCATTTCTAGGAATAATTTATTTTGGCAGAACAGGGCATACCGAGAGTTCATATGCGTCTAGACGGCGTGGTTAAAGACTGGAAATTATCTTTTCCGCCGTCTATGTCTTTTCCAACCACAATGTTGGAAACGACAATGATGTCTAATAGACTTAACTTAGACGCTTTATCATACGTAATCCACCTTACTGAGGCGTTATCATTACGTCTTCAAGAGAAAGAATTCCGGGATATGATCCTCAATGTGATTTCTTTTGAGGGCAGTAGTTTGTCCACGTATAACTCCGCCCTTCAGTGGCTACCTGGAGTTGGTTAGACGTGACGCAGCCCTAGCTACATCCACGCGTGTGGATAATAAGGTGAAGAACTCTCTCAGAGTCGCTTCGGTCTCGGAGAAGCTTCTCTTCGACGGCAACTTTTCAGCAATCCATGAATTGCTCGATTTACACGTTCTCTTGTCTATCTAGTGTAGCAAGAGATTCAGACTGGGGCAAACATTCGGTGGTTGACTCAGAGAGTGCCACTGCAGTTGCCGGATCCGAGTTTTATAATTATGACGGTTGCCAGTCAAACAGGTTGGGATACAATATTGATCCCAACGGATTCGAAGTGCCATGGTCTTTGGGTTCCGCAGTCTCTAGGCAAGCACTTATCTTCCACGGAATAATGTTTTTTAGGCTTGCTTTATGTCATTGGATGAACATTATTCAGAAACGCATGTCCAAATCCTGTCCGATAATACGACAGTAGTGGCGTATCTCCGGAACCAGGGAGGCACTCATTCGTTTCCGTTATTCAATTTAATGGAAAGAATCCTTCTGTTTGTTTTAGTGCACCAAGTTCTGCTTCGGTCCGTCATATTCCGGGTCGTCTGATTGTATTACCGGACTCCCTTTCACTTATGGGTCGCTTGTTGCCGTCAGAATGGACTCTCAACAAACAAGTATTCAATCAGATTTGCTATCAATGGGAGCGCCCAATGATACTTTATTTACGACACAACTTGCTAATCAATTGCAGACGTATGTGTTTACATGTCCGAATCTCTGAGATTATATTGTTAACGCTCTATTGATCTAATAGGACGGAATGATAGGATATGCGTATCCTCCTGCGCTGTTGTTTCAGCAAGTATTGCTAAGATAAACAACCACAATACATTTCTGTTGATAGCATCTCTGTCTTCACAGAGACCGTGGGTAAATTTACTCTGATGTCTACTGTGGGTCTTAACGCGAAAACTTCTTCCATGAGAGGATCTTCTTTCGCTGGGGAAAATCGTGTCATCTTCATCACAACCCGCAAGGTATCAACCTTCACGTATTCCGTTGTGTGGTCCTTATTGCATTGTAAGCATTGTACTGGACGGGCTTTGGACGCGATTTCTTACTGTAGGAGAACCTCTTCTTCGCTATACTATGCGGCTAAAGTGGAGGCTCGTCCGTCGTTGGTGTAGGGATCACTATGTTGATATTGTTGATCCCTCCATACTAGTCATTGCAACTTTCTAGTATACTTGTTTGACAAGATCTACTGCAGCCTGTTACTATTAAGGTTATAGGTTTATGTTATCTCATACCCATGCACTCTATGATAGTTTACAATTGAGTCTTATGTCTCTTTATCTAAGTCAGTTAGTAACTTTTCGATAAATAGACTTAGAATCATTAGATTAAATTTCTATACGGAATTTAACTTCGGTTCTTATTTAGCTAAGTAATCATTTGAGCCTCTGGGGATAGTAGTTTTCAAATTCTGACCTTTTAGACAGTAATTCTGTTGGCTTCTCTTTTACTGAAGAGTCAGTGAGCTTCATGCACTATCGGTGGATGATTCTCACTTTCGTAGTTTCGGAATCACTACTTCCTTTACTATTTAGGTTGGATTTTTGCATAAGAGTCAGGCTCCTAATAAATATCCGGAACCTATTGTTATTAAGGTCCTTCCGTCTTCGTACGGGCATAGGCCTTTCCTCTGTCCGGTTAGAGTTTACGTATTTATAAACAGATATCTGTTTATTACTACGGGCATAAGCTTCTTCTGTCTTTGATGCCTATTAGAAGGACGTTACGCTCCATTCTATTGCTAATGGATTCAATTAACTATCGATACTGCTTATGGTATATCTTTGACTCAGCAGTTGTGTTTGAGATTTCGGCTCATGAAGTAAGAGTTCTTCTACATCTTGGGCTTACATTAATAGTGTCGCTATTATAGATTTTTGAAGGCTGCTCATTGCGCTCAGCCATCCACATTCATGAATTTTTTATCTCAGAAATATTGAGTCCATTTCTGGAGACCTCTATTGTTAGGTCTATTATCTACTGCTCAGAATGTCATTCACTTAACAGTTGCTACTATAGCTAGGTAGGCTGTCTGTTTCGGCAGTGACTCCGTTCTGCTGCCCTCTTCGCTCTGGGCTATTTGACCCAGGGCAAGAAAAAGGGGGGGGGGGGGGGGGGGGGAGGGTGTTTCCTTGGGTCACCTGTTTTACTATGAAAACAAGGGGATACCTCCTCCGGAGTTAGTAATTCTGAGCTGTTATTGGGATGGCTTTTTAGTGAGAAGTTTATGTTTTAAAAATTCATTCAGGTCTTAGTTTTTAAAGTATAGCTTTTGAATATAGCACGTGTCAAACGGACGTTATTATACAATCCTCAGACACTTTTAAGGAGTATAAAGAGTCTCTATTCTCTAGACTTACTTTATTTATTGGCTTACTTTAAAAATTATTAGTATAAGGATTATACTAGATATTAATAGAGTACATGGATGTATGATGCTCAATTTTGGAAGGTGTTGTATCTTTCTAATTTATCATAAATAAGAAAGATACATGTAAGGCCTAATACTTCTTTTTCCCTAGAGGGGATGACTCTATTTTATATAATTGAGCGTATTCCAACTTGCTCTATGTCCTTGGCCCTCCAGCCTTTTTACTATTCAGCTATGTCTGGGTCATTGGTACAGTATAAAAATGTTAAAAAATTTATAGTAATTTATATATTTTTTATACTTACCAATGACCCAGACGGGGATGGCCCTCCCAGGAGTTGGGAACTCATACCTCCCCGCTGAGTACATAGCGCTTACCAGGCACTGGTTAAAAGAATGATTAATGGCGCCAATTTCGGAACGTCCTTGACACTGCGCATGTGCAGTAGAGGTGAAGTGTGGAGGGCCATTCAGGACATGTTTTCTTTGGTTTTAGATGCAAATTTTGGGGATTGGGGGGCAAAATTTGTGTTTGGCCCTATATTTTAAGAGTTAGCACCAGCTATGTCTGGGTCATTGGTAAGTATAAAAAATATATAAATTACTATAAATTTTTTAACTTTTCAGGGTATACTATTGGGGGCATCGAAAAAATGCTGAATATGGAGAATGATCTTTAACCCCCTACACACTGATGTCGAAATATCTAAAGTTCAGGGTGCAAATATTTCCCATAATGCAGCTAGAAATTTAACCAATTCAATCTTGTTTGACAGAGCTCAATGAGCTCTGTCAAACAAGATTGAATTGGTTAAATTCCCAGTTGCATTACGGGAAAAATGGCTACTTCAAATCTGGATATTTTGACATCAGTGTGTAGGGGGTTAAAAATCTTTTTCTTCAGATCCCCCAGTCAGAATGCTTTCATATTTGGTATACAACATCTTTAAGGTGGTGAGATTCAAGTTTTTTCAAATTGAGTGCCTGGGTTAATATTTGTGCCCCCTATGGTAGCCCGAATTTTAACTTAAGGATAGTTATAGTGATATATGAGGAAATTTCTTTAAAAATCTTCTTCAGATCCACCAGTTAGAATGCTTTCATATTTGGTATACAACATCTTTGGTGGGAGGGGGGGGGGGGGGGGTTCAGCGTTAAGTTTGTTCAAATCGAGTGCCTGGGTTAATAGTTGGGCTCTCCATGGGACCCCGAATTTTAACTTAATGCAAAATGAGGAAATTTCTTAAACCATCTTCTTCTTTAGATCCATCTGTCAGAATGCTTTCATATTTGGTATACAACATCTCTATTATTATTTATTTATTTATTGGTGTTTAAGGTCACATACTTATGCACAATGGCTAATCGTGACCGTGACAGTTTTACGGGTGGAGGAAGCCGGAGTACCCGGAGAGAACCACCGAGCAACGACGAGCAGCTGTCAGCTCTCCAACATCTGAACTCTGCACCGCAGCACAGGCAGGGTTAGATTGGTTGAAGACATGCGCACCATCGATGTGCAGTACGCCTCAGTACACAGCGTCATCGTGCCCCCATGTAGGCAATCGGGGTGAATTGTCTTGCCCAGGGACACAACGCGGTTGCCGCAGGTGGAATTCGAACCGAGGACCTCTCGGCTTGCAGCCTGCACCTCTACCAACTGAGCCACCGCGTCCCACACAACATCTCTAGGGAGGTCACATTAAAATTTGTTAAAATCGAGTCCGAAGTTCATAGTTGGGTTTCCTATGTGAACCCAAATTTTAACTTTGTGCAGTGCGAGGGACTTTCTGTAAAAATATTCTTCTTCAGATTCACCAGTTAGAATCCTTTCATATTTAGTATACAACATCTCTAGGTGGGTCAGATTCAAGTTTGTTCAAATCGGATCCCTGGGTTAATATTTGGGTTCCCTATGGGAGCCTGAATTTTAACTAGTACAATATGAGGGAATTTCTTCTTCTTGAGAACCATCTTTTAGAATGTTCTTATTTGGTATACATCTCGTGGGAGGATGGTCAGATTCAAGTTTGTTCAAATCGAGTCCCTGAGTTAATATTTAGGCTTTTTATGGGAGCCTGAATTTTAACTTAGTGCAACATGAGGGAATTTCTTTAAAAATCTTCTTCAGATCCACCAGTCAGAATGCTTTCACATTTGATATACTGTATCCTGGTGGTGGGTGGGAAGCGCTCAGACTCAAGTTTTTTCAAGTTAAGTTCCTTGGTTGATATTTGGACTCGCTAGTCTTGCATTACTGGAAATCTGGGCATTATATTTCTGTGGTAGCATCCCAGTACTAGAAAAAATCATCTGGCATGGACAACAAAGTTATAAATAATTAAATAACTTCATTCCTCTATATTATTAACTAGCTATAGATGCTAATTAAATCCTTCTTTCAACAACTTTTGTGTGGGCATGGTGGCTCTGTAGGAATAGGTGCAGACTGCAAGCTAAGATGACCTCTTTTCGAATCCCACCTGCGGCAACTGCATTTTGTCCTTGGGCAAAAGACTTCACCCCCATTGCCCACGTGGGGTACGGCAGCGTTGTGTACCCAAGGCGTACTGCACGTCGATTGTGTACTTGCCTGCAATCAATGCTAACACTGCTTGTATGGAGTTAGTATGTTCGAGAGCCTGACAGTTGCTCGGAGGTTCTCTCTGGGTACTCCGTCTTCCTCCACCCTTGAAACTGTCAGACACAAGGTGACCCCTGGCTATGGAAAGTGTAGTTAAACCCCAATAAACAAACAACTATCGTCAGGTGAGCACCCCAAACCCCATGGGACCTCTTGTTGAAATCCTCGGTCAAAAGTAAGTTAGATGAATATTTAATTTTTTTTATTTTGTAAGTGATATGGAACTTGGCTTGATACAGCTATCTTGGAGTTTGTCGAAGTAACTGTATCAAAGCGAAATATAGGTGAACAGTCGGGTGTTATTATCCTGCTTGTTAATTCAACTGATGCTAGAAACAGTTAACAATTTTATGACAAAGCAATTATTTTAATAAATTTTAATTCATTCATGTAAAACTTAACGCTCCCAAATTATATTGAGATAAATATAGAATATGTTCTGTTTATTTTGTTCTCAGAAAAGAATATCATGAAAGAAAAACAAGAGAAGTAAAGGAGTTGAAAGAAGAGAGAAAAAGAAAAAGAATAGAGTAAGTAGAATTCCTTTCTACCTTGAAGTCTCTGTTGAGGTCATATATCCTTAACCCATTACCCAATGAATCGCCTGCATCCGCCCGCGTAATATGCAAATTCTGCAGTTGAAAAAATATTATATTTTTATACTGTACCAATGACCCAGACATAGCTGGTGCTAACTCTTAAAATATAGGGCCAAACACAAATTTTGCCCCCCAATCCCCAAAATTTGCATCTAAAACTAAAGAAAACATGTCTTGAAAGGCCCTCCACACTTCGCCCCTACTGCGCATGCGCAGTGTCAAGGACGTTCCGAAATTGGCGCTATTTATCATTCTAAGTTTGGCCCTTCATCAGTTAACATCTGACTGATCTTTGTGCTTTTAAATCTCAGTTTAAATGATGCCAGACACATAAATATTAGTGAAATGGTGATTCTAAGGAGGATAGAGAAGGAGGAGAGGAAAAGAATGTGTGACAGAATATTATCAGGGCTGTAACTTAAAATTTTTTAATGAAATTATGTTAAGTTACCTATTTTCAAGGCAGCAGCCATTTTGTTGTCATTCTGATTATTTAGTTACACTGTTTTTTCAAGTGTTTTCCTCTCTCCCTGTCCTTTAAGTTCCCTCTTGCTATTCTCCCATGCTTTTGGCATAGTTTCTGTAATTATTATTACTAAAATTTCTTGGGAGTTTTAGCTGAATAACAGAATGAATTCTGTTCTTTCCCCATGTTTACGTCTTCACCTACGGGTGGTTAGGCGTTGTGTTCTGCATCTACCATCTGATGTTCTGCAGTTTCTTCCCTGGAAGTCTCTGTTTTGCATCAGATAGTGTATTTTTGGTAACTGATTTCGGGCCTGGGTGCCTGGAGTCTTATTTTAGTGTTTTTACACTCATTGTTTACATTTACAACAGCCCTCTGTGTGAGGGGGGGATTTCTAAAAAATAATATCTTTATGTTATTTTAATCATAACTAGATACATTATTATTGTTCGTAAGTGTTGAATAAATTGTTTAAAATATTTTTAAAATTTTTGTCCACACTTAGGCTTGGGATCCATTGGGGCTCAACGTTACTTTTCAGAAACTTGGGCTGTTCTGAAAAAATATTTTTTCAAAATATTTTGATTTCAATTATTTTTTCTATATTAATGGATCATATTATTATTATGTATTTTGATTGCCAGGGGTTAGTGCGAGTACCAGGACTTGTTTTCTTTTCACATTGAAAGGATATTGATCAATTGTTTTAAGAGGAAGTCTTCCTCTGACTTTATTATCATTCTATATGTGGTCAGTGTACTCGCATTAACTCCTGTTCTGTATCGTATGATTTCGATGACAATATGGGAAGCATATGTCACGGTATGTTGTTGGGGATTTGGACACTCCGGTCCTTTCCCCGCAGGGTCACTCTACATTATCAATTTCTATTTCAGACGATCAAGATTAAGGTGATGTATCTGTGATGTCTTCCAACAGTGTGCCTCCGTCGTCACAATTAATGAAGGGCTAGCGGAAAAGTGCTCATGTAATACGCCAATTGCCTAAGAGGACCCTAGTAGGTTCGACGGCCTTTGACGTCCGCTAGCTCGCCCGGTGTAGCGTCCATTCACCGAATGGTTCGGCAGCCGGGTTCGTCCGTTGCGGTCTAGAAGGAATTTTGGGTTGATGCGAGCACTATAAAATTAACTTAATGCACACCCAGTGACGGCGGATCGGAGGGAGAACGGAGGAAGCCTTTTAGTCCGGTTCATAGCTCGTTCCGGTCCATCCGGACGGCAAGCGAGAGAGGCCCCTCTCTCGTTCAACAACATCTGGCCCCAGATGTTGTGGTACAAATGTGTCGCTAGCGGAGCATACGTCCGTCGCTCAGGACGCTCCGTTGTATAGGCAGTCCGCTGAGACTGCTAAGGCTTCCTCTTCTCGTCAGCGCACACGACCGCACCTTGGCTGCGTGACCGCCGATATATTACCAGCTTCGCCGATCAAGGATTCTTCGGCGACCAGGTCACACCATCCGGCAGCCAGGGATTCGAGACCGATGGACTCCGGACGTTCGCATAGGAAAAGTATGCAGGAGCCATCTGATGCGGAGCTGCCCTCGGCGAAGCAGCGATAGACTGCGCCTCCGCAGGTCTCGACGCCGGACATTCTTGTGCACATAGCACAGCTTATCGCAGCATCCCAGCAGCCGACAGAAACGGTGTCGGATCGAGAATTATCCGACAGCGCTGGGTCGGTAGCTGGGGACTCGAGGCCTGCAGACTCCGGACGTTCGCATAGGAAGTGTGCGGGAGTCAACGTACACGGAGCTTCCGGCGGCAATGCATCGTAAGTCCGCTACTGCACAGGCCTCGGGAACGGACGTGCTTTCCTTAATAGCACAGTTTATCGCAGCATCCCAGCATCAACTGAATCTGTCGCATATATTTTATCCGACGATGCTGGGTCGGGACGCTCCGCGGAAGTGGGTACGGACGGTCGAAAGTTTCATCCGGTCCGACGGGATACCGAAAGGGATTCGGAGGATTTCAAGCTTTCCCTTTCGGAACAACATATGCTGCGATGCCGGATAAGAAACTGATAGCGTCGGTGGACTTAGAAATATTTGGTTCGGTTCAGGGACATCGTCCCTCAGTTCCGACATAGTCCAATAATGTCACACAAACTTTCGAATTATTGAACGACGCTATATATATTATTATTTTATGCTTGCTATCCAAGCATTTCTGGTTTCTTGTTCGAAGAGTTATGGAGATGTCTTTCAAAAGTGTGCCTCTGTCGTCATAGTTAATGAAGAGTTAGCGGCAATAAGTGCTCATGGAATATGTCTATCGCTTACGGAGTGACATTCGCTAGCTCACCCGGTGTAGCGTACATTCATCGAATGGTTCGGCTGCCGGGTTCGTCCGTTGCGGTCTAGGAAGGAGATTTGGGTGATGCGAGCACTTTAATTACTTTAGTACTCACCCAGTGACGGCAGATTGAGGACAGATCGGAGGAAGCCTGTTAGTCCGGTTCCTGGCTTGTCCAGGTCCGTCCGGGCTGTGAGCGAGAGAGGTTCCTCTCTCGCCCAACAACATAGGGGACCGCATGTTGTGGTTCAGATATTTTACATTCGGAGCATATGTCCGTTGCTCGGGACGCTCCGTTATATTGACAGTCCGAGAGACTGTCTTTAATGCTTCCTCATCCTCACAGCAGGGCACACGACCGCACATTGGCTACGTGACCTCGAGTATCCGATCAGTTTCGGCATTCAGTGATTCCACGGCGAATAGGTCGCGCCATCCGGTAGCCAAGGGACACGAGGCCTATACACTCCGTTCGCTCGCATATTGGAAGTATGCACGGGGTAACGATCACGGAGCTTCCAGCGGCAATGCATCGTAAGACCGCTTCTCCTCAGGCCTCAGTGACGGACGTGTTATCCGAGTTAGCACAGTTGTTTCGCAGCATCCCAGCAATTGACAGTTTCTCGGTCGAATCAGGAATTATCCGACGGCGCTGGGTCGGTGCGGTCCGCGGTTGCATCAGCTTCGGACGACCGAACGCTTTATAGGGTCCGACAGGATGGCGAAAGGGATTCGAAAGATTTCGAGTTTTCCCTTTAGTAGTATCGGAAGATGCCTTTCATATCTTCTGGCATTTCTTCCAGTGATTATTATTTCGGACTTCATTGCTGCGATCTTGGATAAGAGACTTATAGCGTCATTGGACTCGGATTTTTCGATCAGTACAGGGACATTGTCCCTGACTTACCGACGCAGTCCAATATTGTCATTACAACATGTGTTTTATTTTTCGACGCTATATATATATATATATACAAGCCTGCTACTAAGCATGATAGTTTAGTTTCTTGTCCGCGTTGCTCATTTCTGCCATTTTATCATTTTTACAAATAGTTTATTTTGGCAGAGCAGGGCATACCGAGAGTTCATATGCGTCTAGACGGTGTGATTAAAGACTGCATATATTCTTTTTCGCCGTTTATGTCTTTTCCAATTTCAATGTTGGGAACGACATTATGTATAGTAGACTTAACTTAGACGCTTTATTATACGTCATCCGCCTTACTGAGGCGTTATCATTACGTCTTCAAGAAAAGATTTACGGGATATTATTCTCAATGTAATTTCTTTTGAGGGCAGTAGTTTGTTCATGTATAACTCCGCCCTTCAGTGGCTGATTGGAGTTGGTTAGACGTGACGCAGCCCTAGCTACATCCACACGCGTGGATAGTAAGGTTAAGAACTCTCTCAGAGTCGCTTCGTTCTCGGAGGAGCTTCTCTTCGACGGCAACTTTCCGGCAATCCATGAATTGCTCGATTTATACGTTCTCTTGTCTATCTAGTGTTACAAGAGATTCAGACTGGGGCAAACATTCGGTGGTTGACTCAGAGAGTGCCGCCGCAGTTGCCGGACCCGAGTGTGGCTGTTATGACGGTTGCCAGTCAAACAGATTGGGATATATACTGATCCCTACGGATTCGAAGTGCCAGGGTCTTTGGGTTCCGTAGTCTTTTAGCTATCAGTTTAACTTCCGCGGAATAATGTTTTTTAGGCTTGCTTTATGTCATTGCATGAACATTATTCAGAAACGCATGCCCAAATTCCTGTCCTTTAATTCGACAGTAGTGGCGTATCTCCGGAACCAGGGAGGCACTCTTTCGTTTCCGTTATTCAATTTAATGGAAAGAATCCGTCTGTTGGTTATAGTACACCAAGTTCAGTTTTGGTCCGTCATATTCCGGGTCGTCTGATTGTTTTATCGGACTCCCGTTCTCTTACGGGTCGCTTGTTGCTGTCAGAATGGACTCTCAACAAACAAGTATTCAATCAGATTTGCTATCTATTGGAGCGCCCAATGATGATTTATTTATGACACAGCTTGCTAATCAATTGCAGACGTATGTGTTGGCTTGTCCAGATCTCTGAGCTAATAGTGTTAACGCTCCATTGATCTATAGGACGGAATGATAGGATACGCGTATCCTCCGGCGCTGTTGTTTTAGCAGGTATTGCTAAGATAAACAACCACAATACATTTCTGTTGATAGCATCTCTATCTTCACAGAGATCATGAGTAATTTACTCTCTTGTCTACTGTGGGTCTTAACGTGAAATCTTCCTCTATGTGAGGATCTTTTTTCACTGGGTAAATCGTGTCATCTTTATCACAACCAGCAAGGTCGCAACCTTCATGTATTCCGTTGTGTGGTCCGTATTGCATTGTAAGCACTGTACTGGACGAGCTTTGGACGCGATTTCTTACTATAGGAGATTCTCTTCTTCGCTATTCTATGCGACTAAAGTGGAGGCTCTTCCGTCGTGGTGTAGGGATCATTATGTTCATATTGTTGATCCCTCCATACTACTCATTGCTATTTTTTTAGTATACTTGTTTCACAAGATCTACTGCAGCCTGTTATTATTTAGGTTATAGGATTATGTTACCTCATACCTATGCACTCTACGATAGTTTACAGTTGAGTCTTTTGTCTCTTTATCTAAGTCAGTTAGTAACTTTTCGATAAATAGACTTAGAATCTTTAGATTAAATTCCTAGACGGATTTTAACTTCGGTTCTTATTTAGCTAAGTAATCATTTGAGCCTCTGGAAACAGTAGTTTTCAAATTCTGACCTTTTAGACAGTAATTCTGTTGGTTTCTCTTTTACTGTAGAGTCAGTGAGTTTCATGCACTATCGATGGATGATTTTCACTTTCATAGTTTCGGAATCAATACTTCCGTTACTATTTAGGTTGGATTGTTGCATAAGATTTAGGCTCCTATTATCCGGAACCTATTATTTTAAGGTCCTTCCGTCTTCGTATGGGCATAGGCCTTTACTCTTTCCGGGTACAGTTTATGTATTTATAAACAGATATCTGTTTATTACAAGGGCGTAAGCTTCTTCTGTCTTTGATGTCTAGTAGAAGGACGTTACGCTCCATTTTATTGTTAATGGATTCTATTAACTATCGGTACTGCTTATGGTATATCATTGACTTAGCAGTTGTGCTTAAGATTTCGGCTCATGAAGTAAGAGTTCTTCTACTTCTTGGGCTTACATTAATAGTGTCGCTATTATAGATTTTTGAAGGCCGCTCATTGCGCTCAGCCATCCACATTCATGAATTTTATCTTAGAAATATCGAGTCAATTTCTTGAGGCCTCTTTTGTTAGGTCTATTATCTACTGCTCAGAATGTCATTCACTTAACAGTTGCTACTATAGCTAGGTAGGCTGTCTGTTTCGGCAGTGTCTCCGTTCGGCTGCCCTCTTCGCTCTGGGCTATTTGACCCAGGGCAAGAAAAAGGGGGGGGGGGGGGAGGGTGTTCCCTTGGGTCACCTGTTTTACTATGAAAACAAGGGGATACCTCCTCCGGAGTTAGTAATTCTGAGCTGTTATTGGGATGGTTGTTTAGTGAGAAGTTTAAGTTTATAAAATTCATTCAAGTCTTAGTTTTTAAAGTATAGCTTTTGAATATTGCATATGTCAACGGACATGATTATGCAATTCTCAGACACTTTTAGGAGTATAAGAGTCTCTATTCTCTAGACTTACTTTATTATTGGCTTACTTTAAAAATTATTAGTATAATGATTATATTGGATATTAATAGAGTACATGGATGTATGAAGCTCAATTTTGGAAGGTGTTGTATCTTTCTAATTTATCATAAATAAGAAAGATACATGTAAGGCCTATTACTTCTTTTCCCTACAGGGGATGACTCTATTTTATTTTATTGAGCGTATTTTGAGCGTATTCCATTTTGCTCTATGTCCTTGGCCCTCCAGCCTTTTTACTATTCAGCTATGTCTGGGTCATTGGTACAGTATAAAAATGTTAAAAAATTTATAGTAATTTATATATTTTTTATACTTACCAATGACCCAGACGGGGATGGCCCTCCCAGGAGTTGGGAACTCTTGCCTCCCCGCTGAGTACATAGCGCTTACCAGGCACTGGTTATTAGAATGATAAATAGCGCCAATTTCGGAACGTCCTTGACACTGCGCATGCGCAGTAGGGGCGAAGTGTGGAGGGCCTTTCAGGACATGTTTTCTTTAGTTTTAGATGCAAATTTTGGGGATTGGGGGGCAAAATTTGTGTTTGGCCCTATATTTTAAGAGTTAGCACCAGCTATGTCTGGGTCATTGGTAAGTATAAAAAATATATAAATTACTATAAATTTTTTAACTTTTCAAAAAATTTCAATAAAACCATATCATGTGACCCCTCATTGGAACGAGCTCGTTCCAATGAGGGGTCACATGATATGGTTTTGTTGAATTTTTTTGAAAAATTAAAAAAAATTATATTTAAAATAATAAATTTTGATATCATCTGCGTTGGGTAAAGGGTTAACTTTTAACCCATTGAGTATTTTTAAGATGGAGTGTGATGGCTCAGTGGTAGACTTTTGGACTTCTGTGCAAGAGGTCCTGAGTTCGATCCCCATGCAGGATGACTCGCATTGTCTCCTTGGGCAAGGCACTTTATCCTGGTTGCCTAGATGGGTGCACACGTGTACTAAGGCGTACTGCACGTCGATGGTGTCTTTGACTGCTGTAACCCTGCTTGAGTGGTGCTTGAACAGAGTTAGAAAGTTGGGGAGCTGACAGTTGCTTGTCAATGCTCAGTGGTTCTCTCTGGAAACTCAGCTTCGTCCACCCGTAAAACTGTCATGGTCACGATTAGCCATTATGCAAAAGGATGTGACCTTAAATATCAATATAGGGGGCGCGGTGGCTCAGTAGGTAGAGGTGCAGGCTGCAAGCCGAGAGGTCCTCGGTTCGAATCCCACTTGCGGCAACTGCATTGTGTCCATGGGCAAGACACTTCACCCCCCATTGCCCACGTGGGGGCACGATGGCGCTGTGTACTAAGGCGTACTGCACTTTGATGGTGCACCTGTCTTCAACCAATGCTAATCCTACTTGTGTGGAGTTAGTATGGAGTTAGTATGTTAGGGAGCTGACAGTTGCTCGCCGTTGCTCGGTGGTTCTCCGGGTACTCCGGCTTCCTCCACCCGTAAAACTGTCGTGGTCATGATTAGCCATTGTGCAGAAATATGTGACTTTAAACACCAATAAATAAATAAATACCAATAGATAAATTAATAAATTTTTAAGATATTTTTCATCAAATCTAGTCATGGCTGCTGTACAGCAGCCATGATTACATTTGTTGAAAAATTCTTCTAAATTCAACTTGAGAAATCATTGCTGAAAAAATCCATTCAATTTACAGGGTGGAATGTACCAAAATTTAAATATTTCTGTGTCAAGAGAAATCCTGTTCTGGGCAAGAATATCTGCCTGCAGCATGCAAAGTGTTAGTAATCAAAAGAATTACAGGCTATAACAGGAAAGATAAAATAGAAGCAGGACAGACAAAGTAGTTATTTTTTTCTACCTTAACATCTCTAAAGTGAAATAATCATCGGCAGTATTTTAGGATGGACCCATTCATCTTGAGTACTTCTGAATTGAATTGTGGTCTGTGGAGGGAAAAGATCAACTCTCGATATGTTACGTTACATGTATCAGCAAAAATCAATTTTTGCTTTCAATACACAGCTACTGAAACTTTCATTAGAAAAAGCTCTTTGAACTTGTTCCAATGAGGGGTCATAAGGTAAGCTATATTGTTTTAACCAGGAATAAAAAATTTTGTAAGCCAACAAAAAAATTGCAAGCATCTCCTGCTTTTCATGCTTGGAAAAGGATTAACCTAACACCATTTGCATACAGCGGTGTGAATGTTTTTCTGAAATTGTTGAAAAGGTTTGTGCTTTTGGTTTTTTTTTTTATTTCTTTGTTTATGTCCCTCTTTTAAAACAGGTGTTATGAGCTCATTCCAATGATGCAGGGACCAGCCGTGAGGGCGACTGGGGCGATTAAGTCGCCCTTCTAAGCCCAAAGTCGCCTAGAAAAATAGTCGGGGCGATTACAAGTCGCCCTCTAAAAATTGGCCAAAATGAGAAAAGGCTGAACTGAGTGATGCGAGGTTTACATGAAAACGAGTATTTTCAAAAATCGAATGTGCTCGAGTGTGATAAATGGGCATTTTAATTCGTCAAATAAACGTCCATTTATTTGAAATCACACGACAAGCAATTGTCCATTGTCGCTTTTGGCGGATTTTTTTTATTTCTATTTTGTTGCGTTCCAGTCGGAGCTTCAAGTGTCGAAACGAAAATAGGTGACTTACGCGACTCATCAAAACAACCCAGTTTGAAAGTAGGTTACGTCGCTTAGGATGCCGAAAATGTATACACAACGGACGTATTTTATAACACATTATTTTCATTTCGATTTGCTGACGACTGTTAACTGTTGGGCTGTCTATTCCCAGAAAAACACGAATGGAATTGAAACACATGAAAAAAAGCTTTAGTGATGTCAAGAAAAGCTTTGTAGAGGACACAAGTGTGCATGTGGACGATCTTGAAAAAGGGTCCTCCTAAACATTGGAATGACATGAAATGACGCAGAATGACACCGGAATGCCATAAAAATGATGCGGAATGACATTTCTTTTACAAAATACTCGACCCCAGAATGTATTTTGTTTATTAACTAACAAAGTACCTCCCAAGCAACCTTCTTACATCTGGTCCTGTTCACAATTTCAGACTTAGGAAATTATTAGCTTAGTAGACTTTGTTGAAAGGCAACCACAGGAGGGTGATGGGGGATTGGCACGAAGAAGAGGTGAGGGGTCATGAAGGAGAAGGTAGCAGTGGGGGATATTTTTATACTGTACCAATGACCCAGACATAGCTGGTGCTAACTCTTAAAATATAGGGCCAAACACAAATTTTGCCCCCCAATCCCCAAAATTTGCATCTAAAACTAAAGAAAACATGTCCTGAAAGGCCCTCCACACTTCGCCCCTACTGCGCATGCGCAGTGTCAAGGACGTTCCGAAATTGGCGCCATTTATCATTCTAAGTTTGGCCCTTCATCAGTTAACATCTGACTGATCTTTGTGCTTTTAAATCTCAGTTTAAATGATGCCAGACACATAAATATTAGTGAAATGGTGATTCTAAGGAGGATAGAGAAGGAGGAGAGGAAAAGAATGTGTGACAGAATATTATCAGGGCTGTAACTTAAAATTTTTTAATGAAATTATGTTAAGTTACCTATTTTCAAGGCAGCAGCCATTTTGTTGTCATTCTGATTATTTAGTTACACTGTTTTTACAAGTGTTTTCCTCTCTCCCTGTCCTTTAAGTTCCCCCTTGCTATTCTCCCATGCTTTTGGCATAGTTTCTGTAATTATTATTACTAAAATTTCTTGGGAGTTTTAGCTGAATAACAGAATGAATTCTGTTCTTTCCCCATGTTTACGTCTTCACCTACGGGTGGTTAGGCGTTGTGTTCTGCATCTACCATCTGATGTTCTGCAGTTTCTTCCCTGGAAGTCTCTGTTTTGCATCAGATAGTGTATTTTTGGTAACTGATTTCGGGCCTGGGTGCCTGGAGTCTTATTTTAGTGTTTTTACACTCATTGTTTACATTTACAACAGCCCTCTGTGTGAGGGGGGGATTTCTAAAAAATAATATCTTTATGTTATTTTAATCATAACTAGATACATTATTATTGTTCGTAAGTGTTGCATAAATTGTTTAAAATATTTTTAAAATTTTTGTCCACACTTAGGCTTGGGATCCATTGGGGCTCAACGTTACTTTTCAGAAACTTGGGCTGTTCTGAAAAAATATTTTTTCAAAATATTTTGATTTCAATTATTTTTTCTATATTAATGGATCATATTATTATTATGTATTTTGATTGCCAGGGGTTAGTGCGAGTACCAGGACTTGTTTTCTTTTCACATTGAAAGGATATTGATCAATTGTTTTAAGAGGAAGTCTTCCTCTGACTTTATTATCATTCTATATGTGGTCAGTGTACTCGCATTAACTCCTGTTCTGTATCGTATGATTTCGATGACAATATGGGAAGCGTATGTCACGGTATGTTGTTGGGGATTTGGACACTCCGGTCCTTTCCCCGCAGGGTCACTCTACTTTATCAATTTCTATTTCAGACGATCAAGATTAGGGTGATGTATCTGTGATGTCTTCCAACAGTGTGCCTCCGTCGTCACTATTAATGAAGGGCTAGCGGAAAAGTGCTCATGTTATACGCCAATTGCCTAAGAGGACCCTAGTAGGTTCGACGGCCTTTGACGTCCGCTAGCTCGCCCAGTGTAGCGTCCATTCACCGAATGGTTCGGCAGCCGGGTTCGTCCGTTGCGGTCTAGAAGGAATTTTGGGGTGATGCGAGCACTATAAAATTAACTTAATGCACACCCAGTGACGGCGGATCGGAGGGAGAACGGAGGAAGCCTTTTAGTCCGGTTCATAGCTCGTTCCGGTCCATCCGGACGGCAAGAGAGAGAGGCCCCTCTCTCGTTCAACAACATCTGGCCCCAGATGTTGTGGTACAAAATGTGTCGCTAGCGGAGCATACGTCCGTCGCTCGGGACGCTCCGTTGTATAGGCAGTCCGCTGAGACTGCTAAGGCTTCCTCTTCTCGTCAGCGCACACGACCGCACCTTGGCTGCGTGACCGCCGATATATTACCAGCTTCGCCGATCAAGGATTCTTCGGCGACCAGGTCACACCATCCGGCAGCCAGGGATTCGAGACCGATGGACTCCGGACGTTCGCATAGGAAAAGTATGCGCGAGCCATCTGATGCGGCGCTGCCCTCGGCGAAGCAGCGATAGACTGCGCCTCCGCAGGTCTCGATGCCGGACATTCTTGTGCACATAGCACAGCTTATCGCAGCAGCCGACAGAAACGGTGTCGGATCGAGAATTATCCGACAGCGCTGGGTCGGTAGCCGGGGACTCGAGGCCTGCAGACTCTGGACGTTCGCATAGGAAGTGTGCGGGAGTCAACGTACACGGAGCTTCCGGCGGCAATGCATCGTAAGTCCGCTACTGCACAGGCCTCGGGAACGGACGTGCTTTCCTTAATAGCACAGTTTATCGCAGCATCAACTGAATCTGTCGCATATATTTTATCCGACGATGCTGGGTCGGGACGCTCCGCGGAAGCGGGTATGGACGTCCGAAAGTTTCATCCGGTCCGACGGGATACCGAAAGGGATTCGGAGGATTTCAAGCTTTCCCTTTCGGAACAACATATGCTGCGATGCCGGATAAGAAACTGATAGCGTCGGTGGACTTAGAAATTTTTGGTTCGGTTCAGGGACATCGTCCCTCAGTTCCGACATAGTCCAATAATGTCACACAAACTTTCGAATTATTGAACGACGCTATATATATTATTATTTTATGCTTGCTATCCAAGCATTTCTGGTTTCTTGTTCGAAGAGTTATGGAGATGTCTTTCAAAAGTGTGCCTCTGTCGTCATAGTTAATGAAGAGTTAGCGGCAATAAGTGCTCATGGAAAATGTCTATCGCTTACGGAGTGACATTCGCTAGCTCACCCGGTGTAGCGTACATTCATCGAATGGTTCGGCTGCCGGGTTCGTCCGTTGCTGTCTAGGAAGGAGATTTGGGTGATGCGAGCACTTTAATTACTTTAGTACTCACCCAGTGACGACAGATTGAGGACAGATCGGAGGAAGCCAACAACATAGGGGACCGCATGTTGTGGTTCAGATATTTTACATTCGGAACATATGTCCGTTGCTCGGGACGCTCCGTTATATTGACAGTCCGAGAGACTGTCTTTAATGCTTCCTCATCCTCACAGCAGGGCACACGACCGCACATTGGCTACGTGACCTCGAGTATCCGATCATTTTCGGCATTCAGTGATTCCACGGCGAATAGGTCGCGCCATCCGGTAGCCAAGGGACACGAGGCCTATACACTCCAGTCGCTCGCATATTGGAAGTATGCACGGGGTAGCGATCACGGAGCTTCCAGCGGCAATGCATCGTAAGACCGCTTCTCCTCAGGCCTCAGTGACGGACATGCTATCCGAGTTAGCACAGTTGTTTCGCAGCATCCCAGCAATTGACAGTTTCTCGGTCGAATCAGGAATTATCCGACGGCGCTGGGTCGGTGCGGTCCGCGGTTGCATCAGCTACGGACGACCGAACGCTTTATAGGGTCCGACAGGATGGCGAAAGGGATTCGAAAGATTTCGAGTTTTCCCTTTAGTAGTATCGGAAGATGCCTTTCATATCTTCTGGCATTTCTTCCAGTGATTATTTTTCGGACTTCATTGCTGCGATCTTGGATAAGAGACTTATAGCGTCATTGGACTCGGATTTTTCAATCGGTACAGGGACATTGTCCCTGACTTACCGACGCAGTCCAATATTGTCATTACAACATGTGTTTTATTTTTCGACGCTATATATTTATATATATATACAAGCCTGCTACTAAGCATGATAGTTTAGTTTCTTGTCCGCGTTGCTCATTTCTGCCATTTTATCATTTTTACAAATAGTTTATTTTGGCAGAGCAGGGCATACCGAGAGTTCATATGCGTCTAGACGGTGTGATTAAAGACTGCATATATTCTTTTTCGCCGTTTATGTCTTTTCCAATTTCAATGTTGGGAACGACATTATGTATAGTAGACTTAACTTAGACGCTTTATTATACGTAATCCGCCTTACTGAGGCGTTATCATTACGTCTTAAAGAAAAGATTTACGGGATATTATTCTCAATGTAATTTCTTTTGAGGGCAGTAGTTTGTTCACGTATAACTCCGCCCTTCAGTGGCTGATTGGAGTTGGTTAGACGTGACGCAGCCCTAGCTACATCCACTCGCGTGGATAGTAAGGTTAAGAACTCTCTCAGAGTCGCTTCGTTCTCGGATGAGCTTCTCTTCGACGGCAACTTTCCGGCAATCCATGAATTGCTCGATTTATACATTCTCTTGTCTATCTAGTGTTACAAGAGATTCAGACTGGGGCAAACATTCGGTGGTTGACTCAGAGAGTGCCGCCGCAGTTGCCGGACCCGAGTGTGGCTGTTATGACGGTTGCCAGTCAAACAGATTGGGATATATACTGATCCCTACGGATTCGAAGTGCCAGGATCTTTGGGTTCCGCAGTCTTTTAGCTATCAGTTTAACTTCCGCGGAATAATGTTTTTTAGGCTTGCTTTATGTCATTGCATGAACATTATTCAGAAACGCATGCCCAAATTCCTGTCCTTTAATTCGACAGTAGTGGCGTATCTCCGGAACCAGGGAGGCACTCTTTCGTTTCCGTTATTCAATTTAATGGAAAGAATCCGTCTGTTGGTTATAGTACACCAAGTTCAGTTTTGGTCCGTCATATTCCGGGTCGTCTGATTGTTTTATCGGACTCCCGTTCTCTTACGGGTCGCTTGTTGCTGTCAGAATGGACTCTCAACAAACAAGTATTCAATCAGATTTGCTATCTATGGGAGCGCCCAATGATGATTTATTTATGACACAGCTTGCTAATCAATTGCAGACGTATGTGTTGGCTTGTCCAGATCTCTGAGCTAATAGTGTTAACGCTCTATTGATCTATAGGACGGAATGATAGGATACGCGTATCCTCCGGCGCTGTTGTTTCAGCAGGTATTGCTAAGATAAACAACCACAATACATTTCTGTTGATAGCATCTCTATCTTCACAGAGATCATGAGTAATTTACTCTCTTGTCTACTGTGGGTCTTAACGTGAAATCTTCCTCTATGTGAGGATCTTTTTTCACTGGGTAAATCGTGTCATCTTTATCACAACCAGCAAGGTCGCAACCTTCATGTATTCTGTTGTGTGGTCCGTATTGCATTGTAAGCACTGTACTGGACGAGCTTTGGACGCGATTTCTTACTATAGGAGATCCTCTTCTTCGCTATTCTATGCAACTAAAGTGGAGGCTCTTCCGTCGTGGTGTAGGGATCATTATGTTCATATTGTTGATCCCTCCATACTACTCATTGCTATTTTTTAGTATACTTGTTTCACAAGATCTACTGCAGCCTGTTATTATTTAGGTTATAGGTTTATGTTACCTCATACCTATGCACTCTACGATAGTTTACAATTGAGACTTTTGTCTCTTTATCTAAGTCAGTTAGTAACTTTTTGATAAATAGACTTAGAATCTTTAGATTAAATTCCTATACGGATTTTAACTTCGGTTCTTATTTAGCTAAGTAATCATTTGAGCCTCTGGAAACAGTAGTTTTCAAATTCTGACCTTTTAGACAGTAATTCTGTTGGTTTCTCTTTTACTGTAGAGTCAGTGAGTTTCATGCACTATCGATGGATGATTTTCACTTTCATAGTTTCGGAATCAATACTTCCGTTACTATTTAGGTTGGATTGTTGCATAAGAGATAGGCTCCTATTATCCGGAACCTATTATTTTAAGGTCCTTCCGTCTTCGTATGGGCATAGGCCTTTACTCTTTCCGGGTACAGTTTATGTATTTATAAACAGATATCTGTTTATTACAAGGGCGTAAGCTTCTTCTGTCTTTGATGTCTAGTAGAAGGACGTTACGCTCCATTTTATTGTTAATGGATTCTATTAACTATCGGTACTGCTTATGGTATATCATTGACTTAGCAGTTGTGCTTAAGATTTCGGCTCATGAAGTAAGAGTTCTTCTACTTCTTGGGCTTACTTTAATAGTGTCGCTATTATAGATTTTTGAAGGCCGCTCATTGCGCTCAGCCATCCACATTCATGAATTTTATCTTAGAAATATCGAGTCAATTTCTTGAGGCCTCTTTTGTTAGGTCTATTATCTACTGCTCAGAATGTCATTCTCTTAACAGTTGCTACTATAGCTAGGTAGGCTGTCTGTTTCGGCAGTGTTTCCGTTCGGCTGCCCTCTTCGCTCTGGGCTATTTGACCCAGGGCAAGAAAAAGGGGGGGGGGAGGGTGTTCCCTTGGGTCACCTGTTTTACTATGAAAACAAGGGGATACCTCCTCCGGAGTTAGTAATTCTGAGCTGTTATTGGGATGGTTGTTTAGTGAGAAGTTTAAGTTTATAAAATTCATTCAAGTCTTAGTTTTTAAAGTATAGCTTTTGAATATTGCATATGTCAACGGACATGATTATGCAATTCTCAGACACTTTTAGGAGTATAAGAGTCTCTATTCTCTAGACTTACTTTATTATTGGCTTACTTTAAAAATTATTAGTATAAGGATTATATTGGATATTAATAGAGTACATGGATGTACGAAGCTCAATTTTGGAAGGTGTTGTATCTTTTTAATTTATCATAAATAAGAAAGATACATGTAAGGCCTATTACTTCTTTTCCCTACAGGGGATGACTCTATTTTATTTTATTGAGCGTATTCCATTTTGCTCTATGTCCTTGGCCCTCCAGCCTTTTTACTATTCAGCTATGTCTGGGTCATTGGTACAGTATAAAAATGTTAAAAAATTTATAGTAATTTATATATTTTTTATACTTACCAATGACCCAGACGGGGATGGCCCTCCCAGGAGTTGGGAACTCTTGCCTCCCCACTGAGTACATAGCGCTTACCAGGCACTGGTTATTAGAATGATAAATGGCGCCAATTTCGGAACGTCCTTGACACTGCGCATGCGCAGTAGGGGCGAAGTGTGGAGGGCCTTTCAGGACATGTTTTCTTTAGTTTTAGATGCAAATTTTGGGGATTGGGGGGCAAAATTTGTGTTTGGCCCTATATTTTAAGAGTTAGCACCAGCTATGTCTGGGTCATTGGTAAGTATAAAAAATATATAAATTACTATAAATTTTTTAACTTTCAGTCAATAATTACATTGTGATTTTTTAACCTGGCACAGATGCATCATAGACAACTGGACCTGGATTATTTGTACGTTAATGGAGGACCATAAATTGAAAATATGAAGGGGCGGCGAGGGTGGTACATGAATATTCTTAATTTTCCCCACTTGCCTATGAAGTCTCCCTACATGACTCTGCAGTCTCCCTATTTTTTCTGGAGGGAGACTTGAAGTCTCCCTAAAATTCCCCCCTAGGCTGGTCCCTGCAATGATGGTTCATTAGCTATAATTTGGAAGTGAAGAATGAAGAAATTTTTTCAATTTGAATAACAAGTTTTGTGCATAAGTTATGTAGTTTAGACTTCATTGTTATAAGGGTTATCTAAATTACAAAACTTGAGATAGTTATTGGGGTGGAAGAGGATTTCCTCATTGTTACCACCTTCCCAAAGAAAGTTTGGCGGGATATGTAGAAATGGGTTCTTTCCATCCATGTGTGTGTCTGTCCCCTCTCTGCCCTTGTGGGGTGGGGGGGGGGGGGGTCTTTTCCATCCATGTGTGTGTCTGTCCCCTCTCTGCCCTTGTGTCTATCCACTCATTTTGTGAACGTGTTCACTTGAACAATTGTAATCTTATTTTTATGAAACTTACTATGGGCATACATTAGTACTCAAACGATAAGTTGACTAGTCGATGTCGACTCTGGGCAAGTCGACTCTCAATTGTGCAGTCGACTAGTCGGAGGAGTTCAAGCTTTTAGGTAAATAGTATCCCTTCTGTGCCACTGTCAGACAGTTTGAACAGCAATGTTGGGCAATCAATGTATACATCTATTGCCATCTAATAGTAATGACAGTAGTTTGTTTTAACAGGTACTAGTAGAGTGCTGAATTATTTTGGGCTATAAATCGCAACAAGGCAAATTAAATAAGACTATATAATTTCACTCTTAGCATAATTAGAAGCACATTATATTTATTTATTTATTGGTGTTTAAGGTCACATACTTATGCACAATGGCTAATCGTGACCATGACAGTTTTACGGGTGGAGGAAGCTGGAGTACCCGGAGAGAACCACCGAGCAACGACGAGCAGCTGTCAGCTCTCCAACATTGTAACTCTGTACTCTGCACCGCAGCACAGGCAGGGTTAGATTGGTTGAAGACATGCGCACCATCAACGTGCAGTATGCCTCAGTACACCGCGTCATCGTGCCCCCATGTAGGCAATCGGGGTGAAGTGTCTTGCCCAAGGACACAACGCGGTTGCCGCAGGTGGGATTCGAACCGAGGACCTCTCGGCTTGCAGCCTGCACCTCTACCAACTGAGCCACCGCGCCCCCTAGAAGTACATTAACAGAATAATGTTCCAGTAAGTTGCTGTATATGAATACCCAAGTGAAGCCAAATTTGGACCTTCAGCACTCTACCGGAACATCAACACTGTTATAAGGAGACAAGTTATCACCAATGACTAGTCGAAGTCGACTTGACTTTTGGGTATTGACTAGTCGACTTTGGAATTCACTAGTCATTTGAGCACTAGCATACATCGTGAGAAGGCCTCATACTAGTTTCATGTGCACATACCTTTTTATGCCCCTGCCCTAACATGACCGGGGCATATAGTGTTACCCTTGTCCCTTTGTCATTCCATAACAATGTTCTTGTTAGCATGATAACTTCACCAAATATCTGATTGGTTTGATATTCGTTTTGAGAGTTGTTCGTAGCACCTTTATGATCAAGTTTGAAAAACCAGTCTGGTCCGATGATCAGAGGCAGAGGTATGGCTCTTAATTTTACTAAATTTTTATTGACTGGGGCTTTGTTACTGTGATAACTTGCCAAAATATGTATTGGTTGAGTCAATATCTGGCGTTTGAGTTCAGCCGAAGAATCTACATGTCATAGTAAAAAAGCAGCCCAGTCTAATAATTAGAGGCTGAGTTACGACTCTTAATTCGTGGATTTTAACAAATTTTTCCTTCTTTGGGAGGATATCTTATACTCCTATTAATTGAATGTGCCAATATTATGTATTTGAGTGTAACCAAAGAATCTCGTTTGAAATTCAGTCCAGTCCAATGATTAGAGTGGAGTTTTGACAAGATTTATTCTTGATCAATCAAGGTCCAATGTTACACAGATTGAAGAGTTAACATCAAAATGTGACATTGGGCACTGTCTTGACCTATCCCATGTCCCTTTTGTTATCAAATTACCCCTAGATGATAAATTTTGTCTTGATCAGCTGAGGGATGGTGGAGACTTAACACAACCCATCTTTGTATGGGTTGAAGGGTTAACACAATGTCAGATGCAAGCGGGCCCATCCCCAGGTCCCTTTCGTGGTCAAATTACCCTTGACACCAGATTTTGTCCTCATTGATGGAGGCTGAACTTTAGGGTGGTTTTGGAATTTGCATTTTAGTTCAGTTTTGGCTTTGTACAAAAACTCAGGTTTTTGGTTAGGTTTTCGTTTTTTCAGAATATATTGTAAAAATCTACATTTTAGAGGGTAATGTACACATTAAATGTGTCTGTATTTGTCATCTAAGTCGTGAGGCTCCTATATTGTGTTCAGTCACCTGGGTTACTCAGTGCTCACCACCCTTCTCGGCTAATGGACATATTGTGGTGGGCGACAGTGGTGGTGCCGTGTCATATCTAGGGAGCACAGTCCTCCCCAAATCCCACTTGCTCCTCCCATCCCCATATTTTGAAAAGATTCTTTTTTGAGTTCCTGCTCTCAGTACAAGTACAGTAAACTCAGTCCTGAGATTTCCCCCCTCCCCCCAAACTTTTCACCAGCATGGTCCCCCAGGATTTCAAACCATTTCTCCACCACTGGTGGGATCTGCCTTGTTCTGCCGGTGAGATAAGGGACCTTGTCAAGATCCAAAAATTTACAAGAAAAGCTACATTTTAGCAAAAATAAACATTTCCTTATTTTTTAAAGAGTCCCTTAGATTTCACCATGGTTTTGGTGGATAATATACAATTGTTATATTTTGTTTGGCTTATTTTGGTAATTATCACATTGCTTCAAAATAGATTCCCGGTTTCTTAATAGTTCCTGTTTCAAATGACCGTGGAATAAAAGGAACACAAATCATATTTCTTGAGATTTTGATAACTATTATTGAAGTAAGTCGTGATATATGAATCACTTTTATTGGTAACTCACTCACTCCAATGTTTTCACAATATCTCTCCTAATTTCGACTGTGGAGTTTCGTTTTTTGGCTTTTATTTTACCCAAACATAGAAATTAGAAAGATATAAGAAATTTGCTACCACCATTTTGGGGGGGGATTTGTTATCAATCCTCTTGAAGTAAGCATAAATGGCATAGCGTTTAACTTTGCCCAACATTTTAGCCTTTGGCGTGCAGAACACATGTGATTGAGAGGGCATGAACTTACCAATTCTGGGAAATTTGTTGAACCCGAAAGTCTCATTTTTTTGGTTGAGGCAGTGGTTCGGTTTTGAGAAAAAAAACAACAGTAAAAAAAAACAGACAAACCAAACCAAAGAACCAATAAACTGCCCAGCCCTACTGAACTTTACACTGGATGAACATGTTGATAATGGAATTTGCGGCCTGTCTGATGCCCTCCTTCCTGGTCAAAATTCTCCCTGGTATTTATTAACCGATGTTCGGCAATTGAATCTGACATCGGCTGATTTTAAGCATCACTTGACCCTCCGTAGAAGTCTTTGAACATCGGTTCATACCGATGGTTACATGGAACAACATGGGATCAAAATTGTTCATATTTATGCTTGATTCACAACCTCATACAAGCAGTAACAAGCTTAATAAGTTACCACAATGATTGGCAATAGTGCTGAAACGACTTGTCGATTATTTGACATTTATAATTAGCTCCCAGTACAAGTTACACTGACAGCACCCCACCAATACTATGAATTACTGTTTCATTATCTAATATCACTGTCAGTTCATTTTTAAACAATCTGGTTACCCAATTCTTCTTTAATCTAGCGCTGTAGGTTTTTAAATTTCCAGTACGGTTTCTGTTTCGGTTTTTCAGGTTGAGTAAAACCTCAGTTTGGTTCGGTTTTCGGTTTGTTCATGAGGACAAATAAAATTCAGTAAAACTCATTCTATGTCCGGAATCATAACTGAATGGCAGTGAAATTGAATGAAACTCAATGAATGCCCGAAATAAGCTATAATACATGAAGAATCAGGAAGGCCAATATAATAATTACCTAAATATACAGAACTTTTATTGTGCTTGGCCATTTTTCGAGGTCTGACACCTACGCGCAACTTGAGGAAAGCTGCAAACACAACTAAGCTGAAATCTCGGAAATTCACAGAATGTAGCCATCCAAAAGTAGTGAGAGTACCCAGACACTGCCATTGGCAGTGTCTGGGTACTCTCACTACTCTGGGATGGCTACATTCTGTGAATTTCTGCAGCAAGAGAGTATTTTAATAAAAAATGAAAAACCTTCGATTACGGGATGTCAACGGTTTTGGTTTCTGTTTTAAAAAAAAAAAACCTTGGTCAGTTTCTGTTAACCTACAGCTCTACTTTAATCACTGTCAACACAAAGTGGACAAAAACAAATGAACATAAAATACACTCATCAGCCAATTGTTTTCACAGTCTGAGTATAACTTCAATCTGTTGTGCATGTTACTTATTTATGTAAACAATCTAAAAATGGTGTATGGCCATTTTGTGCGTGGACTTCAGTGATTGGTTATCATTCATGAAACATATTTTTTCTTTCGGGATTTTCCGGCACTCGCATGAATACAAATCTGTAAAATGGAGTGAATTGCAGTGTTAGAAGCTATTTGAAAATGCAGCCATTATGAATGTATTTTCAGTTCTTGAGTTTTGCCCGCAATGAAAGCAACCTGAATTACTGTGTACAAAACAGGACCTACTTTTGTTTTGACCTGTATACCCACGTGGGTTTCGAATTAGAACATAAATCAGTAAGTAAATCAAGTAAGCGAATATATGTTATTTAATTGCACTTTGATATATTTTATTAAGCCTTTACCTAACGTAACGGCCAAAACCGGCCAGCGCTATTCTAAAAAATCGCCAATTAATTTTCATTATTTTTTTCATTTTTTGTCTCAAAAACATAGGTTATGACCCCTCGTTGAAACGAGCTCGTCGAGCTCGTTCCAACGAGGGGTCATAACCTATGTTTTTGAGACAAAAAATGAAACAAATTAGTTATTCAAGAATTATTTTTGCAAGTGTCGTCTGCTTTTCAGGTTAGGTAAAGGGTTAATTTCATCTTGAAACTAAATGGAGGTGGAATTTAAAATAGTATGAGCTAAAGTCACCCATTTTCGCATTGATCAAAGATGCAGCACCGAGTTAACATGTTTCCACTGACGTTGTATTTTTATTTTGATACACACAGTGATGCGCTCTTGAGATCAACCAACATATCTACCTGACTACTATAAAATTAACCCTGTTCAAAGACTATGCATTCTTGAACATACTACTTCTTTTGGTTGTGACTTCTGACATTGGCACTCACAATCAGCTGATTGTGCACTCAACTAATCAGCAAGTAGATGACAGTTGCAAATCCTTATCAGTTAATCAATTCTCCCAGGTGAGAAATTTTGTCTCAGTCAAGGCTCGATGGAGTCGATACCCTACAAATAAATGTGGTAAGGTAGTTGCTGTGGCTGAAGGGTTAATCCAACATTGGATGTGATCGGGGGCCCAACTAATGTCCTTTTATGGGTCAAATTACCAAATTTTATGCTGCATCATTATTTTCAGCAGAATTTAGTTGCTTCGATGACTATGAAATCCCCTATTCATGGACGAACGTGTATTGATATACGAGAAACTGTCTGAGCTAAATAGGGTTATCCCAGATTTACTCTCAGCTCATGCCATTTCGGAAGCTTGTTAAGGTAGGGAAGGGTTGTATACTAAAAGTATAAAAAATACTCCCAAGCCCTTCAACCGAGACCTCCAAATTTAGATTCTATCAAATGCGGCTTCGAGAAGGAACTAGGTAAGTCGCCCCAGCCTATAACAGTTCCATTCGATATTGCTCTGGCCCCAGATGAAGTTAAAATGTTCATGCTCAAGCCAAGTGCCATGTAGTACAAACAGGTGCAAATGTAATGTTGCTAAAATGGCATGCACCATTTTTCTGCTCTTGCAACGCCACACTAGAGTGTTACAATTAACAAACAAGGTTAACAGATATATCAGCTATGAATAGCTCCAATGAATAGAATCACTAAACATTCAAAACATCCCATAACAATGTATATAGGCTCAGACGCAACCTCTGGTATGCGCCCCGAATGTTGTATTAGCCACAGTCCGACATTGCAGTCTGCGAAATGATGGTGTCACCTTAACCCTTTACCTAACGTAACTGCCAAAACTGGCCAGCGCTATTCTCAAAAATTGCCTATTAATTTTCGTTATATTTTCATTTTTATACCCCCCGCAAACAAAGTTTGGGGGGTATATAGGAATCACCCTGTCCATCCGTCCGTCTGTCCATCCTTATAACCGCGCAACTCCTAAACCGTTTGAAGAATTTTCATGAAACTTTACACAATGGAAGAACTCCATATGAAGATGTGCATGAAGCAATATAATTCCATTCTGACAGGCGCGCGGGGTATCACGCTGTGAGCTTCCTCACAGTACCTCTACTTTATCTTGAAAACATAGGTTATGACAGCTCTTGGGAACAAGCTCAGTGAGCTCGTCCCAATGGGGGGTCATAACCTATGTTTTTGAGACAAAAAAAATGAGTTATTCAAGAATCTTGTTTGCAGGTGTCGTCTGCTTTTCATGTCAGGTAAAGGGTTAAACATAGATATTTCAGATTGCTCAAAGCTGCCAGACATCCAGTAAACTTTTTCATAGGAGATGTTGCTCTTACACATTCCATCGAGAGAAAAAATTTGACACTTTGAGGTTCAGTGCCCTGGCAGCTGGACAATTATGTTGTTTCCATTAGTTGTCATTTCTTGGAGCATCTGTTGGCAGTGCCAACTTTTTACTTGTTTTGTGTAGAAAACAACTAGCACAGGGAGCATAACATAGCATATGGATTTTTCTCTTGTGCATAAATTATTTAAATTAACCAGCCATCTCAGTTTGTAAAACTCTTGCTGTGGACAAAAAACCCCAGAACACCGTAACTCAAATTTTTCAAGGCTAATGAAATGTAACTCAACAGTGTTAACCATCGTAATGGCCAAAACCGTCCAGTGCTATTCTAAAAAAACGCCAATTAATTTTCATTATTTTTTGTCTCAAAAACAGGTTATGGCCCCTCATTGGAACGAGCTTGTCCAGCTCGTTCCAATGAGGGGTCATAACCTATGTTTTTGAGACAAAAAATTTTAAAAAAAAGTTATTCAAGAATTTTTTTTTTTTGCAAGTGTCGTCTGCTTTTCATGTTAGGTAAAGGGTTAATTGACAAGAGGAAGATTTTAAGATGTTACATTTTGGAGTTTGGCACTCATCAAACATGCCTTCTGAGACCATTTTGTTCCAAAAATTGTAATAATAGTTTTTAAGCAAGAACTTCCAAATATTGTTTTGATATTTGATTTTTATTTTGTATAGAAAACATGTAATACATGTATAACGTACATACCATACTGGGTGGGTTTTCGTGTCTTGCATAAATTATGCAAATTAGTCAGTCATAACTCAGTCAATTCAAAACCAGTTATTATGAAAGAATATACCTCACTACCGCTCAAATAACTATGCAACAATCTCACCATTTCTCTTTTGGCCATTGTACTGGTCACAGGGATCGACCATTTCTCAGGTGGCTATTTTTTAATAGGAGTAGATGTTTTGTGTTTTCACAAAATATTGTGTTCAATAACCTAATTACTTTGTTAATGGCATCAGCAAGATGACCAAAAGTGTGTATGTTGGAACATGTTTTATATGTACATGTAAAACAAGGTACTCACAAAAATTGGACCTTAGCCCTCAAAGGTTAAACTCGGGTAAATATATAAGGCAAAAAAATGTATTTAACTCTCAGGTACCTGCCACATTGAAATTGAACCTCCTTGTTGAACATTTTTAGCTCAACTTTGGCGAAGCCAAATTTGAAGTATTGTCATGGCTTGTCTGTCCGTTGCGCCGTCAACATGGCTCGGGCAAGAGGCCATATTTATGAACCGATCTTTACGAAACTTCTTGGGTACCTTTGTTATCACTGTGTGACGAGAACGAGTGTTTTGGGGTCAGGTCTGAAATTCAAGATGGCCACTGGCAGCCATTTTGTACAAAATTTTGTGCAATCAGATTTTTGCGCAGAACTTCCATATGAAAGAGCTGATTTGAATAATTTTATGTGTGAATGTTTAGTACCATGGGATACATCACATATAATACGGGTTTTTTTCTCATGCATAAATTATGCCAATTAGACTAACTTTGATCTATTTAGTGTTACTTTCAACACTGTAACTACAAATGCCAATACAGCTCAGGGTAGAGGCTGTATTTATAAACCGATCTTTATGAAACTTCTTGGATATCTTTGTTATCACCGTGGGACGAGAACGAGTGTTTTGAGGTCCAGTCCGAAATTCAAGATGGCCACGAGCAGCCATTTTGTACAAAATTTTGTGCAATCAGTTTTTTGCTCAGAACTTCTATATGAAAGCTCTGATTTGAATAAATTTTTGTGTGAATGTTTACTAACATGGGATGCATCACATATAATACTTCTGTCCTATTCTTTAGACCATTGCAGTCACCTTGTAATTGATTTACTATGGTTGACGTCACAACAAAACTCCTTCTTCTCTTATTCATTATTGTTGACTTGGTCACAACAAATACTGATTCCTGTCATATTCATTATTGTTGACCTGGTCACAGCAAATACTAATTCCTGTCATATTCAGAGTTGAGCTACAGTGTCATTGACACTTTCATTGTTGGCTTGCAGTGTCTTTCAAAGTTATTATGAAGTCATGAGACTTTAAAATTTTACCCTTTTTGGTTGATGTACATTCATTTGCCAGGCATGTTAACTCTCCCGGAATGCCCGGGAATCTCCCAGAATTAGCTATACCCTTCTGCCCTCCAGCACGGGAGTCAATTTGGGCCAAAATCTCCCGGAAAGTCGACATACCAGACAAAATCATGTCAGATTTGAGAAAAATTGGTGGTAATTTGAAACGAAAATGGGCAACTTACGCGCACTGTAATTCAACTGCACGCTGATATAAGCAGCGTTTAATTGCATGAAACATATATGTTCTGGGAATAAAATGAAATATATCTTTTGACCGAGATTATTTATTCACTGTATTTGTTATCCAAATCTCAAATCGAAGAGAAAAACACCACCAAAACAAACAGTCCACTTGACAGGCCTACCGTGAAATGTCGACGATTTCCGATGAACTGCACAAAACACAAATCGAGTGAGTGTGCTGGAGGGGGGGGGGGGGGGGGATATTTGGTATTAATTTGTATTTAAAATTGATCCACACATGGTTTCTACGCGCATAAAATACTTATGCCTCTGTGTGTGTTGGGGGGGGGGGGGGGGGGGGGAGAGGGGGGATATTTGTATTTAAAATTGATCCACACATGGTTTCTACGCGCAAAAAAAAAATCTCCCTGAAAATCATGTCATCTCCCTGAAAATTTTCTTCAATCTCCCTGAAAAAAATTTGGGGAGGTTAACATGTCTGTCATTTGCACACGTTTTCAACAAAGCACGATTAACCCGTTACCCAACGTAATGGGTAAACTGGCCAGCACTATTTATAAAAATCACCATTCAATTTTCATTATTGTTTAATTTTTCCTTCCCCAAACATAGCTTGTGGCCCCTCTTTGGAATGAACTTTCTGAGCTCATTCCAATGAGTGGTCATAGCCAATGTTTTTAATGCAAAAATGAAAAAAAAATAGTTTAAGAATTTTTGTTTACAAGTGTCGTCTGTCTTTTGTGTTGGGTAAAAGGTTAAAAGATTGTCTATTTTTATGCCCCCTGACTTAGGTCGGGTGGCATATAGTGATTGAAGTGTGCGTGTGTCCATCCATCCGTCCGTGTGTGTGTGTGTCCGGGCCAATAACTCGAAAACAGAGCCACAGTCATCAAACTTCACACAATTATAAAGGACCATGGGAGTACGTGTCACACACCATAGCCGGGTTCGTACCTTCAAGGTCAAGGTCACATTTCAAGGTCACACTAAAAATTGGTCAATATTCGTGTCTCCGCCATAACTCAGAAACGAATCATAGTACAATTGTTAAACTTTTTACAAATGTCAAGGACAGTCAGAAGGTGTGTCGCGTATAATTGTTTCCGCCACATCTGCGAGGTGGAGTTCACAATTGACCTTCATATGTTCAGGGTCACAAATCGTGTCTCAAGCATAACTCCAAAACTATTAGGGCTACAATCATCTAACATCACTCAATTATAAAGGACAACAGGTGGATGTGTCATGCACCACAGCGTAAGGTCAAGGTCACATTTCAAGGTCACACTGAACACGGTTAGGGCCACAGTCATCAAACTTCACACAATTATAAAGGACCATAGGAAGATGTGTCACACACCATAGCCGGGTTCGTACATTCAAGGTCAAGGTTACATTTCAAGGTCACACTAAAAATTGGTCAATATTCATGTCACAGCCATAACTCAGAAACGAATCATAGTACAATTGTTAAACCTTTTACAAATGTTAAGGACAGTCAGAAGGTGTGTCGCGTATAATAGTTTCCGCTGCATCTGCAAGGTGAAGGTCACAAGGGTGGGGGTGAGGGGGCATGTGTTACCTTAGTAACATTCGTCTTGTTTTTATATTTGTTTGTAAACATCCAGTTTGCTCTGTTCTACAAAAAATATCTCAAATATTATGTTCAAGCCAGAAAATAAGCAGACTGTCATCTGCAAAATGAGATCTCCAGAGGGTAAATTTGGTAATGCTACCCTGGGTAGCATCACACAATTTACCCTCTCTGAACCTCAGTCTGAATCAAGGTCTCCAGCCAAAACAGAAAGATGTACCTAGAGGATAAATTGGCCCACTGTATGGGATAGCATCAGCAAATTCACCCTCTTTGCAAATGACAGTTTGCTTTTATTCAGGCTTGATTATGTGGATGGTATTTATTTTTCAAAAAAAGGTACATAAATATAACTGAACAGAAAAGTATTTCATATTTCTTTAATTCAAGTCCAAATTTGGGCTTTTCCCGGAAGTGCTAGTGCCACAACTTGAAAGCTTCATATTCTGTGGATATGCTCCATAAAAGTTGTGAAGTGAAATTATTTAGCTTGTATGAATTTGCCTTGTTAAAATTTATGGGAGAGTGCCTGTTTGCACTCTACTATAACTTTTAACAAGATGAGCATATGAACAAATTTTTCTAACCCAAAATAATTTAGCTTTCTACCAGTTATCAAACCCCAAAAATAGAAATAAAAGCCTCCCTCCCTCATTGATCTGAATAATTAATTGCTCGAGAACCAAATTTATTTTTTTATTTGGCCTTAATATGGGGGGGGGGGGGGGTTATTTACTTTGCAATATGTACTGATTTCACTCGCAACAGTACTCTCAACTTCGAAAATATTCAAGAACAGAAAATTGATTCTCTCAGCAGGAGATTGCCAATTCTAATGAATCAGTACAAATTTTAAGGGCTGTTATGTTGGGTAAAGGGGCACGGTGTCTCAGTAGGTAGAGGTGCAGGCTGCAAGCCGAGAGGTCCTTGGTTCGAATCTCACCTGAGGCAACCGCGTTGTGTCCTTGGGCAAGACACTTCACCCCCATTGCCCGTGTGGGGGCACGATGACGCCGTGTACTAAGGCGTACCACACGTCGATGGTACGCATGTCTTCAACCAATCTAACCCTGCCTGTGCTGCAGTGCGGAGTTACGATGTTAGGGAGCTGGCGGCTGCTCGTCGTTGCTCGGTGGTTCTCTCCGGGTACTCCGGCTTCCTCCACATGTAAAACTGTCACGGTCATGATTAGCCATTGTGCATAAATATTTGACCTTAAACATCAATAAATAAATAAATGTTGGGTAAAGAGTTAATTGGAAATCAAATTCAAACCTGTAGTTTTTAGTAGTTGTGTGTGGGATTCGAATCCATCATGAGTATCATGAAATTTTCTCCATTTGCAAGAAAGATTATCAATTTGTTTTTCTTACTGATCATGGCTTGTGTCTCTAAATTTGTAATGTGTGCACTGTTATTTTAATTTTCAGAGATGAACAAAATAAACTGGAAGAAGAAACAGAGGTGAGATATCATTACCTGTTCTGTGTTAGTCCCAAAATTGTTAAAAATCTTGGAATTTTGAAAATTAAACACAACAGCATGACATGGCAATAATTATTATTATTCCCCCGAAAAAAATTTGGGGGAATCTAGCCGTGACATCGTCTGTCTGTCTGTCTGTCTGTCTGCCTGTCCGTCTGGGCATAGACGGAATTCGTGTCCGCTCCATAACTTCTTACAGCCTTCAAGGATATTAATGATACTTGGTATTATTATTGCCCACAACCAGAGGGTGTGTCGCGAAAAAGGTTGGAATGGCTATCAAGGCTTTTTTCGGGGGAATCGGCCACCCTTTGGTGGCCATCCTCTAGATTTACCTTTGCTGCTATTGGAATGAATGACGACCACGACTACAGTGTTGCATACAGTAATGTCACCATGGACTGGTCGTAATCCACATGTGGGCAGTGATGTCCATGCATGCGTTGACCAGGTAATAAAAATCATCATCCGCAGAATTTTAATTAATGAAGCATTAGGTTGTACCCAGCACTTCATTAATTACATTTTTGATGATTATTCCCATAATTAATGTTTGGAATCTAATATTATTGTGTCCGTGGAAATGTTGCCACCTATAAAACGTGACAGTCCATGGTGGCCATATTGCATTTGAACAATAATTGGACTTTTTAGATCAACAACTTTGTATTATTTTAACCTTTTGAACCCGTGAGGCTATTTTTTGGCCCAGGAACATGATTCGTCATAACTTCATTAACTGGTAAAGGGCTGAGTTTTTTCTGACAACAAATCAAAGCTCATCATATACTGCTCTCTGACATTTAATTGGATAGTGCCTAATAGGCACTATCCAATTAAATGTCAGAGAGTAAGGTATTGTATAAAAAATCTGATTCATATCAGGGACAATAAAGGCTTCCTCAGGCAGAATGTAGCTACAGACAGTTATTGCCTGTCAGTTTTAGTAAAGCCCAAAATAGAGCTTCCAGCACTCTACCAGTTAAGTAGAATGTCTACTAGATGAATGTGTAGGATAGACCAATCAATATTTTCAACCTGCAGCCCAACGGCTGCATTTGAAAATATTAATTCATCTACCTACAAGTGGGGGGCGTGGTGGCTCAGTTGGTAGAGGTGCAGGCTGCAAGCCGAGAGGTCCTCGGTTCGAATCCCACCTGCGGCAACCGCGTTGTGTCCTTGGGCAAGACACTTCACCCCGATTGCCTACATGGGGGCACGATGACGCTGTGTACTGCGGCGTACTGCACGTCGATGGTGCGCATGTTTTCAACCAATCTAACCCTGCCTGTGTTGCGGTGCAGAGTTCAGAGTTACGATGTTGGAGAGCTGACAGCTGCTCGTCGTTGCTCGGTGGTTCTCTCCAGGTACTCCGGCTTCCTCCACCCGTAAAACTGTCACGGTCATGATTAGCCATTGTGCATAAGTATGTGACCTTAAACACCAATAAATAAATAATAATAAATAAATATACCTACAAGAGAATATGGACTCTTCAAATTTCTGTAATTGAAATGACATGGAAGATACAGTGACCGTTGGGAACGGCGAGCGATCGCGCCAGCGCACCATCGCGCACCGCTTTTTCGTATACCGCGAGTAATTAGTCGCGCACGTTTATCTTCCGGTCGTGTTCAAAGCCTTCGTCGGAGAAGTGCAAAGTACAGAAGAACCTGTCATGAGCCGGGGTCAGCCGAGTGGGCGACTTGGGCGAAGAAGTCGCCTTGTCATTCCTCAAGTCGCCTTGGCTTACATTGGGGGCGAAATTCAAGTCGCCCTCCCAAACTTCCTTGGGAGACATGGCAGTTTACTGTATTTTCTTACGTTTTATTTTTTAAAAACACACGCTTCCGCAAAAAACAGTAAACACGGTTGCTGTTAAAGTCCGTCACACGGCTATGAAAATAGCCTAAACTAGCCCAATTTTATATTTCTGAAAAGAATTGCAATGGCGTAGTCGTTCGAACAATTCGCCCCAACTGATAGCAACCAGCACAAAATGGCTATTTAAAAACAAAGTACCAGACAACAATGAATCACACAAGACACGCATCGAGTTAATTAGAATTTATTAAAGTTAACCATCGTTTCAAAACAAAAAAAATGTATTGGAGACAGTTCGTCCATATCGAAATTGCTTGCGGTTACGCTCTGTTCCACTGAAAAATTGGCTGCATTGAAATTCGCCCCGCAATTTGCATTGAATGTTTTTCTTTGAAAACTTGTGAAGTTTGTTGGAAGGGGGTTAAATGTAATAAGGCTACAATAGAAATCACAGGTATTTGGATGGATAAGAATGGCAGACCTTCAAAGCACCAATCGCACGTGTCAGTGAAAGATGGTTGGCAGAAATTGTCAGTTTTCTGAACAGTGTATTATTAGTTTACCCAGCACAGCCGGGAAGGGAGACAACTGAAATGTTTTGTCATTTACCAAAGAAATTAATTAACTCAAATTGTTAATAACGCTTAATTTACGAAGGATATCGTAAACGTTTTTAACTACGCTTTTCAACTCAGGGTATTCAGAAACCATGAATGACCCAGCTTATATGAACTTGAAATTTATTTTAAACACTTTAAATATTTTTTTAAAAAGAATATACCTTCTGTTACAGAGAAGAACACTCTCACCATGGGTCATACTAAATTTCAAATCCACATCGTTGAGGCAAATACAAAATCAACTGCACGGTAACCTTAGTCATCACTGTTAGGCAAAGAGTTAGGGGGTATTCAGAAACCATGAACGACACAGTTTTTTGTAGGGTGGGGTGGGGGATTTTAACCTACATTCTGTTATGTAACCATCTTGACTTAGTTTTGTGTGTGTTTGTATAAACTTTTATTTATTTTTTTCTCCACAATTGTGTCCTCTATGTTCATTTATTTTGTCACGATGTCATATACGTTTTATGGGTTTTTTTTCTTATTTCTCCTTCATGTCCACTGACTTCTCCCTCCTGGGTCCTGACTTCTCCCTAAAGTCTCTGAAGGGAGAAGTCACTTCTCCCTAAAATCAGCTGCCAGGCTGACCCCTGGTCATGAGCGACCACCCTTGGGACTTGCCAAAAATGGTCGTTAAAGACAGGTGGTCGATGACGACAGGTTTGCTGAGAAGGGGTGCATTTCGAGTTTCGCTTTCACGATGCTTGAAGAGAGAAACGAAATGCGCCGATACTGGCAATAGCATACTTTAACCCCTCCACACAATCACATCTAAAAAAGAATTACCGAATGTGAAGACGTTTCGGCCCAATTTCTAAGACGTTTTGGCCTCTTAGGGCCGAAACGTCTCAAGGCCGAAACGTCATAAAACCAATTATTTTGGAAATCGTGCGTTATTAGGCCTACTGATTTCTCAACAGCAATCACCACCAATCCTCGTTATTCCACCTGGGGGCGAATTGGCCCGAGGCATTATTTTAAAAATCACTCTCCTAAAATTTTTCACTCTCGTAAAATCTAAAAGTGGAGAGTGAATTTCCACTCTCCTGCTCTCCCGCTCCCAACGGTCACTGAAGATACCACCAGCATTCAAGGGGTTAAATAAAGGAAAGTCATGCTCCCAATAAAATCCACAACGCATGTATCATCAGTGATAATCAATAATCAAATTGCACAGATGTGAGGGCTATAAATAGAACTTGCATACACAAACTTGACCATTGTCCCTCCGAAAAAAACAAATAACGCTGAATCTCGATATATGATATTGCAATTTGTGATGTCCGGTAAATTTCTGTAAGTGATCTGATGACTAGAATAGAATCGAAGAAAGCTTCATGCCGTTATTGAAAAAGTCTACATAAATTCTTGATTTTAAGTTTGTCTAATCAGAACAAGCACTTTCATACAAATGATATATGAAACTTTCGGGTGTTTTTGCATCTTGAAAATTATAATTTTGTCAAATGGTCAACTTATTTTTTTTTCACCTCATTGTCCCTTTAACCCTTTATCTAACGAATCGCTCGCATCCGCTCGCGTAATATGCAAATTCAGCAGTTGAAAAAATATTATTTTTCACAAAATTTCAACAAAACCATATCATGTGACCCCTCATTGGAACGAGCTCATCAAGCTCGTTTCAACGAGGGGTCACATGATATGGTTTTGTTGAAATTTTTTGAAAAATTTGAAAAAATGATATTTAAAATAATAAATTTTGATATTGTTTGCGTTGGGTAAAGGGTTAACCCTTTACCTAACGTAACTGCCAAAACCGGCCAGCACTATTCACAAAAAATACTATCTAATTTTCATTTTTTATCACAAAAGCATAGCTTATGACCCCTCTCATTGGAACGAACTCGCTGAGCCTGTTCCAATGAGGGGTCATAAGCTATGTTTTTAGCTCAACTTTGACAAAGTCAAATTTGAGCTATTGTCATGTTCCGTCGTCCGTCTGTCCGTCCGTCAACAATTGGCTATGGCTCGGGCTAGAGGTCGTATTTATGAACCGATCTTTACGAAACTTCTTGGGTACCTTTGTTATGACCGTGGGACGAGAACGAGTGTTTTTGGGTGCGGTCCAAAATTCAAGATGGCTGCCAGCCGCCATTTTGTACCGATGATGCAGAAATCTGTTTTTTGTACAGAACTTCCATATGAAAGCTCTGATTTGAATAATTTTTTGTATGAATGTTTAGTACCATGGGGTACATCACATATAATACGGGTCTTTTTCTCGTGCGTAAATTGTGCAAATTAGACTAATTTTGATGTTTTTTGGTGTTAATTTCAGCACTGTAAGTGCAAATGCCAATACAGCTCGGGCTAGAGGCCGTATTTATGAACCGATCTTTACGAAACTTCTTGGGTACCTTTGGTATCACCGTGGGACGAGAACGAGTGTTTTTGGGTCCGGTCCGATATTCAAGATGGCCGATGGCAGCCATTTTGTACAAAATTAGGTGCAATCAGATTTTTGCACAGAACTTCCATATGAAAGCGCTGATTTGAATAATTTTTTGTGTGAATGTTTAGTACCATGGGATACATCACATATAATACGGGTTTTTTTCTCGTGCAGAAATTATGCAAATTAGATGAACTTTGATATTTCAGTGCGACTTACACACATTAAGTACACATGTCAATACGGCTCAGACTTGAGTCTGTATTTATGAACTGATCTTCACGAAATGTCTTGGGTACCTTTGTTATCACCTTGGGACGAGAACGAGTGTTTCTGGGTGCGGTCTAAAATTCAAGATGGCTGCCAGTGGCCATTTTGTACCCAAATTAGGTCTAATCAGTTTTTTGTACACAACTTCTATACAGCTCAGACTAGAGGCCATATTTATGAACCAATCTTTACGGACCTTGTTGGGTACCTTTGTTATCACCATTGGATGAGAGCGAGTGTTTTTGGGTGTGGTCCGAAATTCAAGATGGCCACCAGCAGCCATTTTGTACCAAAATTAGTGCAATCAGTCTTTTGTACAGAACTTCTGTATGAAAGTTCTGATTTCAATAAATTTTTGTATGAATGTTTAGTAACATGGAATACATCACATATTCTAAGGGGTTTTTTTTCGTGCAGAAATTATGCAAATTAGATGAACTTTGACTTATTCAGTGCTACTTGCACAATGTGAGCACACATGTCAATACGGCTCAGGGTAGAGGCTGTATTTATGAACCGATCTTCACAAAACTTCTTGGGTACCTTTGTTATCACCTTGGGACGAGAATGAGTGTTTCTGGGTACGGTCCAAAATTCAAGATGGCTGCCAGTGGCCATTTTGTACCAAAATTAGGTCCAATCAGTTTTTTGTCACAAGTTCTATACAGCTCGTATTTATGAATTGATCTTCACAAAACTTCTTGGGTACCTTTGTTTTCACCTTGGGACAGGAACGAGTGTGTTTTGGGGTGCCTTTGTTATCACTGTGCTATGAGAACAAATATTTTGGGGTTCAGTCAGACCCACTCTGGGACTCACAGTTTTCTTTTCTAGTTTAGCATCTGACTGTCACCCACCTTTACAATACTTTACCTATACATTTGTTACAGGCAACGGTCAGTATTTATGTACAGACCATTACAATACTTTATATGTACCTTTGTTATCAGGTCATTACCTAGATGTTTGTCATTGCTGTGTCACATACTATACATGTGCATGTCTTTGTCTTGACAAGTTGAGCTACAGTGTCATTGACACTTTCATTGTGATAAAAAATGAAAAAAAAACTGGTTATTGGAGTATTTTATTTGCAAGTGTTGTCTGCTTTTCTTGTTAGGTAAAGGGTTAATGGGTTTTTTTAATGCTGAAATTCATAAATGAGGTTTGGGAATATTACCTGGGCTCAAAAAGAAATTTCCACCATTGTTTGAGAATGCACTCGGTAACCCCTGGGTGACCCAGTGATCATGATCCCATATTTTGAACCCGATTGCCCGAGGTGGAAGTCCTCAAAAATGGATGACATGGTTATAAATGATTGGCTGGACTTGATTTTTATACTGCCAACAATGAGTAACAGGGGTGGGGGTGGAGGGCAGGGAATATTGGAATCGCATTGTACATCTGTCCATCCATCTGTCTGATCGTTCATCTGTCCATCCATAGACATAATTTTGTTCAGAAATTTTCTCAGGCGTTTATGGACCAATCTGCTCAAAACTTGGTCTGAATTTTCACGATCATGAGAACCCGTGCACCTGCAATTATAGTTCCGATCGGATTATCTTTGCCAGAATTTTCCCCCTTTCCATTTGAAAAAGCAGGCCTAAAATTTTGTCCAGAGATTTTTTCAGATGTTTATGGGTCGACTCCTTTGAAACTGGTATGGATGTTTACTACCATGGGAACCTGTGCACCTGCGATTATAGTTTTGATTTGACCTTTTTTTGCCAGTGTTATGCCCCTTTTCATTTTAGAATGCCTAATATTTGTCCGGAATTTTCTCAGATGTTTATTGGTCGATTTCTTTGAAACTTGGTATGGATGTTCGCTACCATGTGAACCTGTGCATCTGTGATTGTAGTGTAGTTTTGATTGGATTTTTTTTTTGCAAGAGTTATGCCCTTTTTCATCTTCGAATAATCTTAGCAGCAGCAGTTATGGACAGGCCCATCTTTAGTATATCCATGTTACAGTCACAATTAGCAATTGTACAGATATATGTGCCTTATACACTAATAAATATATGAATCTACTGGTCTTGTTAGGAAAATTGTTAAATCCTGCTGTACTCTGCTGTTTCAGGGTTTTCTGTCTTAACACACTTAAAAATCCCTAGACGCTGTACAAAAACAGTATTTTTATACTGTACCAATGACCCAGACTTAGCTGGTGCTAACTCTAACAAAACCAGGGCCAAACACAAATTTTGCCCCCCAATCCCCAAAATTTGCATCTAAAACCAAAAGAAATCATGTCCTATAGGACCTCCATACTTCACCCCTACTGCGCATGCACAGTGTCAAGGACGTTCCGAAATTGGCGCCAATTATCATTCTCTGTTTGGCCCTTCATCAGTCAACATCTCACTGATCTTTGTGCTTGTAAATCTCAGTTTAAAGGATGCCAGACACGTAATTATTGGAGAAATGGTGATTCTAAGGAGGATATAGAAGGAGGAGAGGAAAAAGGAGTGACAAAAAATAATCAGGGCCGTACTTAAAATTTTTTATGAAATTATGTTAAGTTGCCTATTTTCGAGGCATGGGCCTCTTGTTGTCATTCTTGCTAAAAAGTTGCACTGCTTATTCAGTGTTTCCTCTCCCCTGGTCTTCTAATTCCCCCTTGCAATTCTCCCATGCTTTTGGCATATTTTTGAGAAAGATCATTTCTAAAATTCTCTTGGGAGAGTTGCTTGGTTACAGAATGTTTTCTGTTATTTTCCCCATAGTTACGTTTTCACCCATGGGTGTATAAACGTTGTGTTCTGCATCTTCCATCTGATGTTCTGCAGATTCTCCCCTGGGAGTCTCTGTCTTGCATCAGATAGAGTGTAATTTTGATGACTGATTTCGGGCCAGTTTTTTCAGTGCCTGGAGTCATGTTTTCTGGTGTTTTACACTGTTTGTTTACATTGGCAACAGTCTCTTTTGAGGGGGGCTGTTTGCCTTTGGTGTAGTTTATCTCACTATAAGATACATTTCTATTATCCGTAAGTGTTGCATTAATTATTTAATATAAATTTAAAATTTTTGACCACACTTAGCCATCGGATCCATCGGGGCTCAACGTTACTTTTCAGAAACTTGGGCTTCGCTGAAAAAATATTTTTCAAAAATTATTTTGATTTGCAATTGTTTTTTCATTATTAATGGATCATGTTATTATGTATCTTTCAGTCAGGGGTTTGTGCGAGTAACTAGGACTTGACTTTTCACAATGAAAAGATATTGTTCAAATTGTAATAGGAAGAAATCTTCCTCTGACTTTCATGATCATTGTATTAATTGTAGTCAGTGTTCTCGCACTAATCCCTGTTCTATATGTCAATATTGGGATGACAAACATTGGAAACGTGTGTCACGGTATGTTGTTACTGGAGAAAGGGCTATGCCGGCTCTTTCTCCGCAAGGTCACTCTACTCTCTCAGTTTCTATTTCAGAGGAACAAGAACAGGGTAATGTTTCCATGTTATCTTCCGCAAGTGCGCTTCCGTCGTCACAAATGAATACAGAGCTAGCAGCAAAAGTGCTCATGGAGATTAAACAAATGTCGTCCGCTAGCTCGCCCGGTGTAGCGTCCATTCACCGAATGGTTTGGCAGCCGGGTTCGTCCGATGCGGTCCAGGAGGAAATGTTGGGTGATGCGAGCACTATAAACATTCAATGTGCACACCCAGTGACGGCGGATAGTAGGCGAGATCGGAGGAAGCCTTCGAGTCCGGTTCCTAGCTCGTCCAGGTCCCCTCTCTCGTACAACAACATCTGGGACCAGATGTTGTGGTACAAAATGTGTCGCAAGCGGAGCATACGTCCGTCGCTCGGGACGCTCCGTTGTATAGGCAGTCCGCAGAGACTGCTCAGGCTTCTTCCTCTCGTCAGCGCACACGACCGCACCTTGGCTATGTGACCGCCGATATTTTACCAGCTTCGCCGATCAGGGATTCTTCGGCGACCAGGTCACACCATCCGGTAGCCAGGGACACGAGGCCGATGGACTCCGGACGTTCGCATAGAAAAAGTATGCGGGAGCCATCAGATGCGGAGCTGCCCTCGGCGAAGCAGCGAAAGTCTGCGCCTCCGCAGGCCTCAATGCCAGACGTACTTGTGCAGATAGCACAACTTATCGCAGCATCCCAGCAGCCGACAGAAACGGTGTCGGATCGGGAATTATCCGACGGCGCTGGATCGGTATGCTCCGCTGAAGCATCGGGGGCGGACGACCGGGAGCATCATGAGGTCCGACCGGATGGTGAAAGGGATGCGGATGACTTGGAGCTATCCCTTTCGGAACAACATAAAGCTGCCGTGGACTTCATCCGGCACTTTCTTCCTCAAGTTGTTCCGTCGGGCCAGACTGCTGCGGTTCCGGACAAGAGGACAAGAGGATTATAGCGTCATTGGACTCTGAATTTTTTGAGCGGTTCAGGGACATCGCTCCCGAGTTTCCGTCTCAGTCCAATAATGTTGCAAGAACATTTGAATTATTGAACGACGCTATATTTAAACTTGCTTCCAAAACGGGGAAAGCAGGTTTCTTGTCCGCCAATACTCTCAACCTGCCTTTCATTAATGCAAGGAATAAATTCGACACGGCAGGACAGGGTATTCCGAGAGTTCCTCTGCGTATGGACGACGAGGCGGAAGACTTAGAGCTATCATTACCGTCGTCGGCGAGTATTCCAACCGCGGTGTTGGAAACAACTATTTCGTCTAACAGAGCCAGTTTAGATGCCTTATCTTACGCAGATCACCTTACTAAGGCGTTATCACTGCGCCTTCAAGGGAAAGAATTTCAGGATATACAATCCTCTTCAAGACTTCTTTCAAGGGCAGTAGCTTATTCCACGTGTAACTCCGCCCTTTCAGTGGCAAACCTGGAGTTGGTTAGACGTGACGCAGCCCTAGCTACATCCACACTCGTGGATTCTAAGGTGAAGAACTCTCTCAGAGTCGCTTCGGTCTCCGGAGAACTTCTCTTTGACGGCAAGCTTTCTGCAATTTATGATAAAATTACAAAGAAAGCTTCGGATTCTCTTGTTCAAATCTGCTTCTAAGAAGTCGGATACGGCAGACAAGAATAAGACAGGCACTTCTGGGTCTAATGCGCCCAAGAGAGGTTCCTATAGAGCTTCCGGTGCATCCTCTTGGTCTTATTCGAGAGACCGTCAAGGTAGCGACTCAAGTTCGGGACGTCCTTCGGGCCGGGACAACCGGTCGGACGCCCCGAGGTCGACGGGACGAGGTGCGGGTCGTGGAGGACGTGGTTTCTCCTACCGCAGGCCTCGCAGGTCCAGGAGGTGATGGCTTAAACCTCTATCGCGTACCGGTTGGCGGAAGGTTGTCGAGCTTTTCACAAGAATGGGCGTCGATTATGGACGACCCTTGGGTGAGAGGAGTGACTTCGGAAGGTCTAAAGATATCCTTCAAACGAAAGCCTCCATTAACTCGAAGTCCAAAATGGACTCAACTTCCGTCAAATCCGCAGAAAAGGGACGCTCTATTATCAGAGGTGCAGTCTCTTTTAATGAAGAACGCGGTAGAGGTCATAGAAAACCAGGAGACTCCGGGATTCTACAGCCATCTGTTTCTGGTTCCGAAGCCAGACGGCTCGTTCCGTCCAGTCATAGATTTGAGCTGGATAAACAAGCTGATCGTCGCACCGAAGTTTTATATGGAGACGATTCGGTCGGTCAGAGCGAGTATTCGGGTGAACGATTATGCAGCAAGCATAGATCTCAAAGATGCGTACTTTCACGTCATGGTACATCCGACATTCAGAAAGTATCTACGCTTCGCAGTCCTAGGAGTGGTGTATCAATTCCGGGCGATGTGCTTCGGATTGAATCTAGCACCCTGGGCTTTCACTCGGGTAATGAACTCGGTAATGATCTATTTCCGAGCTCATTCGTCTGCGGTAATGTCGGCCTACCTGGACGACATTCTTCAGAGGTACGGCAACGAGTTAACGCTTCAGAACGATGTTCAGAATCTACTTCTATTGCTCCGACGTCTCGGTTTTATAGTAAACGAGGAGAAGTCGGATCTGGTGCTGTCCAAGTCATTCACACATCTGGGAATGAGCTTCGAGACGCACAACAATCTTGTTCGTCTGCCGTTAACCAGAGCGAAATTAGTCAGTTGTTACGCTCGCTATTGTCTGCACGCAGACAAAGTCACAGTGAGAGAATTTATGAGACTGATAGGTCTGTGCGGAGCCGCTGCGGATCTCATTCCCATGGGGGCGGTTACGCACGCGTCCTCTCCAAATTTTCTTGACTCAGAATTGGAGTGTGAAAATTCATTCGCTCGACATAGACGTTCTCTTGTCAGATCAAGTGAAACAAGAGATTCAGACTTGGGCAAACATTCAGTGGTTAACTCAGGGAGTTCCGCTGCAGTTGCCGGATCCGAGTTTTACCATTATGACGGATGCCAGTCAAACAGGTTGGGGTGCATCATTGATCCCAACGGATTCGAGATGCCAGGGTCTTTGAGATCTGCAATTCCTGGGCAAGCACATAAACATCAAGGAAATGATGTCAATTTGGCTTGCGTTACGTCATTGGATGGACATTATTCACAATGCTCATGTCCAAATCCTATCCGACAATACGACAGTAGTGGCGTATATACGGAATCAGGGAGGCACTCATTCAATTCCGTTGTTCAATCTAACGGAAAGAATCCTTCTGTTTGCGCTAGAACATCAGGTTCTTCTTTCGGTCCGTCACATACCGGGTCGTCTGAATGTACTAGCAGACTCCCTTTCATGAAAGGGTCGCTTGTTGCCGTCGGAGTGGACTCTCAACAAACAAGTATTCAATCAGATTTGCTACCAATGGGAACGGCCAATGATAGACTTATTTGCGACACATCTCAACAATCAGTTGCAGACGTATGTGTCTCCGTGTCCGGATCCAAGAGCATTTGCAGTAGACGCTCTGTCGATCCCTTGGGACGGAATGATAGGATATGCGTATCCTCCAGCGCCGTTAATTCAGCAAGTATTGCTAAAACAATCTCAATGCCAGATTCTGTTGGTAGCATCTCTGTCTCCACAGAGACCGTGGATAAATCTACTCAGGTGTCTGTTGTGGGACCTACCGCGAAAGCTTCCTCCACGGGAGGATCTTCTTTCGCAGGGGAAATCGCGTCAACTCCATCACAACCCGCAAGGTCTCAACCTTCACGTTTTTCCATTGTGCGGTCCTTCTTGCATGGCAATCACTTTACAGGACGAGCAGTGGACGCGATTTCTAATTGTAGGAGGACCTCCTCTTCGCTAAACTATGCGGCTAAGTGGAAGGTTTTTCGTCGTTGGTGTAGGGATCATTCTGTAGATATTTTCGATCCCTCTATACCAGACATTGCAAACTTTCTAGTATACTTGTTTGACGAAATCAAACTGCAGCCTGTTACTATTAAGGGTTATAGGTCTATGTTATCTGATACCTATGCACATCATGATAGTTTACAAATTGGATATAATGTCTCTTTAAGTTGGTTAGAAACTTCTCGATAAATAGACCCAGAACTCTTAGGTTAATTCCTAAATGGAATTTAGCTTGGGTTCTTCTTAAATTGAAGGAAAAGCCATTTGAACCTCTTGGGACAGTAGATTTCAAATTCTTATCTTATAAGACAGCTTTTCTCTTAGCTTTCTCTTCTGCTAGAAGAGTCAGTGAGCTTCATGCACTATCAGTGGATGACTCTCACTATCGTAGTGTCGGGAACACTATCACCTTCACTACTAATGTCGGTTTTTTAGCTAAGAATCAGGCTCCTAATAAATATCCGGAACCTATTATCATTAAGGCTCTTCCGTCTTCAGACGGGCGTAGGCCTTTACTCTGTCCTGTTAGAGCGTTACGTATCTATAAACAGAGATCTCAGTTTATCAGAAAGGGACGAAAACGTTTCTTTCTGTCTTTGATGCCTAATAGAAGGGACATTTCGGTCCATTCTATTGCTAGATGGATTCAATTAACTATCCGTACTGCTTATGAGAGTTTATCTTCTTCTCAGCAGTCTGTGCTTAAGATTTCCGCTCATGAAGTAAGAGCTCTTGCTACTTCTTGGTCTTACGCTAATAGTATTGCTATTACAGATTTAATGAAGGCTGCTTATTGGTCTCAGCCATCCACATTCACAAATTTTTATCTCAGAAATATTGAGTCCATTTCTGGAGACCTGCATTCTTTAGGTCCATTATCTGTTGCTCAGAATGTCGTCCACTAAACAGTTGCAACTATAGTTATGCAGGCTTTCTGTTCCGGCAGTGACTCCGTCTGGCTGCCCTCTTCGCTCTGGGCTATTTGACCCAGGGCAAGGGCAAGGGGGGGGGGGGGGGGGGGAGGGTGTTCCCTTAGGTCACCTGCTTTATAGTGAAAAGCAAGGGAATGCCTCCTCCAAAGTCAGTATTTCTGAGTCGCTTCCGGGATGGTTTTTAAAGTGTAATATTAATGTTAAAATTCATTCATGTCATATTTTTAAAGTGTAGCTTGGTGTGAAGCATTTGTATATGTCAAGTGTCAAACGGGCGTTAATATACAATCCTCGGACACTTTTAAAAGAATATAAAGAGTCTCAATTCTCTGGACTAACTTTATTTATTGGCTTACTTTAAAAATAATTAGTATAAAGGGTTATACTGGATGTTAATAGAGAACATGAATGTTATTGTGCTCAATTATGAAGGGTATTGTATCTTTCTAATTTAACATTAAATAAGAAAGATACATGTAAAGCCTAATACTCCTTTTCTCCTTAAGGGGTTGCCTCTATATTATATAGTTGAGCTTATTGGATTTTCCTCTATGTCCTAGGCCCTCCAACCTTTTTACTATTCAGCTAAGTCTGGGTCATTGGTACAGTATAAAAATGTTAAAAAATTTATAGTAATTTATATATTTTTTATACTTACCAATGACCCAGACGGGGATGGCCCTCCCAGGAGTTGGGAACGTTTTGCCTCCCCGCTGAGTACATAGCGCTGACCAGGCACTGCCAGTAAGAATGATAATTGGCGCTAATTTCGGAACGTCCTTGACACTGCGCATGCGCAGTAGGGGCGAAGTATGGAGGTCCTATAGGACATGATTTCTTATGGTTTTAGATGCAAATTTTGGGGATTGGGGGGCAAAATTTGTGTTTGGCCCTGGTTTTGTTAGAGTTAGCACCAGCTAAGTCTGGGTCATTGGTAAGTATAAAAAATATATAAATTACTATAAATTTTTTAACTTTCCATGTTTTTAATGCATGTCCTTTTAAATCCTTGGATATGTTTAGGAATTAAAAAATCCTCATTTTATACCCATTTTATTTTTTAGAGACTGAAAGCTCGAATAACGGTTGGCGCTGTTGTTGAGCTGAGTGGGCTTAAAGAAGATACAAGTATTGACGATATCAAAAATTATTTCACAGATTTTGGAAATGTGGCATGGGTGGATCATGAGACAGATGAGACAAAGGTAATAGTCTTTAAAATACTACTGACAGAATCCAAGTTGCACCCTCCTGTTTCAAATCTTTCTCCTTTGCGTACTGGGTACAGTGGAACCTGTCTTGAGAGACTGCCCTTTGGGCCACACAAAAGTGGTCTCTCAAGACAGGTGGTCTCTCATAACAGGTTTCAGGTTTTCTCAAGTCAGTGAATAACCAACCACAAAATTCAGAAATGGAGAATAGATTTTTGTAATTACTTTGTAGTTATTCTTTTTTATGAAGTTTTTGTAACAAATTGGAATGGACTGTTATAAAAATTATAAAAATAAATTAGTGTTGAAAATCTTCATTGAAGATTTTCAACACTAATTTATTTTTATAACAGTCCATTTCAATTTGTTACAAAAAGATTTTCAACACAAATTTATTTTTATTCCTATCTGTCACATTTCAGGTATGTATGAAATTGTTTATTCAGCAATAATACTAATCTTTTCACAGGGGTCTTATAAAAACATCTCAATCTTTAATGAGTTAGCAATTGAAACCCAGTTAAGAGCTTTTAATACTTTTAATTATGTTAGTACAACCACAATGGACTTTCCAATTCCAGAACAGGTAAAAAGTTTTTGTCATGGTTTCAGTCTTCAAAGGGGCGGTCTCTCAAGACAGGTCCATTGTGGCATAAAAATACAAGTTGGTACCAGGTCACAGCGGTCTCTCAAGACAGGTGGTCTCCCATAGCAGGTCCATTATAGAGTAAAACCAATCGGTGCCTGGCAGATGTGGTCTCTCAAGACAGGTGGTCTCTCAAGACAGTGGTCTCTCAAGACAGATTTTACTGTAATTTGATTATGCCTTATCTCCCTCAAATGTTTCTGAATTTTCTCCATCACTACCACAGAAGAAATTATAAAACATATCCACTTGGTATTTGAAGAAAGTGCTTATGTTGTGGTGAATTTTTCAAAATTTTCTTCCAAGTTAGGTTGGAGTCGCCTGCCATCACAATGAGGGTAGGTGACTTAGTATCTGACTCAGTGTATGCATGCATCCATGTCACAACCATCAGAAAACAGCTCCAACTCAGAGGGTTACCATACTAATCATGCATGCATATCTTGTGGAGGGGAGTAGCACATACAGTAAGGTCATGCTGTCTTACATTTTAGAGTGTAGGTTACTGTGTCCATGTCTCATGTCTGTCAGTTCATCCCCAAAAGACACAGTGAATTTGAGGCTCGTATTTCCTATATTATTATACCCCCGCTTCGAAGAAGTGGGGGCTATATAGGAATCGCCCTGTACGTCCGTCCGTCCGTCCGTCCGTCCGTCTGTCCGTCCGTCCGTACGTCCGTCTGTACGTCTTTCCGGACATGAAATTCTTGTGTGCGCAACTCCTCCTACATTTATGAATCAATTTGGACAAAACTTTTCAGACATCATCACTACTAAGTGAACATGCGCATATTCCAAGATTTTTGATCTGCGACAATTTTAACCAGGTTTTCTCCCTTTGACTTAGATTTATTGTGTCTTTCCATCCGAACAAATTCTTGTGTGCGCAACTCCTCCTACATTAATGAACCGATTTTGATGAAACCTTTCAAACATCATCTCTACTAAGTGAACATGTGCATATTCCAAACTTTTTAATCTGCGACAATTTTAACCAGGTTATCTCTCTTGAACTTTGATTTAATATGGGTTTCTACATGAAATTCTTGTGTGCACAACTCCTCCTACATTTATCAATCAATTTGGACGAAAGTTTACAGACATCATCACTACTAAGTGAACATGCGCATATTCCAAAATTTTTGAGCTGTGGCAATTTTAACTAGGTTATCTCCCTTTAACTTAGATTTATTATGGGTTTCTACATGAAATTCTTGTGCGTGCAACTCCTCCTACATTTATCAATCAATTTGGACAAAACTTTTCAGACATCATCACTACTAAGTGAACATGCGCATATTCCAAGATTTTTCATCTGCGACAATTTTAACCAGGTTTTCTCCCTTTGACTTAGATTCATTGTGTCTTTCCATCCGAACAAATTCTTGTGTGCGCAACTCCTCCTACATTAATGAACCGATTTTGATGAAACCTTTCAAACATCATCTCTACTAAGTGAACATGTGCATATTCCAAACTTTTTAATCTGCGACAATTTTAACCAGGTTATCTCTCTTGAACTTTGATTTAATATGGGTTTCTACATGAAATTCTTGTGTGCGCAACTCCTCCTACATTTATCAATCAATTTGGACAAAACTTTTCAGACATCATCACTACTAATTGAACATGCGCATATTCCAAGATTTTTGATCTGTGACAATTTTAACCAGGTTATCTCCCTTTGACTTAGATTTATTATGTTTTTCCGTTCAAACAAATTCTTGTGTGCGCAACTCCTCCTACATTAATGAACCGATTTTGATGAACCCTTTCAAACATCATCTCTACTAAGTGAACATGTGCATATTCCAAACTTTTTGATCTGCGACAATTTTAACCAGGTTATCTCTCTTGAACTTTGATTTAATATGGGTTTCGGCATGAAATTCTTGTGTGCGCAACTCCTCCTACATTTATCAATCAATTTGGACGAAAGTTTACAGACATCATCACTACTAAGTGAACATGCGCATATTCCAAAATTTTTGAGCTGTGGCAATTTTAACTAGGTTATCTCCCTTTAACTTAGATTTATTATGGGTTTCTACATGAAATTCTTGTGTGTGCAACTCCTCCTACATTTATCAATCAATTTGGACAAAACTTTTCAGACATCATCACTACTAAGTGAACATGCGCATATTCCAAGATTTTTGATCTGCGACAATTTTAACCAGGTTATCTCCCTTTGACTTAGATTTATTATGTATTTCCGTTCGAACAAATTCTTGTGTGCGCAACTCCTCCTACATTAATGAACCGATTTTGATGAAACCTTTCAAACATCATCTCTACTAAGTGAACATGTGCATATTCCAAACTTTTTGATCTGCGACAATTTTAACCAGGTTATCTCTCTTGAACTTTGATTTAATATGGGTTTCTGCATGAAATTCTTGTGTGCGCAACTCCTCCTACATTTATCAATCAATTTGGACAAAAGTTTACAGACATCATCACTACTAAGTAAACATGCGCATATTCCAAAATTTTTGAGCTGTGGCAATTTTAACTAGGTTATCTCCCTTTAACCTAGATTTATTATGGGTTTCTACATGAAATTCTTGTGCGTGCAACTCCTCCTACATTTATCAATCAATTTTGACGAAACCTTTCAGACATTATCACAACTAAGTGAACATACGCATATTCCCAAATTTTTGATCTGCGACAATTTTAACCAGGTTATCTCCCTTTAACTTGGATTTATTATGGGTTTTCAAATGGGATTCTTGTGTGTGCAACTCCTCCTACATTAATGAACCGATTTTGCATACATGTTGCACATTGTAAATGTGTTTTTCCAAATGTAAACCATATATGTGTGGGCTCTTTAAGTATTCAGTGCTGTTCTGTTGAAGGCCACATGCAAATACAAATTTCAACAACAAAAAATGATCTTTATGTATACATTTCCTTATGGCCTTCGCCTACATGATCAGAAGTGCATTCCTCTAAAAACCCAAAGCGGGGGTATTAATCACCTTCAGTGATAGTTCTAGTTTGGCTTTGAGTTGCCAAGCTTCACATGCACAGGTAAGGTGATGTGTCACCAGTGGTTCAATTTTAGGGGCAATGTTGCTCTTGTGAATCTTTGCACAGGCAAATTTTATCTCCCGCAAGTCAACAGTAGTGCACTTCAGCTCTACCTTACTGAGCTGTAAAATAAAAACCTAAAAAAAAATAACTACCAAACAAACAAAGACCAAAAAACATCTGAATGGACCTATGGGTTTGATAATGGCAAAAAGATAGACGTTTTTGAAAGTGTGTGTCAGTTGCTGCATAATCAGGTTGGGGGACCAGGAATTCATATATTATAGGCTATTTTATTTAATCGTATTTGTTTTACAAGGATTGGCGAACAAGTTATGCAACTTATATTAACGCCTATCCTTGGCCCAATGGTGTAGGTGTGTGGGATGACCTTAGCGGCAACTTCGTGGCCTAGCTCTTCTCAAATACTACAAAGGGATCTTTAGCCTGCACGGAGTGTATCTCTCTCCGCCCAGAGGACAGCCATTTTACGTCCCCACCCGATAGGCTGATCTGTCTGTTACAGACACATTGGCCTATAATAGATGAAGTCTGTGGTAGACCTGAAATAGTTAATGGATTAATCGATTAACCAATGATCAATGTCTTGATCGATCAAAAAAGTAAAATTGATCGATTAAACGTTACTTTTCAGCTGTTGTTTTATATAGGTTAACAAGCGAACAAACTTGCTCCAAAACAGGCCCACATTGTCACACTGACTTACATCAATTACACGGGACAGAGTAAAGCATGCAAGTTACAGGCTGACATACTTGTTTACGTGCATGTATCAGCTGGAAATGGTCATTCTTAAACCTTTACCCAATGCGGTTGAAAGATGATACTTGCAAAATAAATTCTTAAATTACTAAAAAAAAATTCTATTTTGTCTCAAAAACATAGCTTATGACCCCTCATTGGGACGAGCTGAACAAGCTCGTCTCAATGAGAGGTCATAAGCAATGTTTTTGAGACAAAAATTGAAAACATAATAAAATTTGAATGGAGACTTTTGTATATAGCGCTTACCAGTTTTTCCTCGTTATGTTGGGTAAAGAGTTAATATGCTATAAATCATCAATGGTACAACAATTATTCAGCTACCTATTAGGGTAAGTGATTAACCGGTTAACTAAGGTTAATCCATGTGATTAATCGATCAAGAAAACCCTTTAGCCGTTTCAGCTCTAGTTTGTGGTTCCCCTGACCTGATAATGTCAACAGAATTACATGGAGGAGTTCCCAAGCTGTGAAGAAATATATTACTGGATATTTTTCTTGCAAAAAGTTTCCATCATTGGTGCTTACGTTTGTACAACAAGGGGCTGAATAGCACACCTTACTTCAGAGAGTAGTGTGCTGTATATAGTGCACCTCTGATTTTAGCTTAACTTAATAAAGTCAAGATAAGCTAATGCCATCGCGCGTGCAGAAGTCTGTCAGTCTGTCTGTTCACATTTCTTTGGCACAGGCCACACCCCTAGTTCTTGTCTGATCATCATGATTAATATGCAGGTTCAAAGTCATGTCTTGATGAGAACGCCCCCTTTTGATCGCGATCGGTCAACTGTGATGGCTGTGAAAAAAACTTTAGCACAGTCTAGAAGTCATATTTATGAAGGGATTTCATTGTAACTTGATAGGATGACTCTGTATAATGTCTAGATGGGAACGTCCCCTTTTGGTCGCAATTGTCAACCGTGGCAGCTCCAAGAGCACGAAACCTGAAAACCTATAGCGCAGTCTACTGGTCATTGTATTTATGAAGGGATTTTATTGAAACTTAGAAGGATGACTTCATATAATGTCTAGATGAGAACGTCCCTGTTTTGGTCACGATTGGTCAATCATAACGGCTGTGAGAGCCTTATTCCCCACAGAATAAAATTTCAAACGACACCTGCATTTCAATATAGGTATACAACAACAGGGTGCACTTGCATACCAAATATCAGGTCACTCAACCAAGTACTTTACAAGTTATTCATGATTGAATTTTGGGATGGACAGTCAGATGGACTGAGAAGCCGATTTCTATATACCCTGCTGGGGGTATAAAAAATGTAGATCAAGTGTAGGTGGGTGTATGAAGCAGAATTACTCTATTGGCCAGTACATTCTTAAGGTTGGTTTTGCTTCCTTCAGTCAAGGCAAAAAATATTTTTCTTAGGTCTGTGTGTCTGTCACGAGAGACAAGGAATAGTTTACGTCTGTCATATACCAGATGTAAATACCCTCAAAACAGGCTTGCATTGTTAACCCTTTACCCAACGTAACGGCCAAAACCGGCCAGCACTATTCACAAAAATCGCCAATTAATTTTCATTATTTTTTCATTTTTTGTCTCAAAAACATAGGTTATGACCCCTCTTTGGAACGAGCTCGTTCCAATGAGGGGTCATAACCTATGTTTTTGAGACAAAAAATGAAAAAAATTAGTTATTCAAGAATTTTGTGTGCAAGTGTCATCTGCTTTTCATGTTAGGTAAAGGGTTAAATAAGCTGGGTTATCTTTTTGTGTCGCCATATGGTGATACTTTATGTTCTTTTCCTTTTCTGAGTACAGTAGAATCCTCTTAATTGAATATCCATTTTGCCAGTGAAAATTATTCAATTAACAGGAGTATACAATTAACAGGGATTTGGTCAGTTTCCTGTGTTCTGGAGGTAAACTGAGCATTTATTCTATTATATCTTGTTTGACAGAGCTCATAGAGCTCTGTCAAACACGATATAATAGAATAAATGCCTGTATTGGATGTAGTGAGGCCAAAAAGGTTGATAAATAAGGGGAATTTGGTGCGTGTCACAGTAATTTTTTTGACATATTAACAAAATTTATATACAATTAACAGGAGTTTACTCTATAACCCATATGCAATTAACAGATCAAATTTGTACTGAAGGTATGGTAAATGGTTTTGTGTTTGAAAATTATATTCAATTAACAGGGATATACAATTAAGAGATATCCAATTAACCCTTTACCTAACATGAAAAGCAGACAACACTTGCAATAAAAATTCTTGAATGACTAATTGTTTTCATTTTTTGTCTCAAAAACATAGGTTATGAACCCTCTTTGGAACGAACTCGACAAGCTCGTTCCCAAGAGGGGTCATAACCTATGTTTTTGAGACAAAAAATGAAAAAATAATGAAAATTATTTGGCGATTTTTGTGAATAGCGCTGGCTGGGTTTGGCCGTTACGTTGGGTAAAGGGTTAAGTGGGCTCCACTGTATCAAAATGAATCACTTATACAATGTGCTGACATATTTTGAAAAATCGACTTGATAGCAATCTTTATTTTGGGTTGACCTGCACATTGCAGGGGTATTTCATGAGCTGTGCTTTCGAACATGTCGAGTGGAAATAGGTCATGTTGCGTATCAATTCCGTCCATCTACAAAACAGTTTAAACTCATAATTCATAAACTGTGTGACTAAGGATTACATGTACCAAACTTAACATACATATACATCTTGGGGGGAGGTTAGGGGCAGACTTTCGAACTGTTACTCAGCGTTGATTATTTTGAAAAGCGTTTTTTGTTTTCCAAAAATTTCAAAATGGTATCATGGTACCCCTCATTGGAATGAGCTTGGTGACTCTTTCCATTGAGGGAGTCACCTAATTTTGTTTAGTTGAAGTTTTGTGGAATTTTTTTTTTTTTTTTTTTCAACTACTCAGTTTGAAAATTTCATGTATGGATGTGGCCGATTCATCAGGTAAAGGTTTAGGTAGGTCCTGCCAAAGTGCCTTTCAGAAAATATGTCAAGCTGCCCTCCCGGCAATATCCATATACTTCAGTATCAATCACTTGTTTGCATTAAATTGAGCAGTTTGACAAAAATAAATAAAAAAGATTAGATTATTGCACATATGAATGGTAAACTCTGTGCTGGGGGCGCGGTGGCTCAGTTGGTAGAGGTGCAGACTGCAAGCCGAGAGGTCCTCGGTTCGAATCCCACCTGCGGCAACCGCGTTGTGTCCTTGGGCAAGACACTTCACCCTGATTGCCTCCATGGGGGCACGATAACGCTGTGTACTGAGGCGTACTGCACGTCGATGGTGCGCATGTCTTCAACCAATCTAACCCTGCCTGTGCTGCGGTGCAGAGTTCAGCGTTACGATGTTGGAGAGCTGGCAGCTGCTCGTCGTTGCTCGGTGGTTCTCTCCGGGTACTCCGGCTTCCTCCACCCGTAAAACTGTCACAGTCACGATTAGCCATTGTGCATAAGTATGTGACCTTAAACACCAATAAATAAATAAATATATAAACTCTGTGCTGGCTTGCTAAGGGGGCAGGGATTGTAAGTTTCTTTCGGAAATGAAGTATTTGGTCCATTAACGCTTTGTCTAATGTAATGATAATATCCTTTCAGCGTCACAATTTGCATTTTAGTATTTTTTCAACCTTTGCCTTCAAAACATAGCTTATAACCTCTCACTGGAATGAGCTCATAGCCTCATCCAGCCCATTCCATTAACCCTTTACCTAACATGAAAAGCAGACGACACTTGCAAACAAAATTCTTGAATAACTAATATTTTTATACTGTACCAATGACCCAGACATAGCTGGTGCTAACTCTTAAAATATAGGGCCAAACACAAATTTTGCCCCCCAATCCCCAAAATTTGCATCTAAAACCAAAGAAAACATGTCCTGAATGGCCCTCCACACTTCACCTCTACTGCGCATGCGCAGTGTCAAGGACGTTCCGAAATTGGCGCCATTAATCATTCTTAGTTTGGCCCTTCATCAGTTAACATCTGACTGATCTTTGTGCTTGTAAATCTCAGTTTAAATGATGCCAGACTCATAAATATTAGTGAAATGGTGATTCTAAGGAGGATATAGAAGGAGGAGAGGAAAAATGTGTGACAGAAAATTATCAGGGCTGTAACTTAAAATTTTTTAATGAAATTATGTTAAGTTACCTATTTTCGAGGCAGCAGCCATTTTGTTGTCATTCTTGTTATCAAGTTACACTGATTTTTCAGTGTTTTCCTCTCCCTTTCCTTTAAGACCCCTCTTGCTATTCTCCCATGCTTTTGTCATATTTTCTGTAATTATTATTACTAAAATTTCTTGGGAGTTTTAGCTGAATAACAGAATGAATTCTGTTCTTTTCCCCATGTTTACGTCTTCACCTATGGGTGGTTAGGCGTTGTGTTCTGCATCTACCATCTGATGTTCTGCAGTTTCTTCCCTGGAAGTCTCTGTTTTGCATCAGATAGTGTATTATTGGTAACTGATTTCGGGCCTGGGTGCCTGGAGTCTTATTTTAGTGTTTTTACACTTATTGTTTACATTTACAACAGCCCTCTGTGTGAGGGGGGATTTCTTGAAAATAATATCTTGATGTTAATTTAATCATAACTAGATACTTTATTATTATTCGTAAGTGTTGCATAAATTGTTTAAAATATTTTTAAAATTTTTGTCCACACTTAGGCTTGGGATCCATTGGGGCTCAACGTAACTTTTCAGAAACTTGGGCTGTTCTGAAAAAATATTTTTTCAAAATATTTTGATTTCAATTATTTTTTCTATGTTAATGGATCATATTATTATTATGTATTTTCATTGTCAGGGGTTGGTGCGAGTACCAGGACTTTGTTTTCATTTCACAATGAAAGGATTTTGATCAATTGTAATCAGAGGAAGTCTTCCTCTGACTTTTATAATCATTCTATATGTAGTCAGTGTACTCGCACTAACTCCTGTACTGTATGTGATGATTTCGATGACAACATGGGAAGCGTATGTCATGGTATGTTAGTGGGGAATTGGACATTCCGTTCCTTTCCCCGCAGGGTCACTCTACTTTATCAATTTCTATTTCAGACGATCAAGATTAAGGTGATGTATCCGTGATGTCTTCCAACAGTGTGCCTCCGTCGTCACAATTAATGAAGGGCTAGCGGAAAAGTGCTCATATATAATACGCCAATTGCCTAAGAGGACCCTAGTAGGTTCGACGGCCTTTGACGTCCGCTAGCTCGCCCGGTGTAGCGTCCATTCATCAAATGGTTCGGCAGCCGGGTTCGTCCGTTGCGGTCTAGAAGGAGTTTTGGGGTGATGCGAGCACTATAAATCAACCAAATGCACACCCAGTGATGGCGGATTAGAGGGAGAACAGAGGAAGCCTTTTAGTCCGGTTCCTAGCTCGTTCAGGTCCATCCGGACGGCGAGCGAGAGAGGCCCCTCTCTCGTACAACAGCATCTGGCCCCAGATGTTGTGGTACAAAATGTTTCGCATTCGGAGCATACGTCTGCCGCTCGGGATGCTCTGACATATAGTCAGTCCGGAGAGACTGTCAATAAGGCTTCCTCATTCTCCTGGCTCGTCCAGGTCCGTCTGGGCTGTGAGCGAGAGAGGTCCCTCTCTCGTCCAACAACATAGGGGACCGCATGTTGTGGTTCAGATATTTTACATTCGGAGCATATGTCCGCCGCTCGCGACGCTCCGTTATATTGACAGTCCGAGAGACTGTCGATAATGCTTCCTCATCCTCACAGCAGCGCACACGACCGCTCTTGGCTATGTGACCTCGGATATCCAGTCAGCTTCGCCAGTCAGAGAATCATCGGCGACCAGGTCACACCATCCGGTAGCCAGGGACACGAGGCCTGCAGACTCTGGACGTTCGCATAGGAAAGTGTGCGGGAGTCAACGTACACGGAGCTTCCGGCGGCAATGCATCGTAAGACCGCTTCTGCACAGGCCTCGGGGACGGACGTGCTATCCTAAATAGCACAGCTTATCGCAGCATCCCAGCAACAACTGAATCTGTCGCATAGTGTTTTATCCGACGATGCTGGGTCGGGACGCTCCGCGGAAGCCGGTACGGACGTCCGAATATTTCATCCGGTCCGACGGGATACCGAAAGGGATTCCGAGGATTTCGAGCTTTCCCTTTCGGAATAACATATGCTGTTGTGTATGTCATCTGACTTGATCTTCTACAGGTTCTTTCGTCGGACCAGAATGCTGCGATGCCGGATAAGAAACTGATAGCGTCGGTGGACTTAGAAATTTTTGGTTCGGTTCAGGGACATCGTCCCTCAGTTCCGACATAGTCCAATAATGTCACACAAACTTTCGAATTATTGAACGACGCTATATATTTATTATTATATGCTTGCTATTACCAAGCATTTCTGGTTTCTTGTTCGCAAAGTTACGGAGATGTCTTTCAAAAGTGTGCCTCTGTCGTCATAGTTAATGAAGAGCTAGCGGCAATAAGTGCTCATGGAATATGTCTATCGCCTAAGAGGTCCCTTGTAGGATCGACGGAGTGACATTCGCTAGCTCACCCGGTGTAGCGTACATTCATCGAATGGTTCGGCTGCCGGGTTCGTCCGTTGCGGTCTAGGAAGGAGATTTGGGTGATGCGAGCACTATAATAACTTTAGTACTCACCCAGTGACGGCGGATTGAGGACAGATCAGAGGAAGCCTGTTAGTCCGGTTCCTGGCTCGTCCAGGTCCGTCTGGGCTGTGAGCGAGAGAGGTCCCTCTCTCGTCCAACAACATAGGGGACCGCATGTTGTGGTTCAGATATTTTACATTCGGAGCATATGTCCGCCGCTCGCGACGCTCCGTTATATTGACAGTCCGAGAGACTGTCGATAATGCTTCCTCATCCTCACAGCAGTGCACACGACCGCACATTGGCTACGTGACCTCGAGTATCCGACCAGTTTCGTCATTCAGTGATTCCATGGCAAACAGCTCACGCCATCCAGTAGCCAAGGGACACGAGGCCTATACACTCCGTTCGCTCGCATAATAGTAGTATGTACGGGGTAACCATCACGGAGCTTCCAGCGGCAATGCATCGTAAGACCGCTTCTCCACAGGCCTCAGTGACGGACGTGCTATCCAAGTTAGCACAGTTTTTCGCAGCATCCCAGCAATCGACAGTTCTCGGTTGGATCAGGAATTATCCGATGGCGCTGGGTCGGTGCGGTCCGCGGTTGCATTAGGTTCGGACGACCGAACGCTTTATAGGGTCCGACAGGATGGCGAAAGGGATTCGGACGATTTCAAGTTTTCCCTTTCGGCACATCGGAAGCTGCCATACATTTCTTCCGGCATTATCTCCCAGTGGTTGTTCCTTCGGACTACATTGCTGCGATGTTGGATAAGAGACTTATAGCGTCATTGGACACGGAATTTTGGATCGGTTCAGGGACATTGTCCCTGACTTACCGACACAGTCCAATAATGTCATTAGAACATGTGTATTATTTATCGACGCTATATATATATAAGCTTGCTACCAAGCATGATAGTTTAGTTTCTTGTCCGCAATGCTCAATTCTGCCTTTTATCATTTGTAGGAATAATTTATTTTGGAAGAACAGGGCATACCGAGAGTTCATATGCGTCTAGACGGCGTGGTTAGAGACTGCAAATTATCTTTTTCGCCGTTTATGTCTTTTCCAACCACAATGTTGGAAACGGCAATGATGTCTAATAGACTAACTTAGACGCTTTGTCATACGTAATCCATCTTACTGAGGTGTTATCATTACGTCTTCAAGAGAAAGAATTCCGGGATATGATTCTCAATGTGATTTCTTTTGAGGGCAGTAGTTTGTTCACGTATAACTCCGCCCTTCAGTGGCTACCTGGAGTTGGTTAGACGTGACGCAGCCCTAGATACATCCACGCGCGTGGATAGTAAGGTGAAGAACTCTCTCAGAGTCGCTTCGGTCTCGGAGAAGCTTCTCTTCGACGGCAACTTTTCAGCCATCCATGAATTGCTCGATTACACGTTCTCTTGTCTATCTAGTGTAGCAAGAGATTCAGACTGGGGCAAACATTCGGTGGTTGACTCAGAGAGTGCCACTGCAGTTGCCGGATCCGAGTTTTATAATTATGACGGTTGCCAGTCAAACAGGTTGGGATGCAATATTGATCCCAACGGATTCGAAGTGCCAGGGTCTTTGGGTTCCGCAGTCTCTAGGCAAGCACTTATCTTCCACGGAATAATGTTTTTTACGCTTGCTTTATGTCATTGGATGAACATTATTCAGAAACGCATGTCCAAATCCTGTCCGATAATACGGCAGTAGTGGCGTATCTCCGGAACCAGGGTGGCACTCATTCGTTTCCGTTATTCAATTTAATGGAAAGAATCCTTCTGTTTGTTATAGTACACCAAGTTCTGCTTCGGTCCGTCATATTCCGGGTCGTCTGATTGTATTACCGGACTCCCTTTCACTTATGGGTCGCTTGTTGCCGTCAGAATGGACTCTCAACAAACAAGTATTCAATCAGATTTGCTATTAATGGGAGCGCCCAATGATAATTTATTTACGACACAACTTGCTAATCAATTGCAGACGTATGTGTTTACATGTCTGGATCTCTGAGCTTATGTTGTTAACGCTCTATTGATCTAATAGGACGGAATGATAGGATATGCGTATCCTCCTGCGCTGTTGTTTCAGCAAGTATTGCTAAGTTAAACAACCACAATACATTTCTGTTGATAGCATCTCTTTCTTCACAGAGACCGTGTGTAAATTTACTCTTAGGTCTACTGTGGGACTTAACGCGAAAACTTCCTCCATGAGAGGATCTTTTTTCGCTGGGAAAAATCGTGTCATCTTCATCACAACCCGCAAGGTCTCAACCTTCACGTATTCTGTTGTGTGGTCCTTTTTGCATTGTAAGCATTGTACTGGACGAGCTTTGGATGCGATTTCTTACTGTAGGAGAACCTCTTCTTCGCTATACTATGCGGCTAAGTGGAGGCTCTTCCGTCGTTGGTGTAGGGATCACTATGTTGATATTGTTGATCTCTCCATACTAGTCATTGCAACTTTCTAGTATACTTGTTTGACAAGATCTACTGCATCCTGTTACTATTAGGGTTATAGGTTTATGTTATCTTATACCTATGCACTCTATGATAGTTTACAATTGAGTCTTATGTCTCTTTATCTAAGTCAGTTAGTAACTTTTCGATAAATAGACTTAGAATCATTAGATTAAATTTCTATACGGAATTTAACTTCGGTTCTTATTTAGCTAAGTAATCATTTGAGCCTCTGGAAACAGTAGTTTTCAAATTCTGACCTTTTAGACAGTAATTCTGTTGGCTTCTCTTTTACTGAAGAGTCAGTGAGTTTCATGCACTATTGGTGGATGATTCTCACTTTCGTAGTTTCGGAATCACTGCTTCCTTTACTATTTAGGTTGGATTTTTGCATAAGAGTCAGGCTCCTAATAAATATCCGGAACCTATTGTTATTAAAGTCCTTCCGTCTTCGTACGGGCATAGGCCTTTACTCTGTCCGGTTAGAGTTTACGTTTTTATAAACAGATATCTGTTTATTACTATGGGCGTAAGCTTCTTCTGTCTTTGATGCCTAATAGAAGGATGTTACGGTCCATTCTATTGCTAATGGATTCAATTAACTATCGATACTGCTTATGGTATATCATTGCCTCAGCAGTTGTGCTTGAGATTTCGGCTCATAAAGTAAGAGTTCTTCTACATCTTGGGCTTACATTAATAGTGTCGCTATTATAGATTTTTGAAGGCTGCTCATTGCGCTCAGCTATCCACATTCATGAATTTTTATCTCAGAAATATCGAGTCCATTTCTGGAGGCCTCTATTGTTAGGTCTTTTATCTACTGCTCAGAATGTCATTCACTTAACAGTTGCTACTATAGCTAGGTAGGCTGTCTGTTTCGGCAGTGACTCCGTTCTGCTGACCTTTTCGCTCTGGGCTATTTGACCCAGGGCAAGAAAAGGGGGGGGGGGGGGGGGGGGAGGGTGTTCCCTTGGGTCACCTGTTTTACTATGAAAACAAGGGGATTCCTCCGGAGTTAGTAATTCTGAGCTGTTATTGGGATGGTTTTTTAGTGAGAAGTTTATGTTAAAAATTCATTCAGGTCTTAGTTTTTAAAGTATAGCTTTGGAATATAGCACGTGTCAACGGACGTTATTATACAATCCTCAGACACTTTTAAGAAGTATAAAGAGTCTTTATTCTCTAGACTTACTTTATTTATTGGCTTACTTTAAAAATTATTAGTATAAGGATTATACTAGATATTAATAGAGTACATGGATGTGTGATGCTCAATTTTGCAAGGTGTTGTATCTTTCTAATTTAACATAAATAAGAAAGATACATGTAAGGCCTAATACTTCTTTTTCCCTAGAGGGGATGACTCTATTTTATATAATTGAGCGTATTCCAACTGGCTCTATGTCCTAGGCCCTCCAGCCTTTTTACTATTCAGCTATGTCTGGGTCATTGGTACAGTATAAAAATGTTAAAAAATTTATAGTAATTTATATATTTTTTATACTTACCAATGACCCAGACGGGGATGGCCCTCCCAGGAGTTGGGAACTCATACCTCCCCGCTGAGTACATAGTGCTTACCAGGCACTGGTTATAAGAATGATTAATGGCGCCAATTTCGGAACGTCCTTGACACTGCGCATGTGCAGTAAAGGTGAAGTGTGGAGGGCCATTCAGGACATGTATTCTTTGGTTTTAGATGCAAATTTTGGGGATTGGGGGGCAAAATTTGTGTTTGGCCCTATATTTTAAGAGTTAGCACCAGCTATGTCTGGGTCATTGGTAAGTATAAAAAATATATAAATTACTATAAATTTTTTAACTTTTTTTTCATTTTTTCTCTTAAAAACATAGGTTATGACCCCCTCATTGGAATGAGCTCAACGAGCTCATTCCAAAGAGAGGTCATAACCTATGGTTTTGAGACAATAAATGAAAAAAATAATGAAAATTAATTTGCGATTTTTGTGAATAGCGCTGGCCGGTTTTGGCCGTTAAGTTGGGTAAAGGGTTGAGGGGTCATGTCATGGGCTATGTTTTGAAGGTAAAGAAGGAAAGTATTTAATTATTAGGCCACACAAAGTAGATCTTTTGTTTCTCAGGCCATTATTTGTGAAATTGCATGCGGGCGAGCGGTTTTTTATTTTATTTTTTATTTCAGTAATTACTTCTTTGCCATCAAAAGTTCATGTTCTTGGTTCAAGTTTTAGGCCTCATAATCTACAGAATAGCATGGGTGGTGGTGTATTTCATCCCTTGAGTGCAAGAAGGCTTTGCAGTGCTAAAGCATTGCAAAGCCTTCTTGCACTCAAGGGCCAAATTCATCAATTTTTTTAACTTAGGTAAAATATCAGACATAAATCATTTAATTTCAATTTTTTTAAGTTTAAATTGGTTATAAAAAGAGAGCATGCGGCAGCCAAAAGGACCATGCGGGGAGGGCCTGAGAAACAGATTTTTAATTTTTTTAGGCCTTAAAGAAATGTTTTTAGCAAATGTCTTTTAGTAATGTATAATAATGGGTAAGCTTTCAGGCAAGCAGTTTAATTCTGTTTGGAATTTGATGCTGTTAATGTTCACGATTGCATCCATTATTCCATCCTCTCATTCATGCATTACACTTTGTTTCTGTCCAATGAAGTTTTTGAATGACTATTTTTGTATCCTATAACTATACAAGTATAGTTGAAGTCTGATATTTTTTTTGGCCAGAAGAAAGTTTTAAATTTTGTGTGTTAGGCCTAAAAAAGTTACAAATCTGTTTGTCAGGCCCTCTTGCATGTTCCTTTTGGCTGCCACAATCTCTATTTTTTCACCAATGCAAACTTGAAAAAATAAAAATTTAAATAGTTTACTTCAGTTTTACTCAAATTTATAAAATTGATAAATTTGTCCCTTGAGTGCAACATATAGCATTGCAAAGCCTTCTTGCTCTCAAGGGATGAAATACACCACCACCCATGCTATTCTGCAGATTATGAGGCCTAAAACATAAAAAAAACCAAGAACATGAACTTTTGATTGCCAAGAAATAATTACAAAAATAAAAAATAAAATAAAAAACTGTCCACCTACATGCAATTTTACAAAAACTAGCCTGAGAAACAAGATCTACATTGGGGGGCCTTAAGTTTTTATTTCTATAGGGAAGTTCTTTTTGTGTGCTTTTATAAATAAACAGTCTTTTGGTCATGTTACATGGTGTTGCTATGGAGTTGTGAGTGTTACAAAAGTGACCTTCATGGATAAGTCAAGTTAAAATGGCTGTATACCAGATGCCAGCTCAAATGATATTTAATAAGATTTGTGTATTGACAGGTCTGGTTTAAACTGCTGATAATGTGAAGGGGCTGTGAAACCAACTTGAATGACGGGGAGCTCAAATGTGGGGATCCCCTCCCAGAAAATCAAGTAAATATTTGTGACCTAAGAAGCAAACTTGGCAAGGGCATTAGTGAACTACCATCACCAACCTTCTGTTTCTAGTTTCCTGGTCACATTTTGGTTATCACTCATAACAGTAAGGGTTGAAGATAATTCCGTGAAATTACAGGAATACACTCCAGCATCAGACAATATGTTGCAATCAAGAACCATGTCACTCAGTTCCTGTGGTGCCTTCCACCCTTTCAGTTCCAAATATGTTTTCACTTTAAGCTTGACATTTCTTCATTTTATAGAATACTCGACTTTTTGCCGAAAGTATATTTTGCTGGAAAAGACAGTTCGCCGGAATTTAAAAAAAAGACATTTCGCCAGTTTTTTTTTTCTCCAATAGAAAAGACAGTTTGCCAAAACATCAAATTTTTTAAAAGATAATTCCCCCAATTTTTTTTTCTCCAATAAAAAAAACAGTTTGCTGGAACATAAACTTTTTAAAACAGACACTTTGCCGAAATTTTTTGATGATAAAAAGTAACAAATATAACCTTACAGACCATTCAGTTACAGATACTTTCACAATATGTTTTATTTTTTCTCCAATCAGCTGCAGCAAATCCAAAGTAAAACAAAGTTATTGTTCACAGTTTACACCCCTTGTAAGTCATTTCAACAATTTATGTTTCCAGAAGTTACGTCACAAGTCAGATCAGAGGCTGAAGAGCGCCCATTTGCTCCCACTTCAACAATAGTGACTAAAGCAATCAGTGCACATCTTCCAGCCGATGCACCGGATTCTTTGGAGAGCTGACATCTGCTCCTTGTTGCCCGGTGGTTCTCTCCGGGTACTCCGGCTTCCTCCACCCGTAAAATTGTCACAGACACGATATGACCCTAGCTGTTAATATGTCGTTAAACCTTAATAAATGTTTATAAATAATGCACCAGCTTCTACACTCCCAAAGGTGGATTCATACGCTAGAATGGCAAATCGCATACGTCAAGGTACTAGACCAACAAATTCAAGTGACCTAAACTTGACAATACAAGCTGATCACATACCATGATTTATATTTACCATGTTGCCATTACTGCTTTTACTGTTTTGTGTTGTTTGCAATGATGTTATTTCGATATAAAAATAAACTTGTGTTGTTGTTTATAATTTCCAGAAAAATCACTAAGAATTAACTTTGGTACTTCGCCGAAAAAAGAATATCGAGGCAATTTATTTGGGCGAACTGTCTGATATTTGCTGATAAATAGTCTTTTTTCTGAGAAAAAAAAGTCTAGTCGCTGGAAAATATCAGACACCTCGCCGAAAAATATATATTTTTATACTGTACCAATGACCCAGACTTAGCTGGTGCTAACTCCAACAAAACCAGGGCCAAACACAAATTTTGCCCCCCCAATCCCCAAAATTTGCATCCAAAACAAAAAGAAATCATGTCCTAAAGGACCTCCATAGTACGCCTCTACTGTGCATGCGCAGTGACGCAGTCGTCCCGAAATTGGCGCCAATTATCATTCTCTGTTTGGCCCTTCATCAGTCAACATCTCACTGATCTTTGTGCTTGTAAATCTCAGTTTAAAGGATGCCAGACACGTAATTTTTGGAGAAAATGTGATTCTAAGGAGGATAGAAGGAGGAGAGGAAAAAGAAGTGGCAAAAAAATAATCAGGGCTGTACTTAAAATTTTTTGATGAAATTATGTTAAGTTGCCTATTTTCGAGGCATGGGCCTCTTGTTGTCATTCTTGCTAATTGTTGCACTGCTTATTCAGTGTTTCCTCTCCCCTAGCCTTCTAAAGTCCCCCCTGGCAATTCTCCCATGCTTTTGGCATATTTTTGAGAAGTTTCATTTCTAAAATTTCCTGGGAGAGTTGCTTGGTTACAGAATGTTTTCTGTTATTTTCCCCATAGTTACGTTTTCACCCATGGGTGTATAACGTTTGTGTTCTGCATCTTCCATCTGATGTTCTACAGATTCTCCCCTGGGAGTCTCTGTTTTGCAACAGATAGAGTGTAATTGATGACTGATTCCGGGCCAGTTTTTTCAGTGCCTGGAGTCATGTTTTCTAGTGTGTTTACACTGTTTGTTTTCATTGGCAACAGCCTTTTTTGAGGGGGGCTGTTTGCCTTTGTGGTAGTTTATCTCATTATAAGATACATTTATATTATCCGAAAGTGTCTCATTAATTATTTTATATAAATTTAAAATTTTTGACCACACTTTGCCATCGGATCCATCGGGGCTCAACGTTACTTTTCAGCAACTTGGGCTTTTCTGAAAAAATATTTTTTCAAAATTATTTTGTTTTGCAATTGTTTTTTCATTTATTAATGGATCATGTTATTATGTATCTTTGTGTCAGGGGTTTTTGCGAGTAACTAGGACTTATTGTTGTTCTTTCACAATGAAGGGACATTGTTCAAATTGTAATAGGAAGAAATCTTCCTCTGACTTTCATGATCATTGTATTAATTGTAGTCAGTGTTCTCGCATTAATCCCTGTCCTATATGTGAACATTGGGATGAGAAACATTGGAAACGTGTGTCACGATATGTTGTTTCTGGAGAAAGAGCGATGCCGGCTCTTTCTCCACAAGGTCACTCTACTCTCTCAGTTTCTATTTCAGAGGAACCAGAACAGGGTGATGTTTCCATGTTATCTTCTTCAAGTGTGCGTCCGTCGTCACAAATGAATTCAGAGCTAGCGGCAAAAGTGCTCATGGAGATTAGACAAATGTCGTCCGCTAGCTCGCCCGGTGTAGCGTCCATTCACTGAATGGTTCGGCAGCCGGGTTCATCCGATGCGGTCCAAGAGGAAATTGTGGGTGATGCGAGCACTATAAACATAATAGATGCACACCCAGTGACGGCGGATAGTAAACGAGAACGGAGGAAGCCTTTTAGTCCGGTTCCTAGCTCGTCCAGGTCCAGCCGGGCCGCGAGCGAGAGAGATCCCTCTCTCGTACAACAACATCTGGGACCAGATGTTGTGGTACAAAATGTGTCTTTAGCGGAGCATACGTCCGTCGCTCGGGACGCTCCGTTGTATAAGCAGTCCGCAGAGACTGTTAAGGCTTCCTCTTCTCGTCAGCGCACACGACCGCACCTTGGCTGCGTGACCGCCGATATTTTACCAGCTTCGCCGATGAAGGATTCTTCGGCGACCAGGTCACACCATCCGGCAGCCAGGGATTCGAGACCGATGGACTCCGGACGTTTGCATAGGAAAAGTATGCGGGAGCCATCTGATGCGGAGCTGCCCTCGGCGAAGCAGCGAAAGACTGCGCCTCCGCAGGTCTCGACGTCGGACATTCTTGTGCAGATAGCACAGCTTATCGCAGCATCCCAGCAGCCGACAGAAACGGTGTCGGATCGAGAATTATCCGACGGCGCTGGGTCGGTACGCTCCGCCGAAGCATCGGGGGCGGACGACCGGGAACATCGGGAGGTCCGACCGGATGGTGAAAGGGATACGGATGAATTGGAGCTATCCCTTTCGGAACAACATAAAGCTGCCGTGGACTTCATCCGGCACTTTCTCCCTCAAGTTGTTCCGTCGGGCCAGACTGCTGCGCTTCCGGACAAGAGAATTATAGCGTCATTGGACTCTGAATTTTTTGAGCGGTTCAGGGACATCGCTCCCGAGTTTCCGTCGCAGTCCAATAATGTTTCAAGAACATTTGAATTATTGAACGACGCTATATTTAAACTTGCTTCCAGGACGGGGAAAGCAGGTTTCTTGTCCGCTAATACTCTTAACCTGCCTTTCATTAATGCAAGGAATAAATTCGATACGGCAGGACAGGGTATACCGAGAGTTCCTCTGCGTATGGACGACGAGGCGGAAGACTTAGAGCTATCATTACCGTCGTCAGCTTCTATTCCAACCGCGGTGTTGGAAACAGCTATTGCGTCTAACAAGAGCCAATTTAGATGCCTTATCTTAACCAGATCACCTTACTAAGGCGTTATCACTGCGCCTTCAAGGGGAAGAGTTTCAGGATATACAATCCTCTTTAAGACTTCTTTCAAGGGCAGTAGCTTATTCCACGTGTAACTCCGCCCTTTCAGTGGCAAATCTGGAGTTGGTTAGACGTGACGCAGCCCTAGCTACATCCACACTAGTGGATTCTAAGGTGAAGAACTCTCTTAGAGTCGCTTCGGTCTCAGGAGAACTTCTCTTTGACGGCAAGCTTTCCGCTATTTATGATAAAATTGAAAAGAAAGCTAATGATTCTCTGTTGTTCAGATCGGCTCCTAAAAAGTCGGACACGAATAAGACAGGCACTTCTGGGTCTAATGCGCCCAAGAGAGGTTCCTATAGAGGTTCCGGTGCGTCCTCTTGGTCTTATTCGAGAGACCGTCAGGATAGCGACTCTCGTTCGGGACGTCCTTCAGGCCGGGACAATCGGTCGGACGCCCCGAGGTCGACGAGGCGAGGTGCGGGTCGTGGAAGACGTGGTTTCTCCTACCGCAGGCCTCGCAGGTCCAGGAGGTGATGGCTTAAACCTCTATCGCGTTCCGGTTGGCGGAAGGTTGTCGAGTTTTTCACAAGAGTGGGCGTCGATTACGGACGACCCTTGGGTGAGAGGAGTGACTTCGGAAGGTCTAAAGATATCCTTCAAACGAAAGCCTCCATTAACTCGAAGTCCAAAGTGGACTCATCTTCCGTCAAATCCACAGAAAAGAGACGCTCTGTTATCAGAGGTGCAGTCTCTTTTAATGAAGAACGCGGTAGAGGTCGTAGAAAACCAGGAATCTCTGGGATTCTACAGCCATCTGTTTCTGGTTCCGAAACCAGACGGCTCGTTCCGTCCAGTCATAGATTTGAGCTGGATAAACAAGCTGATCGTCGCTCCGAAGTTTTATATGGAGACGATTCGATCGGTCAGAGCGAGTATTCGGGTGAACGATTATGCAACGAGCATAGATCTCAAAGATGCGTACTTTCACGTCATGGTACATCCGACATTCCGAAAGTATCTACGCTTCGCAGTCCTAGGAGTGGTGTATCAGTTCCGGGCCATGTGCTTCGGATTGAATCTAGCACCCTGGGCTTTCACTCGGGTAATGAACTCGGTAATGATCTACTTCCGAGCTCATTCGTCTGCGGTAACGTCGGCCTACCTGGACGACATTCTTCAGAGGTACGGCAACGAGTTAACGCTTCAGAACGATGTTCAGAATCTTCTTCTATTGCTCCGACGTCTCGGTTTTATAGTAAACGAGGAGAAGTCGGATCTGGTGCCGTCCAAGTCATTCACTCATCTGGGAATGAGCTTCGAGACGCACAACAATCTCGTTCGTCTGCCGTTAACCAGAGCGAAATTAGTCAGTTGTTACGCTCGCTATTGTCTGCACGCAGACAAAGTCACGGCGAGAGAATTTATGAGACTGATAGGTCTGTGCGGAGCTGCCGCGGATCTCATTCCGATGGGGCGGCTACGCTCACGTCCTCTTCAAATTTTCCTGACTCAGAATTGGAGTGTGAAAATTCATTCGCGCGATGTAGACGTTCTCTTGTCAGATCAAGTGAAACAAGAGATTCAGACTTGGGCAAACATTCAGTGGTTAACTCAAGGAGTTCCGCTGCAGTTGCCAGATCCGAGTTTTACCGTTATGACGGATGCCAGTCAAACAGGTTGGGGTGCATCATTAATCCCAACGGATTCGAGATGCCAGGGTCTTTGGGATCCGCAATTCCTGTGCAAGCACATAAACATCAAGGAAATGATGTCAATTTGGCTTGCGTTACGTCACTGGATGGACATTATTCACGATGCTCATGTCCAAATCCTATCCGACAATACAACAGTAGTGGCGTATATACGGAATCAGGGAGGCACTCATTCAGTTCCGTTGTTCAATCTAACGGAAAGAATCCTTCTGTTTGCGTTAGAACATCACGTTCTTCTTTCGGTCCGTCACATACCGGGTCGTCTGAATGTGCTAGCAGACTCCCTTTCACGAAAGGGTCGCTTGTTGCCGTCGGAGTGGACTCTCAACAAACAAGTATTCAATCAGATTTGCTACCAATGGGAACGGCCAATGATAGACTTATTTGCGACACATCTCAACAATCAGTTGCAGACGTATGTGTCTCCGTGTCCGGATCCAAGAGCATTTGCAGTAGACGCTCTGTCGATCCCTTGGGACGGAATGATAGGATATGCGTATCCTCCAGCGCCGTTAATTCAACAAGTATTGCTAAAGATAAAACAATCTCAATGCAAGATTCTGTTGGTAGCATCTCTGTCGCCACAGAGACCGTGGATAAATCTACTCAGGTGTCTGTTGTGGGACCTACCGCGGAAGCTTCCTCCACGAGAGGATCTTCTTTCGCAGGGGAAATCGCGCCAACTCCATCACAACCCGCAAGGTCTCAACCTTCACGTTTTTCCGTTGTGCGGTCCTTCTTGCATGGCAAGCACTTTACAGGACGAGCAGTGGACGCGATTTCTAACTGTAGGAGGACCTCCTCTTCGCTAAACTATGCGGCTAAGTGGAAGGTTTTTCGTCGTTGGTGTAGGGATCATTCTGTAGATATATTTGATCCCTCTATACCAGACATTGCAAACTTTCTAGTATACTTGTTTGACGAAATCAAACTGCAGCCTGTTACTATAAAGGGTTATAGATCTATGTTATCTGATACCTATGCACATCATGATAGTTTACAAATTGGATCTAATGTCTCTTTATCGAAATTGGTTAGAAACTTTTCGATAAATAGACCCAGAACTCTTAGATTAATTCCTAAGTGGAATTTAGCTTGGGTTCTCCTTAAATTGAAGGAAAAGCCATTTGAACCTCTTGGGACAGTAGATTTCAAATTCTTATCTTATAAGACAGCTTTTCTCTTAGCTTTCTCTTCTGCCAGAAGAGTCAGTGAGCTTCATGCACTATCGGTGGATGATTCTCATTATCGTAGTGTTGGGAACACTATCACCTTCACTACTAATGTGGGTTTTTTAGCTAAGAATCAGGCTCCTAATAAATATCCGGAACCTATTGTTATTAAGGCTCTTCCATCTTCAGACGGGCGTAGGCCTTTACTCTGTCCTGTTAGAGCACTACGTATCTATAAACAGAGATCTCAGTTTATCAGAAAGGGACGGAAACGTTTCTTTCTGTCTTTGATGCCTAATAGAAAGGACATTTCAGTCCATTCTATTGCTAGATGGATTCAGTTAACTATCCGTACTGCTTATGAAGATTTATCTTCTTCTCAGCAGTCTGTGCTTAAGATTTCTGCTCATGAAGTAAGAGCTCTTTCTACTTCCTGGGCTTATGCTAATAGTGTTGCTATTACAGATTTAATGAAGGCTGCTTATTGGTCTCAGCCATCCACATTTACGAATTTTTATCTCAGAAATATTGAGTCCATTTCTGGAGACCTGCATTGTTTAGGTCCGTTATCTGTTGCTCAGAATGTCGTCCACTAAACAGTTGCAACTATAGTTATGCAGGCTTTCTGTTCCGGCAGTGACTCCGTCCGGCTGCCCTCTTCGCTCTGGGCTATTTGACCCAGGGCAAGGGGAAGGGGGGGGGGGGGCGGGTGTTCCCTTAGGTCACCTGCTTTATAGTGAAAAGCAAGGGAATGCCTCCTCCAAGTCAGTATTTCTGAGTCGCTTCCGGGATGGTTTTAAAGTGTAATATTAATGTTTAAATTCATTCATGTCTTATTTTTAAAGTGTAGCTCGGTGTGAAGCATTTGTATATGTCAAGTGTCAAACGGGCTTTAATATACAATACTCGGACACTTTTAAATGATTATAAAGAGTCTCAATTCTCTGGACTACTTTATTTATTGGCTTGCTTTAAAAATAATTAGTATAAGGGTTATACTGGATGTTAATAGAGAACATGAATGTTATTGTGCTCAATTATTAAGGGTAGTGTATCTTTCTAATTTAATATTAAATAAGAAAGATACATGTAAAGCCTAATACTCCTTTTCTCCTTAAGGGGTTACCTCTTTACTATATAATTGAGCTTATTGGATTTTCCTCTATGTCTTAGGCCCTCCAGCCTGTTTACTATTCAGCTAAGTCTGGGTCATTGGTACAGTATAAAAATGTTAAAAAATTTATAGTAATTTATATATTTTTTATACTTACCAATGACCCAGACGGGGATGGCCCTCCCTGGAGTTGGGAACTCTTGCCTCCCCGCTGAGTACATAGCGCTGACCAGGCACTGCCAGTAAGAATGATAATTGGCGCCAATTTCGGGACGACTGCGTCACTGCACATGCGCAGTAGAGGCGTACTATGGAGGTCCTTTAGGACATGATTTCTTTTTGTTTTGGATGCAAATTTTGGGGATTGGGGGGCAAAATTTGTGTTTGGCCCTGGTTTTGTTGGAGTTAGCACCAGCTAAGTCTGGGTCATTGGTAAGTATAAAAAATATATAAATTACTATAAATTTTTTAACTTCTGCGAACTGTCGGGTATTTTCCGGCGAATAGTCTTTTTTTCAGCGAAGTGTCCAAAAGTTCAGCGAAAAGTCCAGCTTTTTTCTGGCGAAATGTCCAAATGTTCGGCGAACTGTCCAACTTTTCCTTCTGGCGAAAAGTCCAGTCCCTATTTTATACATTGGATGAGAGCTTAATCCTTCACACAGTGTAACAGCCAAAACCGGCCAGAGCAATTCACAAAAATCACCATATAATTTTCATTTTTGTCTCAAAAATATAGCTTATGACCCCTCATTGGAACGAGCTCATTGAGCTTATTCCAATGAGGTGTCATAAGCTATGTTTTTTATGCAAAAAATGTAAAAGCTAGTTATTCAAGAATTTTTGTTTACAAGTGTCATCTGTGTTTTGTGTTAGGTAAAGGGTTAAAGGAGTCACAACTGCTGAGGTGGTTGCCTAACTGAAACCAGTGCATGTGCTTGTTTTCAGGTTTTTTTCTTCACATTAGCATTTCTGTTTCTCTCTTCACATAGGCAAAAGTAAGATTCAGTGGAGAAGATCTGGCAGAAGAAGTTTTGAAAAAAGTGAAGGAAGCCAATGAAGGAAAAATAATTATCAACACAGCTGAGGTAGAAGCAAGAATATTAGAAGGTAATACATGTTTTGTTATCAAACAGTTATTTTTTTCAAGTTCATTGAACCTGAAAATTCTACTGCTCATGCATGTTTTGTCCTCCAATGTTTGTATATTTTTGGTCAGGTTGTGTCAATGATTTGACATGTTATGCTGAAGGTCAGTGGGCATCTGTCCATCTGTCTGTCTTACCATTTTTCCATCTGAATCTGGGGTTATGTGCTCAGTCATAAGTTAGGTGTCTAGTCTGATTTGTGAGACTAGCCACATAAATATAAATTTGAATTAACAAATCATGGTTTAGGCCATACAAAGTTGATTGTCTGTTTCTCAGGCCATTTTTTCCAAAAAATCATGCGGGCAGGCGGGGTTTTTTTTTCTTTTTATTTTCTCCCCGAGAGGTCGTTTGTGGTAATTTGACCCCTATCCAAACGCCTGGTGGACCACGCAAAATTTCGCAAATATATTGGTTATTCACCACAGGGGTGTTGGGTCGTAAATGAAGTGGGGTTTGAATGTTTGTTTTTTTCAGTGAAACGTGAAAATTATAACACAGGACGAAAGTCACGAAACGCCTCGTGGGTGAAACATCTCGGGTTGAAATGTCTCTGGGACAAATCAAATGTCGAAGTGCCAACTTTTAGAGATTTATTTTACCAAAAAAAAAAATCCTTTCACAACCTGCCTAATAAAATCGTGAATCGCAATTTTTTCCCATTATATTCAAAATTATCACAACCAATTTGAACGGTCAGTTCATCCATAAATCATTTTTTTTTTTAATCTGAAAATGAAATACAAAACGAATGTTTGCGTGTTTTTATTAACCAATTCGACCACACAAACCTGCCTATATGCAATTTATTTTCAACTACGACTGTTACTTTTATATCAAGCAACAGTTACTATTAGTTATCCAATTATCCTGCATCTCAAATGCATTTATTTAAATTAACTGGGAAACTCGTAACGGTTTCAAATAACAGTACACAAATTCCCAATGACGGCCATTTACAATACAAATGTTACTAAAAATAAATGCCAGGAGACTGTGTTCCATTCAATATAGCACCTGACTTTGCAGACTTTCTGAGGTTTGGTGCAAATCAAACGTGGTGCGGTTCGACCATTCCCCTTTGTGACTGTTTGTTGTCAGACTGAAAGACACCTTCCTTCTTGCTGTCATTATGACTTACCTTTTACAGAATAAAACACTTTCTGTCGTGAATGTTGCTAAAACCCACCCACTTTATTAAGGTATGATGTAGAAAAAGCTTGAAGTGTGTTAATTTAAAATTTGCGAACGCATCGATATCGATTTACCGAAATGAGCACAATATCTAAAAAATTTTTGGAAGATTTTTTTGGTGTCGTAAAAAGGTTGCATGCGCACCAAAAATGACCATGCGTGTGGGCCTGAGAAACAGAGGTTCTTTTTTTTATAGCCTTATGTGACTAAAATTGTTTACATAGCTACAAAGTGACAAAAAGTGGGTGTTGTATTTGAAGGATTTTATATGTTAGGCTTAGGGAAAGGGTTCTGATTAGAGTTAGGGTCAGAAATGTGAAGGGGGTTAAGCTTTGCTGCCTCCCACAAATTAGCCTTGAAAAAGTATTTTTAGTGGTCGTCCATGCATTTTAAGATCCTCTGATATTAATTTTTGCGACATAAACTCTGATTTTTGGCATGGATGCCCATCCAGCCATCGATCGATCGATCGATCCGTCCAACCATCCATTCATCCAACCGACCATCCATCCGTCCATTCATCCATGTCATGATATACAAACACTTGAACAAACATCAAATTTATTTTTTTACCAAACTTGATCCGTGGGTTCAAGTCGAGAAGGTGTTGGATGAGTTTCAAAATAAGTCCTGTCTGAAATACTTTTCAGGAGTAAAGTACCTTTGATTATTTTCATGTTTGATTTGCCAACTTGTGGGAGGTGTTAGCAAGATAACTTAAACATTATCAGATTTTTACCAAATTTAGTCTCTTGAGTTCTACTCGAGAATATCTTCTATGAGTTTGAAAACCAGTCCTGCACAATTTTTTTTAGCTCATCTGATGGAAAATCAGGGGCAGCTTAAGTGATCACTTTCTGTCCATCATCTATCCAGCATGACAGGAAATCGTGTGTTTTCAAATTGGCTCCCTGAGTTAAGATTTGTTCCCTTTATTGGAGCCGAAAGTTTAGCTTCGTGGAATATGAGGAAATTTCTTCAAAAATATTTTCTTCAGATAAACAGTCAGAATCCTTTAACCCTTTACCTAACATGAAAAGCAGACGACACATGCAAAAAAAATTCTTGAATAACTAATTTTTTTCATTTTTTGTCTCAAAAACATAGGTTATGACCCCTCGTTGGAACGAGCTCGACGAGCTCGTTCCAACGAGGGGTCATAGCCTATGTTTTTGAGACAAAAAATGAAAATATTTTGAAAATTAATTGACGATTTTTTAGAATAGGGCTGTCCTGTTTTGGCCGTTATGTTGGGTAAAGGGTTAATATTTGGTATACAACATCTCTGGGGTAGTGGGGGGAGGGTTGGAGGCAGATACAAGTTTGTTCAAATCAAGTTCCTGGGTTAATGTGGAAGCCTGAATTTTAACTTAGTGCAATATGTGGGAAAATCTTCTTCAGATCCACCAGTCAGAATCTTTTAATCTTTTTGTATTTGGTTTACAACATCCCGAGGGGTGGGTGGGGGATCACATTTTAACTATTAAAATTGAGTCTCTGGGTTTATATTTGGGCTTGCTTCCTATGTGAACTCAAATTTTAATTTGGGGCAATATGAGGGAATTTCTTTAAAAATCTTAATCTTTAGATCCACCAGTCAGACTGCTTTCATGTTTGGTATACAACATCTCAGGGAGGGGGGGGGGGGGGGGTGCTGAGTTAATATTTGGGCTTTTTATGGGAGCCTGTATTTTTACTTAGTGCAATATGAGGGAATTCCTTTAAAAATCATGTTCTTCAGATCCACCCATCAGAATGTTTTTGTATTTGGTAAAAACATCTCTAAAGGGGTGAGAGTCAAGTTCTTTCAAATCAGGTTCCTGAGTTAATATTTGGCCCCCTACGATAGCCCACATTTCAACTTAGTGCAATATGAGGACATTTCTTTAATAATCTTCTCCTTCAGATTGCCCAGTCAGAATGCTTTCACATTTGGTATACAGCATCCTGGTGGTGGAAGGCAAGGGCTCAGACTGAAGTTTGTTCAAGTTAAGTTCCTAGGTTGATATTTGGACTCCCTAGTTTTGTATTACTGGAAATCAGGGCATTATTTCTGTGGTCGCATCCCAGTACTAGAAAAAAATCATCTGGCATGGACAACAAAGTTATAAATAATTCTATAACTTCATTCCTCTGTAGTGTTAACTAGCTATAGATGCTAATTAAATCCTTCTTTAAACAACTGTTGTCAGGTGAGTGTCTCAGGCCCAATGGAGCCTCTTGTTTTATTCCAAATAGATCTTTGGGTTTACTATTTTTTTTATTTCGGACATGACCAATTATAGCAGTGAAACAATGTATAGCATATATTTTCTTTATGTAATTTAATATGGCTTGATGCAAGACACTTCACCCCGATTGCCTACATGGGGGCACGATGACGCTGTGCACTGAGGCGTACTGCACGTCGATGGTGCGCATGTCTTCATCCAATCTAACCCTGCCTGTGCTGCGGTGCAGAGTTCAGAGTTACGATGTTGGAGAGCTGACAGCTGCTCGTCGTTGCTCGGTGGTTCTCTCCGGGTACTCCGGCTTCCTCCACCCGTAAAACTGTCACGGTCACGATTAGCCATTGTGCATAAGTATGTGACCTTAAACACCAATAAATAAATAAATATGGCTTGATAAATGAGCTGCCAAGGTTAGTGTGACAAGCCTTTGGGTTTAGTTGGTGGTGAGTAGCATCAAATTAAGAAAGACCAATAATTTGGTCTGGCTAAAATATATTTACCATTGTATTAAATTTAAAAACTTACCACGACAAATTCACTGCATATTTTGTTGAATTGCTGGGACACATTTTTGTTTCATTTTTTTCTTCCTTTCAAAAGTTGACACCTGGTCTCCCATTAGAAAGACCCAGATGGGGCTGTTCTAAAGGAATGATAGGAATGGTGTCTTTGACAGATCATCTGGTACCAGTTCTAGCCTTTTGTTAGAAATTTGAGACAACTGTTGGTCTCACTGCAGTGTCTTTTCGTGTTTCATTCTACTGCCTGGTGAATTTATCTTGTGCTTTTAACCCTTTACCTAACATGAAAAGTAGACGACACTTGCAAAAAAAAATCTTGAACAACTAATTTTTTTCATTTTTTGTCTCAAAAACAGGTTATGACCCCTCATTGGAACAAGCTCGACGAGCTCGTTCCAATGAGGGGTCATAACCTATGTTTTTGAGATGAAAAATAAGGAAAATTCACTGACGACTTTTGAGAATAGCGCTGGCAGGTTTTGGCCGTTACGTTGGGTAAAGGGTTAAATATGAACTTGTTTTGGGGGGATTATTTACTGATATAATACACAGTGGAGCCCATTTAGTTGTATATTTTTTACTTGAGTAATTGAAGAACTTGTTAACCCTTTTGCAACTCAGCCAAACCGGCCCCCCCAGACTTGAGATATTGAGGAAAATTTCAGTATCATCTCGTCTGTTAGATAAAGGTGTAAAAAGTCCCATTCATTTGGATTTTCAGGTAAGTCAAGATTTATCTTCCCAGCTTCAGAACATGGGATATCTAGTGGAACAAAATCTGTGCATTTTTTTTATACAACAACCAAAGGCCCAGACTAGCTGATTTTTGAGGATGCCAGACACAAATCAAGGGTAAAATTGGTGGATCCAGGGACATAATTGGATGATGGAAGTGAACAACGGTGGTCAGGATCGTTCAGGGCTGTAACTTTATAATATTTTTATACAACAACCAAAGGCCCAAACTAGCTGGTGCTAACTCAAAAATTAATCCAGGGCCAAACACAAATTCTGGCCCTCAGTCCCCCAAATTTGCATGCAATACCAAAAATTTAATGTCCTATCTGGTCCTCCATACTTTTAAGATCTGTGCATGTGCAGTATCCACTAAGACACTGAAATTGGCACAAACCATCATTCTTTGTTTGTTCCTGAAGTCAGCAACAATGACTGACATCTGTGATTTTAAATCTAATTTTTGAGGATGCCAGACACAAATCAATGGTAAAATTGGTGGATCCAAGGACATAATTGGATGATGGAAGTGAACAACGGTGGTCTGGAACGTTCAGGGCTGTAACTTTATAATATTTTTATACAACAACCCATGGCCCAGACTAGCTGGTGCTAACTCAAAAAATAATCCAGGGCCAAACACAAATTTTGCCCCCATCACCCATATTTCCATGCAAAACCGAAAATTTTATGTCCTATCTGGTCCTCCATACTTTTGCGAACTGCGCATGTGCAGTATCCAGGAAGACACTGAAATTGGCGCCAAACATCATTCTTTGTTTGGCCCTCCAGTCATTAACAACAAACTTGACATCTGTCTTTTGAATCACAGTTTTAATGATGCCAGACACAAATCAATGGTAGAAATGGTTGATCCAAGGACATTATTGGATGATGGAAGTGAACAACGGTGGTTGGAAACGTTCAGGTCTGTAACTTTATAATTTTCATCAAAATTATATCAGGTTTCCCAATTTCGGAACATGGGCCTGACGTCATCATTCTTGCTAATGATTTTTCCACTGTTTGTTAAGTGTTACTTCCCTATCCTTCCTTGAAGCCCTCCTGTTAACCCTTTACCCAATGAATCGTCCGAATCCGCCCGCGTAATATGCAGATTCAGCAGCTGAAAAAATATTTTTCAACAAAACCATATTATGTGACCCCTCATTGGAACGAGCTCATTCCAATGAAGGATCATATGATATGGTTTTGTTGAAATTTTTCGAAAAAAATTAAAAAACGATATTTAAATTAATAAATTTTGACATTGTCTGCATTGGGTAAAGGGTTAAACTGTAGTGTTGTGCGGTTTTATTTTTCTTGTTTCGGTTCGATTTCGGTTCAGTTTTTTTTTAAAAAACTCGTTTTATAGGTCGGTTTTCGGTTTTTTATAGTAGGTCGGTTTTCGGTATTTTATAGTAAGACATCTGCAGTTTCCAACAGAAACTATGTAGTGTCAATATAATGCCCATACTGTCATATTTTCAATTATAATTTAATTGGCAGTGACTAGCATTTGTGCTAAGTGTATAAATGGCAGGCATTATCAAAACAAAATAATATAAAAGAAAATAAAATGTAACAGTGTTCGTAGAATATCACCACTCACCAATTCTAGGCACATGCACCCCCCCTCCCCCCCCCCCCCCCCACCTCCGGTCTTTAAGTTCAGGCATAGAGAGTCTATGATGAATTGATATTAACACATGGGTGTGAAAAGAGCTAATTCACAATTTCCAAGGGCTCTGTTCAGTGCTCACTCCTGGGTGGGGCCCTGGGTAGCCTAACAAAATGACCCTACCAGGCATTGCAAATAATAACAAGCGTTGCCAAGTGGGTCACCTAGACACCCATCCTAACACCTTTGACAATGAACTGATGTATGGACTCTTTTCGATACCTCCCCCCCCCCCCCCCCCACACACACACAGTGGTGACTAGTGCCACCACCCACCCTAGTAAATTAATCAGCAAACATTTCATGTCGGCCTGGAATGGGAAAGTCATATTTTTTGTAGCTGGGTGGGCTTCAAAACGAACCACTTTACCAAATACCTATTGTCTCTCCCCCCCCCCCCCCACCCCCCACCTCGCGCACGCAATGGTTTTAGCTCAACGGAATTGATTTCACAAATTCACTGGTGTACTGTTATATATTGTAACTTTTTTGGTTTGCCTCTTCCCATTCCAATTTCTATTTCTACCGCTGATTTGTTCCTTTGGTTGGCCCCCTTAAAGTAAGTTGTGTGGGAATGCAACCGTGGCACGTTGACAGTGATATTACGGAACGCAGCTTTTTCCTGTGGATATTGACGATTCGGTCTTGGGACGTTTCGGCCTCGGCCCTTGAGACGTTTCGGTTCAAGACGGTTTGGCCTTCATATATTGAACTAAATAGAATAAGAACTTGCGGTTTCCTGTTTTTAGTGGACCGAAGCCTTCAGGACAAATCGTCTTGGGTCAGAACATCCCAAGACTGAATAGCAGTAAAACCTCTTCCCAGATAAGCACATCAAGGGAGGCAACAGACTACATCCGAAACACGTGGTGGGGCAACTCGTGACAAATGTTATTTTCGAATACAACAATGAAATGCCAAGATCTTTTTCTGATATGATATTATTCCCTGTCCAACAGATTGTAGATAAGTAATTAAACTGATTGACAATGTCATACAAACCTGTTCAAAAACGAAGCCAATTGCGCAAGGTATTTGAAGTGAAATGTAGTCGTGTTGGCTGTCTGTTTTGTCATTCTCACAGAAAACACAACCCATTTTTACGTCAACAATGTGTGATTGACAACTTGTCATACATCATTCTCGAGTGATCTGGACATGCTGCAGTGACCCCTTTTACACCCAGAATGTGGCGTGCATTGACGACACTGTTATTTCCTGACAAAGCTTGACATTTCAGACATTGTTACTGCAAACTGAATGAAGAAAACATCTCTTCCCGACATTTTAGGAAAAAACCGAAACCGTACTCATTTACCAGTTACACAGTTAACCGTACAACACTATTAAACTCCCAAGATTTTTGGCTTATTTTATGGAAATTTTTTTTTAGAAATTTCTTGGGAGTTTGATGTGTTACACAGAATGTTTATTCTGTATATCCCCATGGTTACATCCTCACCCTAGGGGTGTTTAGGCGTTTTGGGTCATGCATCTTATATCCGATGTATTGTTTGTTTTTTTTTATCTGAAGATCTTGCTTTACATCAGATAGTTTAAAATTCTGTTACTGACCTTGGGCCTTGTTTATTTAGTGCCTGGGGTCTTGTTTCCAGTTTTTCCTTTGATGTTGTTTACATTGGCAACGTCTTATCGTGTAGCAATAATTTTTGGAATTTTGTCCACACTTAGGCTCTATCGGGATACCCTTGGGCTCGTCTTGTTCCCTTTGGGAACTTGGGCTTTTGTCAAAAGATTTTCGAAACTTTTTTTGAAATTAATTTTTCGATTTGTATTTTGAATGTTGATTATTATGTATCTTTATTTTATATATTCATTGTGGAGTTGGTGGGAGTACTATCGACTTTATTTAATTAATTATGAAAGCTTATTGTCCAAAATGCAAGGCGAGGAAATCTTCCTCAGATTTACATGCTTGTTGCCTTGCTTGTAGTCGATGTACTCCCTCTAATTCTTGTCCTACATGTATTGATTGGGATGACAAACCTTGGACACGGGTGTCACGGTATGTTGTTAACTGTGAGAGGCCAGTGCCGGTCCTCTCGCCCCAAAGTCAATCAAGTTTCTCAGTTTCTTTTTCAGAGGAACAAGAAAATGGTGATGGTTATGCGACACCTACCAAAAGTGTGCTACCGTCATCACGCTTTGATGAGCAAAGAGAGCTAGCTGCCAAAGTGCTCATGAATATTAGGCAGGGGATAAAGCCACTAGCCGGTGGTTTTAGTCCCTTGTCTGCAGCTAGCTCGACCGGTGAAGCGGTTGCTCCGTCCATGGGTACCATGACGCCGGGTACATCCATTGCGGTCATAAGATGTGGATTGGGTAGAGCGAGCACTTTAAAACATAAACATGCTCACCCAGCGACGATGAAACAAACAAAGGAAGAAGCCAGCAAGTGTTGTGGAAAGCTCGCCGAGGTCTGAAAGGACCGCGAGTGAGAGAGGACCCTCTCTATCCCAGCAACATCTGGTGCCAGATGTTGTTGTAAAGAACTTGCGTGAGTCAGAGCATACATCCACTAATGCCGTTTGGGATACTCCATATAGATCGCAGCCAGCCTCGGCTACAGTTACTGCTTCTTCCACTGCATCTACTAAGCACACACAACTGCATCCTAGCTACCCGACTTCAGATATCCAGCCTGCTACGTGAAGAAGGGACCCCTCTTCGCTGGTGAAGTCGGACCATCCGGTAGCTAGGGAGACGAGGCCTTGATTTTCGGGACATTCGGAGAAAAGAGCCATCTCCGACACACCGTCCCAGGAGCAGCAGGCGGCGAAGAAACAGAAGACCGCTGCTCCTCAGGCCTTGTTGACGGACATGCTATCGCAGATTGCGCAGCTGATCGCAGCATATCAGCAAGTGCAAGAGCGGCCTCCTTCAGACTCAGAACATGAGCTGTCAGACAGTGCTGGGTCGGTCCAGTCATCTGTTCACGCAGATGCAAGGGACCAAGATTCACAACTAATTCTTGGATGGTGAAAGGGATATGGAAGAAGATTATCCTTCCCTTTTAGAACAACACATGGTTGCGATGGATTTTATCCATCAATACTACCCTGAATTTCGTTGAATCAGAATGCTGCGACGAGAAGGAAGAAACCGCTGGCATCGTTGGACGCAGACTTTATCAGGACAAAGGAGGAGGTCATTTCTTTTCAGGTTCAGTCTAGGCAGGTGTTGCAGGCCTTCGGCCATATAGACAACACCGTATTTAATCTCTCCAGTGCAAGAAAGAAAGGCGGTTTCGTAACTTCACCTTCTATAAACATACCGTTTCTTGGACCACGCTCATTTAAAACAGTTGGAGAAGATGTTCAGAGAGTTTCTTCATTTGGATGAGCAGGCCGGGGATCTAGAGGTATCCTTACATGGATCATTCACAATTCACTCAGACACAATTGAGTCGGCAATTTCTTCAAATAGAGTAAATTTGGACGCTATGTCTTGTGCAGATCACCTTACAAGAGCTATAGTGCAACGTCTGAACGGAAAGGAAATTGAGGACATTCGTACCTCTCTTAGAGTTCTTTCCACGGCAATTAAGTATACCACGTATAACTCTGCCCTAACAGTGGCTAATTTGGAGTTAATCAGACGTGATGGTGCCCTTGCGTCTTCATCACTGATAGATGCCAGTGTGAAAGAGCTCCGGTCACCAGACATACTATATTCAACGACAAGCTTTCATTAGTCTATGACCAGGCTATAAGAAAGCGTCTAATGCTCTGCTTTTAAAGTACGCGTCTCATCGACCCGCTGCAGCAGACAAGAGTAAAGGAGAATGTTCCAGTCAGAAATCGTCTAAAGGGGACTCCTCATGAGGGTATAAGAATCCCTCTTATTCTTACTATTCTTACTCTGGAGGTTGTCAGTATAGCGACTTGGGAAAGAGGCGTAGGTCTGATCGGGACTATCGGTCAGACACTCCTAAGCCGTCGGGACGAGGTTCTTTGCGGGAAGGTTTCTCCTTCCTCCCGTAAGCCTCGCAGGTCGTACAGGTGATGCTCAAGACCTCTATTGCTTACCAGTTGGCGGAAGGTTATCAAGCTTTGCGAAAAACTCGATAACAATCCCGGAAGACAAGTGGGTGAGACATGTAGTCTCGGACGGCCTACGGCTATCATTCCGAGCAAAACCCCCTCTAACAAGATGTCTGTATTGGACAAATCTTCGTCAGATCCTTGCAAAATAGAGTCTCTCCTAACAGAGCTACAAACTCTCTTATCAAAGGAACCAATAGAGGTCCTTGAGAATCAAAATTCTCAAGGTTTCTACAGTCACCTGTTTCTCGTACCGAAGCCAGATGTCTCGTTCCGACCGGTTATAGACCTGAGCTGGATGAATAAGCTCATTGTGGCTCCAAAATTCTATATGAAGACTATTCGGTTTGTAAGGGCGAGCGTTCGAGTGAACGACTATGTGGCAAGCATAGATCTAAAGGATGCGTATTTTCATGTCCTGGTACATCTGGCATTCAGAAAGGGTTCGCCTACAAGGGAAGGTATCTTAGTTCAGAGCAATGTGCTTTGGTCTGAATCTGGCTCTCTGGGCATTCACTCAAATAATGAACTCTGTAATGTCACACTTCTGAGCTCAAATGGTCTGTGGTAACGTCGGCTTACTTTGACGAACAGAATTATTCTTTAGAACGATGTTCAGAGTCTGCTTCTATTACTCTGACGTCTCTCTTTCATCGTAAACGCGAAAAAGTCAGATCTAGCTCCGTCTAAGACGTTCATTCACGTGGGAATGAGCATCGAGACAATCTGGTTTGTCTGCCGTTACCCGATACCACATCCTCTCCAGATATTCTTCACTTAGAACTGGAGTGTGAAGATACATTCACTCAAAACCAGTATAGTTTTAATGGACCTGATAAAACAAAGGGTTCATATTTGGGCAGATATTCAGTGGTTAACTCAGGGTTCCGCTGCAACTGCCACATCCGGCTTTCACGATTATGACTGACGCGAGTCAGACGGGTTGAGGCGTGACCCTAGTTCCCAGAGACTTGAAGTGTCGGGGTCTTTAAGACCCTCGGTTTCTGGAGAAACACATAAATATCAAGAAGATGATGTCAATATGGCTAGCATTCCAACATCGGATTCACATAATAGCAGACGCACATGTTCAGACAGTGGTAGCGTTCATCAGGAACCAGGGCGGCACTCATTCGAATCTGTTATGCGAACTAACGGAGAAGATTCTTCTACACGTCATGAATCATCATGTTCTACTTTCTGTCCATCATATACCGGGTCATCTGAATATAATAGAAGACTCGCTTTCTCAAAAAGGTCGCCTGTTGCCATCGGAGTGGACGCTTAACAAGCGAGTATTCAGGCAGATTTGCTACCAGTGGAATCGCCCCATGATAGATCTGTTTGTGACGCACCTGAACAATCAGTTACCGACGTTCGTGTCGCCATGTCCAGACCATCGAGCATTTGCCATAGATGCTCTGTCGATCTCATGGGACGGAATGATAGGATATGCGTATCCTCCAACTCAGTTGCTTCAGTAGATTCTGTTAAAGATCAAACAGTCTCATTGCAAAATTCTACTAGTAGCACCTCTGTCGTCACAGAAACCGTGGATCAATCTTCTCAGGTGTCAGTTATGGAACGTTCCCCAGAAGCTTCCTCCACAAGAGGACCTTCTTTATCAGGGGAAGTCACGCGCACTGCATCACAACCCGGAAGGTCTCAACCTTCACATTTTCTTTGTGCGGTCCTTCTTGCACGGAAAACAGTTTACAGGACGAGCAATGGATGCAATTTCTAACTGCAGGAGGCCCTCCTCTTCGTTGAACTATGCAGTGAAGTGAAAGGTTTTCTTCCGTTGGTGTAAGGATCAGTCGTTGGACGTTTATGATCCGTCCATACCAAATATTGCCAATTTCTTGGTCTACTTGTTTGACGTTCTCAAACTGCAGCCTGTCACTATTGAGGGCTATAGGTCCATGTTATCAGACACTTACGCTCATCATCATAACTTGGCTATTGGATCTAATGCTTCATTGTCCAAGCTGGTTAGAAATTTCTCTGTTAATAGACCTAGAACCCTCAGATTAATTCCTAAGTGGAATTTGGCTTGGGTTCTGTTGAAGCTTTAAGAAGCTCTGTTTGAACCGTTGGATGTTGTAGAGTTCAAATTCTTGACCTATAAAACAGCATTTCTCTTAGCCTTTGCATCTGCCAGAAGAGAGTTAGTGAACTTCATGCGTTATCAGTTGATTATACTCGCTACTGTAGTGTGGGTAATACCATTACCCTAACTACAGAAGTGGGATTTCTGGTTAAGAATCAGACTCCAGATAAATGGCCGAAGACCTCTGCTTTGTCCAGTCAGGGCTATGTGCATATGTAAACGTCGATCAGATATTTCTGTTCATTCAGTTGCTAGATGGATTCAGCTGGCAATACGCATTGCCTATGAAAATCTATCTTCGGATCAACGTTCTGTAAATAAGATATCGGCGCATGAAGTTAGAGCGCTGTCCACTTCTTGGGCTTATTCTAACAGTACAGCCATTACTGATCTCATGAAGGCTGCAGACTGGACACAGCCCTCTACATTTACGAAGTTTTATCGGAGAAATTTAGAATCCATCTCCAGTGACCATAGATCTTTACGTCCTCTTTCTGTTGCTCAGAATGTTGTCCGCTAAATGATTACATCTATAGTTATTTAGGCAGCCCATTCCAGCAGTGACGCAGCCCTCTTCGTTCTGCGGTCTTGTTTCGCAGAGCAAGAGGAAGGGGGGGGGGGGGGCGTTTTTTTCCCTTGTGATCAGCTGGTTTTATAGTGAAAAGCAAGGGAAGACCTCCTCCGATGTCAGTAGTCCTGAGTCGGTGCTGGGATGGTTTAAGTGTGTAGCTCTGTGTGAAGCAATAACTATGTCTCATTTATGTACTGGTTTTAAAGTGTAGCTCACTGTGAAGCATTTGTATATGTCACGTGTCAAACAAGCATTAACATACAATCCTCGGACACTTTTAAATGAGTATAAAGAGTCTCAATCTCTGGACTATCTTTATATACTGGCATTCCTTCACCGAATTAGAATAATGGGTTATGCTGGCATTAAATGGAGAATAATGTATTATGTAATACTCAATTACAGTGTTGGTGTTATGTCTTTCTCGTTTCTCGTAAAGTGAAAGACATATGTAATTCCTTTTTTTCTCCTGTTCTCCTGTAGGAGATATCCTTTACTGAAGTGATTGAGAGATTGGATTTTCCTTTATGTCCTAGGCCCTCCTGCCTTTTTATGATTAAACTAGTCTGGGCGATTGGTTGTTGAATAAAAATATTATAAATTCTAAGTAATTTGTATATTTTTATACTTACCAATGGCCCAGATGGGATGGGCCCTCCCATGAGTAGGCACTCATACCTCCCCACTGTTTACAACATTTAACAGGCAATAATAGAAAGAATGATGGTTGGCACCAATTTCGGTGTCATGTGCATGTGCAGATTTTAAAAGTATGGAGGACCAGATAGGACATTAAATTTTTGGTTTTGCATGCAAATTTTGGGGATTGGGTGGGGGGGCAAAATTTGTGTTTGGCCCTGGATTAATTTTGGAGTAGCACCAGCTAGTCTGGGCCATTGGTAAGTATAAAAAATAAACAAATTACTTAAGAATTCATCATTTTTCCCATTGAAAATTGGACCAATTCAGCGTCCATGCCCACTCCCTCAGATTCTGCTTCGTCCCTGACCAGCACTTCTTTTTCTGCCACTTCCCCTCCCACTGGCCAGTCCTATTCCAGGCGTTCAAGGACTCTCTCTGTCACCTGCATCATTACTGGCAGCATCATCTGAACGTCCAGCACTCATAGTGTCATGCGTGTCAGCTCGATTTGAGCCAGACAGTACCGCAGAATCCAGTTCCACGTCGCTATTTAGAGTCATATTCGTCTATGGAATCACTATGATTCTGGTGCAATTGGCTCTTAAACTGTAGCCAAGCAACTAAAGGGAAATACTTCTAAATTCATTCTGTCCTTGAAAGTACTTCTGTGGACTGATAGAGATAGCACACCTGGACTGAGGTAAGAGTAGATGCATTACTATGCCCTCGGCACACTCTGCGCTGATGGGTTTGTAGTGTCAGTTTACCGCCGACGAAGCACGAAAGGGTTAATTGAATATAATTCCCAAACACCCAACTCTTTACCAAACATTCAGCAGCACGAATTCAACCAGTTAATTGCATATAATTATAGTGAAATTCCTCTTAATTAAATAAAAATCTTGTAATATATCAAAGAATTACTCTATTTTGCTAGATCTATATTTGGTGTTAGGACAGTGGAACTTTGTTAATCGAATAGCCACTTTGCTACTGAAAATTATTCAGCTAACAGGAGTATTCAATTAACAGGGATTTTGTCACTTTCCTGTATTCTACAGATAAACTTAGCATTTCTTAGTTCACCTGACTGAAAGTCAGGGTGAGCTTTTCTTATCACTCTTCGTCTGTCATCCGTCCATCGTCCTGCGTGAAGGTGGTGTTTGAGCCTCTTTCTCCTAAACCACTGGCCACATTTTAATTAAATTTCATGTAAGTAGTGGTTATATAGGGGCATTTTGATATTTTTATACTGTACCAATGACCCAGACATAGCTGGTGCTAACTCTTAAAATATAGGGCCAAACACAAATTTTGCCCCCCAATCCCCAAAATTTGCATCTAAAACCAAAGAAAACATGTCCTGAATGGCCCTCCATACTTCACCTCTACTGCGCATGCGCAGTGTCAAGAACGTTCCGAAATTGGCGCCATTAATCATTCTAAGTTTGGCCCTTCATCAGTTAACATCTGACTGATCTTTGTGCTTGTAAATCTCAGTTTAAACGATGCCAGACACATAAATATTAGTGAAATGGTGATTCTAAGGAGGATAGAGAAGGAGGAGAGGAAAAATGTGTGACAGAATATTATCAGGGCTGTAACTTAAAATTTTTTTAATGAAATTATGTTAAGTTACCTATTTTCGAGGCAGCAGCCATTTTGTTGTCATTCTGGTTATTTAGTTACACTGATTTTTCAGTGTTTTCCTCTCTCTCTTTCCTTTAAGTCCCCTCTTGCTATTCTCCCATGCTTTTGGCATAGTTTCTGTAATTGTTATTACTAAAATTTCTTGGGAGTTTTAGCTGAATAACAGAATGAATTCTGTTCTTTTCCCCATGTTTACGTCTTCACCTACGGGTAGTTAGGCATTGTGTTCTGCATCTACCATCTGATGTTCTGCAGTTTCTTCCCTGGAAGTCTCTGTTTTGCATCAGATAGTGTATTTTTGGTAACTGATTCCGGGCCTGGGTGCCTGGAGTCTTATTTTAGTGTTTTTACACTCATTGTTTACATTTACAACAGCCCTCTGTGTGAGGGGGGGATTTCTTGAAAATAATATCTTGATGTTATTTTAATCATAACTAGATACATTATTATTGTTCGTAAGTGTTGAATAAATTGTTTAAAATATTTTGAAAATTTTTGTCCACACTTAGGCTTGGGATCCATTGGGGCTCAACGTTACTTTTCAGAAACTTGGGCTGTTCTGAAAAAATATTTTTTCAAAATATTTTGATTTCAATTATTTTTTCTATATTAATGGATCATATTATTATTATGTATTTTGATTGCCAGGGGTTGGTGTGAGTACCAGGACTTTGTTTTCTTTTCACATTGAAAGGATTTTGATCAATTGTAATAAGAGGAAGTCTTCCTCTGACTTTTATAATCATTCTATATGTGGTCAGTGTACTCGCATTAACTCCTGTTCTGTATCGCATGATTTCGATGACAACATGGAAAGCGTATGTCACGGTATGTTAGTGGGGAATTGGACATTCCGGTCCTTTCCCCGCAGGGTCACTCTACTTTATCAATTTCTATTTCAGACGATCAAGATTAGGGTGATGTATCTGTGATGTCTTCCAACAGTGTGCCTCCGTCGTCACAATTAATGAAGGGCTAGCGGAAAAGTGCTCATGTAAATACGCCAATTGCCTAAGAGGACCCTAGTAGGTTCGACGTCCGCTAGCTCGCCCGGTGTAGCGTCCATTCATCGAATGGTTCGGCAGCCGGGTTCGTCCGTTGCGGTCTAGAAGGAGTTTTGGGGTGATGCGAGTACTATAAATTAACCAAATGCACACCCAGTGACGGCGGATTAGAGGGAGAACGGAGGAAGCCTTTTAGTCCGGTTCATAGCTCGTTCTGGTCCATCCGGACGGCGAGCGAGAGAGGCCCCTCTCTCGTACAACAACATCTGGCCACAGATGTTGTGGTACAAAATGTTTCGCATTCGGAGCATACGTCTGTCGCTCGGGACGCTCCGACATATAGTCAGTCCGGAGTAAACTGTCAATAAGGCTTCCTCATTCTCATGGTAGCGCACACGACCGCTCTTGGCTACGTGACCTCGGATATCCAGTCAGCTTCGCCAGTCAGAGAATCATCGGCGACCAGGTCACACCATCCGGTAGCCAGGGACACGAGGCCTGCAGACTCCGGATGTTCGCATAGGAAAGTGTGCGGGAGTCAACGTACACGGAGCTTCCGGCGGCAATGCATCGTAAGACCGCTACTGCACAGGCCTCGGGGACGGACGTGCTTTCCCAAATAGCACAGCTTATCCCAGCATCAACTGAATCTGTCGCATATTTTTTATCCGACGATGCTGGGTCGGGACGCTCCGCGGAAGCGGGTACGGACGTCCGAAAATTTCATCCGGTCCGACGGGATACCGAAAGGGATTCGGAGGATTTCGAGCTTTCCCTTTCGGAGCAACATATGCTGTTGTGTATGTCATCTGACTTGATCTTCTACAGGTTCTTTCGTCGGACCAGAATGCTGCGATGCCGGATAAGAAACTGATAGCATCGGTGGTCTTAGAAATTTTTGGTTCGGTTCAGGGACATCGTCCCTCAGTTCCGACATATTCCAATAATGTCACACAAACTTTCGAATTATTGAACGACGCTATATATATTATTATTATATGCTTGCTATTACCAAGCATTTCTGGTTTCTTGTTCGCAAAGTTACGGAGATGTCTTTCAAAAGTGTGCCTCTGTCGTCATAGTTAATGAAGAGCTAGCGGCAATAAGTGCTCATGGAATATGTCTATCGCCTAAGAGGTCCCTTGTAGGATCGACGGAGTGACATTCGCTAGCTCACCCGGTGTAGCGTACATTCATCGAATGGTTCGGCTGCCGGGTTCTTCCGTTGCAGTCTAGGAAGGAGATTTGGGTGATGCGAGCACTATAATTACTTTAGTACTCACCCAGTGACGGCGGATTGAGGACAGATCGGAGGAAGCCTGTTAGTCCGGTTCCTGGCTTGTCCAGGTCCGTCCGGGCTGTGAGCGAGAGAGGTCCCTCTCTCGTCCAACAACATAGGGGACCGCATGTTGTGGTTCAGATATTTTTCATTCGGAGCATATGTCCATCGGTCGGGATGCTCCATTATATTGACAGTCCGAGAGACTGTCCATAATGCTTCCTCATCCTCACAGCAGGGCACACGACAGCACATTGGCTACGTGACCTCGAGTATCCGATCAGTTTCGTCATTCAGTGATTCCATGGCGAATAGGTCACGCCATCCGGTAGCCAAGGGACACGATGCCTATACACTCCGTTCGCTCGCATATTAGTAGTATGCACGGGGTAACGATCACGGAGCTTCCAGCGGCAATGCATTGTAGGACCGCTTCTCCGCAGGCCTCAGTGACGGACGTGCTATCCGAGTTAGCACAGTTTTTTCACAGCATCCCAGCAATAGACAGTTTCTTAGTCGAATCAGGAATTATCTGACGGCGCTGGGTCGGTGCGGTCCGCGGTTGCATCAGGTACGGACGACCGAACGCTTTATAGGGTCCGACAGGATGGCGAAAGGGATTCGAAAGATTTCGAGTTTTCCCTTTCGTAGCATCGGAAGCTGCCATTCATATCTTCTGGCATTATCTTCCAGTGATTGTTATTTCGGACTACATTGCTGCGATGTTGGATAAGAGACTTATAGCGTCATTGGACACGGAATTTTGGATCGGTTCAGGGACATTGTCCCTGACTTACCGACACAGTCCAAAAATGTCATTAGAACATGTGTATTATTTATCGACGCTATATATGCATATAAGCCTGCTACCAAGCATGATAGTTTAGTTTCTTGTCCGCAATGCTCATTTCTGCCTTTTTATCATTTATACAAATAATTTATTTTGGCAGAGCAGGGCATTCCGAGAGTTCATATGCGTCTAGACGGCGTGGTTAAAGACTGGAAATATTCTTTTTCGCCGTCTATGTCTTTTCCAACCACAATGTTGGAAACGACAATGATGTCTAGTAGACTTAACTTAGATGCTTTATCATACGTAATCCACCTTACTGAGGCGTTATCATTACGTCTTCAAGAAAAGAATTACGGGATATTATCCTCAATGTGATTTCTTTCGAGGGCAGTAGTTTGTTCACGTATAACTCCGCCCTTCAGTGGCTGATTGGAGTTGGTTAGACGTGACGCAGCCCTAGCTACATCCACGCGCGTGGATAGTAAGGTGAAGAACTCTCTCAGAGTCGCTTCGTTCTCGGAGAAGCTTCTCTTCGACGGCAACTTTTCAGCAATCCATGAATTGCTCGATTTACACGTTCTCTTGTCTATCTAGTGTTGCAAGAGATTCAGACTGGGGCAAACATTCGGTGGTTGACTCAGAGAGTGCCACTGCAGTTGCCGGATCCGACTTTTATAATTATGACGGTTGCCAGTCAAACAGGTTGGGATATAATATTGATCCCAACGGATTTGAAGTGCCAGGGTCTTTGGGTTCCGCAGTCTCTAAGCAAGCACTTATCTTCCGCGGAATAATGTTTTTTTAGCTCATCTTGACAAAGTCAAGCTGAGTAATCTCATCGCTTCCCGTCCGTCGTCCGTCAACATTTCTCCTCCAAAGCCACTGGGCCAATTCAAGTGAAAGTTTGTGTGAGTGATGGTCCCAAAGGGGCATTTCATTTTTGTTCAACTCAGCATGCCCAGCCCCATAGGGAGGGAGTGGGGGAAAATGCTCCAAAATATTTAAAAAATCTTCTTCTCAAGAACCAGTGTGTACAATGACTTGATATTTGCTATGGAGCTTCCATATGAGGTGTAGAGTCAAGTTTGTTCAAACGAAGTTCGTAAAGTAATATTTGGCTTTGTAATAGGAGGGGTAAGAATTTTGGCCCCGCTCAAAATTTCTATTTTCTGAACCGATGGTCCGGTATGAACCAAATTTGGTTTGTGGTAGTATTGGGTCATAAGTACTTGACCCATGCAAAAAAAAAAAATTCCTGCATCCCCATGGGAACCCTGGGAGCTAAAAATAGAAATATTTTCAAACGCCCATATTTCCCAAACCCCATGGAACAGAGAGCTTTTATTTGGTATGAAGTATCCTTATGACCAGTAGAATTGAATGGTAAAAAAAAATTGCCATCGGTTATGTTAGGGTGTTCTGTAATGGGCATTCTGAGTCAGCATATTTGCAAAAATTTTAAAAAATCTTTTCTCCAGAACCAATCATCAGAATCTTTTGATATTTGGTATACAGCATTCATAGGGGGGTCAGATAAAAGTTTGTTGAAATAAAGCTCATTGGTTCATATTTGGGCTCTCTACAGGAGCCCGAAGCTTTAACATAGGGTAATATGGGGAATATTCTTTAAAAATCTTCTTCTTCAGAACCACCAGCCAGAATCTTTTAATATTTGGTATACATCATTGTTATGAGGGTCAGATTCTAGATTGTTCAAACCAAGTCCCTAGGTTAATATTTGGGCCTCCTACGGAAGCCCAAATTTTATCTTTGTTCAATATGGAGGGTAATTTAAAAAATCTTCTTCAGATCCATCAGTCAGAATGCTTTGATATTTGGTATGCAACATCTCTATGGGGGTCAGATTCAAGTTTGTTCAAATCAGATCCCTAGGTATATATTTGGGCTCACTATGGTAGCCCAAATTTTTACTTAGTGCAATATGAGAAAATTTCTTTAAAAATCTTCTTCTTCAAATCCACCAGTCGGAATGCTTTTATATTTCGTATACAACATCTCTAGGGGGGTCAGATTCCAGGTTGTTCAATTCGTGTGCCTAGGTTAATATTTGGGCTCCATATGGGAACATGAAATTTAACTTAGTACAATATGAGGGAATTTCTTCAAAAATCTTCTTCTTCAGATTCACTTGTCAGAATGCTTTCACATTTGGTATACAACATCTCTAGGGGGGTCAAATTCAAGTCTGTTCAAATCGGATCCATAGGTCAATATTTGGGCTCGCTATGGTAGCCCAAATTTGAACTTAGTGCAGTTCGAAGAAATTTCTTTACAATTTCTCTTCTTCAGATCCAACAGTCAGAATGCTTTCATATTCGGTACACAACATCTCTAGGGAAGTCAGATTTAACTGTGTTCAAATCAAGAGCCTGGGTTAATATTTGGGCTCTCTATGGGAGCCGGAATTGGCCATTTTGCTGAAGAATTAAAAATTTTGTATTCAGTACCCTCTAGAGGTACTAAGATTAATCCACATAGGTTATATCAAGGGGCTTCATAGGGGAGCTCTACATTTTACTTATGATCAACTGAAGAAAAGGCATGATGCCCAGATTATTTTTGTCACTCCTGAGGGACTCAAGGATTGACAGTGTAGCCTATGGAGATGGCTTGCTTAATGTAGACTCATTCTTGGACTCTGTTTAAATTGTGTTCTGTACAAGATGAGCGCTTCAGGCCCCGTGGGGCCTCTTGTTTTTTTTAGGCTTGCTTTATGTCATTGGATGATCATTATTCAGAAACGCATGTCCAAATCCTGTCCGTTAATTCGACAGTAGTGGCGTATCTCCGGAACCAGGGAGACACTCATTCGTTTCCGTTATTCAATTTAATGGAAAGAATCCTTCTGTTTATTATAGTACATTTCGGTCCGTCATATTCCGGGTCGTCTGATTGTTTTACCGGACTCCCGTTCACTTATGGGTCGCTTGTTGCCGTCAGAATGGACTCTCAACAAACAAGTATTCAATCAGATTTGCTATCAATGGGAGCGCCCAATGATAATTTATTTATGTCACAGCTTGCTAATCAATTGCAGACGTATGTGTTTGCTTGTCCGGATCTCGGAGCTAATGTTGTTAACGCTCTATTGATCTAATAGGACGGAATGATAGGATATGCGTATCCTCCGGCGCTGTTGTTTCAGCAGGTATTGCTAAGATAAACAACCACAATACATTTCTGTTGATAGCATCTCTGTCTTCACAGAGACTGTGGGTAAATTTACTCTGATGTCTACTGTGGGACTTAACGCGAAATCTTCCTCAATGAGAGGATCTTTTTTCGCTGGGTAAAATTGTGTCATCTTTATCACAACCCGCAAGGTCGCAACCTTCACGTATTCCGTTGTGTGGTCCGTATTGCATTGTAAGCATTGTACTGGACGAGCTTTGGACGCGATTTCTTACTATAGGAGATCCTCTTCTTCGCTATTCTATGCGGCTAAAGTGGAGGCTCTTCCGTCGTTGGTGTAGGGATCACTATGTTCATATTGTTGATCCCTCCATACTACTCATTGCAACTTTTTAGTATATTTGTTTGACAAGATCTACTGCAGCCTGTTATTATTAAGGTTATAGGTTTATGTTACCTCATACCTATGCACTCTATGATAGTTTACAATTGAGTCTTATGTCTCTTTATCTAAGTCAGTTAGTAACTTTTCGATAAATAGATTTAGAATCATTAGATTAAATTCCTATATGGAATTTAACTTCGGTTCTTATTTAGCTAAGTAATCATTTGAGCCTCTGGAAACAGTAGTTTTCAAATTCTGACCTTTTAGACAGTAATTCTGTTGCCTTCTCTTTTACTGAAGAGTCAGTGAGTTTCATGCACTGTCGGTGGATGATTTTCACTTTCGTAGTTTCGGAATCACTACTTCCTTTACTATTTAGGTTGGATTTTTGCATAAGAGTTAGGCTCCTAATATCCGGAACCTATTGTTATTAAGGTCCTTCCGTCTTCGTACGGGCATAGGCCTTTACTCTGTCCGGTTAGAGTTTATGTATTTATAAACAGATATCTGTTTATTACAACGGGCGTAAACTTCTTCTGTCTTTGATGCCTATTAGAAGGACGTTACGCTCCATTCTATTGCTAATGGATTCAATTAACTATCGATACTGCTTATGGTATATCTTTGACTCAGCAGTTGTGTTTGAGATTTCGGCTCATGAAGTAAGAGTTCTTCTACATCTTGGACTTACATTAATAGTGTCGCTATTATAGATTTTTGAAGGCTGCTTATTGCGCTCAGCCATCCACATTCATGAATTTTTTATCTCAGAAATTTTTAGTCCATTTCTGGAGGCCTCTATTGTTAGGTCTATTATCTACTGCTCAGAATATCGTTCACTTAACATTTGCTACTATAGCTAGCTAGGCTGTCTGTTTCGGCAGTGACTCCGTTCTGCTGCCCTCTTCGCTCTGGGCTATTTGACCCAGGGCAAGAAAAGGGGGGGGGGAGGGTGTTCCCTTGGGTCACCTGTTTTACTATGAAAACAAGGGGATACCTCCTCCGGAGTTAGTAATTCTGAGCTGTTATTGGGATGGTTGTTTAGTGAGAAGTTTATGTTTTAAAAATTCATTCAAGTCTTAGTTTTTAAAGTATAGCTTTTGAATATAGCACGTGTCAACGGACATGATTATGCAATCCTCAGACACTTTTAAGGAGTATAAAGAGTCTCTATTCTCTAGACTTACTTTATTTATTGGCTTACTTTAAAAATTATTAGTACAAGGATTATACTAGATATTAATAGAGTACATGGATGTATGATGCTCAATTTTGGAAGGTGTTGTATCTTTCTAATTTATCATAAATAAGAAAGATACATGTAAGGCCTAATACTTCTTTTTCCCTAGAGGGGATGACTCTATTTTATATAATTGAGCGTATTCCATCTTGCTCTATGTCCTTGGCCCTCCAGCCTTTTTACTATTCAGCTATGTCTGGGTCATTGGTACAGTATAAAAATGTTGAAAAATTTATAGTAATTTATATATTTTTTATACTTACCAATGACCCAGACGGGGATGGCCCTCCCAGGAGTTGGGAACTCTTACCTCCCCGCTGAGTACATAGCGCTTACCAGGCACTGGTTATTAGAATGATTAATGGCACCAATTTCGGAACGTCTTTGACACTGTGCATGCGCAGTAGAGGTGAAGTGTGGAGGGCCATTCAGGACATGTTTTCTTTGGTTTTAGATGCAAATTTTGGGGATTGGGGGGCAAAATTTGTGTTTGGCCCTATATTTTAAGAGTTCGCACCGGCTATGTCTGGGTCATTGGTAAGTATAAAAAATATATAAATTACTATAAATTTTTCAACTTTTATGCAAATTAGGTTTCGGCTCATATTGAGCAGAGGTGTGGGAAAAAAATGGCCAAATTTTTTGAAAATCTTCTTCTAATGAACCACCAGTAGCACTTGAAATGTGGTATACAGAGTCCTTTTGAGGTTTAGAATCAAGTTTGTTCAAGAGAAGTTTGTCGGGCATTATTTGCCTTCGTTATGGGAGGGGCAAGAATTTTTGCCACTCCCAAAATTTCTATTCTCCAAACCGAGAGGCAGATTTGAACCAAATTTGATATGAGGGCTTATTGGGTCATAAGTACTTAATTTATGCCCAAATTTTTTTTCCCATCACCCCATGGGAACCCCAGGAGCTAAAAATAGAAAAAAAATTAAAACACCCGTATCTCCAAAACTACACGGCACTGAGAATTCTTATTTGGTGTGAAGCTCCCTTAGGACCAACAGAATGAAATGGTGAAATAAAATTGCTATCGGGTTTTATCATGGGGTACTTTTTGGGGACTTTGAAAAAGTGCTGAGTCATTTAACACTGTGGGTAATGGGAAAAACATGTAAGACTACTTTTCTCTCACACCACTGCTCCAAAAGCTTTCAAATTTCACATATAACATCTTTGGAAGATTGTTTCACACGTTTATTGAAATCACTTCTTTGGGTCCATATTTTGGCTCTCTATGGGAGCCCAAATGTTTAAATATGCGGCAACCGCGTTGTGTACTTGGGCAAGACACTTCATCTCCATTGCCCGCGTGTGGGCACGATGATGCCGTGTACTAAGGTGTACTGCACGTCGATGGTACGCATGTCTTCAACCAATCTAACCCTGCCTGTGCTGCAGTGCGGGATTACGGTGTTGTGGAGCTGGCAGCTGCTCGTCGTTGCTCTGTGGTTCTCTCCGGGTACTCTGGCTTCCTCCACCCGTAAAACTGTCACAGTCATGATTAGCCATTGTGCATAAATGTGACCTTAAACATCAATAAATATGGGTTATATACACATGGTGTTTGTAAAAAATCTTTTATCGCGACGAGAGCGTTTTCGGGGGCATATATAGCTACGAGTCGCGCAGCGACGAGTAGCTATGTAGCCCCCGAAAACGCTCGAGTCGCGATAAAAGATTTTTTACAAACACCATGTGTATATAACCCTTTTATCTACACCCCCACCTCCCCCACTCCCGTAATAAAACAAGTTTTGATTAACAAATGCAGACCACTAAAAATAATCTAGCCTTCAACCAGATAATCACTAATGTGAAAAATATCTGGTTACTTGTACTTTCCGACGTTTGACGTCACATTTTGAAAAATGTTGAAGAAACAGAATTCCCAGTGACGTTTGAACGTCAGGATAATTAAAGTCTCGAAGGGTGAAATAATCTCATTTGAAAAAGTGTAAGTTACTAATTTTTACTCTTTTCCGTCAAATTTTATTTTTACAATTCAGTAAGTTTAATTAATGGCCTTTTTTTATTCAATACATTTCGATAAATACGCCCCGTTTTATTTGTTTCGATCCGCGGCAGCGATAATTAGTTATTCAAAGTGTTGAATGAAATAGTACGTCATGCAAATGAGATGGGCGTGAACGTTGTATTCTTGCGATATCACGTGACTTTTATTCTTACTGCAGTAACGATAAAAGATTTTTTATTGACGGCGAGTTTTCGATAACGATAAAAGATAAAACGTTACTGTTTTTACGTATAAAGTAGATAAATAAATAAATATAAATAAATAAATGTTTAAATTAGTGCAGTATGAGGAATATTCTTTAAAAATCTTCTTCTTCAGATCTACCAATAAGAATCTTTTGATATTTGGTATGCAGCATCCTTAGGGGGGTGAGATTCAAGTTTGTTCAAGCCAACTCCCTGGGTTCATATTTAGGCTGAAAATTTGGGACCCAGTTCCGGACTTAGAAATTTTGGACAAAAATCCGGAAATTTTTTTTTTTTTTTTTTTATGCGTTTCGGTCAATATTAAGACAAAAAAATTTTTTTTTTTACACTGAAAATTTGGGGTCCTGGTGGGTCTTAGAAAATTTTGAACCAAAATCTGGAATTTTTTTTTTGTTTTTTATGCGTTTCGGTCAATTTTAAGACAAAAAAATTTTTTTTTTTTTTTACACTGAAAATTTGGGGTCCGGGTGGGACGGAAATTAGTTTTTTGGTTTTTTATGTGTTTTAAGAAGAAAAAACAATTTTAGGCTGAAAATATTTTGTTTGGGGAAAAAAATCTGTTTTTTATGCGTTTATCTCAATTTTGAGACATAAAAGTGCAGGAACTGAAAATAGAAGGAAAATCCTGTGTATTGTGTGGGCACAATCGCTTCATCTAGTTGGTATATGCTTTTCTTCGGAGGGGCATATTTAGCTTATTCAAGTCAAGTCCCTGGTTTGATATTTAGACTACCATGTCATGTGAGCGCCCTCAGGCCTCCTGGGGCCTCTTGTTCTATTATATCTTGTTTGACAGAGCTCCATGAGACCTGTCAAACTAAGTATAATAGATTAAATGCCTGTATTACATGTTCTGAGGTCAAATAGGTCTATAATTAAAGGAAGAGAGACTGGTAATTTCTTGACAGGTTACAAGATTTTTTATTCAGTTATCAGGAGTTGACTCTAACCTGTATTCAATTATCAGGTCAAATTTGTACTTGAGATATGGACAGATGATTTTTGTGGAGTTATTGATCTTGAACTTAGTTTACCGGTATAATGTGAAAACTCAATCAGTTTCCAGAACTTTTTTCACTCGCGGTGGAACACGAGTCATTCTGACACATCTAGTTGTTTTCAAATTTTCGTTCAAACTTGGATGTAAAGAACATATCATGTGCCCCCTCTCCTTGAAACGAGTTCACTGCTTGTTCCAATGCGTGGCCACATGATATGGTTTTGTTGAAATTTTTTAAACTGTTCAATCTATAAAATATGTAGGTGGATGAGGCTGATTTGTTTGATAAAGGGTTAATTCCACAGCTGTATCCATAGAGGATATCACGCTGTTTTAGTGAATATTGGGAATTATCTCAGAGAGAGTGGACCTGAAAGTTTTATTTTTCACGAGCGCTTGCACGAGTGAAAAATAAAACTTTCAGGTCCAAATGAATGAGATAATCCGATGTTCACTAAACATTGCATAGATTTTCTTTTTAGCTGCGACTAGCAGCTCTATAAGTGGCAATGTCGGTCGGTCTGTCTGTCTGTCGGTCGGTCGGTCTGTGACCAACCAGTTTCAAAACTCAATAACTTTTGAAATACTTGATGGAATGGCTTTATATTTGGCATGTAAGTGTATCTTATTGATGTCTAGCCACTGTTTAATGCAAGTGTTGTTCCAAATATGTTTCTTGGAGTTATGGCCCTTGATGAACTTAGAATGTCGGTCAGTCTGTCTGTGACCAACGAGTTTCAAAACTCATTAACTTTTGAAATACTTGATGGAATGACTTTATATTGGGCATGTAAGTGTATCTTATTCATGTCTAGCCACTGGTCAATGCATGTGGTGTTCCAAATATTTTTCTTGGACTTATGGTCCTTGATGAACTTAGAATGTCGGTCGGTCTGTCTGTGACCAACGAGTTTCAAAACTCACTAACTTTTGGAATACTTGATGGAATGACTTTATATTTGGCATGTAAGTGTATCTTATTGATGTCTAGCCACTGTTCAATGCATGTGTTGTTCCAAATATTTTTCTTGGAGTTATGGCCCTTGATGAACTTAAAATTTTGTGAAATTGCACCACCCGTCGCAGCTACAGCGTCGATGTTGCGATTTTTATTCAAAACATAGCATACAGGGAACAGAAATTATCTATATTTGGCATGTAAGTGTATCTTATTGATGTCTAGCCACTGTTCAATGCATATGTTGTTCCAAATATTTTTCTTGGAGTTATGGCCCTTGGTGAACTTAAAATTTTGTGAAATTGCACCACCCATCGCAGCTACGGCGTCGATGTCGCGATTTTTATTGTATGCTACACAACATTTTACTGCACGATAACCAGCCTGCCGACTGCAAACAGTTTCAAGACACTTACAAATAGCTGCTGATCGGTCCTTCAAGGCAACGTCATTCGCCGAAGCATAACATCATTTAGGAAGCCACTGAAAAACTTCACCGTGTGGACCTGAAAATATTTTTCACTCGCACAAGCACTTGTGAAAAATAACACTTTCTTGTCCACTCTCACGAGATAATTCCCGATACTGACTAAATAGAGTAGATTTTATTATATGCTACGAGACATTTTATTGCACAATATTCTGCCCAATTGGACCCCAAATGCGTACGTTTCAAAACAATAACAAAGATCAGCGGACCGTTTCTTCAAGGCGACGTGATGCGGTGTAGCTTGACGTCATTTAAGAAGCTACTGAGGGATATTCCACGATATCCATCGAGTCGATGGATATTGAGAAATATCTTATAGATACTTTGCGATGATTCAGTCTTGCATATAATAAAATTACAATATTGCTTAATTATTATCACTCTTAATTATTTGTTGTTGATTCTGTAATCTCTTCTTGACCACAAAATTTTACTTTCCCCAAAAATGGATGCACACCATTCAAAGATTTCTTATGTAAACTTGTATTTTGTTTACTTGCAGGGGAGGAAGAGACTGAACATTGGCAAGGAATATTCAAAGTTAGGGCTGGTATCAGAGACAGACCAAGACAGGGCAGGAACAAATTCCGAGGCAGGGGAGGAAAATATCAAGTAAATATTCGTTGTTTCTTTTTTATTCCATGGCAGAACAAGAGTTTTATTCACCTGTTACTTGTCCTTCCTTCCAGTCTTCAAAAACTAGCTAAGCTGAACAATCTGTCGCCCCCCCTCTCTCTTTACTTCAAACATGTGCATATAATTATACACATTTCTCTAGCAAAAGCCCACTATTATTTTTTAGCTCAACTTTGGCGAAGCCAAATTTGAGCTTATGCCATGGCCAGTTGTCCGTCGTCCGTCTGGCCCTCTGTACGTCTGTCCGTCAACAATTCAATACGGCTCGGGCTAGAGGCCGTATTTATGAACTGATCTTTACGAAACTTCTTGGGTACCTTTGTTATGACCGTGGGACGAGAACAAGTGTTTTGGGGCCTGATCCGAAATTCAAGTTGGCTGCTGGCAGCCATTTTGTACAAAAGTAGGTGCAATCAGATTTTTGCGCAGAACTTCCATACGAAAGCACTGATTTGAATAATTTTTTGTATGAATGTTTAGTACCATGGGATACATCACATATAATACAGGTTTTTTTCTCGTGCAAAAATGATGCAAATTAGATGAACTGTGATTTATTCAGTGCTACTTGTACACAGTAAGCGCACATGTCAATACGGCTCGGGCTAGAGTCTGTATTTATGAACCGATCTTCATGAAACTTCTTGAGTACCTTTGTTATCACCTTGGGATGAGAACGATTGTTTCTGGGTGCGGTCAAAAATTCAAGATAGCTGCCAGTGGCCATTTTGTACCGAAATTAGATCCAATCAGTTTTTTGTACACAACTTCTATACGGCTCAGGCTAGAGGCCGTATTTATGAACCGATTGTTACGAAACTTCTTAGGTACCTTTGTTATCACTGTGGGACGAGAACAAGTGTTTTTGGGTGTGGTCCAAAATTCAAGATGACCGCCAGCAACCTTTTTGTACCAAAATTTGTGCAATCAGTTTTTTGTACAGAACTTCTGTATGAAAGTTCTGATTTGAATAAATTTTTGTAGGAATGTTTAGTAACATGGAATACATCACACATAATACAGGTTTTTTTCTCGTGTAGAAATTATGCAAATTAGATGAACTTTGATTTGTTCAGTGCTACTTATACACAGTAAGTGCACATGTCAATAGCACATGTCAATATGGCTCGGGCTGGAGTCTGTATTTATGAAGTGATCTTCAGGAAACTTCTTGGGGTACCTTTGTTATCACCTTGTGACAGGAATGAGTGTTTTTGGGTGCCTTTGTTATCACTGTTGTATGAGAACAAATATTTTTGGGTTCAGTCAGACCCACTCTGGGACTCGAAGATTTCTTTTCTAGTTCAGCATCTAACTGTCGCCCACCTTTACAATACTTTACCTACACATTTGTTACAGGCTACGGTCAGCATTTATGTACAGACCGTTACAATACTTTACATGTACCTTTGTTATCAGGTCATTACCTAGATGTTTGTCATTGTTGTGTCACATACTATACATGTACATGTCTTAAACAAGTTGAGCTACAGTGTCATTGACACTTTCATTTCTGTGCTACTTACACACAGTAAGTACACATGTCAATACGGCTCGGGTTAGAGTTTGTATTTATGAACCGATCGTCACGAAATGTCTTGGGTACCTTTGTTATCACCTTGGGACGAGAACGAGCATTTCTGGGTGCAGTCCAAAATTCAAGATGGCTGCCAGTGGCCATTTTGTACCGAAATTAAGTCTAATCAGTTTTTTGTACACAACTTCTATACGGCTCAGGCTAGAGGCCGTATTTATGAACCGATCTTTACCAAACTTCTTGGGTACCTTTGTTATCACCATGGGATGAGAACGATTGTTTTTGGGTGTGGTCCGAAATTCAAGATGGCCACCAGCAGCCATTTTGTACCAAAATTAGTGCAATCAGTCTTTTGTACAGAACTTCTGTATGAAAGTTCTGATTTTAATAAATTTTTGTATGAATGTTTAGTAACATGGAATACATCACATATAGTACGGTTTTTTTTCTCGTGCAGAAATTATGCAAATTAGATGAACTTTGATTTATTCAGTGCTACTTATACACATATCAATACAGCTCAGGCTAGAGGCTGTATTTATCAACCGATCTTCACGAAACTTCTTGGGAACCTTTGTTATCACCTTTGGATGAGAATGAGTGTTTCTGGGTGCGGTCCAAAATTCAAGATGGCTGCCAGTGGCCATTTTGTACCGAAATTTGGTCCATTCAGTTTTTTGTCACAACTTCTATACAGCTCGTATTTATGAACTGATCTTCACAAAACTTCTTGGGTACCTTTGTTTTCACCTTGGGACAGGAGCGAGTGTGTTTTGGGGTGCCTTTGTTATCACTTTGCTATGAGAACAAATATATTTTTATACTGTACCAATGACCCAGACTTAGCTGGTGCTAACTCCACAAAAACCAGGGCCAAACACAAATTTTGCCCCCCAATCCCCAAAATTTGCATCCAAAACAAAAAGAAATCATGTCCTAAAGGACCTCCATAGTACGACTCTACTGCGCATGCGCAGTGACGCAGTCGTCCCGAAATTGGCGCCAAATATCATTCTCTGTTTGGCCCTTCATCAGTCAACATCTCACTGATCTTTGTGCTTGTAAATCTCAGTTTAAAGGATGCCAGACACGTAATTCTTGGAGAAAATGTGATTCTAAGGAGGATAGAAGGAGGAGAGGAAAAAAGAAGTGGCAAAAAATAATCAGGGCTGTACTTAAAATTTTTTGTTAAAATTATGTTAAGTTGCCTATTTTCGAGGCAAACGCCTCTTGTTGTCATTCTTGCTAATTGTTGCACTGCTTATTCAGTGTTTCCTCTCCCCTAACCTTCTAAAGTCCCCCCTTGCAATTCTCCCATGCTTTTGGCATATTTTTGAGAAGTTTCATTTCTAAAATTTCCCTGGGAGAGTTGCTTGGTTACAGAATGTTTTCTGTTATTTTCCCCATAGTTACGTTTTCACCCATGGGTGTATAACGTTTGTGTTCTGCATCTTCCATCTGATGTTCTGCAGATTCTCCCCTGGGAGTCTCTGTTTTGCATCAGATAGAGTGTAATTGAGGACTGATTCCGGGCCAGTTTTTTCAGTGCCTGGAGTCATGTTTTCTTCTGTGTTTACACTGTTTGTTTTCATTGGCAACAGCCTTTTTTGAGGGGGGCTGTTTGCCTTTGAGGTAGTTTATCTCATTATAAGATACATTTATATTATCCGAAAGTGTCTCATTAATTATTTTATATAATTTTAAAATTTTTGACCACACTTTGCCATCGGATCCATCGGGGCTCAACGTTACTTTTCAGCAACTTGGGCTTCTCTGAAAAAATATTTTTTCAAAATTATTTTGTTTTGCAATTGTTTTTTCATTTATTAATGGATCATGTTATTATGTATCTTTGTGTCAGGGGTTTTTGCGAGTAACTAGGACTTATTGTTGTTCCTTCACAATGAAAGGAACTTGTTCAAATTGTAATAGGAAGAAATCTTCCTCTGACTTTCATGATTATTGCATAAATTGTAGTCAGTGTTCTCGCATTAATCCCTGTCCTGTATGTGAACATTGGGATGAGAAACATTGGAAACGTGTGTCACGATATGTTGTTTCTGGAGAAAGAGCGATGCCGGCTCTTTCTCCACAAGGTCACTCTACTCTCTCAGTTTCTATTTCAGAGGAACCAGAACAGGGTGATGTTTCCATGTTATCTTCTTCAAGTGTGCGTCCGTCGTCACAATTAAATACAGAGCTAGCGGCAAAAGTGCTCATGGAGATTAGACAAATGTCGTCCGCTAGCTCGCCCGGTGTAGCGTCCATTCACCGAATGGTTCGGCAGCCGGGTTCGTCCGATGCGGTCCAAGAGGAAATTTTGGGTGATGCGAGCACTATAAAAATAATAGATGCACACCCAGTGACGGCGGATAGTGAACGAGAACGGAGGAAGCCTTTTAGTCCGGTTCCTAGCTCGTCCAGGTCCAGCCGGGCCGCGAGCGAGAGAGGCCCCTCTCTCGTACAACAACATCTGGGACCAGATGTTGTGGTACAAAATGTGTCTTTAGCGGAGCATACGTCCGTCGCTCGGGACGCTCCGTTGTATAAGCAGTCCGCAGAGACTGTTAAGGCTTCCTCTTCTCGCCGGCGCACACGACCGCACCTTGGCTGCGTGACCTCCGATATCTTGCCAGCTTCGCCGATGAAGGATTATTCGGCGACCAGGTCACACCATCCGGCAGCCAGGGACTCGAGACCGATGGACTCCGGACGTTCGCATAGGAAAAGTATGCGGGAGCCATCTGATGCGGAGCTGCCCTCGGCAAAGCAGCGAAAGACCGCTCCTCCGCAGGTCTCGACGTCGGACATTCTAGTGCAGATAGCACAGCTTATCGCAGCATCCCAGCAGCCGACAGAGACGGTGTCGGATCGAGAATTATCCGACGGCGCTGGGTCGGTACGCTCCGCCGAAGCATCGGGGGCGGACGACCGGGAACATCGGGAGGTCCGACCGGATGGTGAAAAGGATACGGATGAATTGGAGCTATCCCTTTCGGAACAACACAAAGCTGCCGTAGACTTCATCCGGCACTTTCTTCCTCAAGTTGTTCCGTCGGGCCAGACTGCTGCGCTTCCGGACAGGAGAATTATAGCGTCATTGGACTCTGATTTTTTCGAGCGGTTCAGGGACATCGCTCCCGAGTTTCCGTCGCAGTCCAATAATGTTGCAAGAACATTTGAATTATTGAACGACGCTATTTTTAAACTTGCTTCCAGGACAGGGAAAGCAGGCTTCTTGTCCGCAAATACTCTCAACCTGCCTTTCATTAATGCAAGGAATAAATTCGACACGGCAGGTCAGGGTATACCGAGAGTTCCTCTGCGTATGGACGACGAGGCGGAAGACTTAGAGCTATCATTACCGTCGTCAGCTTCTATTCCAACCGCAGTGTTGGAAACAGCTATTGCGTCTAACAGAGCCAATTTAGATGCCTTATCTTACGCAGATCACCTTACGAAGGCGTTATCACTGCGTCTTCAAGGGGAAGAGTTTCAGGATATACAATCCTCCTTAAGACTTCTTTCAAGGGCAGTAGCTTATTCCACGTGTAACTCCGCCCTTTCAGTGGCAAATCTGGAGTTGGTTAGACGTGACGCAGCCCTGTCTACATCCACACTAGTGGATTCTAAGGTGAAGAACTCTCTTAGAGTCGCTTCGGTCTCAGGAGATCTTCTCTTTGACGGCAAGCTTTCCGCTATTTATGATAATATTAAAAAGAAAGCTAGTGATTCTCTGTTGTTTAGATCCGCTCCTAAAAGGTCGGATTCAGCAGACACGAATAAGGCGGGCACTTCTGGGTCTTATCCGCCCAAGAGAGGTTCCTATAGAGGTTCCGGTGCGTCCTCTAGCTCTTATTCGAGAGACCGTCAGGATAGCGACTCTCGTTCGGGACGTCCTTCAGGCCGGGACAATCGGTCGGACGCCCCGAGGTCGACGAGGCGAGGTGCGGGTCGTGGAAGACGTGGTTTCTCCTACCGCAGGCCTCGCAGATCCAGGAGGTGATGGCTCAAACCTCTATCGCGTTCCGGTTGGCGGAAGGTTGTCGAGTTTTTCTCAAGAGTGGGCGTCGATTACGGACGATCCGTGGGTGAGAGGAGTGACTTCGGAAGGTCTAAAGATATCCTTCAAACGAAAGCCTCCATTAACTCGAAGTCCAAAGTGGACTCATCTTCCGTCAAACCCTCAGAAAAGAGACGCTCTGCTATCAGAGGTGCAGTCTCTTTTAATGAAGAACGCGGTAGAGGTCGTAGAAAACCAGGAATCGCTGGGATTCTACAGCCATCTGTTTCTGGTTCCGAAACCAGACGGCTCGTTCCGTCCAGTCATAGATTTGAGCTGGATAAACAAGCTGATCATCGCTCCGAAGTTTTATATGGAGACGATTCGATCGGTCAGAGCGAGTATTCGGGTGAACGATTATGCAACGAGCATAGATCTCAAAGATGCGTACTTTCACGTCATGGTACATCCGACATTCCGAAAGTATCTACGCTTCGCAGTCCTAGGAGTGGTGTATCAGTTCCGGGCCATGTGCTTCGGATTGAATCTAGCACCCTGGGCTTTCACTCGGGTAATGAACTCGGTAATGATTTACTTCCGAGCTCATTCGTCTGCGGTAACGTCGGCCTACCTGGACGACATTCTTCAGAGGTACGGCAACGAGTTAACGCTTCAGAACGATGTTCAGAATCTTCTTCTATTGCTCCGACGTCTCGGTTTCATAGTAAACGAGGAGAAGTCGGATCTGGTGCCGTCCAAGTCATTCACTCATCTGGGAATGAGCTTCGAGACGCACAACAATCTCGTTCGTCTGCCGTTAACCAGAGCGAAATTAGTCAGTTGTTACGCTCGCTATTGTCTAAATACAGACAAAGTCACAGCGAGAGAATTTATGAGACTGATAGGTCTGTGCGGAGCCGCTGCGGATCTCATTCCGATGGGACGGCTACGCACACGGCCTCTTCAAATTTTCTTGACTCAGAATTGGAGTGTGAAAATTCATTCGCTCGATGTAGACGTTCTCTTGTCAGATCAAGTGAAACAAGAGATTCAGACTTGGGCAAACATTCAGTGGTTAACTCAAGGAGTTCCGCTGCAGTTGCCGGATCCGAGTTTTACCATTATGACGGATGCCAGTCAAACAGGTTGGGGTGCATCATTAATCCCAACGGATTCGAGATGCCAGGGTCTTTGGGATCCGCAATTCCTGTGCAAGCACATAATCATCAAGGAAATGATGTCAATTTGGCTTGCGTTACGTCACTGGATGGACATTATTCACGATGCTCATGTCCAAATCCTATCCGACAATACGACAGTAGTGGCGTATATACGGAATCAGGGAGGCACTCATTCAGTTCCGTTGTTCAATCTAACGGAAAGAATCCTTCTGTTTGCGTTGGAACATCACGTTCTTCTTTCGGTCCGTCACATACCGGGTCGTCTGAATGTGCTAGCAGACTCCCTTTCTCGAAAGGGTCGCTTGTTGCCGTCGGAGTGGACTCTCAACAAACAAGTATTCAATCAGATTTGCTACCAATGGGAACGGCCAATGATAGACTTATTTGCGACACATCTCAACAATCAGTTGCAGACGTATGTGTCCCCGTGTCCGGATCCAAGAGCATTTGCTGTAGACGCTCTATCGATCCCTTGGGACGGAATGATAGGATATGCGTATCCTCCAGCGCCGTTAATTCAACAAGTATTGCTAAAGATAAAACAATCTCAATGCAAGATTCTGTTGGTAGCATCTCTGTCGCCACAGAGACCGTGGATAAATCTACTCAGGTGTCTGTTGTGGGACCTACCGCGGAAGCTCCCTCCACGAGAGGATCTTCTTTGGCAGGGGAAATCGCGCCAACTGCATCACAACCCGCAAGGTCTCAACCTTCACGTTTTTCCGTTGTGCGGTCCTTCTTGCATGGCAAGCACTTTACAGGACGAGCAGTGGACGCGATTTCTAACTGTAGGAGGACCTCCTCTTCGCTAAACTATGCGGCTAAGTGGAAGGTTTTCCGTCGTTGGTGTAGGGATCATTCTGTTGATATATTTGATCCCTCTATACCAGACATTGCTAACTTTCTAGTATACTTGTTTGACGAAATCAAACTGCAACCGGTTACTATAAAGGGTTATAGATCTATGTTATCTGATACCTATGCACATCATGATAGTTTACAAATTGGATCTAATGTCTCTTTATCGAAATTGGTTAGAAACTTTTCGATAAATAGACCCAGAACTCTTAGATTAATTCCTAAGTGGAATTTAGCTTGGGTTCTCCTTAAATTGAAGGAAAAGCCATTTGAACCTCTTGGGACAGTAGATTTCAAATTCTTATCTTATAAGACAGCTTTTCTCTTAGCTTTCTCTTCTGCCAGAAGAGTCAGTGAGCTTCATGCACTATCGGTGGATGATTCTCATTATCGTAGTGTTGGGAACACTATCACCTTCACTACTAACGTCGGTTTTTTAGCTAAGAATCAGGCTCCTAATAAATATCCGGAACCTATTGTTATTAAGGCTCTTCCGTCTTCAGACGGGCGTAGGCCTTTACTCTGTCCTGTTAGAGCACTACGTATCTATAAACAGAGATCTCAGTTCATCAGAAAGGGACGGAAACGTTTCTTTCTGTCTTTGATGCCTAATAGAAAGGACATTTCAGTCCATTCTATTGCTAGATGGATTCAGTTAACTATCCGTACTGCGTATGAAGATTTATCTTCTTCTCAGCAGTCTGTGCTTAAGATTTCTGCTCATGAAGTAAGAGCTCTTTCTACTTCCTGGGCTTATGCTAATAGTGTTGCTATTACAGATTTAATGAAGGCTGCTTATTGGTCTCAGCCATCCACATTTACTAATTTTTATCTCAGAAATATTGAGTCCATTTCTGGAGACCTGCATTGTTTAGGTCCGTTATCTGTTGCTCAGAATGTCGTCCACTAAACAGTTGCAACTATAGTTATGCAGGCTTTCTGTTCCGGCAGTGACTCCGTCCGGCTGCCCTCTTCGCTCTGGGCTATTTGACCCAGGGCAAGGGGAAGGGGGGGGGGGGGCGGGTGTTCCCTTAGGTCACCTGCTTTATAGTGAAAAGCAAGGGAATGCCTCCTCCAAGACAGTATTTCTGAGTCGCTTCCGGGATGGTTTTAAAGTGTAATATTAATGTTTAATTTCATTCATGTCTTATTTTTAAAGTGTAGCTCGGTGTGAAGCATTTGTATATGTCAAGTGTCAAACGGGCTTTAATATACAATACTCGGACACTTTTAAATGATTATAAAGAGTCTCAATTCTCTGGACTACTTTATTTATTGGCTTGTTTTAAAAATAATTAGTATAAAGGTTATACTGGATGTTAATAGAGAACATGAATGTTATTGTGCTCAATTATTAAGGGTAGTGTATCTTTCTAATTTAAATATTAAATAAGAAAGATACATGTAAAGCCTAATACTCCTTTTCTCCTTAAGGGGTTACCTCTTTATTTTATAATTGAGCTTATTGGATTTTCCTCTATGTCCTAGGCCCTCCAGCCTGTTTACTATTCAGCTAAGTCTGGGTCATTGGTACAGTATAAAAATGTTAAAAAATTTATAGTAATTTATATATTTTTTATACTTACCAATGACCCAGACGGGGATGGCCCTCCCTGAGTTGGGAACTCTTGCCTCCCCGCTGAGTACATAGCGCTGACCAGGCACTGCCAGTAAGAATGATATTTGGCGCCAATTTCGGGACGACTGCGTCACTGCGCATGCGCAGTAGAGTCGTACTATGGAGGTCCTTTAGGACATGATTTCTTTTTGTTTTGGATGCAAATTTTGGGGATTGGGGGGCAAAATTTGTGTTTGGCCCTGGTTTTTGTGGAGTTAGCACCAGCTAAGTCTGGGTCATTGGTAAGTATAAAAAATATATAAATTACTATAAATTTTTTAACTTTGGGGTTCAGTCAGACCCACTCTGGGACTCAATGATTTCTTTTCTAGTTTAGCATCTGACTGTCACCCACCTTTACAATACTTTACCTATATATTTGTTACAGGCTACAGTCAGTATTTGTGTACAGACCGTTACAATACTTTATATGTACCTTTGTTATCAGATCATTACCTAGATGTTTGTCATATCTGTGTCACATACTATACATGTACATGTCTTACACAAGTTGAGCTACAGGGTCATTGACAATTTCATCTTTTTTTGCATTTCTGAATTTCAACTGGGAAATGAAGTTTTCTCGTTATTACTTTCATAACTTTTTATATCCACCCCCTCCCACCAACAGCCCCCTACTCACATTCTGTTTGGTAGAGCCATGATAAAGTCAAACTCCGCAATTAGTTTGATGAAGGTGGACGGGTGGGCACAAACAATTGGTTTACAGCAGGCCTTTAAATTCATTTATTTTGGGCACACCCTTTGCCCTAATTTGGGCACATTAGAACCAGAAATAACAGCCTTATCCTGTTATGTTTTATTGCCATGCCTTTCTTCATGTTTCTATGATCATATTATGATGGAAGCTATTCTCAAATGTGAAAGACACACAGATAATTTATTATATTTTTCTTCACACCTTCTGTAATTTGGACACACCTGTAAACGGTGTGAAATTAGGGTAATCTAAAGGCCTGTTACAAGCAAGCCTGAAAATAAGCAGACTGTCATCGGCAGAGTGAGGTCCTCAGGGGTGAATTTGGTGATGCTACCCTGCACAGCAGGGTAGCATCACCAAATTTACCCTCTGGGAACCTCAGTCTGAATCGGGGTCTCAAGCCTAACCAGAAAGAGGTACCCAGAGGATAAACTGGGGGATTTTAGCCCACCACATGGGTTAGGGTCAGCAAATTCACCCTCTGGGGACCTCATTCTGCAAATGACAGATTGCCTATTTTCAGGCTTGGTTACAAGCAACGGGTTCTGTATTACAGTGGGGTTCCCTCGGGGTCTTGGATTTAAAGAACAGCCTCGAATTTGACTAAGGCGCTTTCAGGATCTTAAAATCTTGGAAAACGTGCCAGGAGACCTTGGATAGCCTTGAATATACACAAAATAAAAATGTCCATGAAGCATGGTTTCATATGCCAGACTTTGAAGGTATAGTCCTAACTAGAACTCTTCGGTCATTACCCCCTCCTCCCAATTCCCTTGAAGGAAAGTGAGAGGAGGGTGTAATGAGTGGAGGGTGTTAGTTAGGACAAGAGAAGGCAGGCCTTGAAAATCCTTGAACATGACTAATGTATTGTAGGGCCTTAAAAAATGCTGAAATGTGTTGAGAATCATCCTTGAATGGCCTTGAATTTTATCAGTCCTTGCCTGCAGGAACACTAAACGGATGTTCACCAATCGGACAGGGTTGTTACTGTTGTAGAAGGAGAAGAACCATATCTATTTTTTGATGAATTTCAAGGTCACTGTTACTGAAGGTAGGACTTTGAGGTTTCCGGGTGATAACAAAAGGTCTATTTATTAAGCTCGTCCAAACTTACTGAAATTAATAACACATAGAAAGGGAAGAACCATATCCATTTTAAAGTATGCAGCCTCAAGATCAAAGGTCACTATACAGTAAAACCTGTCTTGAGAGACCACTGTCTTGAGAGATCACCTGTCTTGAGAGACCACATCTACCAGGCACCGATTGGTTTTACTTTATAATGGACCTGCTATGGGAGACCACCTGTCTTGAGAGACCACCTGTCTTGAGAGACCACTGTGACCTGGTACCAACTTGTATTTTTATGCCATAATGGACCTGTCTTGAGAGACCGCCCCTTTGAAGACTGAAACCATGACAAAAAGTTTTTATCCGTTCTGGAATTGGAAAATGCATTGTGGTTATTTTAACATAATTAAAAGTATTAAAAGTTCTTAATTGGGTTTCAATTGCTAACTCATTACAGATGGAGATGTTTTTATAAGACCCCTGTGAAAAGATTAGGATTATTGCTCAATAAACAATTTCATACACACCTGAAATGTGAATAGTGGAATAAAAATAAATTTGTGTTGACAATCTTTTTGTAACAAATTGAAATGGACTGTTATAAAAATTATAAAAATAAATTAGTGTTGAAAATCTTCAATGAAGATTTTCAACACTAACTTATTTTTATAATTTTTATAACAGACCATTTCAATTTGTTACAAAAACTTCATAAAAAAGAACAACTACAAAGTAATTACAAAAATCCTTTCTTCTCCATTTCTGAATTTTGTGGTTGGTTATTCACTGACTTGAGAAAACCTGAAACCTGTTATGAGAGACCACCTGTCTTGAGAGACCACTTTTGTGTGGCCCAAAGGGCGGTCTCTCAAGACAGGTTCTACTGTAAATAGAACTGATGGAAATGAGCTTCTGGCCAACATTTTTTGTTTTGTATGTCACATGTTGACCAGATTTACTGATTAGTGTTCCTTTGGGAGGGGTAGAATCCTATTGATTTTACTATCTGAAACTGTAAGTCGAAGGTCACAGTATTGTTATAAATAGAACTTGGTCAGAGGTTGGTTTATGGCAAAATTGTCGGTTCCACATAACATATGACCAGTAAAATTACAGGGGAAGTACCCTTGTTGAAGGAGAAGGGCCCTGTTGATTTTCAGGTCAAGGTCCCGTTTTAAAATTAGTTCTATGTAGATCATTTTAACCAAACTTGCAGAAAGTAATCACACACAGAAATAGAAAAACGTGAGCGATTTTGAAATTGATTGCCACAAGGTCAAAGGTACAGGCTGTTACTATAAATAGACCCATGTTCATGAAACTTCTTAGGTAGGTTGGCCTCGGTGAAAGGAAGAACCCTATTTATTTTGGACTCGCCAGGTCAATGGTGAAGGTCAGTGACCTTGAATATACTAAATCAGGAAAATTGGTTTCCGCATGATAACTTGACTATGGTTGAACCCACATTCATGAAGCTTCATATGTAGGTTGGCCATTGTGAGAGGAAGAACCCTATTTATTTTGGACTCGCTAGGTCAAAGGTCAAGGTCACAGTGACCCTGAACATAATAAATCAAAACAATTGGTTTCTGGATGATAACTTGATAATGGTTCGGCCCATGTTCATGAAACTTCATAGGTATGTTGGCATCAGTGAGAGGAAGAACCCTATTTATTTTGGACTCACCAGGTCAATGAACTTGAACATAATAAATTGTAAACAATTGGTTTCCAGGTGATAATTTGACAGTGGTTCCACCCATGTTCTTGAAACTTCATAGGTAGGTTGGTATTGGTGCAAGAAAGAGCCCTATTTATTTTGGAATCACCAGGTCAAAGGTCAAGGTCACAGTGACCCTTCACATAGTAAATTGTAAATAACTGGTTTCCGGATGATAAGTTGACAAAACCCACTTTTGTGCTGTCACAACTCTACATTGGATCGGTGATCTTATCAGCATTTTTAGCTCTGCCTGACAAAATGACAGCAGCGCTTTTCTAATGCTAAGTTGTCTCTCGTCCATCCGTCTGTCCATCGACAACATTTTGTTTATACGGGCCATAATATCTTAACCGCTGAATGTTTTTTAACAAAACTTTGTAACCATATATATTGTTAGTGGACAATGTGTCATCAGTCATAATCAAGTCTGTCCTCCTCAAGGTGATCGTCTTGATCAGGTAACAGTAAAGAAAACTTTGATATTTTTATACTGTAACCAATGACCCAGACTTAGCTGGTGGTAACCCAAAAGTATCTAGGGCCAAATACAAATTTTCCCCCCAAATCCCCAAAATTTGCATGCAAAACCAAAAATTAGAAGTCCTATCTGGCCCTCCATACATTTGCTCTCAGAGCATGCACAGATATCAGGAAGTGACTGGAATTAGCGCCAACATCATTTTTTGTTTGGCCCTAAAAGTCATCAACAATAAAATGACATCTGTGCTTTAAAATCACCTTTTTGAGGATGCCAGACACAAATCAATGTAATAATTGGTGGATACAAGGCTGTAATTGGATGAAGGAAGTGTTCAACGGTGGTTTTAGACGTTCAGGACTGTAACTTTATAATATTTATAAAATTATTTTATGTTTCCCAATTTCAGGACATATGCGTGACGTCATCATGTTTAAAAATGATTATTGCACTGTGTGTTAAGTTTTCCTTCCCTATCCTTCCATGAAGCCTTCCTGTTAAACTCTTAAGCTTTTTGGCTCTTTTTTATTGAAATTTTTTATTAAATTTCTTGGAAGTTTAACATTTTTTACAGAATATTATTCTGTTTCTTCCCCAGGATTACGTCCTCATCCTAGGGGTGTTAGGCCATTTAGTCTTGCATCTTCTATGCAATGTATCATTTTTTCTTCGTACGAAGATCTAGGTTTGCAGTTGATAGCATTTCAATTGGTTCTGATTTTGGGCCTTTTTGTGTGCCTGATGTCTTGTTTACATTGACATTGTTTACATTATCAACGTCCTCATATTTAGGTAGTTTCTATTACTGTAATATACTGTAGAATACATGGATTATTATTCCTGTAGTGTAGCTCCAAAAAATTTGAATTTTGTCCACACTTGGGATCTATCGGGATGCCTTTGGGCTCTTCATGTTCCCTTTGGAAACTTGGGCGTTTTTAAAAAAAAATTGTTTGTTTAGGCCAAGAAAAATTAATGGTTTGGTTCTGGTTACATGCCAAAAAAAAATAGGGTCGGTCGGTCGGGATTTTTTTTTTTTTTTTTTTTTTGTACGTCGTATGGCATCGTGTTATGTCCAAACAATAGAGAGCATGGTGACCCGATAGGTAGATTTAGCAATAGCGTCACATCATGTAACGCCCAGTCTATGTGCTCCTTTATAAAACTTTAAAAGCTCAATGTTTATTTGTAACGCACGTTTGATCAATAACCTGATCACGTGTGGACTGTGGATTTTGGAAATTCTGTACCATTTACAAACGAGACAGAATTTCTAAAATTCACAAACATAATTTATGTCGCTTAATTATGAAAGCTCGAAAACTACCAGGGAAACACGAAACAAAAGACACGTAACGCATCATACTGGCGTTACAACCCACTCCGAGAGCTTGAGACTGCTACATGTCTCACGGCATGGAATAGAGTGAGCGCATGAAGGGAGTTAACTATGAAGAGAAATCATCAGAATAAGATGTGTTCACACTGCTCCATATAAGTCATGCTGCACGCTGCATCGGAATCTCTCCCTTCTTCCCTCTCTCTCTCTCTCTCTCTCTCTCTCTCTCTCTCTGAGAAAGAGAGAGAGAGAGAGGGGGGTGAAGAAACTAACAATTCCTTCTTCTTTTGGTTCCATATACGTGACGCTTTGGCCAATTATGGAATCAAATATGTTAGCTAAGATGCACGAATGTCGTAAACTGCACCAGAGTCAGAACAAGGACTTATTATTTGGTAGATTGGTACATGTAGGGCGTTGAGAAATGGCCACATTGCCATTCTCTCTGCAGTTTTGACATATGGGCAGAACTGTTTTGAATTTTGCCTTTAAATCAGTCGGTTGACTGGCATCGGGTGCAATGCAGTAGCAACAGAGATCAACACGGCCAAGTTTAGCTCCGTAATATGGTATTTCAACTGGAGCTTCGCACGAGATAGCAAATCTAGTTGTAACTTTCTTTTTCAATGGATGGTCGGGTGGGCATACGGGGGAACTGCATGTATAGTCATGCTCTGAAAGAAGACACATTAGATCAACTTTCTGTCTTTCCGACAAAGCACTTTTCGAGTATATAACCCGCGGCTTGCAGCATTCCACACACGCCACGGTGGTTCTAGCAGTCTGTGCCGTCATTGGTATATTGTCATCTTCCCCATACACGCCAAGATAATTTAGGTCTTGTCCCTTGAGATTATGAGATGATGTTTACTTGGTCACTTTACCCCCTTTTGTGTTTGGTTTGTTTCCACTAGCAGAGACACTTTTGGGTGGCTTGGGAAGAAATGTTGGTCTGTCTTTGTCAGTAGTTTCCACACCCTTAACATCAGCGTATGGCTTGTAGTGACACCCAGTGTCATCCAGTGTCGGATCAGGTAACCACTGAAGTTCAGCATGGTCATTGGCGGGGGGTGTACAACAATCGAGATCATGACATTTCCGAATCGCAAATGTATACTTGCGTTCTCTGCAATGCTTTTGCATCCAAGACGTGTACGTTTTATCTTTCTCCATTTGTGCTTTAGTAATTTGATTAACATTCATGTCGGGAAACATTGTGTTCAGGTGGGTTATCATTTTATCAATGTCTGTATTTGAAACTGGTTCAAGGACAGAAATGGGTTCATTTTTTAGGTGTAATCGGGAAAACCTTTCCTCCACAAGAGACTTCACGGGTTCAATCAACTTAGGCCATTCATCTCGAAGAGATGGCTTTTTTGTTGCAGCATTGCGGATATCGGCCATACTACTACATGATTTCAACACTTTCTCTAGTTCCGGATCATCTGTAGCACGTCTACTAAAAGCACAATTTTGCAGTCCCAAGTTGAGGATGGACATGACACGTTCAACGGGATTACACCAGCTATGCCCTGGTGCACACCTAGCCAGAATAATCATATCCAAGTCAAGTTCCTTGAATAAAAAATTGTTGCACATTTCACCGACTCCAAATTATTTCTTTGATCAGTGCCACCATCCGAAAATTTGAGGAGGATTTTTGATCCAGTGTGAATTTTCGCTATGGCACATGCATGACTGAAAGGACTTGACTGTTCAAATACAGTCATTTATAACTGTTGTAACTTGCCCTCTCACAAATGATTCCTCGACAGTTTTGGGAATATTAATTTTTAAATAGACAGATGGTGTCAGGCTACAGTTTGTCATATTGTGATCACATGCTGCTAGGGTTGATCCCACTGGAGCAAGTGTCTTCTTGCCACGTACCCCCCGTTGAAACAGCAACATTTGGACTGCCTATTGGCACCTTGGCTTTGTCGTCGCACGAATACATTGAGCATTTTTCTCCAAGTTCTACTGCCATGGCTTTCATGTATTTGAATTGTGCAGCGCAGTAGTGATCGTCGGGGTGGGAAGCCCGAAGTTGACGACGTTGAATCTTGTACTGGACGTCGAGTTTGAACGTAAATCTTAGAGCAGCTCTTGTGTATGGATTGGTTGACGTGAATTGTAATCGCACCAATGTTTTAGATGGTATAGGTGTGTCCGGTGGGCATTTCTCTTTTGCCTGCTTTATTAGCTCTGGGAGGGATATCCACTGTGAGAGGTGAGCTTCACTGTGACGTCTCTCGTCGGCAGCGGTGACTTCTTCAATAATCTTTCTTAGTTCTTCGAAGAAAACATCAAACGTTTCCGTTGGTCGCCCGGTATTAAGTTTTCGTAAATCAGTAAGTAGCCCTTCTTCTCCCATAAAAATTGCACGAAGTCTCTGTTGAGTGTCAGGATGGTGACTCGTCGTAGAATCCATGGTTAGTTCCTTGTAAATAAGGTCAACTGTGCTGGGGGAATATTTGCAACATTACTGATGTGACTTTTGAAAAAATTACGTTGAGTTCCAGAATGGAATTCTGGAAACTGTGTCTGTAAAGCGGTGAGCATTCGTAGTGGCTCTGTTAATTTATCGTCCTCAGACCTGCCCATGTCTACCCTCACAATGCACACAGATGTGACTACGGAGCCACCCGGGGAGTATTTGAACACATCAACTGGGCATGATAATTGAAGTTCCGATAAAAATCTAAAACGTTGTACATTAGACTCAAAGGGGGTGTTGATATGTTTTGACTCGTCGAAAACAGTGCTTCACCAGGCGACTTAGTTGATATTATGTTTTCCAAAATTCGATACTTTTCTCGGACGCCAAATGTTACAGCACTTCTGTGTTCTACTGTTGTATTATTTGCGACTGTTCTAGCAGGAGCCTCACGACTTCGATTTTTTGCAGACATTTGAGATTTTTCATCCAGGTGTTTGCTAAATGCAAGGAAACAATCGGCCAAATTTTTTACATGATCATGAAATGCTTGCCACTTTTCATTTACTTGCATGACAAGTTTCATGCAAACACTGCACAGGGCTTGTCCATGGCTGTTTAGTTCACTGGAACTCATGGGTTGTTGTTTTTGTTTTTTTCTTAGTTTCATTATAGCCACAAAATGTACTAAACTTGGCCGGTATTTCACTTACATCTTTTTGATGTAAAGAGGCATCCTTAAATTTCATGTGCTGATTAGTGGTATACCATAATGCATTGCAAACAACTTGAGCGATGTATGCCCCTTCAGTGTTTGCTTCCGATATTGGAAAGTCAAGTTCGTCCTCCCGCATCATGGAAATTAGGTCATTATATAATTGATCTTTCCTATGAAGTCCGGTTTTCATACCATTACTTGTAGCCTTTTCTTTTGGGAAGGCCCTTTTTCTGGATTGACCCATGAGTACGGCAAATGCATTGCCTACACCACTTGTACCAGCATTACTGTCAGTCTCGGGCTCGGCTGGTGCACTTGTGGTAGCTTTGTCCGAATTCACACACACAAAATATATAGAGTTTATTTCCCTGAAACGGGCCACAACAGATCCAAACTGTACTGACGGTTCAATCTCATATTGTTCTGATGACGACAGGTTCACGTCTGTGAGTGTGTCACTGCTACATGACACTTTTAGTTCGTTGTAACCACATGTGTGTAGGCTTGTGAAAATATCCACGAATGTCGCGGTATTACTGATGTTTTTTATTACCCTGCGACGTTTGGGGAAATGCTCACATTTCTCTAAAATAATGGCAAATATCGTACTAGGATTGGCAGCACACGCCATTATTGAGGTGTATTCAGCGTGTTTAATTAAATGTTCCGACAGACGATGCCAATTGACTATCAATGTCTTTTCGCTTGGAAACAAACATGCTGTTTGTGGACAGAGAAATGGAACATGTTGGAATTTTTTTTTTGGACAGTGCAAAAAAAGTTTAGGGTCGCAGCTTCAAAATAGGGTCGGTCGGGAAACCGGAACCAAACCATTAATTTTTCTTGGCCTTAGGCGCAGACTTTATCCGGACAAAGGAGGAAGTCCTTTCTTTTCCGGTTTAGTTTATGCAGGTGTCGCAGGCCTGCGGCCATATAGACAATGCCATATTTACCCTCTTGAGTGCGAGGAAGAAGGCGGTTTCTTATCTTCATCTTCCATATGCATACCGTTTTTTGGACCACGTTCATTTAAAAACGGTCGGGGAAGCTGTTCAGAGAGTTCTTCTGCATTTGGATGAGCAGGCTGGGAATCTAAAGGTATCCTTACCTGTATCATTCACTATTCGCTCAGGTGCAATTGAGATGGCAATTTCTTCAAATACAGCAAATTTGGACGTTATGTGTTACGCAGGTCACCTTACAAGAGCTATGGCGCAACGTCTCAAGGGAAAGGTATTTTGAGGATGTTCGTATTTCTCTTAGAATTCTTTCCAGGGCAATTATGTATGCTACATATAACTCCGCCCTAACAGTGGCTAATCTGGAGTTAATCAGACATTATGCTGTCATCACTGATAAGATGACAAGGTGAAAAGCTCTTTCCGAGTCGCTCCGATTTCCGGACATTTTATTTTCGACCACCAGCTTTCGTTAGTCTATGAACGGGCTACTAAGAAAGCATCTAGTGCTCTGCTTTTTAAGTCGGAGTATCAACGACCCACTTCAGCGGATAAGAGTAAAGGAGGGCATTCCAGACAAAAATCGTCAAAAGGAAACTCCTCACAAGGGTACAAGAAACCCTCTAATAATTACTCTAGAGGTTGTCAGTATAGCAACTCAAAAAAGGGCGTAAGTCTGATCGGGACTATAGGTCAAACGCCCCTAGGCCGACGAGATGAGGTTTTTTGCGGGGAGGATGTGGTTTCTCCTCCCGCAAGCCTCGCAGTTCTTACAGGTGATGGTTTAGACCTCTATTGCTGGCCAGTTGGCGGAAGGTTATCAAGCTCTGCAAAAAACTGGATGACAATCACGGAAGTTCAGTGGGTGAGATGTGTTGTCTTGGACGGCTTACGGCTATCATTCCGAGCAAAACCCCACTAACAAGTTGTCCGCATGGGACAAATCTTCCATTAAATTCTTGCATAAGAGAGTTTCTCCTACCGGAGGTACATTATCAAGGACGCAATGCAGTCATGGAGAATCAGGTTTCGAAAGATTTTTACAATCATCTGTTCCTCGTACCAAAGCCAGATTGCATGATCCAACCGGCAATAGACTTGAGCTGGAAAACAAGTTATCAGGGTTCAAATGCACAGTCCATGAAATTAGTGACAGCATTCGGCAATATCATTGCTGATTAACTTAATATGGACATATGTTATAGCTGTAAATTCCAGCAACAATAATTTTTGGATTGTTCAGGCTTGGCAATTTCAGGAGAGCCATTTTTTAGCTCTCCTTACTGCCCTCCCGAAAGAATTAAGGAGAGCGAAAAATTGCCCTCCTAAATATTTTGGTCTGGGATGATTGAGATTACATGTATTATGCTCACATTAAATTTTTGTTGTAAAGCAAAAATGTAATTTAACTTCGAAGTCACATAACATCACGCAATTTCATTTTGAAAGTGGTTTAGTGGTAAAAGGTAATGGCTGCAACCATACCCAAACACAGTTGCAATCATTTGAAGCAAAATGGGTCACAGCAACAATTTTTTTCTGTCAGTTTTAAGTTCAACAACTGACATCACAGTTTGAGGGGGAATTATTCAAGGAATATTGACACTATAATATACTACCATTACTACTATCCTGTCACTTGAAGCACTTGCACCAGGATGTGACTGTAGATTCAAGCAGACCTGTTGTCCAAGAAAGTCATACGCCTACCACTACCACCTTCAACCCCCCTTGAAGGTGGTAGTGGTAGGCGTATGACTTTCTTGGACAACAGGTCTGGGTACACACACAGGTCTTGTCAAGTGTGTGTTCGGTTGTTGAGTGAGACATCTAGATGTCTAAGAGATTTCGCTTTACCTTAGTAAAGTTAATAAAATCACTGATGTAGTCTGTTGGTTTCAGTTTCAATGAGTTCGTTCTACTGGACACTTAAAATGCTGTGTAAAGCTAATTGCTCTCCTAAGCTGATTGAGGAGAGCGATTTTTTGCCCTCCTGCATTTTTCAGAATGCCAAGCCTGATTGTTAGATATTTTATTCGGACAAAAAGTTATTCAGTCCTGCATAAATTATATTTTCAGATCATAAATGTTGAATAAAATGCATATTTTGCAGTATTAGTGTTATCAAACATGAGTTTGAAATTCAGTTTACATAAGAACGAAAAATATTCAAATATGTCAATATTTCATTTATTATTCTTTGTAACTCCTCCCCCATTGACTGGGATTAAAATTGCATCAAATGAGAGAATTATTACACCCTGAATTGAAAAATGTTGTTATGAACAAGCCTGAAAATAAGCAATCTGTCATTTGCAAAATGAGGTCCCCACAGGGTGAATTTGCTGATGCTATCCCTTTTTGTTTAGGTTTGAGACCCTGATTCAGATTGAGGTTCTCAGAGGGTACATTTAGTGGTGCAGGGTAGCATTACCAAATTCACCCTTTGGAGACCTCATTTTGCAGATGACAGTCTGCTTATTTTCAGGCTTGGTTATGAAACTGAATTAAACGTTTAGCGGTTACAATTCAAGTCACACCGGGTCAAGTCATTGAGTTGTGGATTCTAGAAATGTTTATGACTGTGTGTTGAAACGTGCGACTATAAACCACCCATTTGTGCTTTTACTCTTTACAGTACGTGGAGAGTGGATTGTAACTAAATCACCCGCGGAGTGGAGTTACCACCCAAGCAATAACTTTCAAATTTTGTACATATCGTCAAAAAACACAAGCAATGTTTCAGCCAATGGACCTCCGGGTTTAACCCGGAGGTCCATTGGCTGAAACTTTGCTGGTGCTGGTTATGCTTTGTAACAAATTTGCAATTATTGTCCAGGTGGAATCTCCACTCTGCGGGTGATTTAGTGATAATACACTCTCCACGTACTGTACGTAACATAAAGGCAGAGGAGACACATGCAAACAAAATTCTTCAATAAATATTTTTTTCATTTTTTGCTTCAAAAATATGGGTAATGATCCTCCACTGGGTTGAGCTCATTCCAGTGAGGGGGTCATAAGCTATGTTTTTGAGACAAAAAAATTAAAAAATAATGAAAATTGAATGGTGATGATTGTGGATTTTGCTGGCTGGTTTTGACCATTATGTTAGGTAAAAGTTTAACCCTTTACCTAACATGAAAAGCAGACAACACTTGTAAAAAAAATTCTTGAATATCTAATGTTTTTCATTTTTTGTCTCAAAAACATAGGTTATGACCCCTCATTGGAACGAGCTCGACGAGCTCGTTCCAATGAGGGGTCATAACCTATGTTTTTGAGACAAAAAATGAAAAAAATATAATGAAAATTAATTGGCGATTTTTGAGAATAGCGCTGGCCGGTTTTGGCCGTTACGTTGGGTAAAAGTTTAACTGAACAACTGATCAGTCAGTTGATCCTACTGCCACTCAGTTGCTTGTTTTGTTGACTATAAGTCAATACTTGCACGGTCATTTGAAGATGACTTCTTATTACCAGTTATCAGTTAGTGGGAATCACCCAAACCATTGAATTTCAAAGTTATTTTTAGATACAAATCTGCTGTCGTAAAATGAACTAGCGATTGCAGTTTTGTGCAATCGCTATTTGCCTAATTCCCAGGACTGTTCATGAGAGAGATTTATTCCCTACTTTCAGGGCAAGAGAAACCGACATGATGAAGGAAGAGTTAACAGTCAGAATGGTGGTAAGTGTATAATTAAAACTTTCAAGGAAATCCAGAAAATTTGAACAGTGTTTGTTCATGGGGCTAGACTAAGTTCACTTCACTGGAAAAAGAAACAAGTATAGGTATACTGTTGTCCTTTCAAAAGCAGACAGAGAATTTTGGCCAGAATTGTGTCTGTGGTTTGTTTCCAAGAGTCATTCTCTAACCCTTTACCAACATAACGGGCAAGACTGGCCAGCGCTCTTCTCAAAAATCACCAATTAATTTTCATTATTAGCTCAACTTTGGCGAAGTGAAATTTGAGCTGTTGTCATGGCCTGTTGTCCGTCTGTCCGTACGTCAACAATTGGATACGGGCTCGGGCTAGAGGCTGTATTTATGAACCGATCTTTACGAAACTTCTTGGGTACCTTTGTTATGACTGTGGGACGAGAACGAGCGTTTTTGGGTGCAGTTCGAAATTCAAGATGGCTGCCAGCCGCCATTTTGTACCGACGATGCAGAAATCTGTATTTTTATACTGTACCAATGACCCAGACATAGCTGGTGCTAACTCATAAAATATAGGGCCAAACACAAATTTTGCCCCCCAATCCCCAAAATTTGCATCTAAAACTAAAGAAAACATGTCCTGAAAGGCCCTCCACACTTCGCCCCTACTGCGCATGCGCAGTGTCAAGGACGTTCCGAAATTGGCGCCATTTATCATTCTAAGTTTGGCCCTTCATCAGTTAACATCTGACTGATCTTTGTGCTTTTAAATCTCAGTTTAAATGATGCCAGACACATAAATATTAGTGAAATGGTGATTCTAAGGAGGATAGAAAAGGAGGAGAGGAAAAGAATGTGTGACAGAATATTATCAGGGCTGTAACTTAAAATTTTTTAATGAAATTATGTTAAGTTACCTATTTTCAAGGCAGCAGCCATTTTGTTGTCATTCTGATTATTTAGTTACACTGTTTTTTCAAGTGTTTTTCCTCTCTCCCTGTCCTTTAAGTTCCCCCTTGCTATTCTCCCATGCTTTTGGCATAATTTCTGTAATTATTATTACTAAAATTTCTTGGGAGTTTTAGCTGATTAACAGAATGAATTCTGTTCTTCCCCATGTTTACGTCTTCACCTACGGGTGGTTAGGCGTTGTGTTCTGCATCTACCATCTGATGTTCTGCAGTTTCTTCCCTGGAAGTCTCTGTTTTGCATCAGATGGTGTATTTTTGGTAACTGATTTCGGGCCTGGGTGCCTGGAGTCTTATTTTAGTGTTTTTACACTCATTGTTTACATTTACAACAGCCCTCTGTGTGAGGGGGGGATTTCTAAATAATAATATCTTTATGTTATTTTAATCATAACTAGATACATTATTATTGTTCGTAAGTGTTGAATAAATTGTTTAAAATATTTTTAAAATTTTTGTCCACACTTAGGCTTGGGATCCATTGGGGCTCAACGTTACTTTTCAGAAACTTGGGCTGTTCTGAAAAAATATTTTTTCAAAATATTTTGATTTCAATTATTTTTTCTATATTAATGGATCATATTATTATTATGTATTTTGATTGCCAGGGGTTAGTGCGAGTACCAGGACTTGTTTTCTTTTCACATTGAAAGGATATTGATCAATTGTTTTAAGAGGAAGTCTTCCTCTAACCTTATTATCATTCTATATGTGGTCAGTGTACTCGCATTAACTCCTGTTCTGTATCGTATGATTTCGATGACAATATGGGAAGCGTATGTCACGGTATGTTGTTGGGGATTTGGACACTCCGGTCCTTTCCCCGCAGGGTCACTCTACTTTATCAATTTCTATTTCAGACGATCAAGATTAGGGTGATGTATCTGTGATGTCTTCCAACAGTGTGCCTCCGTCGTCACAATTAATGAAGGGCTAGCGGAAAAGTGCTCATGTAATACGCCAATTGCCTAAGAGGACCCTAGTAGGTTCGACGGCCTTTGACGTCCGCTAGCTCGCCCGGTGTAGCGTCCATTCACCGAATGGTTCGGCAGCCGGGTTCGTCCGTTGCGGTCTAGAAGGAATTTTGGGGTGATGCGAGCACTATAAAATTAACTTAATGCACACCCAGTGACGGCGGATCGGAGGGAGAACGGAGGAAGCCTTTTAGTCCGGTTCATAGCTCGTTCCGGTCCATCCGGACGGCAAGCGAGAGAGGCCCCTCTCTCGTTCAACAACATCTGGCCCCAGATGTTGGGGTACAAATGTGTCGTTAGCGGAGCATACGTCCGTCGCTCGGGACGCTCCGTTGTATAGGCAGTCCGCTGAGACTGCTAAGGCTTCCTCTTCTCGTCAGCGCACACGACCGCACCTTGGCTGCGTGACCGCCGATATATTACCAGCTTCGCCGATCAAGGATTCTTCGGCGACCAGGTCACACCATCCGGCAGCCAGGGATTCGAGACCGATGGACTCCGGACGTTCGCATAGGAAAAGTATGCGGGAGCCATCTGATGCGGAGCTGCCCTCGGCGAAGCAGCGATAGACTGCGCCTCCGCAGGTCTCGACGCCGGACATTCTTGTGCACATAGCACAGCTTATCGCAGCATCCCAGCAGCCGACAGAAACGGTGTCGGATCGAGAATTATCCGACAGCGCTGGGTCGGTAGCTGGGGACTCGAGGCCTGCAGACTCCGGACGTTCGCATAGGAAGTGTGCGGGAGTCAACGTACACGGAGCTTCCAGCGGCAGTGCATCGTAAGTCCGCTACTGCACAGGCCTCGGGAACGGACGTGCTTTCCTTAATAGCACAGTTTATCGCAGCATCCCAGCATCAACTGAATCTGTCGCATATATTTTATCCGACGATGCTGGGTCGGGACGCTCCGCGGAAGCGGGTACGGACGTCCGAAAGTTTCATCCGGTCCGACGGGATACCGAAAGGGATTCGGTGGATTTCAAGCTTTCCCTTTCGGAACAACATATGCTGCGATGCCGGATAAGAAACTGATAGCGTTGGTGGACTTAGAAATTTTTTGGTTCGGTTCAGGGACATCGTCCCTCAGTTCCGACATAGTCCAATAATGTCACACAAACTTTCGAATTATTGAACGACGCTATATATATTATTATTTTATGCTTGCTATCCAAGCATTTCTGGTTTCTTGTTCGAAGAGTTATGCAGATGTCTTTCAAAAGTGTGCCTCTGTCGTCATAGTTAATGAGGAGTTAGCGGCAATAAGTGCTCATGGAATATGTCTATCGCTTACGGAGTGACATTCGCTAGCTCACCCGGTGTAGCGTACATTCATCGAATGGTTCGGCTGCCGGGTTCGTCCGTTGCGGTCTAGGAAGGAGATTTGGGTGATGCGAGCACTTTAATTACTTTAGTACTCACCCAGTGACGGCAGATTGAGGACAGATCGGAGGAAGCCAACAACATAGGGGACCGCATGTTGTGGTTCAGATATTTTACATTCGGAGCATATGTCCGTTGCTCGGGACGCTCCGTTATATTGACAGTCCGAGAGACTGTCTTTAATGCTTCCTCATCCTCACAGCAGGGCACACGACCGCACATTGGCTACGTGACCTCGAGTATCCGATCAGTTTCGGCATTCAGTGATTCCACAGCGAATAGGTCGCGCCATCCGGTAGCCAAGGGACACGAGGCCTATACACTCCGTTCGCTCGCATATTGGAAGTATGCACGGGGTAACGATCTCGGAGCTTCCTGCGGCAATGCATCGTAAGACCGCTGCTCCTCAGGCCTCAGTGACGGACGTGCTATCCGAGTTAGCACAGTTGTTTCGCAGCATCCCAGCAATTGACGGTTTCTCGGTCGAATCAGGAATTATCCGACGGCGCTGAGTCGGTGCGGTCCGCGGTTGCATCAAGCTACGGACGACCGAACGCTTTATAGGGTCCGACAGGATGGCGAAAGGGATTCGAAAGATTTCGAGTTTTCCCTTTAGTAGTATCGGAAGATGCCTTTCATATCTTCTGGCATTTCTTCCAGTGATTATTTTTCGGACTTCATTGCTGCGATCTTGGATAAGAGACTTATAGCGTCATTGGACTCGGATTTTTCGATCGGTACAGGGACTTTGTCCCTGACTTACCGACGCAGTCCAATATTGTCATTACAACATGTGTTTTATTTTTCGACGCTATATATTTATATATATATACTAGCCTGCTACTAAGCATGTTAGTTTAGTTTCTTGTCCGCGTGGCTCTTTTCTGCCATTTTATCTTTTTTACATATAGTTTATTTTGGCAGAGCAGGGCATACCGAGAGTTCATATGCGTCTAGACGGTGTGATTAAAGACTGCATATATTCTTTTTCGCCGTTTATGTCTTTTCCAATTTCAATGTTGGGAACGACATTATGTATAGTAGACTTAACTTAGACGCTTTATTATACGTAATCCGCCTTACTGAGGCGTTATCATTACGTCTTCAAGAAAAGATTTACGGGATATTATTCTCAATGTAATTTCTTTTGAGGGCAGTAGTTTGTTCACGTATAACTCCGCCCTTCAGTGGCTGATTGGAGTTGGTTAGACGTGATGCAGCCCTAGCTACATCCACGCGTGGATAGTAGGTTAAGAACTCTCTCAGAGTCGCTTCGTTCTCGGAGGAGCTTCTCTTCGACGGCAACTTTCCGGCAATCCATGAATTGCTTGATTTATACATTCTCTTGTCTATCTAGTGTTACAAGAGTTTCAGACTGGGGCAAACATTCGGTGGTTGACTCAGAGAGTGCCGCCGCAGTTGCCGGACCCGAGTGTGGCTGTTATGACGGTTGCCAGTCAAACAGATTGGGATATATACTGATCCCTACGGATTCGAAGTGCCAGGGTCTTTGGGTTCCGCAGTCTTTTAGCTATCAGTTTAACTTCCGCGGAATAATGTTTTTTAGGCTTGCTTTATGTCATTGCATGAACATTATTCAGAAACGCATGCCCAAATTCCTGTCCTTTAATTCGACAGTAGTGGCGTATCTCCGGAACCAGGGAGGCACTCTTTCGTTTCCGTTATTCTATTTAATGGAAAGAATCCGTCTGTTGGTTATAGTACACCAAGTTCAGTTTTGATCCGTCATATTCTGGGTCGTCTGATTGTTTTATCGCACTCCCGTTCTCTTACGGGTCGCTTGTTGCTGTCAGAATGGACTCTCAACAAACAAGTATTCAATCAGATTTGCTATCTATGGGAGCGCCCAATGATGTTTTATTTATGACACAGCTTGCTAATCATTTGCAGACGTATGTGTTGGCTTGTCCAGATCTCTGAGCTAATACTGTTAACGCTCTATTGATCTATAGGACGGAATGATAGGATACGCGTATCCTCCGGCGCTGTTGTTTTAGCAGGTATTGCTAAGATAAACAACCACAATACATTTCTGTTGATAGCATCTCTATCTTCACAGAGATCATGAGTAATTTACTCTCTTGTCTACTGTGGATCTTAACGTGAAATCTTCCTCTATGTGAGGATCTTTTTTCACTGGGTAAATCGTGTCATCTTTATCACAACCAGCAAGGTCGCAACCTTCATGTATTCCGTTGTGTGGTCCGTATTGCATTGTAAGCACTGTACTGGACGAGCTTTGGACGCGATTTCTTACTATAGCAGATCCTCTTCTTCGCTATTCTATGCGACTAAAGTGGAGGCTCTTCCGTCGTGGTGTAGGGATCATTATGTTCATATGGTTGATCCCTCCATACTACTCATTGCTATTTTTTAGTATACTTGTTTCACAAGATCTACTGCAGCCTGTTGTTATTTAGGTTATAGGTTTATGTTACCTCATACCTATGCACTCTACGATAGTTTACAATTGAGTCTTTTGTCTCTTTATCTAAGTCAGTTAGTAACTTTTTGATAAATAGACTTAGAATCTTTAGATTAAATTCCTATACGGATTTTAACTTCAGGTTCTTATTTAGCTAAGTAATCATTTGAGCCTCTGGAAACAGTAGTTTTCAAATTCTGACCTTTCAGACAGTAATTCTGTTGATTTCTCTTTTACTGTAGAGTCAGTGAGTTTCATGCACTATCGATGGATGATTTTCACTTTCATAGTTTCGGAATCAATACTTCCGTTACTATTTAGGTTGGATTGTTGCAAGAGTTAGGCTCCTATTATCCGGAACCTATTATTTTAAGGTCCTTCCGTCTTCGTATGGGCATAGGCCTTTACTCTTTCCGGGTACAGTTTATGTATTTATAAACAGATATCTGTTTATTACAAGGGCGTAAGCTTCTTCTGTCTTTGATGTCTAGTAGAAGGACGTTACGCTCCATTTTTATTGTTAATGGATTCTATTAACTAGCGTACTGCTTATGGTATATCATTGGCTTAGCAGTTGTGCTTAAGATTTCGGCTCATGAAGTAAGAGTTCTTCTACTTTTGGGCTTACATTAATAGTGTTGCTATTATAGATTTTTGAAGGCTGCTCATTGCGCTCAGCCATCCATTCATGAATTTTATCTCAGAAATATCGAGTCCATTTCTGGAGGCCTCTATTGTTAGGTCTATTATCTACTGCTCAGAATGTCATTCACTTAACAGTTGCTACTATAGCTAGGTAGGCTGTCTGTTTCGGCAGTGTCTCCGTTCGGCTGCCCTCTTCGCTCTGGGCTATTTGACCCAGGGCAAGAAAAAGGGGGGGGGGGGGGGGGAGGGTGTTCCCTTGGGTCACCTGTTTTTACTATGAAAACTAGGGGATACCTCCTCCGGAGTTAGTAATTCTGAGCTGTTATTGGGATGGTTGTTTAGTGAGAAGTTTATAAAATTCATTCAAGTCTTAGTTTTTTAAAGTATAGCTTTTGAATATTGCATATGTCAACGGACATGATTATGCAATTCTCACACACTTTTAGGAGTATAAGAGTCTCTATTCTCTAGACTTACTTTATTATTGGCTTACTTTAAAAATTATTAGTATAAGGATTATTGGATATTAATAGAGTACATGGATGTATGAAGCTCAATTTTTGGAAGGTGTTGTATCTTTCTAATTTATCATAAATAAGAAAGATACATGTAAGGCCTATTACTTCTTTTCCCTACAGGGGATGACTCTATTTTATTTTATTGAGCGTATTCCATTTTGCTCTATGTCCTTGGCCCTCCAGCCTTTTTACTATTCAGCTATGTCTGGGTCATTGGTACAGTATAAAAATGTTAAAAAATTTATAGTAATTTATATATTTTTTATACTTACCAATGACCCAGACGGGGATGGCCCTCCCAGGAGTTGGGAACTCTTGCCTCCCCGCTGAGTACATAGCGCTTACCAGGCACTGGTTATTAGAATGATAAATGGCGCCAATTTCGGAACGTCCTTGGCACTGCGCATGCGCAGTAGGGGCGAAGTGTGGAGGGCCTTTCAGGACATGTTTTCTTTAGTTTTAGATGCAAATTTTGGGGATTGGGGGGCAAAATTTGTGTTTGGCCCTATATTTTATGAGTTAGCACCAGCTATGTCTGGGTCATTGGTAAGTATAAAAAATATATAAATTACTATAAATTTTTTAACTTTTTACACAGAACTTCCATTTGAAAGCTCTGATTTGAATACTTTTTTGTATGAATGTTTAGTACCATGAGATACATTACATATCATACAGGTTTTTTTCTCGTGCCTAAATTATGCAAATTAGACTAACTTTGATGTTTTTCGTTGTTACTTTCAGCACACTTAGTGCAAATGCTAATAGGGCTCGGGCTAGAGGCTGTATTTATGAACCGATCTTTACGAAACTTCTTGGGTACCTTTGGTGTCACCGTGGGATGAGAACGAGTGTTTTTAGGTCCGGTCCGAAATTAAAGATGGCCGATGGCAGCCATTTTGTACAAAATTATGTGCAATCAGATTTTTGCACAGAACTTCCATATGAAAGCGCTGATTTGAATAATTTTTTGTATGAATGTTTAGTACCATGGGATACATCACATATAATACAGGTTTTTTTCTCGTGCAAAAATTATGCAAATTAGATGAACTTTGATTTTTTCAGTGCTACTTACACACAGTAAGTAAACATGTCAATACGGCTTGGGCTAGAGTCTGTATTTATGAACCGATCTTCACGAAACGTCTTGGGTACCTTTGTTATCACCTTGGGACTAGAACGAGTGTTTCTGGGTGCGGTCTAAAATTCAAGATGGCTGCCAGTGGCCATTTTGTACCGAAATTAGGTCTAATCAGTTTTTTGTACACAACTTCTATATGGCTCAGGCTAGAGGCCTTATTTATGCACCGATCTTTACGAAACTTCTTGGGCACCTTTGTTATCACTGTGCTTGAGAACGAGTGTTTTTGGGTGTGGTCCAAAATTCAAGATGTCCACCAGCAGCCATTTTGTACCAAAATTAGTGCAATCAGTCTTTTGTACAGAACTTCTGTATGAAAGTTCTGATTTGAATAAATTTTTGCATGAATGTTTAGTAACATGGAATACATCACATATAATACGTTTTTTTTTTCTCGTGCAGAAATTATGCAAATTAGATGAAATTTTATTTATTCAGTGCCACTTCGACACTGTAACTGCACATGTCAATACGGCTCGGGCTAGAGGCTGTATTTATGAACCCATCTTCACAAAACTTCGTGTGTACCTTTGTTATCACCTTGGGAAGAGAACGAGTGTTTCTGGGTGCAGTCCAAAATTCAAGATGGCTGCCAATGGCCAGTTTGTACCGAAATTAGGTCCAATCAGTTTTTTGTCACAACTTCTATACAGCTCGTATTTATGAACTGATCTTCACGAAACTTCTTGGGTCCTTTTGTTTTCTCCTTGGGACAGGAACGAGTGTGTTTTGGAGTGACTTTGTGATCACTGTGCTCTGAGAACAAATATTTTGGGGTTTAGTCAGACCCACTCTGGGACTCGAAGATTTCTTTTCTAGTTTAGCATCTGACTGTCACCCACCTTTACAATACTTTACCTATACATTTAGTACAGGCTACGGTCAGTATATTTTTATACTGTACCAATGACCCAGACTTAGCTGGTGCTAACTCCACAAAAACCAGGGCCAAACACAAATTTTGCCCCCCAATCCCCAAAATTTGCATCCAAAACAAAAAGAAATCATGTCCTAAAGGACCTCCATAGTACGACTCTACTGCGCATGCGCAGTGACGCAGTCGTCCCGAAATTGGGGCCAAATATCATTCTCTGTTTGGCCCTTCATCAGTCAACATCTCACTGATCTTTGTGCTTGTAAATCTCAGTTTAAAGGATGCCAGACACGTAATTCTTGGAGAAAATGTGATTCTAAGGAGGATAGAAGGAGGAGAGGAAAAAAGAAGTGGCAAAAAATAATCAGGGCTGTACTTAAAATTTTTTGTTGAAATTATGTTAAGTTGCCTATTTTCGAGGCAAACGCCTCTTGTTGTCATTCTTGCTAATTGTTGCACTGCTTATTCAGTGTTTCCTCTCCCCTAACCTTCTAAAGTCCCCCCTTGCAATTCTCCCATGCTTTTGGCATATTTTTGAGAAGTTTCATTTCTAAAAATTCCCTGGGAGAGTTGCTTGGTTACAGAATGTTTTCTGTTATTTTCCCCATAGTTACGTTTTCACCCATGGGTGTATAACGTTTGTGTTCTGCATCTTCCATCTGATGTTCTGCAGATTCTCCCCTGGGAGTCTCTGTTTTGCATCAGATAGAGTGTAATTGATGACTGATTCCGGGCCAGTTTTTTCAGTGCCTGGAGTCATGTTTTCTTCTGTGTTTACACTGTTTGTTTTCATTGGCAACAGCCTTTTTTGAGGGGGGCTGTTTGCCTTTGAGGTAGTTTATCTCATTATAAGATACATTTATATTATCCGAAAGTGTCTCATTAATTATTTTATATAATTTTAAAATTTTTTACCACACTTTGCCATCGGATCCATCGGGGCTCAACGTTACTTTTCAGCAACTTGGGCTTCTCTGAAAAAATATTTTTTCAAAATTATTTTGTTTTGCAATTGTTTTTTCATTTATTAATGGATCATGTTATTATGTATCTTTGTGTCGGGTTTTTGCGAGTAACTAGGACTTATTGTTGTTCTTTTACAATGAAGGGAACTTGTTCAAATTGTAATAGGAAGAAATCTTCCTCTGACTTTCATGATTATTGCATTAATTGTAGTCAGTGTTCTCGCATTAATCCCTGTCCTGTATGTGAACATTGGGATGAGAAACATTGGAAACGTGTGTCACGATATGTTGTTTCTGGAGAAAGAGCGATGCCGGCTCTTTCTCAACAAGGTCACTCTACTCTCTCAGTTTCTATTTCAGAGGAACCAGAACAGGGTGATGTTTCCATGTTATCTTCTTCAAGTGTGCGTCCGTCGTCACAAATAAATACAGAGCTAGCGGCAAAAGTGCTCATGGAGATTAGACAAATGTCGTCCGCTAGCTCGCCCGGTGTAGCGTCCATTCACCGAATGGTTCGGCAGCCGGGTTCGTCCGATGCGGTCCAAGAGGAAATTTTGGGTGATGCGAGCACTATAAAAATAATAGATGCACACCCAGTGACGGCGGATAGTGAACGAGAACGGAGGAAGCCTTTTAGTCCGGTTCCTAGCTCGTCCAGGTCCAGCCGGGCCGCGAGCGAGAGAGGCCCCTCTCTCGTACAACAACATCTGGGACCAGATGTTGTGGTACAAAATGTGTCTTTAGCGGAGCATACGTCCGTCGCTCGGGACGCTCCGTTGTATAAGCAGTCCGCAGAGACTGTTAAGGCTTCCTCTTCTCGCCGGCGCACACGACCGCACCTTGGCTGCGTGACCTCCGATATTTTGCCAGCTTCGCCGATGAAGGATTCTTCGGCGACCAGGTCACACCATCCGGCAGCCAGGAATTCGAGACCGATGGACTCCGGACGTTCGCATAGGAAAAGTATGCGGGAGCCATCTGATGCGGAGCTGCCCTCGGCAAAGCAGCGAAAGACCGCTCCTCCGCAGGTCTCGACGTCGGACATTCTAGTGCAGATAGCACAGCTTATCGCAGCATCCCAGCAGCCGACAGAGACGGTGTCGGATCGAGAATTATCCGACGGCGCTGGGTCGGTACGCTCCGCCGAAGCATCGGGGGCGGACGACCGGGAACATCGGGAGGTCCGACCGGATGGTGAAAGGGATACGGATGAATTGGAGCTATCCCTTTCGGAACAACACAAAGCTGCCGTGGACTTCATCCGGCACTTTCTTCCTCAAGTTGTTCCGTCGGGCCAGACTGCTGCGCTTCCGGACAGGAGAATTATAGCGTCATTGGACTCTGATTTTTTCGAGCGGTTCAGGGACATCGCTCCCGAGTTTCCGTCGCAGTCCAATAATGTTGCAAGAACATTTGAATTATTGAACGACGCTATTTTTAAACTTGCTTCCAGGACGGGGAAAGCAGGCTTCTTGTCCGCAAATACTCTCAACCTGCCTTTCATTAATGCAAGGAATAAATTCGACACGGCAGGTCAGGGTATACCGAGAGTTCCTCTGCGTATGGACGACGAGGCGGAAGACTTAGAGCTATCATTACCGTCGTCAGCTTCTATTCCAACCGCAGTGTTGGAAACAGCTATTGCGTCTAACAGAGCCAATTTAGATGCCTTATCTTACGCAGATCACCTTACGAAGGCGTTATCACTGCGTCTTCAAGGGGAAGAGTTTCAGGATATACAATCCTCCTTAAGACTTCTTTCAAGGGCAGTAGCTTATTCCACGTGTAACTCCGCCCTTTCAGTGGCAAATCTGGAGTTGGTTAGACGTGACGCAGCCCTGTCTACATCCACACTAGTGGATTCTAAGGTGAAGAACTCTCTTAGAGTCGCTTCGGTCTCAGGAGATCTTCTCTTTGACGGCAAGCTTTCCGCTATTTATGATAATATTAAAAAGAAAGCTAGTGATTCTCTGTTGTTTAGATCCGCTCCTAAAAGGTCGGATACAGCAGACACGAATAAGGCGGGCACTTCTGGGTCTTATCCGCCCAAGAGAGGTTCCTATAGAGGTTCCGGTGCATCCTCTAGCTCTTATTCGAGAGACCGTCAGGATAGCGACTCTCGTTCGGGACGTCCTTCAGGCCGGGACAATCGGTCGGACGCCCCGAGGTCGACGAGGCGAGGTGCGGGTCGTGGAAGACGTGGTTTCTCCTACCGCAGGCCTCGCAGATCCAGGAGGTGATGGCTCAAACCTCTATCGCGTTCCGGTTGGCGGAAGGTTGTCGAGTTTTTCTCAAGAGTGGGCGTCGATTACGGACGACCCGTGGGTGAGAGGAGTGACTTCGGAAGGTCTAAAGATATCCTTCAAACGAAAGCCTCCATAAACTCGAAGTCCAAAGTGGACTCATCTTCCGTCAAACCCTCAGAAAAGAGACGCTCTGCTATCAGAGGTGCAGTCTCTTTTAATGAAGAACGCGGTAGAGGTCGTAGAAAACCAGGAATCGCTGGGATTCTACAGCCATCTGTTTCTGGTTCCGAAACCAGACGGCTCGTTCCGTCCAGTCATAGATTTGAGCTGGATAAACAAGCTGATCGTCGCTCCGAAGTTTTATATGGAGACGATTCGATCGGTCAGAGCGAGTATTCGGGTGAACGATTATGCAACGAGCATAGATCTCAAAGATGCGTACTTTCATGTCATGGTACATCCGACATTCCGAAAGTATCTACGCTTCGCAGTCCTAGGAGTGGTGTATCAGTTCCGGGCCATGTGCTTCGGATTGAATCTAGCACCCTGGGCTTTCACTCGGGTAATGAACTCGGTAATGATCTACTTCCGAGCTCATTCGTCTGCGCTAACGTCGGCCTACCTGGACGACATTCTTCAGAGGTACGGCAACGAGTTAACGCTTCAGAACGATGTTCAGAATCTTCTTCTATTGCTCCGACGTCTCGGTTTCATAGTAAACGAGGAGAAGTCGGATCTGGTGCCGTCCAAGTCATTCACTCATCTGGGAATGAGCTTCGAGACGCACAACAATCTCGTTCGTCTGCCGTTAACCAGAGCGAAATTAGTCAGTTGTTACGCTCGCTATTGTCTGAATACAGACAAAGTCACGGCGAGAGAATTTATGAGACTGATAGGTCTGTGCGGAGCCGCCGCGGATCTCATTCCGATGGGACGGCTACGCACACGGCCTCTTCAAATTTTCCTGACTCAGAATTGGAGTGTGAAAATTCATTCGCTCGATGTAGACGTTCTCTTGTCAGATCAAGTGAAACAAGAGATTCAGACTTGGGCAAACATTCAGTGGTTAACTCAAGGAGTTCCGCTGCAGTTGCCGGATCCGAGTTTTACCATTATGACGGATGCCAGTCAAACAGGTTGGGGTGCATCATTAATCCCAACGGATTCGAGATGCCAGGGTCTTTGGGATCCGCAATTCCTGTGCAAGCACATAAACATCAAGGAAATGATGTCAATTTGGCTTGCGTTACGTCACTGGATGGACATTATTCACGATGCTCATGTCCAAATCCTATCCGACAATACGACAGTAGTGGCGTATATACGGAATCAGGGAGGCACTCATTCAGTTCCGTTGTTCAATCTAACGGAAAGAATCCTTCTGTTTGCGTTGGAACATCACGTTCTTCTTTCGGTCCGTCACATACCGGGTCGTCTGAATGTGCTAGCAGACTCCCTTTCATGAAAGGGTCGCTTGTTGCCGTCGGGGTGGACTCTCAACAAACAAGTATTCAATCAGATTTGCTACCAATGGGAACGGCCAATGATAGACTTATTTGCGACACATCTCAACAATCAGTTGCAGACGTATGTGTCCCCGTGTCCGGATCCAAGAGCATTTGCAGTAGACGCTCTATCGATCCCTTGGGACGGAATGATAGGATATGCGTATCCTCCAGCGCCGTTAATTCAACAAGTATTGCTAAAGATAAAACAATCTCAATGCAAGATTCTGTTGGTAGCATCTCTGTCGCCACAGAGACCGTGGATAAATCTACTCAGGTGTCTGTTGTGGGACCTACCGCGGAAGCTCCCTCCACGAGAGGATCTTCTTTGGCAGGGGAAATCGCGCCAACTACATCACAACCCGCAAGGTCTCAACCTTCACGTTTTTCCGTTGTGCGGTCCTTCTTGCATGGCAAGCACTTTACAGGACGAGCAGTGGACGCGATTTCTAACTGTAGGAGGACCTCCTCTTCGCTAAACTATGCGGCTAAGTGGAAGGTTTTCCGTCGTTGGTGTAGGGATCATTCTGTTGATATATTTGATCCCTCTATACCAGACATTGCTAACTTTCTAGTATACTTGTTTGACGAAATCAAACTGCAACCTGTTACTATAAAGGGTTATAGATCTATGTTATCTGATACCTATGCACATCATGATAGTTTACAAATTGGATCTAATGTCTCTTTATCGAAATTGGTTAGAAACTTTTCGATAAATAGACCCAGAACTCTTAGATTAATTCCTAAGTGGAATTTAGCTTGGGTTCTCCTTAAATTGAAGGAAAAGCCATTTGAACCTCTTGGGACAGTAGATTTCAAATTCTTATCTTATAAGACAGCTTTTCTCTTAGCTTTCTCTTCTGCCAGAAGAGTCAGTGAGCTTCATGCACTATCGGTGGATGATTCTCATTATCGTAGTGTTGGGAACACTATCACCTTCACTACTAATGTCGGTTTTTTAGCTAAGAATCAGGCTCCTAATAAATATCCGGAACCTATTGTTATTAAGGCTCTTCCGTCTTCAGACGGGCGTAGGCCTTTACTCTGTCCTGTTAGAGCACTACGTATCTATAAACAGAGATCTCAGTTCATCAGAAAGGGACGGAAACGTTTCTTTCTGTCTTTGATGCCTAATAGAAAGGACATTTCAGTCCATTCTATTGCTAGATGGATTCAGTTAACTATCCGTACTGCGTATGAAGATTTATCTTCTTCTCAGCAGTCTGTGCTTAAGATTTCTGCTCATGAAGTAAGAGCTCTTTCTACTTCCTGGGCTTATGCTAATAGTGTTGCTATTACAGATTTAATGAAGGCTGCTTATTGGTCTCAGCCATCCACATTTACTAATTTTTATCTCAGAAATATTGAGTCCATTTCTGGAGACCTGCATTGTTTAGGTCCGTTATCTGTTGCTCAGAATGTCGTCCACTAAACAGTTGCAACTATAGTTATGCAGGCTTTCTGTTCCGGCAGTGACTCCGTCCGGCTGCCCTCTTCGCTCTGGGCTATTTGACCCAGGGCAAGGGGAAGGGGGGGGGCGGGTGTTCCCTTAGGTCACCTGCTTTATAGTGAAAAGCAAGGGAATGCCTCCTCCAAGACAGTATTTCTGAGTCGCTTCCGGGATGGTTTTAAAGTGTAATATTAATGTTTAATTTCATTCATGTCTTATTTTTAAAGTGTAGCTCGGTGTGAAGCATTTGTATATGTCAAGTGTCAAACGGGCTTTAATATACAATACTCGGACACTTTTAAATGATTATAAAGAGTCTCAATTCTCTGGACTACTTTATTTATTGGCTTGCTTTAAAAATAATTAGTATAAAGGTTATACTGGATGTTAATAGAGAACATGAATGTTATTGTGCTCAATTATTAAGGGTAGTGTATCTTTCTAATTTAAATATTAAATAAGAAAGATACATGTAAAGCCTAATACTCCTTTTCTCCTTAAGGGGTTACCTCTTTATTTTATAATTGAGCTTATTGGATTTTCCTCTATGTCCTAGGCCCTCCAGCCTGTTTACTATTCAGCTAAGTCTGGGTCATTGGTACAGTATAAAAATGTTAAAAAATTTATAGTAATTTATATATTTTTTATACTTACCAATGACCCAGACGGGGATGGCCCTCCCTGAGTTGGGAACTCTTGCCTCCCCGCTGAGTACATAGCGCTGTCCAGGCACTGCCAGTAAGAATGATATTTGGCGCCAATTTCGGGACGACTGCGTCACTGCGCATGCGCAGTAGAGTCGTACTATGGAGGTCCTTTAGGACATGATTTCTTTTTGTTTTGGATGCAAATTTTGGGGATTGGGGGGCAAAATTTGTGTTTGGCCCTGGTTTTTGTGGAGTTAGCACCAGCTAAGTCTGGGTCATTGGTAAGTATAAAAAATATATAAATTACTATAAATTTTTTAACTTTTGTACAGACCGTTACAATACTTTATATGTACCTTTGTTATCAGGTCATTACCTAGATGTTTGTCATTGCTGTGTCACATACTGTACATGTACATGTCTTAACAAGTTGAGCTACAGAGTCGTTGACACTTTCATTTTTAGTCGAGTTTTGATGAAGTCAAATTCGACTTATAGTTTGATGAAGTGGTGGGTGGCGGGCGTAAACAATTTGTTTCTGGGCAATAACTTTAGTTCTATTTGATGCATCTTTACCAAAATTATACCAGAGGTTACCCTATATGAAAGGAAGACACCTATTGATTTCAGAGTCTCGCACCCCAAGGTCAGTACTTAATTTATGCCAAACATTTTTTCCTGTCACCCCATGGGAACCGCAGGAGCTAAAAATAGAAAAAAATTAAAACACCCATATCTCCAAATCTACACGGCACTGAGAATTCTTATTTGGTTTGAAGCTTCGTTAGGACCAACAGAATGGAATGGTAAAAAAAATTGCTATCAGTTTTAGGCCATACAAAGTTGATTGTCTGTTTCTCAGGCCTTTTTTCCAAAAAAGCATGCGGGCGGGTTTCTTTTCTTTTTTTATTTCTCCCCGAGAGGTTGTTTGTGGTAATTCGACCCCCACCCAAATGCCTGGTGGACCACGCAAAATTTCGCAAATATATTGGTTATTCATTGTAGTGGTGTTGGGTCATAAATGAAGTGGGGTTTGAATGTTTGGTTTTTCAGTGAAACGTGAAAATTATGACACAGGACGAAATGCCTCGTGGGTGAAACGTCTTGGGATGAAACGTCTCTGGGACAAATCAAATGTCAAAGTGCCAACTTTCACAGATTTATTTTTCCAAAAAAAATAAAATCCCTTCACAACCTGCCTAATAAGATCGTGAATCGCAATTTTTCCCCATTATATTCAAAATTATCACAACCCATTTGAACGAACAGTTCATCCATAAATCATATATTTTTATACTGTACCAATGACCCAGACTTAGCTGGTGCTAACTCTAACAAAACCAGGGCCAAACACAAATTTTGCCCCCCAATCCCCAAAATTTGCATCCAAAACAAAAAGAAATCATGTCCTAAAGGACCTCCATACTACGCCTCTACTGTGCATGCGCAGTGACGCAGTCGTCCCGAAATTGGCGCCAATTATCATTCTCTGTTTGGCCCTTCATCAGTCAACATCTCACTGATCTTTGTGCTTGTAAATCTCAGTTTAAAGGATGCCAGACACGTAATTTTTGGAGAAAATGTGATTCTAAGGAGGATAGAAGGAGGAGAGGAAAAAGAAGTGGCAAAAAATAATCAGGGCTGTACTTAAAATTTTTGGATGAAATTATGTTAAGTTGCCTATTTTCGAGGCATGGGCCTCTTGTTGTCATTCTTGCTAATTGTTGCACTGCTTATTCAGTGTTTCCTCTCCCCTAGCCTTCTAAAGTCCCCCCTGGCAATTCTCCCATGCTTTTGGCATATTTTTGAGAAATTTCATTTCTAAAATTTCCTGGGAGAGTTGCTTGGTTACAGAATGTTTTCTGTTATTTTCCCCATAGTTACGTTTTCACCCATGGGTGTATAACGTTTGTGTTCTGCATCTTCCATCTGATGTTCTACAGATTCTCCCCTGGGAGTCTCTGTTTTGCATCAGATAGAGTGTAATTGATGACTGATTCCGGGCCAGTTTTTTCAGTGCCTGGAGTCATGTTTTCTAGTGTGTTTACACTGTTTGTTTTCATTGGCAACAGCCTTTTTTGAGGGGGGCTGTTTGCCTTTGTGGTAGTTTATCTCATTATAAGATACATTTATATTATCCGAAAGTGTCTCATTAATTATTTTATATAAATTTAAAATTTTTGACCACACTTTGCCATCGGATCCATCGGGGCTCAATGTTACTTTTCAGCAACTTGGGCTTCTCTGAAAAAATATTTTTTCAAAATTATTTTGTTTTGCAATTGTTTTTTCATTTATTAATGGATCATGTTATTATGTATCTTTGTGTCAGGGGTTTTTGCGAGTAACTAGGACTTATTGTTGTTCTTTCACAATGAAGGGACGTTGTTCAAATTGTAATAGGAAGAAATCTTCCTCTGACTTTCATGATCATTGTATTAATTGTAGTCAGTGTTCTCGCATTAATCCCTGTCCTATATGTGAACATTGGGATGAGAAACATTGGAAACGATATGTTGTTTCTGGAGAAAGAGCGATGCCGGCTCTTTTTCCACAAGGTCACTCTATTCTCTCAGTTTCTATTTCAGAGGAACCAGAACAGGGTGATGTTTCCATGTTATCTTCTTCAAGTGTGCGTCCATCGTCACAAATGAATTCAGAGCTAGCGGCAAAAGTGCTCATGGAGATTAGACAAATTTCGTCCGCTAGCTCGCCCGGTGTAGCGTCCATTCACCGAATGGTTCGGCAGCCGGGTTCGTCCGATGCGGTCCAAGAGGAAATTTTGGGTGATGCGAGCACTATAAACATAATAGATGCACACCCAGTGACGGCGGATAGTAAGCGAGAACGGAGGAAGCCTTTTAGTCCGGTTCCTAGCTCGTCCAGGTCCAGCCGGGCCGCGAGCGAGAGAGGTCCCTCTCTCGTACAACAACATCTGGGACCAGATGTTGTGGTACAAAATGTGTCTTTAGCGGAGCATACGTCCGTCGCTCGGGACGCTCCGTTGTATAAGCAGTCCGCAGAGACTGTTAAGGCTTCCTCTTCTCGTCAGCGCACACGACCGCACCTTGGCTGCGTGACCGCCGATATATTACCAGCTTCGCCGATGAAGGATTCTTCGGCGACCAGGTCACACCATCCGGCAGCCAGGAATTCGAGACCGATGGACTTCGGACGTTCGCATAGGAAAAGTATGCGGGAGCCATCTGATGCGGAGCTGCCCTCGGCGAAGCAGCGAAAGACTGCGCCTCCGCAGGTCTCGACGCCAGACATTCTTGTGCAGATAGCACAGCTTATCGCAGCATCCCAGCAGCCGACAGAAACGGTGTCGGATCGAGAATTATCCGACGGCGCTGGGTCGGTACGCTCCGCGGAAGCATCGGGGGCGGACGACCGGGAACATCGTGAGGTCCGACCGGATGGTGAAAGGGATACGGATGACTTGGAGCTATCCCTTTCGGAACAATATAAAGCTGCCGTGGACTTCATCCGGCACTTTCTCCCTCAAGTTGTTCCGTCGGGCCAGACTGCTGCGCTTCCGGACAAGAGAATTATAGCGTCATTGGACTCTGAATTTTTTGAGCGGTTCAGGGACATCGCTCCCGAGTTTCCGTCGCAGTCCAATAATGTTGCTAGAACATTTGAATTATTGAACGACGCTATATTTAAACTTGCTTCCAGGACGGGGAAAGCAGGTTTCTTGTCCGCTAATACTCTCAACCTGCCTTTCATTAATGCAAGGAATAAATTCGATACGGCAGGACAGGGTATACCGAGAGTTCCTCTGCATATGGACGACGAGGCGGAAGACTTAGAGCTATCATTACCGTCGTCAGCTTCTATTCCAACCGCGGTGTTGGAAACAGCTATTGCGTCTAACAGAGCCAATTTAGATGCCTTATCTTACGCAGATCACCTTACTAAGGCGTTATCACTGCGCCTTCAAGGGGAAGAGTTTCAGGATATACAATCCTCTTTAAGACTTCTTTCAAGGGCAGTAGCTTATTCCACGTGTAACTCCGCCCTTTCAGTGGCAAATCTGGAGTTGGTTAGACGTGATGCAGCCCTAGCTACATCCACACTAGTGGATTCTAAGGTGAAGAACTCTCTTAGAGTCGCTTCGGTCTCTGGAGAACTTCTCTTTGACGGCAAGCTTTCCGCTATTTATGATAAAATTAAAAAGAAAGCTAATGATTCTCTGTTGTTCAGATCGGCTCCTAAAAAGTCGGATACAGCAGACACGAATAAGATAGGCACTTCTGGGTCTAATGCGCCCAAGAGAGGTTCCTATAGAGGTTCCGGTGCGTCCTCTTGGTCTTATTCGAGAGACCGTCAGGATAGCGACTCTCGTTCGGGACGTCCTTCAGGCCGGGACAATCGGTCGGACGCCCCGAGGTCGACGAGGCGAGGTGCGGGTCGTGGAAGACGTGGTTTCTCCTACCGCAGGCCTCGCAGGTCCAGGAGGTGATGGCTTAAACCTCTATCGCGTTCCGGTTGGCGGAAGGTTGTCGAGTTTTTCACAAGAGTGGGCGTCGATTACGGACGACCCTTGGGTGAGAGGAGTGACTTCGGAAGGTCTAAAGATATCCTTCAAACGAAAGCCTCCATTAACTCGAAGTCCAAAGTGGACTCATCTTCCGTCAAATCCACAGAAAAGAGACGCTCTGTTATCAGAGGTGCAGTCTCTTTTAATGAAGAACGCGGTAGAGGTCGTAGAAAACCAGGAATCTCTGGGATTCTACAGCCATCTGTTTCTGGTTCCGAAACCAGACGGCTCGTTCCGTCCAGTCATAGATTTGAGCTGGATAAACAAGCTGATCGTCGCTCCGAAGTTTTATATGGAGACGATTCGATCGGTCAGAGCGAGTATTCGGGTGAACGATTATGCAACGAGCATAGATCTCAAAGATGCGTACTTTCACGTCATGGTACATCCGACATTCCGAAAGTATCTACGCTTTGCAGTCCTGGGAGTGGTGTATCAATTCCGGGCGATGTGCTTCGGATTGAATCTAGCACCCTGGGCTTTCACTCGGGTAATGAACTCGGTAATGATCTACTTCCGAGCTCATTCGTCTGCGGTAACGTCGGCCTACCTGGACGACATTCTTCAGAGGTACGGCAACGAGTTAACGCTTCAGAACGATGTTCAGAATCTTCTTCTATTGCTCCGACGTCTCGGTTTTATAGTAAATGAGGAGAAGTCGGATCTGGTGCCGTCCAAGTCATTCACTCATCTGGGAATGAGCTTCGAGATGCACAACAATCTCGTTCGTCTGCCGTTAACCAGAGCGAAATTAGTCAGTTGTTACGCTCGCTATTGTCTGCACGCAGACAAAGTCACGGCGAGAGAATTTATGAGACTGATAGGTCTGTGCGGAGCCGCCGCGGATCTCATTCCGATGGGGCGGCTACGCACACGTCCTCTTCAAATTTTCCTGACTCAGAATTGGAGTGTGAAAATTCATTCGCTCGATGTAGACGTTCTCTTGTCAGATCAAGTGAAACAAGAGATTCAGACTTGGGCAAACATTCAGTGGTTAACTCAAGGAGTTCCGCTGCAGTTGCCGGATCCGAGTTTTACCGTTATGACGGATGCCAGTCAAACAGGTTGGGGTGCATCATTAATCCCAACGGATTCGAGATGCCAGGGTCTTTGGGATCCGCAATTCCTGTGCAAGCACATAAACATCAAGGAAATGATGTCAATTTGGCTTGCGTTACGTCACTGGATGGACATTATTCACGATGCTCATGTCCAAATCCTATCCGACAATACGACAGTAGTGGCGTATATACAGAATCAGGGAGGCACTCATTCAGTTCCGTTGTTCAATCTAACGGAAAGAATCCTTCTGTTTGCGTTAGAACATCACGTTCTTCTTTCGGTCCGTCACATACCGGGTCATCTGAATGTGCTAGAAGACTCCCTTTCACGAAAGGGTCGCTTGTTGCCGTCGGAGTGGACTCTCAACAAACAAGTATTCAATCAGATTTGCTACCAATGGGAACGGCCAATGATAGACTTATTTGCGACACATCTCAACAATCAGTTGCAGACGTATGTGTCTCCGTGTCCGGATCCAAGAGCATTTGCAGTAGACGCTCTGTCGATCCCTTGGGACGGAATGATAGGATATGCGTATCCTCCAGCGCCGTTAATTCAACAAGTATTGCTAAAGATAAAACAATCTCAATGCAAGATTCTGTTGGTAGCATCTCTGTCGCCACAGAGACCGTGGATAAATCTACTCAGGTGTCTGTTGTGGGACCTACCGCGGAAGCTTCCTCCACGAGAGGATCTTCTTTCGCAGGGGAAATCGCTCCAACTCCATCACAACCCGCAAGGTCTCAACCTTCACGTTTTTCCGTTGTGCGGTCCTTCTTGCATGGCAAGCACTTTACAGGACGAGCAGTGGACGCGATTTCTAACTGTAGGAGGACCTCCTCTTCGCTAAACTATGCGGCTAAGTGGAAGGTTTTTCGTCGTTGGTGTAGGGATCATTCTGTAGATATATTTGATCCCTCTATACCAGACATTGCAAACTTTCTAGTATACTTGTTTGACGAAATCAAACTGCAGCCTGTTACTATAAAGGGTTATAGATCTATGTTATCTGATACCTATGCACATCATGATAGTTTACAAATTGGATCTAATGTCTCTTTATCGAAGTTGGTTAGAAACTTTTCGATAAATAGACCCAGAACTCTTAGATTAATTCCTAAGTGGAATTTAGCTTGGGTTCTCCTTAAATTGAAGGAAAAGCCATTTGAACCTCTTGGGACAGTAGATGTCAAATTCTTATCTTATAAGACAGCTTTTCTCTTAGCTTTCTCTTCTGCCAGAAGAGTCAGTGAGCTTCATGCACTATCGGTGGATGATTCTCATTATCGTACTGTTGGGAACACTATCACCTTCACTACTAATGTGGGTTTTTTAGCTAAGAATCAGGCTCCTAATAAATATCCGGAACCTATTGTTATTAAGGCTCTTCCGTCTTCAGACGGGCGTAGGCCTTTACTCTGTCCTGTTAGAGCACTACGTATCTATAAACAGAGATCTCAGTTTATCAGAAAGGGACGGAAACGTTTCTTTCTGTCTTTGATGCCTAATAGAAAGAACATTTCAGTCCATTCTATTGCTAGATGGATTCAGTTAACTATCCGTACTGCTTATGAAGATTTATAAGAGCTCTTTCTACTTCCTGGGCTTATGCTAATAGTGTTGCTATTACAGATTTAATGAAGGCTGCTTATTGGTCTCAGCCATCCACATTTACGAATTTTTATCTCAGAAATATTGAGTCCATTTCTGGAGACCTGCATTGTTTAGGTCCGTTATCTGTTGCTCAGAATGTCGTCCACTAAACAGTTGCAACTATAGTTATGCAGGCTTTCTGTTCCGGCAGTGACTCTGTCCGGCTGCCCTCTTCGCTCTGGGCTATTTGACCCAGGGCAAGGGGAAGGGGGGGGGGGGGGGGGGGGGGCGGGTGTTCCCTTAGGTCACCTGCTTTATAGTGAAAAGCAAGGGAATGCCTCCTCCAAGTCAGTATTTCTGAGTCGCTTCCGGGATGGTTTTAAAGTGTAATATTAATGTTTAAATTCATTCATGTCTTATTTTTAAAGTGTAGCTCGGTGTGAAGCATTTGTATATGTCAAGTGTCAAACGGGCTTTAATATACAATACTCGGACACTTTTAAATGATTATAAAGAGTCTCAATTCTCTGGACTACTTTATTTATTGGCTTGCTTTAAAAATAATTAGTATAAGGGTTATACTGGATGTTAATAGAGAACATGAATGTTATTGTGCTCAATTATTAAGGGTAGTGTATCTTTCTAATTTAATATTAAATAAGAAAGATACATGTAAAGCCTAATACTCCTTTTCTCCTTAAGGGGTTACCTCTTTACTATATAGTTGAGCTTATTGGATTTTCCTCTATGTCCTAGGCCCTCCAGCCTGTTTACTATTCAGCTAAGTCTGGGTCATTGGTACAGTATAAAAATGTTAAAAAATTTATAGTAATTTATATATTTTTTATACTTACCAATGACCCAGACGGGGATGGCCCTCCCTGGAGTTGGGAACTCTTGCCTCCCCGCTGAGTACATAGCACTGACCAGGCACTGCCAGTAAGAATGATAATTGGCGCCAATTTCGGGACGACTGCGTCACTGCGCATGCGCAGTAGAGGCGTAGTATGGAGGTCCTTTAGGACATGATTTCTTTTTGTTTTGGATGCAAATTTTGGGGATTGGGGGGCAAAATTTGTGTTTGGCCCAGGTTTTGTTAGAGTTAGCACCAGCTAAGTCTGGGTCATTGGTAAGTATAAAAAATATATAAATTACTATAAATTTTTTAACTTTTCGGAAATCTGAAATACAAAACGAATGTTTGCAGGTTTTTATTAACCAATTCGACCGCACATACCTGCCTATATGCGATTTATTTTCAACTATGACTGTTACTTTTATTTCAAGCAACGGTTACTATTAGTTATCCAATTATCCTGCATCTGAAATGCATTTATTTAAATTAACTGGAAAACTCGTAATGGTTTCAAATAACAGTTCACAAATTCCCAATGACGGCCATTTACAATACAAATGTTACTAAAAATAAATGCCAGGAGACTGTGTTCCATTCAACATAGCACCTGACTTTGCACACTTTATGAGGGTTGATGCGAATCAAACGTGGTGTGAATCAACCATTCCCCTTTGTGACTGTTTGTTGTCAGACTGAAAGACACCTTCCTTCTTGCTGTCATTATGACTGACCTTTTACAGAATAAAACACTTTCTGTCGTGAATATTTCTAAAACCCACCCACTTTATTAAAGTATGATGTAGAAAAAGCTTGAAGTGTGTTAATTTAAAATTCACCAACGCATCGATATCGATTTACCGAAATGAGCACAATATCTCAAATTGTTTTTAAAGATTTTTTGGAGTCATAAAAAGGTTGCATGCGCAGCAAAAATGACCATGCATGTGGGCCTGAGAAACAGAGGTTCTTTTTTATGGCCTTATGGGGTACTTTTTGGGGACTTGGAAAAAGTTCAGAGTCAGCATTTTTTAACTGGGAAAAACATTTAATTAACACTACTTTTCTCCCAAACCACTGCTCCAAAAGTTTCAAATTTTACATATAACATCTTTGGATGATTGTTTCACATGTTTATTGAAAGCAATTCCCTGGGTCCATATATGGGCTCTCTTTGGGAGTCCCGGTGTCCCACGGTATCTCCCTCCCCCCCCCCCCCCCCCCCCTTTGTATCTTTCCGCCTGCAGGGGAAGATACACTAGTGAATCTTTCCCCCCCATCCTGGGTATGCCCCCCCCCCCCCCCTCTAATTTTTTTTCATTTCAACATGGATTTGAGTACCCTAACCCCATTTATTATTTTATGACATTCAGTGGAAGATACACAGAATGAGGGGAAGATACCCTAGTTTTGATATTGGGCGCTGGGGGAATTCCTAGATTTGAGTACCCTAACCACATTTATTATTGTTTATGACATTCAGTGGAAGATGTAGAGTGTTGGGGATGGGGGGGGGGGGGGGGGGAGCTGAAGATATCCTAGTGCATCCCCTCTCTCCCCAGGAGAGAAGATACCTGGAGGAAGATACCCTGTTACAATAGTATCTTCCCCCTCCCTCCCACCCTGGCTATCTTACCCCCTCTAATCTTTTTCAACATGGATAACATCAGGCATGTGTTGATATAGGGCGCTGAGGGGGAATTCCTAGATTTGAGTACCCTAACCACATTTATTATTTTTTATGACATTCAGTGGAAAATACAGAGTTTTACAAAATTTAGGGTCCGGGTCGGACTTGGAAATTTTGGACCAAAATCCGGAAATTAGTTTTTTGGTTTTTTATGTGTTTTGGTCAATTTTAAGAAGAAAAAAAAAATATTTAGTCTGAAAATATTTTGTTTGGGACTTCAAAAATATCCGAACAAAAATAAAAAAACCCTGTTTTTTATGCATTTATCTCAATTTTGGGACGTAAAAGTGCATGAACTGAAAATAGAAGGAAAATCCTGCGTATTGTGTGGGCACAATCGCTTCATCTAGTTGGTATATGCTTTTCTTAGGAGGGGTGTATGCAGCTTATTCAAGTCAAGTCCCTGGTTTGATATTTAGACTACCATGTCAGGTGAGTGCCCTCAGGCCCCCTGGGACCTCTTGTCCAAGAATTTGTTTTGTAAGTGTCATCTGCTTTTCATGTTAGGTAAAGGGTGAACATTCTTATTCACTAACAGACACTGATAATATGATAGTTGTTGGTTTTTATAACTCCACTCTCAAAGATATTGTGTGTGTGTGGGGGGGGGGGGGGGGGGGGTTTAAACAGGACTACATACATCCATCCATATGTGGAATGATATACCCCTAGACATTTGAGATAAATCATTATATCAATTTACATCCTATTTGAATGGAGACAAATTATTTATTCCAAAGTTTTTTTAATTATAAAAAATCATGCAAAACCCAAATCCAACAGTGCAGGTTACTATTGCTTTGTGGCAGTCTCAGTGAAAATCTGTATAATAATCACCTGACAAGCTCCCTGTTCTGTTGCTGCGGTGAGCATGAAGCTTGTGAACATTACTTATTTAGCTCTCCATTTTATTCAAACATAAGAAGGAAATGCTCGAGCTTCTTTACAACATTGACGTGGACATCCTGCTGTATGGAGATATATCCAACAGACCAGAAATCAGTGAGAATGTTCAAGAGTGTTCACACATACACTGAGGCTAGTGGGAGTTTTAGTTGAAAATATGCTAGATAATTGCATTTTTGGTCTGCCCCTGGCACCATAGTTCCTGCCCTACAAGTCTCTGATCTTCAGCACAAACAACCAAATTCTACTCTTTATGACGCACCCCCATCCCCATAACAGCACACAACATATACTTGATCTACATCCTACCTGAAGTCTCTAACAGCACTGATGCAATAAATAAGTAGTAGATGCTTTGGGGGATTTCAGATGATGCTGAACGTAGCTCACGCTACTCGTTGGGAGTTTCTTCACAAGAGACATCATATCTCACGTTTACCATGACAGGGACCGATCAGGACTATTTAAAATACGCTCTAGCCTCGGGGCCTATTTTTTCAATTCATGCGCCAGATTTCAATTTACGGAGTCATAATGCTGTTTGTAACACACACTGCAAGTATGTGATAGCTCTCATCATTTTCATTTAGTACACTATAGCAAACATTAATCTTCATTGTGGTTTCTGATCAAGTCTTGGCTGCCTATTTAGGCAGCCAAGACTTGATCAGAAATCACAGTGAAGATTAATGCTTGGTAATTAAGACTTGAAGTATTAACTTAAGCACTCTACAACAATGATAAATGATAATCATATATATAATACATGTAAGAGTGTCTCTCTCGACTATCCTTCAAAAGAATATCAAAATATGATCTCAGAAGTTACGCGCCAACTGAGAAGCCTATTTCTGAGATTTAAGAGCCAGGTCCTGATGTTTCAGAACCAAATAACGCACTGGCGCATGCCCAGGTCGGTCCCTGCCATGAACTCAGGTAAACAATCAAGATGCTCATTAGTCAGCATGATAGCACCATCTTTACATTGGTCAGATAGGCTTACTAACATCATTTATAATATTGGATCACGTATGCTTTGACTGATCCTTATATGTACGACATCATCACTAAGATCTTCCTTCCATGGAAGGATCTTTTCAGTTCAGGTGTACTCTCACTTCAAACCGAAGCAGATATCCATCTGACTTCTAGATCAGCCTTGTTTCATTTTCCAGTAGCTAGATTTTCATCCTCTGCTTCATGGGGTGATTCTTTTCTTCATTTTGCACAGGCTATCTCCTTAAAGGATACATCCTTACTTTCGAGATGCCGCAGATCCGAGAAGCATTCTCAATCTTCTATGAGTAAGAAAAGCCGAGAAGATAGCTACTATGCTTATTATTCCAGATTTGTATGTCAATCTCACTTTTCTGATACAGGCTTCATTACTACCAGTGATGATCAATTTGATGGTGATGAAGCAGATAATGAGGAAAGTTATGATTCTCACCAGTTTCATGACTACCCTGAAACGCTTTAGTTCATTTATGAATACATTACCAAGGTCAAGTCGGACTCGACACCTACCTCGTCTCGGCACCTATCAACAGTTGAGAGTATTATAATCCTTGATGGGTGCGCGTGTGGGATGGGAAAATCTCACCGAGGGCAAGATATTTGGGCCAGACACGAGGCTTGCCGAGTGCCTGGACCAAATATCTTGCCCCGAGGGTGAGATTTTCCCATCCCACACCCAAACCTATCATGGATTATTTTTCTTCCCCCAACATGCAGCGATTACGTTAGCCAGAGGTAATCGGGAGTCACGTGCTGATTCAATCAACTCATTTTGAGAAACTGATGACACCATCGGAAAGAGCATGCACAAGTTATGTATATACCAAAGGTATATACCATGAAATTGATTAGGAATGGTGGCAACTTGAGGGTTGAAGAGTTTTAGACCATCAAACTTTGATCACACTGCATTCAGATGACGTCAATATGAATTAGTTGGTAGCAAGAAACTGATACAATATACATAACGTCATAATAACGTTATAAATTTATAACGTCACGTGGGTGGGGTGGGATACATCTGTCTCTCCCTGCTGTCTCACCCGGGACACACGTATGTTACACATGCAGTTGGGGAGAAAACAATGGCTAGGTCATTTCCTCAGGCATCCTCTCTCCGTAGACCTTTGCCATCTTCTTCCATCAATGATGCTTTTATGTCCTTGAATATAAACTGGAGTCCAAGGCACTTAGTCCTCCTTTTTTCGGAAAAAATAGAGAGGGCCTCAAAAATCTTAAGAATTATATGTTCTGGAGAGCACATCTGGCCTCATCCTCTTCTCCTTGACCTTGTCGCATCTGTACTTAAGCAGAGAATAAAATCTCAGAATTTTGAGATAACCTATTTACCGTTCTTCTGGATAAAAAGAGGACTGATTACAGTACAGCCATGGGTTAAAATCTATGAATAGACATTTTTCCACGCATATAATTCAGAGATTATCCGAAATTTCCACCAATGAAGCACCATGGTAATCCCAGGGTAATATGGTATGTACCTTGGGGGTATGCCCGGGGTGAGTCCCCGAACATAATTGGATGATGGAAGGGAACAACGGTGGTTGGAAACGTTCAGGGCTGTAACTTTATAATTTTTTTCTAAATTATTTCATGTTTCCCAATTTTGAGACATGGGCCTGACGTCATCATTCTTGCTAATGATTTTTCCACTGTTTGTTAAGTGTTCCTTCCCTATCCTTCCTTGAAGCCGGCCAGTTCAACTCCTAAGCTTCTTGGCTTATTTTATTGAAATTTTTTTTTATAAATTTCTTGGGAGTTAGACGTGTTACACAGAATGTTTATTCTGTATATCCCCATGGTTACGTCCTCACCCTAGGGGTGTTTAGGCGTTTTGGGTCATGCATCTTACATCCGATGTATCATTGTTTTTTCTTCTTCTGAAGATCTTGCTTTACATCGGATAGTTCAAGTTCTGTTACTGACTTCGGTCCTCTTTATTCAGTTCCTGGGGTCTTGTTTCCGGTTTTTCTTCTGACGTTGTTTACATTGACAACGTTGTATAAATATATGTAGATTTTTATACTGAACCAATGACCCAGACTTAGCTGGTGCTAACTCTTAAATATCTAGGGCCAAACACAAATTTTGCCCCCCATTCCCCCAAATTTGCATCAAAAACTGAAAATTACATGTCCCATATGGTCCCCCACACCCTTACTCCACTGCGCATGCGCAGTGTAAAGGAGGTCTCGAAATTGGCACAATTATCATTCTTTGTTTGGCCCTCACATCAGTTACATCTCACTGATATTTGTGCTTGTAAATCTCAGTTTAAATGATGCCAGACACATAATTATGAGAGAAATGGTGGATGTAAGAAGGAAATAGAAGGATGAGAGGAAGAAACAATGGCAGGAAATGTTCAGGGCTGTAACTTAGAATTTTTTTACGAAATTATTTCATGTTGCCTATTTTCGAGTCATGGTCCTGATGTTGTCATTCTTGCTATGAATGTCCCATTGTTTGTTCAGTGTTTCCTCTCTCCTTTTCCTTTATTCCCCCCTAGCTATTCTCCCATGCTTTTGGCATATTTTTGTAATGTTGATTACTAAAATTTCTTGGGAGTTTTGGCTTGGTAACAGAATAAATATTCTGTTTTTCCCCTTGTTTACGCCCTCACCCTTGGGTGTTTAGGCGTTTTGGTCTGCATCTACCATCTGATGGGGGGCGCGGTGGCTCAGTAGGTAGAGGTGCAGGCTGCAAGCCGAGAGGTCCTCGGTTCGAATCCCACCTGCGACAACCGCGTTGTGTCCTTGGGCAAGACACTTCACCCCGCTTGCCTACATGGGGGCACGATGACGCTGTGTACTAAGGCGTACTGCACGTCGATGGTGCACATGTCTTCAACCAATCTAACCCTGCCTGTGCCGCAGTGCAGAGTTCAGAGTTACGATGTTGGGGAGCTGACAGCTGCTCGTCGTTGCTCGGTGGTTCTCTCCGGGTACTCCGGCTTCCTCCACCTGTAAAACTGTCACCGACATGATATGACCCTGGCTGTTAACGTGTCGTTAAACCCAAATAATAATAAATATACCATCTGATGTTCTGCAGTTTCTTCTCTGGAAGTCTCTGTTTTGCATCAGATAGTGTTTAAATTGGTAACTGATTTCGGGCCATGTTTATCAGTGCCTGGAGTCATGTTTCCGGTTTTTGTACACTTTTTGTTTATGTTGACAACGGTTACTTCTGATAGTGACTACTTGTCTTCTGCTTAGTTCAGTTCATAGCAAGATACATTAATATTGTCCGTAAGTGTTACATTAATTTTTTAAAACGGTTTTAAAATTTTTGTCCACACTTACGCTTTTTGGGGATCCATTTGGGCTCATTGTTTCCATTGGGAACTTGGACTCTTCTGAAAATTTTTTCAAAAATTTTTTTTTTTTTTGAAATTTTTTCGAAATGTTATAATGGATTATATTATGTATCTTTGTTTCAAGGGTTAGTGCAAGTACTATGACTGTTTATATTTTTTCATGATGAAAAAATATTGTTCAAATTGTAATGCGAGGAAATCTTCCTCTGATTCTCATGTTCATCGTGTTTCTTGTAGTCAGTGTACTCGCACTAATTCTTGCTCAGTGTGTGCTGATTGGAATGACAACGTTGGAGACATGTGTCACGGTATTTTGTTAGCGGTGAGGGGTCCATTCCAGTCCTCTCTCAGCAGGGTCACTCTAGTTTATCAGTCTCTTTTTCAGAAGAACAAGAACAGAGTGATGTTTCCGTGATATCTTCAACAAGTGTGTCTCCTTCGTTGCAGTATTAGAGCTAGCGGCTAAGTGCTCATGGAAATATGGCAATTGCCGAAGAGGTCTCTAGTAGGATCGAAGGTGTTGATCGTCTGCTAGTCCGCCCGGTGTAGCGACCATTCATCGAATGGCTCGGCAGCCAGGTTCGTCCGTTGCGGTCCAAGGAAGCAGTTTGGGTGATGCGAGCACTATAAACATCGAACGTGCACACCCAGCAATGACGGATCCGAGGATAGTACGGAGGAAGCCTGTCAGTCCAGTAGCTAGCTTGTCCAGGTCTATCCGGACCACGAGCGAGAGAGGCCCCCTCTCTCTTACAACAACATCTGCGCCGCGATGTTGTTGTATGTTCGTTTGTTGGTTGGAGCATACGTCCACTCCTCCTGCTCGGGACGCTCCGTCGCATAGACAGTCCTACGCGGCTGTTCTTTTGACTTCCTCATCCTCACTCACGTCAGCACACACAACCGCACCTTGGCTAAGTGACCACAGATTTCCAGGGGACGTTCGCATATTATATAAATGCAGGAATGAACATCCCTGGAGCTCCTGCTTCGCCGACCAGGGAATACACATCGACCAGGTCACTTCATCCGCTAGCCAAGGACACAAGGCCTTTCCACTTGGGATGATCGCATATTATATAAATGCAGGAATGAACGTCCCTGGAGCTTCCAGCGGCTAATTATGTAAGATCGGGCTCCACAGGCCTCATTGAGGAACAAGAACAGGGTGATGTTTCCGTGATGTCTCCGAAAAGTGTACTTCCGTCGTCAGTCAAATGAAGAGCTAGCGGCAAAAGTGCTTATGTAGATACGTTAATTGCCTAAGAGGTCCCAAGTATGATCGACGGCTTTGGCGTCCGCTAGCTCGCCCGGTGTAGCGACCATTCATCGAATGGCTTGGTAGCCGGGTTCGTCCGTTGCGGTCCAGGAAGGAGATTTGGGTGATGCGAGCACTATAAAAATACAACATGCACACTCAGTGACGGCGGATAGGAGGATGGTACGGAGGAAGCCTATTAGTCCGGTTCCTAGCTCGTCCAGGTCCATCCGGGCTGCGAGCAAGAGAGGTCTCTCTCTCTCGTACAACAACATCTGGGCCCAGATGTTGTGGTACAAAACGTTCCTCAGTCGGAGCATACGTCCACCGCTTGGGACGCTCCATTATATAGACAGTCCAGAGAGACTGCTCTATTGGCTTCCTCATCCTCATGGCAGCACACACGACCGCACCTTGGCTACGTGACCAGTGATATCCAGCCAATCTCGCCGACCAGGGATTCCACGGCGACCAGGTCACGCCATCCGGTAGCCAAGGATACGAGCCCTTCATACTCCGGACATTCGCATAAAAGAAGTATGCAGGAGTCAACGTCCAGGGAGCTTCCAGCGGCTAAGTCCCGTAAGACCGCAGCTCCACAGGCCTCCGTTATGGACGTGCTATCGCAGATAGCACAAATTATCACAGCATCACAGCAACCGACAGAAACTCTGTTGGATCAGGAATTATCCGAGGAAGCTGGGTTGGTACGTTTCGCTGCAGGTTCAGGCACGGACGACCAAGAATTACAAGTGGTCCGACATGATGGCGAAAGGTATACGGAGGAGTTGAAATTTTCCCTTTCGGAACAACATAAATTGCTGTAGAGTTCATCCGGCATTATCTTCCTGACGTTGTTCCTCCGGACCAAAATGCTGCGTTGCCGGATAAGAGACTGATAGCGCCACTGGACACAGTATATCGGTTTAGGGACATTCCCTGAGTTTCCAACACAGTCCAGAAATGTCTCACGGACATTTGATCTATTGAATGACGCTATATATAAACTTGCTACAGTACCAAAACGGGCAGGTCCGGTTTCTTATCGGAAAATGCTCTACATCTGCCTTTCATCAATTCAAGGAACAATTCAAAACGGCAGGACAGGGCATTCCGAGAGTTCCTCTGTGTCTAGACGACCAGGCCGAGGACCTAGAATTGTCTATACCATTGTCTATGTCAATTCCAACCACGACGTTGGAAACGACAATATCGTCTAACGCATTATCGTATGCAGATCACCTTACCAGAGCGTTATCATTACATCTCGAAGGAAAATTCCAGGATGTACAAACCTCCTTAAGAGTTCTTTGGAGGGCCATAGCATTCTCCACGTATAACTCGGCTCTTTCAGTGGCAAATCTGGAGTTGGTTAGATGAGACGCGGCCCTGGCTACATCCACGCGTGTGGATAGTAAGGTGAAAAACTCTCTCAGAGTCGCTCCGATCTCCGGAGAGCTTCTCTTCAACGGCAAGTTTTCCGCAATCTATGATCAGATAACTAAGAAAGCTTCAGACTCTCTGCTATTCAAATCCGCTTCCAATAAGTCTGATTCAGCGGAGAAGAGTAGGACAGGCATTTCTGGGGCGAATACATCCAAGGGAAGTTCCTATAGAGGTTTCTATGCGTCCTCTAGGTCTTACTCTAGAGACCGTCAGTGATGATGGTATAACCTCTATCGTGTTCCAGTTCGAGGAAGACTGTCGAGTTTCTCAACCAATTGGGAGTCGATTACGGACGGCCCTTGGGTTCGAGGGGTGATTTCGAAAGGACTAAAACTGTCCTTCAAAGGAAAACCTCCGTTAACTCAGAAGTCCAAGATGGACTTATCTTCCATCAAATCCACAGAAAAGAGGCTCGCTTCTATCAGAAGTCCAGTCTCTTCCGGAGAAGAACGCGATAGAGATCGTAGAAAACCAGGGATATATAAACTTGCTACAGTACCAAAACGGGCAGGTTCCGAAACCAGACGACTCGTTCCGTCTGATCTTAAATCTGAGCTGGACAAAGAAGCTGATCGTGGGTCCAAAATTCTATATGGAGGCCATCCGATCGGTCAGAGTGAGCATTCGGGTGAACGACTATGCTCCGAGCATAGATCTCAAGGATGCATACTTTCAGGTCATGGTACATCCGGCGTTCAGAAAGTATCTTCGCTTCGCCGTCCTAGGAGTCGTGTATCAGCTCCGAGCAATGTGCTTCGGTCTGAATCAAGTGCCCTGGGCTTTCACTCGAATAATGAAATCGGTAATGACTCATTTCTGAGCTCATTCGTCTGCGGTAACGTCGGCCTACCTGGACGACATTCTTCAGAGGTACGGCAAAGAGTTAACGCTTCAGAACGAAGGGCAGAATCTGCTTCTGTTGCTCCAACATCTCGGTTTCATAGTAAATGAGAAGTCGGATCTGATGCCGTCCAAGTCATTCACCTACCTGGGATGAGCTTCGAGATGCACAACAGTCTCGTTCGTCTGCCGTTAACCAGAGCGAAATTAAGCAGTTGTTACGCTCGCTATTGTCTTCACTCAGACAAAGTTACAGCGAGAGAATTCATGAGACTGATAGGTTTGTGCGGAGCTGCCGTGGATGTTATTCCGATGGGGAGGCTGCGCACTCGTCCTCTCCAAATCTTTATGACTCAGAATTGGAGGGTGAAGATTCATTCGCTCGATATGGACATCCTCTTGTCAAATCAAGTGAAACAAGAGATTCAGACTTGGGCAGATACTCAGTGGTTAACTCAGGGAGTTCCACTGCAATTGCCAGATCTGAGTTTTACGATTATGACGGATACCAGTCAAACAGGTTGGGGTGCAACATTGAGCCCAACGGATTCGAAGTGCCAGGGTCTTTGGGATCCGCAGTTCCTAATCAAGCACATAAACATCAAAGGAATGATGTCAATTTGGTTTGCGCTACGTCATTGGATGAACGTTATTCTGAAGGCACACGTGCAAATTCTGTCCGACAATACGACGGTAGTAGCGTATATTCGGAACCAGGGAGGCACTCATTCCATTCTGTTATTCATTTTAATGGAAAGAATCCTTCTGTTTGTACTAGAACATCAAGTTCTCCTCATATTCCGGGTCGTCTGAACGTATTAGCGGACTCCCTTTCACGGAGGGGTCGCTTGTTGCCGTCAAAATGGACTCTCACCAAACGAGTATTCAATCAGATTTGCTACCAATGTGAACGGCCAATGATAAACTTATTTGCGATGCATCTCAACAATCAGTTGCAGACACATGTGTCACCATGTCCGGATCCTCGAGCGTTTGCAGTAGATGCTCTATCGATCTCGTGGGACGAAATGATAGGATATGCATATCCTCCAGCACCTTTGATTCAGCAGATGTTGCTCAAGATAAGCAATCTCAATGCAAAATTCTGTTGGTAGCATCTCTGTCTCCACAGAGACCATGGATAAATCTGCTCAGGTGTCTGTTGTGGGACATGCCGCGGAAGCTTCCTCCACATTTCGGTCCATTCTATTGCTAGATGGATTCAATTAACTATCAGTACTGCTTATGATAAATTATCTTCAACTCAGCAGTCTTGGCTTAAGATTTCAGCTCATGAAGTAAGAGCTCTATCTCCATCTTGGGCTTACGCTAATAGTGTTGCTATTACAGATCTAATGAAGGCTGCATATTGGTCTCAGCCTTCCACTTTCACGAATTTTTATCTTAGAAATATTGAGTCCATTTCTGGAGATCTGCATTGTTTAGGTCCATTGTCTGTTGCTCAGAATGTCATCCACTAAACAGTTGCAACTATAGTTATGCAGGATTTCTGTTCCGGCAGTGACTCTGTCCTGCTGTCCTCTTTGCTCTGGGCTATTTGATCAAGGGGAAGGGGGGGAGGGTGTTCCCTTAGATGACCTGCTTTATAGTGAAAAGTAATTCTGAGTCGGTGCTGAGATGGTTTTAAAATGTAAAGCTAATATTAACTGATCCATGTAATATTTTTAAAGTGTAGCTCGGGTGAAGCATTTGTATTTGTTACGTGTTATACAGGCATTAATATACAATCCTAATACTTAATGAGTATAAAGAGTCTCATTTCTCTGGACTTCCATTATTTATTGGCTTTCCTTTAAAAATAATTAGTTTTACGGGTTATACGGGTTATACTGGATGTTAATAGAGATCATTGATGTTATTGTGCTCAATTACAGATTGGTGTGGTGTCTTTCTTTTTTGATGCAAATAAGAAAGATACATGTAAAGCCTATTTCTCCTTTTCTCTTCGAGGGGATAATTCTGTTGTATGTAGTTGAGCCTTTTGGATTTTCCTTTATGTCCTAGGCCTTCAAACCTTTTTTTCTATTCAGCTAAGTCTGGGTCATTGGTAGAGTATAAAAATGTTAAAAAATTTATAGTAATTTATATATTTTTTATACTTGCCAATGACCCAGACGGGGATGGCCCTCCCATGAGTTGGGAACTCATACCTCCCCGCTGAGTACATGATGCTTACCAGGCACTGGTTGTCAGAATGATAATTGCGCCAATTTCGAGACCTCCTTCATGCTGCGCATGCGCAGTGGAGTAAGGGTGTGGGGGACCATATGGTAATTTTCGGTTTTTGATGCAAATTTTGGGGATTGGGGGCAAAATTTGTGTTTGGCCCGAGATATTTAAGAGTTAGCACCAGCTAAGTCTGGGTCATTGGTAAGTATAAAAAATATAAAAATTAGTATAAATTTTTTAATTTTCCTATTTATTTTATGGTAGGATTGTTGTAAGATACATTTAGTGTAGTAAATTATTTTGGGGAATTTTGTCCACACTTAGGCTCTATCGGGATACCTTTGGGCTCAGCTTGTTCCCTTTAGGAACCTGGGCTTCTGTCAAAATTTTTTGGAAAATTTTTTTTTTTTAAATTAATTTTTCGATGGATATTTTGAATGTATTTATTATGTATCTGTTTCATATATTTATTGTGGAGTTGGTGGGTGTACTGTCGACTTTGTTTTGATTCATTATGAAAGCTTATTGCTCAAAATGAAAGGTGAGGAAGTCTTCCTCGGATTTACATGCTTGTTGCCTTGCTTGTAGTCGATGTACTCCCACTAATTTTTGGCGAACCTGTGTCGGATGGGACGACAAACGGAGACGGGTGTCACAGTACGTTGTTAGCGGCAAGAGGCCAATGCAAGTCCTCTCGCCACAAAGTCAACCAAGTTTCTCAGTTTCTTTTTCAGAGGAACAAGAACATGTCGATGTTTACATGATGCCTAGAGATAGTGTGCTACCATCGTCGCACTCAGATGAGCAAACAGAGCAAGGTGCTCATGAATATTAGGCAGGGGATAAAGCCACTAGCCAGTGGTTTTAATCCCTTGTCGCCAGCTAGCTCGACCAGTGAAGCGGTTACTCCGTCCGTGGGTACTGTGACGCCGGGTGTGTCCGTTGCGGTCGATAGGAGTGGATTGGGTAGAGCGAGCACCTTAAAACATAAACAAGCTCACCCAGCGACTACGGAACAGAGGAAGAAGCCGGCAAGTACCGTGGGAAGCTCGACGAGGTCTGATAGGACCGCGGGCGAGAGAGGTCCATCTCTTTCCCAGCATCATCTGGGGCTAGATGTTGTGATTAGAAACTTTCGTGAGTCAGAGCATACGTCTGCACCTTCCATCAGGGATGCTCCATATAGTTCAGAGCCAGCTTCGGCTGCAGTTACAGCTTCTACAACGTGATCTAAAAAGCACACACGACCGCACCTTGGCTACACGACTTTTATTATCCAGCCTGCATTGCCAAGAAGGGACCACTCATCGTCTGCGAAGTCGGACCATCCGGTAGCTAAGGAGATGAGGCCTCATTTATTGGGACAGCCGGAGAAAAGAGCCATCTCGGACACACCGTCCCAGGAGCAGCAGGCGGCCAAGAAACAGAAGACTGCTGCTACTCAGGCCACCGTTTCGGACTTGCTGTCGAAGATTGCGCAGCTCATCGCAGCATCCCAGCAAGTGCAAGAGCAGCCTACGGCAGTCTCATAACCTGAGCTGTCAAACGGTGCTGGGTCGGTCCAGTCATCTGCATGTTCAGATGCCGATGGTGAAAGGAATATGGAAGAAGATTACCCTGCCCTTTCGGAACAGCACATGGTTGCAATAGATTTAATCCATCAACTCAAAACTACCCTGAATTTGTTCCGTCAAATCAGAAGGCTGTGACTACTAAAAGGAAACCGCTGGCATCGTTGGATGCAGACTTTATCCAGACAAAGGATGTCCTGTCGTTTCCGGTTCAGTCTAGACAGGTGTCGCAGGCCTTTGGCCATTTAGACGACGCCATATTCAAACTCTCCAGTGGGAAGAAGTAAGGCGGTTTCTTGACATCATCTTCCATAAATTTACCGTTTCTTGGACCACGTTAATTTAAAACGGTCGGGGAAGATGTACAGAGAGTTCATCTGTGTTTGGATGAACAGGCTGAGGATCTAGAGCTATCCTTCCCTGGGTCATTCAGAATTCGCTCGGACACAATCGAGACGGTAATTTATTTAAATAGAATGAATTTGGACGCTATGTCTTACGCAGATCACCTTTCAAGAGCTGTGGCGCAATGTCTTAACGGGAAGGAATTTGAGGGTGTTCATACCTCTTTAAGAGTTCTTTCCACGGCAATTATGTTTACCACATATAACTCCGCCTTAACTGTGGCTAGTTTGGAGTTAATCAGACGTAACGGTGCCCTTGCGTCGTCATCTTTGATGGATGACAAGGTGAAAACTCTCTCCGGATCGCTCCGGTCTCCAGACACACAATATTTGACCACAAGCTATGATTGGTTTATGACCAAGCTACAAAGAAAGTATCTGATACTCTGCTTCTAAAGTCGGCATCCAATGGACCCGCTACAGCAGAAAAGAGTAAAGGAGGACGTCCCAGACAGAAATTGTCTAAAGGGGACTCCTTGCGAGGGTATAGGAAACCCTACTATAATTACTCTAGAGATCGTCAGTACAGCGACTCGGGAAAGGGGCATAAGTCTGATCGAGACTACCGGTCAGACGCCCTTAAGTCAACAGGTCGAGGATCTTCGAGAGGGGACGTCGTTTCTCCTCCCGTAAGCCTTGCAGGTCCTACACATGATGGTCAGGACCTCTATTGCTTGCCAGTTGGCGGAAGATTATCAAGATTCGCAACAAAGTGGATAACAATTACGAAAGACCAGTGGGTGAGAAGTGTAGTCTCGGACGGCCTACGGCTAACATTCCGAGCGAAACCACCACTTTCAAGGTGTCCGCAGTGGACAAAGCTTCCGTCAAATCCTTGCAAAAGAGAGTCTTTCCTAGCGGAGGTCAGGCTCTCTTATCAAAGGAAGCAGTAGAGGTCATCGACAATCAAAATTCTCTAGGATTTTACAGTCACCTGTTCCTCATACCAAAGCCAGATGGCTCATTCTGACCGGTAATAGACTTAAGCTGGAGAAAACAAACTTATCGAGGCTCCAAAATTCTCTATCGAGACAATTCGGTCAGTAAGGGCGAGCATTCGAGTGAACGACTATGCGGCAAGCATATACCTAAAGGATGCATACTTTCATGTCCTGGTACATCCGGCATAAGAAAGTACCTGCAGTTTGCCGTACAAGGGACAGTGTATCAGTTTCGAGTGATGTGCTTCGGTCTGAACCTGGCACCCTGGGCGACTTACTTGGATGACATTCTTCAGAGATACGGCAACAAAACTATTGTTCAGAACGATGTTCAGAGTCTGCTTCTTTTGTTCTGACTCTTTGATTCATTTTAAACGAGAAGAAGTCGGATCTAGCTCCGTCCAAGTCGTTCATTCACTTGGTTCGTCTACCATTACCCAGAGCGAAATTAGTGAGTTGTTATGCTCGCTTTTGTCTACATTCAGACGCATTAACAGTGAGGGAATTCATGCGACTGATGGGGTTGTGCGGAATGGCTGCAGATCTTATTCTGATGGGTCGCTTGCGCACATGTCCCCTCCAGATATTCTTTACTCAGAACTAGAGTGTGAAGATGCATTCGCTCGAGACCAGTATTGTTTTAACAGACCTGGTAAAACAAAGGGTCCAGATTTGGGCAGATATTCAGTGGTTAACTCCGGGAGTTCCGCTGCAGCTGCCGGACCCGGCGTTCACGATTATGACGGATGCGGGTCAAACGCTACAACATTGGATTCACATTTTAGCGGACACTCATGTTCAGATATTGTCGGACAATTCAACAGTAGTAGAGTATATCAGGAACCAGGGAGGCACTCATTCGATTCTGGTATGCGACCTAACAGTAAAAATTCTTCTGTGTGTCGTGAATCATCATGTTCAACTCTCGATCCATCATATACTGGGTCGTCAGACTGTACGAGAAGACTCGCTCTCTCGGAAACGTCGCCTGTTGCCATCGGAGTGGACACTCAACAAGCGGTTATTCAGACTGATTTGCTAGCAGTGCTATCGACCCATAATAGATTTTTTGCGACGCACCTGAACAATCAGTTGCAGACGTACGTGTCGCCATGTCCAGACTATCAAGCGTATGCAGTAGACGCTCTGTCAATCTCATGGGATGGAATGATAGGATATGCGTATCCTCCAACTCCATTGATTCAGCAGATTCTGTTAAAAATCAAACAGTCTTGTTGCAAAATTCTGCTAGTAGCATCGCTGTTGTCACAGAAACCATGAATCAATCTTCACAGGTGTCTGTTATGGGACGTTCCCCAAAGCTTTCTCCGCGAGAGGACCTTCTTTATCAGAGGAAGTCATACTCACTGCATCACAACCCGGAAGTTCTCAACCTTCACATATTTCCGTCATGTGGTCCTTCTTGCATGGCAAGTAATTTACAGGATGTGCAGTGGATGCAATTTCTAACTGCAGGAGGTCCTCCTCTTCGTTGAATTACGCAGCAAAGTGGAAGGTTTTCTTCCGTTGGTGTAAGGATCAGTCTATGATCCGTCCATACCGGATATTGCCAACTTTCTGGTCTACCTGTTTGACGTTCTCAAAACTGCAGCCCATCACTATTAAGGGCTATAGGCCTTTGTTATCAGACACTTACGCTCATCATGATAACTTTGCAATTGGATCTAATGCTTCGTTATCTAAACTGGTTAGAAATTTCTCTATAAATAGACCAAGAACCCTCAGATTAATTCCTAAATGAATTTGGCTTGGGTTCTGTTGAACGTTAAGGAAGCTCCGTTTGAGCCGTTGGACGTTGTAGAGCTCAAATTCTTGACCTATAAAACAGCATTTCTCTTAGCCTTTGCTTCCGCTAGAAGAGTTAGTGAACTCCATGCTTTATCTGTTGACGAATCTCACTACCATAGTGTTGGTAATACCATTACTTTAACTACAAAAGTGGGGTTTTTGGCTAAGAACCAGGCTCCAGATAAACAGCCTGAGCCTATTACCATAAAGGCTCTGCCATCTGCAGACAACCGTAGACCTCTGCTGTGTCCAGTCAGGGCTATGCGCACATATAAACGCCAATCAGATTTTATAAGAAAAGGAAGAAACTGCTTCTTTCTTTCACTAATTCCTAACAGAAGAGATATTTCTGTTCATTCTATTGCTAGATGGATTCAGTTGGCAATATGCATTGCCTGTGAAAATCTATCTTCGGATCATCGTTCTGTAAATAAGATATCAGCACATGAAGTTAGAGCGCTGTCCACTTCTTGGGCTTATTCTAGCAGTATAGCCATTACTGATCTCATGAAAGCTGCGTACTGGGCACAGCCTTCTACATTTAACAAGTTTTACCTTAGAAATTTAGAGTCCATCTCCGGTGAACTTCAATGTTTAGGTCCTCTGTCGGTTGCTCAGAATGTCGTCCACTAAATGATTACATCTATAGTTATTTAGGCAACCTGTTCCAGCAGTGACGCTGTTCCGCTGCTCTCTTCGTTCTGTACCTCAGAACAGTGGAAAGGGGGAGGGGGGACGTTTTTTCCTTATGATCATTGGGCTTTATAGTAAAAAGCAAGGCCTCCTCCGGTGTCAGTAGTCCTGAGTCGGTGCTGGGATGGTTTAAGTGTGTAGCTCGGTATGAAGCAATTACTATGTCTTATTTATGTACTGTTTTTAAAGTGTAGCTCACTGTGAAGCATTTGTATATGTCGCTTGTCAAACAGGTGTTAATATACAATCCTCAGACACTTTTAAATGAGTATAAAGAGTCTCATTCTCTGGGCTATCTTTATATATTGGTTTTCTTTCACCGAATTAGCATAACGGGTTATGCTGGCATTAAATGGAAAATTATATATTGTGTAATACTCATTTACATTGTTGGTGTTATGCCTTTCTCTTTTCTCGTAAAGGAGAAAGACATATATAATTCCTATCTTCTCCTATTCTCCTGTAGGAGATATCCTTTACTGAAGTAATTGAGAGATTGGATTTTTCTTTATGTCCTAGGCCCTCCAGTCTTTTTTACGATTCAGCTGGTCTGGGCCATTGGTTGTTGTATAAAAATATTATAAATTTTAAGTAAGGCCACACAAAGTAGAGCTTCTGTTTCTCAGGCCATTATTTGTAAAATTGCATGAGGGCGAGCGGTTTTTATGTGTACCCATACTATGTATGGTACACATAATGCTGGCATCCGGGGTGACCATCCGTCGTTCGTCCATCCTTTGTCTGTCCATCCATCTGTCCATCCGTCCATCTGTCCGTCCGGTGTCCGTATCCATTTTCTTTGGCATTCGATAACTTGAAAAATATTGCTTGGATTGTCAAGTTACTTTATATTTGTGTTCAGGTTACTGATGTGCCGAGCTGTATAGTTTTTGGTGTAAATCGGATAATTTGATCCTGAGATATTAACCCTTTATTCTTCAAATTGAAAATTCCTCCAATCCCTTTGGCATTTGATAACTTGAAAAATATTGCTTGAATTGTCAAGTTACTTTATATTTGTGTTCAGGTTACTGATGTGCCGAGCTGTACAGTTTTTGGTGTAAATCTGATAATTTAATCTTGAGATATTAACCCTTTATCCTTCAAATTGAAAATTTCTCCAATCCCTTTGGCATTCGATAACTTGAAAAATATTGCTTAGATTGTGAAGTTACTTTATATTTGTGTTCAGGTTACTGATGTACCGAGCTGAATAGTTTTTTGTGTAGATCTGTTATTTTAATCTTGAGATATTAACCCTTTATCCTTCAACTTGAGAATTCCTCCAATCCCTTTGGCATTTGATAACTTGAAAAATATTACTTGGATTGTCAAGTTACTTTATAATTGTGTTCAGGTTACTGATGTGCTGAGCTGTATAGTTTTTGGTGTTAATCTGATCATTTGATCCGGAGATATTAACCCTTTATCCTTCAAATTGAAAATTCCTCCAATCCCTTTGGCAGGAGATAACTCAAAAAATATCAATCCGATTGTCATGTTACTTTATATATTTATTCAGGTTACTGATGTGCTGTGCTGTATAGTTTTTTATATAAATCTGATAATTTGATCCGGAGATATTAACCCTTTATCCATCAAATTAGACACTCCTCCAATCCATTTCTATATGTACCCATACCTTGTATGGTGTACATAATGTCGGCATCCGTGGTGGCCCTCCGTCATACAGCTTTCTACTAGTTGCGCGTATGGGTACACATCTGACGATTTCATCGGCCTATTTTTTATTTTATTTTTGATTTCAGTAATTACTTATTTGCCATCAAAAGTTCATGTTCTTGGTTCAAGTTTTAGGCCTCATAATCTATAGAATAGCATGGGTGGTGGTGTATTTCATCCCAAATTAGGCCTAAAAAATATAAAATCTTTCAGGCCCTCCCACATGGTCCTTTTGGCTGCCGCATGCTCTCTTTTTATAACCAATTTAAACTTAAAAAAAATAAAAATTAAATGGTTTATGTCTGATATTTTACCCAAGTTGAAAAAATTGATGAATTTGTCCCTTGAGTGCAAGAAGGCTTTGTGTTGTCAGGATTGCAAAGCCTTCTTGCACTCAAGGGACAAATTCATCAATTTTTTCAACTTGGGTAAAAATATTTATATTTTTTAGGCCTAATTTGTATATTTGTATATTTTTATATTTTGTATATTTGTATATTTTTATACTTACCAATGGCCCAGACGGGGATGGCCCTCCCATGAGTGGGCACTCATACTTCCCCGCAGAATCATTATGTAATACTCTCTTTTACAAAGAATGATTTTGGCGCCTATTCCGGTCACTTCCTGGCATCTGCGCTTGCATGGAGAGTAAATGTATGGAGGGCCAGATAGGACTTCTAATTATCGGTTTTGCATGCAAATTTGGGGGATTGGGGGGGCAAAATTTGTGCTTGGCCCTCGATATTTTGGAGTTAGCACCAGCTAAGTCTGGGCCATTGGTAAGTATAAAAATATAGAAATTACTATAAATTTAGAATTTTTAAATCCAATATAAACTTGAATAAATTTAATATCGGATTGGAATTTATTGACACTAAATTACTGAATGAATTTCATACTTTGAATGTTATCATCGAGTTACACAAAGTTGATTACGTCAGTGAGGAATTCCTGGTTAACCCTAGTTTTTAGATTTTCTGATTGGCTTGAATAAACACTGCATGCTATATTCCGGCAATTTTCATCAAACAACAGTTTCTAGATCCCCAAAATGACCCAAATGAGAATCCTGACATTGTATTGATTTTCACTTGTGTTGTCAGGATTTTGAACTGCATTTACTTGTACCTAGCTAAGTATTCCACTGTATATTATGCTTAAAAGTAAGAAATTGTAGTGTTTCATATTTGTATCATTAAACCAATTTACACTTTATTTAAGTGCTTTATATTATTATTTCTTAATTGACAAAAGGTCGTAATTGCGTCTGCTTTTTCCTTTTATATGCTCTTTGAGGCATTTTCCCAAATTGGCGTGCCACCAAAGAAACCATGTGCCTTGGGATCATCTTGGGCATGCAATGTATAGCGCACCTGGATTTTTTTTTTAATGAAGGTCTGTCATCCCCTATTTGGATATTGTTCTCAGCCTCACTTCATAACCCTTTACCCAACGATCTGCCCGCGTAATATACAAATTCAGCAGCTGAAAAAATATTATTTTTTCGAACGATTTCAACAAAACCATATCATGTGACCCCTCTTTGGAACGAGCTCATCGAGCTCGTTCCAAAGAGGGGTCACATGATATGATTTTGTTGAAATGTTTTGAAAAAATTTAAAAAATATTTAAAATAATAAATTTTGATATCGTCTGTGTTGGGTAAAGGGTTAAACTCTGGTGGTATCTTCCATGCCAGTTCAATGGAAGCCTTTGGGAGAGTCCATATTATTTGGGGTCGACCAAACAATATTTTCAATGCAACGTGCAGCCTCAGGGCTGCTCGTTGAAAATATTATTGGTTGACCCCACTCATTTACTGAACAGCCATCCTATTTAATGATGTTATGACGTATCATGTTGCTGCCCGGAAAAGCTGCAGCTAGAGTTCAAAGGGTTAAATATTGCAGAGTCTGAAGTTCATTTTATCTTTTAACAGATCAACCATCAGAAAAGAAACCAAAGGTAGACTGAAAGTAAATGACAAGACAGAAGTGGATCAGAAAACACACAAAAACAGAAGAAAGAGTACTTCAGTGTGAAGTCAACTTGGAATTGTGTTAAACCTGTCATTCATTGAGATGCTTTGTGATTAGGAAAATATGTCCACCTCATTCGGTCTACTTTCACCTACAGTGCACTTTTGTCTCCAAATAAATATTGTGGAAGTATAGGCGATTGCAGGCCTGGAAATAACCTTTGAAAGTTTGTTTGGGTTACATGGGAGTTACATCAGTAGTAAAATTTGTGAATGCAATACAGGTTATGATAAAACAATACTGCATAAATTAACTTCCCAATCTCACATTCTTATACCCCACGCAACAAAGTTGCGGGGGTATAATGTTTTTGACTGGTCCGTCCGTCAGTCTGTCAGTCCATCAGTCAGTCCTTGTTTTCCGGACTTTTTTTCTACACGCTTCCAGATATTGAGCTGATTTTTGGTATGTTAGTCTGACATGGTGGCCTACAGATCGTGTTTGCATTTTGTTCCGCTCCACTGATTTTTACCGAAATTACGACCCTTAAACTTTGAAAAGTTCATCAAATTACAGTTTTGTGGACTTTTATCCTACACGCTTCCAGATATTGAGCTGATTTTTGGTATGTTAGTCTAACATGGTGGTCTACAGAACAAGTTTGGGTTTTGTTCCGCTCCACTGATTTTTACCAAAATTACGCCCCCCCCCCCCCCCCCCCCCCCCCCCATAGACATTGAAAAGTTCATCAAATTTACAGTTTCCGGTCTTTTTCTCTACATGCTTCCAGATATTGAGCTGATTTTTGGTATGTTTGTCTGACATGGTGGCCTACAGATCAAGTTTGCATTTTGTTCTGCTCCACTGATTTTTACCGAAATTACGGCCCTTCGTCTTTGAAAAGTTCATCAAAATTACAGTTTTCCAGACTTTTTTTCTACACGCTTTCAGATATTATCGAAATTATGGCCATTTTAGTATGTGAGTCTACCACAATGACTTACAGATCAAGTTTGCGTTTCGTTCTGCTCGGCTGATTTTTGCGGAAATTATGGGCCCTGAACTCTGAAAAATACAAGTAACAGATTTCCGGATCATTTTCCTAAAAATTACAGTTTTCCGAGTTTGAAATATCGGGGCACGTGGGGTATGTGAGCGTGCTCACTAAGGTGCTATATTTTTGCCAGTGAGATATGCAGTCTTTCAGAACAAACTCAACTCAGAGATTGTGCTTTGCATCCAGATTTGTCTAGAGTGGTGCGCCCTTTCTGTGGAAACAGAATTTCCAGCAAAATAAATATCAACAATTAACGTGAGCGCCAAAGCAAGACCGTGCATTAGTTGTTGCTATTTATTTTGGTAGAAATTCTGTCAAGGCGTAAACAACGTGACTTTCATAGTTAAAACAGATAAAGCAAGAAAACATCAACACCTTTTCCTCTTCGTTATCACCATGTTATGTAGCATAACATGCTAACAGGTTACAATGTAAGGTCTTTAGTGGGATAACCCTTTACCCAACTTAATGGCCAAAACCGAACAGCACTATTCTAAAAAATCGCCAGTTAATTTTCATTATTTTTTCGTTTCTTGTCTCAAAAACTTAGGTTATGACACCTCATTGGAACAAGTTCTATTAGCTCGTTGCAATGAGGTGTCATAACCTATGTTTTTGAGACAAAAAATGAAAAAAATTAGTCAAGAATTTTTTTTTTTTACAAGTGCCGTCTTCTTTTCATGTTAGGTAAAGGGTTAACACTTATCAACTGATTTTCTATGGAAAATGGACTGGACCATTGACAAAATGACAACAGATTTATAAAGTTGATAATTTGAATAGTAAACCTGCACTAAAGGGATGGCATATAGGTATACGGCAAAACATTGTTGGCTATCATAGCCAAAACATGTTATTATTATTTTTTTTGGGGGGGTGGGGGGGGGGGGCTCATAATAGGTTCAAAAGCAGTTGGATAGCTGCAATAACCTATATTAAGATCAGACTCTGCCAGCATTTCTTGTGAAGTTTCCTATAAGAGCTTTCCAAAAAATTATACCAGAGCCTTGGTATTTTCAAAACAATTTAATTACTGCCCTTATTTACTAATATTCATGACTAAAAAATGATTGTTTTTTTATGCAGTGGACCCTCTCGGGGAGCATTCTGTTTTCACCATGTCCATCCATCCATCCATCGTCGTTCATCCATTAACTTTTGGTTTTTGTCCATTAATTAAAGAACCGCTTATGTAATCAAATCATAATTTTAGGGGTTAATTGTGGATGACTAGACAATGCTTCCTTTCGATTTTGGTCCAGCTAGCCAATTCAGTATAGCCGTCACATGTTTTGATAATAATTTAATAACTACTGTCATTCAACTCTTTGCACGCTGCTGGTGGATATTCAGGGACCGGTCAGGACTATTTAAAATACGCTCCAGCCCCAGAGCCTATTTTTTCTATTCATGCGCCAGATTTCAATTTACGTAGTCACACTGCTGTTTGTAACACACACAGCAAGTATGTAATAGCTCTCATCATTTTCATTTAGTACACTATAGCAAACATTAATCTTCACTGTGGTTTCTGATCAAGTCTTGGCTGCCTATTTAGGCAGCCAAGACTTGATCAGAAACCACAGTGAAGATTAATGCTTGGTAATTAAGACTTGAAGTATTAACTTAAGCACTCTGCAACAATGATAAATGATAATCATATATATAATACATGTAAGAGTGTCTCTCTCGATTATCCATCGAAAGAATATCAAAATATGATTGGAGAAGTTACGCGCCAACTGAGAAGCCTATTTCTGAGATTTAAGAGCCAGGTCCTGATGTTTCAGAACCAAATACACACTGACGCATGCCCAGGTCGGTCCCTGGACATTCCTGCTAAGGCGAGGATTTCTGTTGCCACTAAAATAAGTATCATTTTACCACTTTTAACCAGATTTTCTCCTTGTAAATGGAATGAATATTTTTTCCCAAGATTTCTGAAGGTAAATTTCCATGAAGTTTTCA